>CM060117.1:20058574-20658574 GCA_030522415.1 Channallabes apus | reverse complement strand
AAATCACTATTGTTTCTGTCTTCCTATCCACCCGTTTCTCACGTGCTAGTTAATGATGCAAGTTGTTTTACCACAAATGTCACATTATAATATTGGAAAAGCAGAAAAGTATCAGGTTATTAATAGGTTATCCCCTTTATCCTGTACAGGATCAGGTGTATGTGTGTGTGTGGGGGGGGGGGGGACACAAGGATACACTCAATCCATTGCAGGACACACACACTCACACACTCTATGGTCAATCTGGGAACTCCAATTAGCCTAATCTGCATACATTTGGACTGTGGGAGGACACCAGAGTACTCTGAGGAAATCCATCAAGCACGGGGAGAACATGCAAACTCCACGCACACAGACCCAAGGCCGGAATTGAACCCTTGACCCTCGAGGTGTGATGCCAAACTGCTAACCACTAGGCCGTCAATACAACACGGTTAATTCCAAAGGAATAACCAGTAATAAAAATATGGCCTAAAATGAAAATATTAAGTTATTCATTGTTCCTTAGTATCCACTTTATTCTGGTCTGGCTTTTGGGGTAGATATTCTGCCTGTCACAGGAACTGTGGTCCTGAGGCAAGAACACAGCTAGGATGAGACGTTAGTCCATCACACACATTCACACACTTGTTTACACCTTGGGGTAATTTAAACATAAGTCAGTGTTCCTTGGCAGATGGAAGGAAACCAGTAATCCTGGAGGAAATTAACACAATGTGAACATGCAAAATTTCAGATAGAAAAACAGTAGAGGTCCCCTTAGAATATACATCTTTGTAAGGCTTGCATCACGTCTTGTCCCAAAGACATTGACAGGATATTGTAAATTTAGCTGCAGGTAGAAGGGTTGAATTATTTTACTTCTGGTTTCCCAGCATATGTGGGATCATCATCGTCAGCGTATTCAAATTCTGTCAGAATGCTGATATTTTATCATAGATTTTGCTAGTAATTACAGCCCTGTTGATCTGACTATTTGTGTGTGTGTGTGTGTGTGTGTGTGTGTGTGTGCGTGTGTGTACTTTACACTCTAACCATTGAATTCTTATTAAAGGGAAGGGAGGAGTTGTGTGCGCTTCAGGTGTAGCCTGACCAACACAATCCTTGATGTTCTTCACGAGAGACCAGGCTGGGTCGAGGTTAAAGAGTGAGTCTTACAAAGCTGTGATGTGAACCTGCTCACTGAGGCTAAACTAATACTAATGCATTCCTATGTGCTGTACAATCTGACTCATAACTTTCTAATACGATATTTTATCTTTATGCAATTTCCTTTGGTTTTGTTTTAACAATGGATTTAGGGACGGAGAATGGGATTTCAATTGGTGTGATGTGGGGTGGCTCAGAGAGAACTTTGACCACACTTACATGGAGGAGCATGTTAGAATTTCTCACTTCCGAAACCACTATGAGGTTAGCAAGAGCTGTTAATTGCCAATACTTATCTGTCTTTGTCCTGTAGAAATGATGAAAAGTTTTGTCAATTTGTCAAAATGTTTTAGATTTGAAAAACATTTGGTGAAGATAATTGACATTCTAATATTGTTGTTTCTTCTTTAAAGTTGACACGGAAGAACCTGATGGTGAAGAACCTAAAGCGCTATAGAAAAACACTTGAACGGGAAGCTGGTCGCCTGGAGGCAGTTAAATGTGATTTCTTTCCACGTACCTTTGAACTACCTAATGAGTACCATATCTTTGTTGAGGAGTTTAAGAGAAATCCAGGCAGCATCTGGATTATGAAACCAGTAAGTATAAAGCCCTTATGCTTTTACACAAAAATATGTTATATTACTGCACACTGACTGTAGAATTCACTCTGAAAGTAATTGAGTGGCACAATGTTTGTCAAGTCATTTCTCCATATACCAGCACAGTGGATTTGACAATTACAGTATTTTCAAAGAAATATTAACTATTTGGGTAAAATGATTTAATTTAAGCTTACATTAGTTATTTGCATGCATATGGGTGACAAATTAAAGGGAAACATAATGGGCCTGTTATGATATTGGAAGGATTTTCCTTTGCAAGATTTGGATTTAATCGTCTCGTTAAAGCAGGGCAGCTGAAAAAGATCCATAAATAAAAGCAATGATTTTATGTATTATTATGTATTCTTTCTGTTAGCACTAGGGTCTGAAAGAAGAATATGATATTTTAAGGAAAAAAAGAATTGCTTAAAGAAACTAATAAATATTACTATAAATCTGTATGCACTATTTGTTGATTTATAATAAAAATAATTATTGATTATATTCTTTATAAAAAAAACTTTTTTGCTTTGATGGAACATTTTCATTATTATATTGCTTTGTACCCTTATGAAAAAGTGTACTTAAAGTTCATATTATTAGGGAAATGCAAGTAAATAAAGTATTATTCTCCAAGTATACTAATATCAATCTACTAGTAGTATAATTGATAAATTACCTATTTTAGTACTACTTGGGACTAAATTAGCCCACTTTTCAGTTTATAAAAATACTTGTTAAGTATGCTTTAGCTGTATGAGCAATGAACTTTGAGTACAGTACAGAACTAGTTCACATTTAAGTTTTATTTTGTACTGCAACTACTGTATACCGTGAAGTATACTGTACTGTAAGTGTACCTCTAGCCCACTTTTTAGTTTTCTTTGAATTATACTGTACTGTCAGTAATTTACTAGTTTAGCAGTTTTAAACTGCAAGTATACTTGTAAGCAATTTTAACATTATACTTGTTGTTTCCTACTTATATATTATTTATGATTACCTTTGTTTTTGGTTTCAACTTGGGTTTAGTTTTTAATTGTTAAAATATACCTTTAACTGAACTTTCATTAGATTTGCTGTTAAATAATAGTAACATTACTAGTGGACTACACATTTAAAAAAAAAAAAAAAAATCTCAAGACATATCCATGATGAAAAACGTATTTACGTTCCTTATGAATAGATTTTTTTAAAACAAATATTGTACCTAAATCAAAATATTGTGACTCAAACCAAAATAAAACAGTATGAACACTGTCTTGATCTGACAAGATTGGGATCCCTGACTGCCCACAAACAGGTCATGCTTCTATATAGTTTCTGCTCTGTTAAATGAGTTTCCTGCTGTATTGGAAATCCATTGTTGCACATATTGTTCCATTGTGTGTAGGCCACACAGGCAGGTGCTCTGTTACAGATCACACATGCCAAATAAAATCAGACACCAAGCCATATTTGGTTTATGGCCCTCTTTGGCACATGCTTAGATGGAATGTACTATATACAGTATGTATATATATATATATATATATATATATATATATATATATATATATATATATATATATATATATATATATATATATATATATATACATATATATATATATATACATACAGTGTCCTTGAGAGTTTTGAAAGGTGCTTATAAATAAAATGTATTATTATTATTATTATTATTATATGTTATTCTGACTAATTATCTTAAGATGAACAAATTGTACCCTGATGCAAGATGAAGTAGTCTGAAGTAGTATTTTCCTAAATGCCGCCATTCACAGGGCATAAAGAGCTCCCTGCCCGGGATGATAAGTATGAAAATTATGTAAATTCAGGTAAACAACTCAAATAAACAACTATGGCAGCACAGTGGCTTCGTGGTTGGCATTGTCGCCTCGTACATCCAGGTTCCGGGTTCATTCCCATGTCGGGTCTGTGTGCTTGGAGTTTGCATGCCCTTCCCACGCTTGGTTGATTTCCTCCCATAGTCCAAAGACATGCTAATTTGTGTTTCCAAATTGCCAGTAGTGTGTGAATGTTGACTGGATGTCATACAAGTGGGAATAAATACATTGGTCAGCATTGTCTCTAGTTGGTCTATTGAGGTTCCTAGATGGATGAATGGAACACCTATGGAAGATTTTGTAACACCATAACACCGTATTGGACAGCTATCTCCATGATTATCACCAAACACATTTAGAAAAATGGTGTACATCCCCCAGTACTGTTCTGTTTTTTTTTTTTCTTTTCTTTTCTTTTGGTGGCCTACTAGGGCACTTTGTGGTAATTTTTCCTTCATGTGCCATTACCACCTCGGCTGTTGTTGTGGGAACCTTAAATTCATACTTTTATTTCAAATCCTGCTGTGCTGGAACACAGTTTTCTGTGTAAATATATTTCTAAATAAATAGTAACTACTATCATCCCATGCAGGTGGCCCGCTCACAGGGAAAGGGAATTTTTCTTTTTCGGAAACTAAAGGATATCATGGAATGGAAAAAGGTATAGTAGATCTACTTGAACCTGTTAAATTCATGTACTTTGTGTAGAGACATGAAGTGGTCAAACCATAACTGATGTTTGTGAATTCACTGAATAAAGCAAATAAAAATGATGCAGAACAAGAAGGGTGTCACAGTTAGCACTGTGCCCTTGCACCTCCAGAGACGAGAGTTTGATTCCCACCTGGGGTCTGGGTATATAGAATTTGAATGTTCCCCCTGTGCTTGGTGGGTTTCTTCTTTACTTCCCTAAAATGTAGGCTGATGAACATTTCCTAATTCCCTGTAACGTGTGTGTAAGTGCCCTGTGACGAATTAGCACCCCATCCAGGGTGTAGCCAACTTAGTGCCCAGAGTCCCCTGGATAAGATCCAAGCTTCCGGTGACCCTGTACAGGATAAGTGATATAGACATTGAGTGAGTGAGAAAGTATAACAAGAAAAGTATTTGTTTATTCAACAACAAGAAACTAATAATATTTTTGTTTTTTTAACTACATGTAGGATGGAATCCGCTCTGAGGAACAAAAAGATGAAGCCCAGGTTGAGAGCCACGTTGCCCAGCGTTACATTGAGAACCCCTATCTCATAAATGGTGTGTCCCCAGTTGACCACTCTATATTGGTACTTAATTTGCTACATCATAGCTTTTTGATTAGAGCTTAATTAGAGCTTATATTTATTCACAGGCAGAAAATTTGACCTCAGAATCTATGTGCTTGTAACTTCAGTAAGTTAGTTTACACCATATGGAGATTTATATGTGTATTTGTTATGAACATTATTGTACGGTATGAGGGCTCAAACAGTAACTTATACAGTATGGTCTATTTCTATAGTATCTCCCACTCAAGGCATGGCTGTATAGAGATGGGTTTGCCAGATTCTCCAATACCAGGTTCTCTCTTAGCAGTATTGATGATCAGTGTATCCTTTGCATGTACAGTACTCGTATTGTATTGTCAGTTTGCCCATTCACCAAATAAGTAATGTATAGACATAAAATAAACCACGGAGCCATCTTTAACTTTAATTTGAAATCAGATGTCCATCTCACAAATGTGGCAGTACAAAAAACAGCCCCGGACTATGATCCTGAGAAGGTATGCAGTAATGCAATATCACCAGTATGTACGTATTTAACATGTACAGTATATGAAATGGCATTTTTATTAATAATGCATTCTTGCACCATTATTACTTTTTAGTAGGATGGCAGAATCATTGTTTTTGGATTGTTGAATGTAATCCTTGTATGAATATAGGCTACACTGTTACTGTCTTTTTTTAAGTTGTGCAAAAATTAGATCAGTTAGACAGTAAATAACTATTTAGTAAATACCTATATGTTTGTTGCGAGAGTTACACAAAGATGCAAACCATGCATTTTAAATCATTGTAGTATTCCTTATTTGTAGTGTATTTCTTTGAAGGAGAAAGAAAATGTAATTGTACAGGTCCTTCTCAAAAAATTAGCATATTGTAATGTACTGATAAACATTAGACTTTCATATATTTTAAATTCATTACACACAACTGAAGTAGTTCAAGCCTTTTATTGTTTTAATATTGATGATTGTGGCATACAGCTCATGAAAACCCAAAATCCCTATCTCAAAAAATTTGCATATCATGAAAATTTTCTCTAAACGAGCTATTAACCTAATCATCTGAATCAACTAATTAACTCTAAACACCTGCAAAAGATTCCTGAGGCTTTTAAAAACTCCCAGCCTGGTTCATTACTCAAAACCGCAATCATGGGTAAGACTGCCGACCTGACTGCTGTCCAGAAGGCCATCATTGACACCCTCAAGCAAGAGGGTAAGACACAGAAAGAAATTTCTGAACGAATAGGCTGTTCCCAGAGTGCTGTATCAAGGCACCTCAGTGGGAAGTCTGTGGGAAGGAAAAAGTGTGGCAGAAAACGCTGCACAACGAGAAGAGGTGACCGGGCCCTGAGGAAGATTGTGGAGAAGGACCGATTCCAGACCTTGGGGTACCTGCGGAAGCAGTGGACTGAGTCTGAAATAGAAACATCCAGAGCCACCGTGTACAGGCGTGTGCAGGAAATGGGCTACAGGTGCCGCATTCCCCAGGTCAAGCCACTTTTGAACCAGAAACAGCGGCAGAAGTGCCTGATCTGGGCTACAGAGAAGCAGCACTGGAATGAAAGCAAATTTTGCATGTAATTCGGAAATCAAGGTGCCAGAGTCTGGAGGAAGACTGGGGAGAGGGAAATGCCAAAATGCCTGAAGTCCAGTGTCAAGTACCCACAGTCAGTGATGGTCTGGGGTGCCATGTCAGCTGCTGGTGTTGGTCCACTGTGTTTTATCAAGGGCAGGGTCAATGCAGCTAGCTATCAGGAGATTTTGGAGCACTTCATGCTTCCATCTGCTGAAAAGCTTTATGGAGATGAAGATTTAATTTTTCAGCACGACCTGGCACCTGCTCACAGTGCCAAAACCTCTGGTAAATGGTTTACTGACCATGGTATTATTGTGCTCAATTGGCCTGCCAACTCTCCTGACCTGAACCCCATAGAGAATCTGTGGGATATTGTGAAGAGAAAGTTGAGAGACACAAGACCCAACACTCTGGATGAGCTTAAGGCCGCTATCGAAGCATCCTGGGCCTCCATAACACCTCAGCAGTGCCACAGGCTGATTGCCTCCATGCCACGCCGCATTGAAGCAGTCATTTCTGCAAAATGATTCCCGACCAAGTATTGAGTGCATAACTAAACATAATTATTTGAAAGTTGACATTTTTGTATTAAAAACACTTTTCTTTTATTGGTCGGATGAAATATGCTAATTTTTTGAAATAGGAATTTTGGGTTTTCATGAGATGTATGCCACAATCATCAATATTAAAACAATAAAAGGCTTGAACTACTTCAGTTGTGTGTAATGAATCTAAAATATATGAAAGTCTAATGTTTATCAGTACATTACAGAAAATAATGAACTTTATCACAATATGCTAATTTTTTGCGAACGACCTGTATATTACTGACTCTAAATAATTTAAATAAGTCTGTCTTTGCCTTTTTACA
Source organism: Channallabes apus (assembly GCA_030522415.1). Classification (NCBI taxonomy): domain Eukaryota; kingdom Metazoa; phylum Chordata; class Actinopteri; order Siluriformes; family Clariidae; genus Channallabes; species Channallabes apus. The sequence goes on along the minus strand of CM060117.1, from coordinate 20,651,256 downwards.
GGGCAGCAAATGGCATATGCAACAGTTGCGGTGTTACTTGACTGCAAAGCATGGCAGAGAGGCAGTGGAGGCTCTTTTTAAAGATATTGACAACATCTTTATCCGAAGCTTACAGAGTGTGCAGAAGGTCATCATTAATGACAAGCATTGTTTTGAGTTGTATGGATACGACATACTGCTAGACCAGGATCTTAAGCCGTGAGTGCTCTGTTTTGTTCTAATATTTAACTCTTAATTGCACTTATTACACATATTATTCTATTTATAAAATAAAATAAATAAAATATGAATAAAATATAAATAAAATAAATTTTCACAAGTGTTGCTTGTTTGTCAAGTCATTGACTTTGTCATCAGTTATTTACTGTAATGAAAACATCATTAGCTCTACTTCAACTATTTTCGCCTCACTGAGTGTAGCTTTCAGGTTTTGTGTAGATGTCTGAGTGTTTTCATTTGAATCTACTTAAGGACTAAAAAGTGAAAATGCAAAAGAAAAAATTTATTAAATAACATTCAGTAAAAAAATTTAAGCATTGCATAGTTTTCAAATGTTCCTGGTGTGTACTGTGTGTATGGTGTGCTTTATGTGCCCACTAAGCCTGCAATGCTTCCAGTTTAGTAATTAGCTCAAGGCATGTCAGTTGCCTTTTGCAGATAGTCAATGATTATCAATTATAATCAATCAATCAATTAGCAAATGAAAGTTCAAGACTGTCTAGAAGGTCCAACCACTTTCTAGACCGTCTTGGCATATGGTCCGGAAAGATATGAACCTGGATCTTAACAGTGTATACAAAATGTATAGGCACCAAATATTTTGCTTACTTTTAAGCATTTCAAAGAATGTAATAAAAATTTTATTGTTATAATGTCAATAGCTAGCATTGTACAAGGAGCTCATTTTTGTTGGGAATGGGTATTTAAGACAGATGCAAGTGTAGGGTTTTACATATACTTACGTATACAGAAGACTATAACCCTGTGCATAGACTCCAGACAAGAGAAAAGAAACAAACCATAACCTCATTTAAGGTATATTATGTAAGAGTGGAATAATTTAAAGATTTTATAATGTTGCATGAGCTTCCATGTAAACATACTTATACATACTTTTATTTAACCCAATGTCTTTAAATAGACTACAGTACATTTGTAAGTCCACCCCAATAGTTAACTAATTTGCAAATGTTTAATTTTCTGCTTATCTTGTTGCAGGTGGCTGATTGAGGTGAATGCTTCACCCTCCCTCACTGCGAGTAGTCAAGAGGACTATGAGCTGAAGTATAGACTGCTAGAGGACACTTTGCACATTGTGGACATGGAAGGCTGGTATGATGTGCCAAATATTTAAATGTTAACTTAAGCTTAAAACTTGGTGCAGGTCTACCTTGACATACAAAGCTATTGGTTTGAGGAGTCTGATTACAGTATAGAATGTTAAATCAAACACCTTTTTTAATGTTAATTTAAATATATATATACTACAATACACACCGCCCTTCATAGCTATGCTTTTAATTTTAGTCTTACTGGCAGAGAAAAGCAGGTTGGTGGATTTGACCTCATGTGGAATGATGGCCCAGTCTACAGGGACGATGTGAGCTTGGAGGCTCTGGGAAGTAACTACTCAATAGCTAACACACATCTTGGTGATTATTTTAATAGTATCTAAACCTTACTTAAAGATTCTTTAAAAATTATAATCATAAGTAAGTCATGTCCGAGTAATTGTACATTTATCTCTGTGAGCTATTAAAAATCATCAATTAATTAACTGACAAATCATAGTACTGTGCAAAAATCTTGAGCCACCCCTTATTTCTTCATATTGAATTAAATTAAATTAAATTGTAGAAATTAAATGAAAGATGAATGAATTCAGAGCAAATGTTTTACTTGTTTATGTAACATCCTCAGCAGGAACCTCATTCTCATTAGTTCCATTATTCAGCAATCAGCATCCCCAGTATACTAATGACCAGCTTGCTCATCTGTCATCATAAATAGTTGTTTATGCTTGAATGATTCATAGGTCTTTCACTGGCTTAACAAACAAAAACATTTCTCTGAAACTGGTCATGTAGAGGGACTAGACTGAACCCAAAGACAATGAGAGCCAATAACTTCAGAGCCAAAAAATCTGGCAGGAATTAATCTGTATTTTTTTTGTTTGTTTGTTTTTGTTGCACCAGGTTGTGTGAATGATCGGAAGAAACAGCTGCAAAAGCTCTTGAAACCACTTTCAGGACAGAAGAGAATATGAATAAAAATTATACACAGTAATAATGTTCTGCTTTCTTATGTTCCAGACTGCTTTCATAATTAGTGGCATTTTTCTATATGCTCATTTTCTAACCAACAGTTATCAACTCATGACCATGGGCTTGACAAATTGATGCTAGTTCTCGTATACACACTCCTTCACATGTATGACGTATACTGTATCTAAGCCAATTCAGGTGTCAGGATTGAACCAGGGACCCTATCCTTCTTGCCACATGCCATGTTTTATGATGATATCTTTTGTTGCTGGTTGTGTTGCAAATGCAATGTAAATAATATCAATAAAAAAATTAAATTGTCCAATTTCATTATCTTCAAAATTGTGAGAAGTTGATGTTGCTAAACACTGATGGCATTGGGCTAATGCTCAAATTGTTTGGGACTGACACATCTTCTACAAATACCTACTGTATGCAACTTTGCCCTAATTGAACAACAATGCCAACTATGACAAAAAAAACTTGCCTCATAGGCTAAGAAAGGACTATTGCCTAATCAGCAAAAAAAAAAGCTGTAGAAAGACGCAAGGCAAGCTCCACTGTGGTATGACCAAAGGAGAAGTATTCTTTCCCTGTGTTTCATTATTTGTAGTATGATAACCTGAAACTGAAATAGGTGCATCTCTTCATAACCTAGACTTTTGGTAAACAGCCGCTTCTAGGCAGTGCTGCATATGATCTCTTAATAATGGATTCAATGGTGCTATTTAGTACAGTATAGTCACTGTCTGAGAAATTTTACCTGGATATTTTCGTTGACCAAATAAGTAATCTATAGACATAAAATAAACCACGGAGCCATCTTTAACTTTAATTTGCAATCAGATGTCCATCTCACAAATGTGGCAGTACAAAAAACAGCCCCGGACTATGATCCTGAGAAGGTATGCAGTAATGCAATATCACCAGTATGTACGTATTTAACATGTACAGTATATGAAATGGCATTTTTATTAATAATGCATTCTTGCACCATTATTACTTTTTAGTAGGATGGCAGAATCATTGTTTTTGGATTGTTGAATGTAATCCTTGTATGAATATAGGCTACACTTTTACTGTCTTTTTTTAAGTTGTGCAAAAATTAGATCAGTTAGACAGTAAATAACTATTTAGTAAATACCTATATGTTTGTTGCGAGAGTTACACAAAGATAATTACCATGCATTTTAAATCATTGTAGTATTCCTTATTTGTAGTGTATTTCTTTGAAGGAGAAAGTAAATGTAACTGTACAGGTCCTTCTCAAAAAATTAGCATATTGTGATAAAGTTCATTATTTTCTGTAATGTACTGATAAACATTAGACTTTCATATATTTTAGATTCATTACACACAACTGAAGTAGTTCAAGCCTTTTATTGTTTTAATATTGATGATTGTGGCATACAGCTCATGAAAATCCAAAATCCCTATCTCAAAAAATTAGCATATCATGAAAAGGTTCTCTAAACGAGCTATTAACCTAATCATCTGAATCAACTAATTAACTCTAAACACCTGCAAAAAATTCCTGAGGCTTTTAAAAACTCCCAGCCTGGTTCATTACTCAAAACCGCAATCATGGGTAAGACTGCCGACCTGACTGCTGTCCAGAAGGCCATCATTGACACCCTCAAGCAAGAGGGTACGACACAGAAAGACATTTCTGAACGAATAGGCTGTTCCCAGAGTGCTGTATCAAGGCACCTCAGTGGGAAGTCTGTGGGAAGGAAAAAGTGTGGCAGAAAACGCTGCACAACGAGAAGAGGTGACCGGGCCCTGAGGAAGATTGTGGAGAAGAACCGATTCCAGAAAAATCCAGAGCCACCGTGTACAGGCGTGTGCAGGAAATGGGCTACAGGTGCCGCATTCCCCAGGTCAAGCCACTTTTGAACCAGAAACAGCGGCAGAAGCGCCTGATCTGGGCTACAGAGAAGCAGCACTGGAATGAAAGCAAATTTTGCATGTCATTCGGAAATCAAGGTGCCAGAGTCTGGAGGAAGACTGGGGAGAGGGAAATGCCAAAATGCCTGAAGTCCAGTGTCAAGTACCCACAGTCAATGATGGTCTGGGGTGCCATGTCAGCTGCTGGTGTTGGTCCACTGTGTTTTATCAAGGGCAGGGTCAATGCAGCTAGCTATCAGGAGATTTTGGAGCACTTCATGCTTCCATCTGCTGAAAAGCTTTATGGAGATGAAGATTTCATTTTTCAGCACGACCTGGCACCTGCTCACAGTGCCAAAACCACTGGTTAATGGTTTACTGACCATGGTATTACTGTGCTCAATTGGCCTGCCAACTCTCCTGACCTGAACCCCATAGAGAATCTGTGGGATATTGTGAAGAGAAAGTTGAGAGACACAAGACCCAACACTCTGGATGAGCTTAAGGCCGCTATCGAAGCATCCTGTGCCTCCATAACTCCTCAGCAGTGCCACAGGCTGATTGCCTCCATGCCACGCCGCATTGAAGCAGTCATTTCTGCAAAAGGATTCCCGACCAAGTATTGAGTGCATAACTAAACATAATTATTTGAAAGTTGACATTTTTGTATTAAAAACACTTTTCTTTTATTGGTCGGATGAAATATGCTAATTTTTTGAGATAGGAATTTTGGGTTTTCATGAGCTGTATGCCACAATCATCAATATTAAAACAATAAAAGGCTTGAACTACTTCAGTTGTGTGTAATGAATCTAAAATATATGAAAGTCTAATGTTTATCAGTACATTACAGAAAATAATGAACTTTATCACAATATGCTAATTTTTTTTTAGAAGGACCTGTATATGTATATATATATATATATATATATATATATAGAGAGAGAGAGAGAGATTCTTGCACCTTATGGTGTTTGTGTTAATATGTTCCCTAACCAACCTCTGGGGCATTCCAGGAACGGGATTTAGAATAGACATGAAGTGACTAATTACATGGCTTCAAAAAGTAATTGGTTACACTAGAACTAGTTTAGTGGGTGTCTATTTATAATATATAATCTAAATAGATCCATATCACTGCTAAGTCATAGCACAAAAAATTTAAGGGGGAATACTTATCTAAGGCACTGTGTGTATTTAATCAAATTCGGGTTGTGTCTACTGGTGCCATTTTTAAAATTGAAATGTTGTAATTTGCAGTTCTTACTCTTTGATTGTTCATAAAGTTTAGCAAAATCTGCAAATCAGCCACAAATTAGCACATAAAAGAATGATATGCACAAAATATATAAAGGACATCATCTGAGGTCATGAATAATTTTATAGCATTTCTCACAAAATAGTGCATTCCGTTCTACTGACATTTTCTTTCAACAAAACAAAAATATAATGACAACATGAATGTTTTTTCCCTGTTGTATGCCTTTGACAAACAAACATTTAAAAAAAAGACTAAAACAATAAGTGCAGAAATACTGTAGCAAGTAGCCTGTGAACTTAATCAGGCACCAACCAACATTATTCAAGTAGTTTTTATCTATGAATCATAAAAACTGTTTTCACTACCATTACTTTTCCAATAAACTTAGCACATGCAGCACCAAAAGACAATGAACAACTGTATGCATTTTGTTTCTGATAAATAAAATGGGGGAAAACAGATTTAAAAAATTACACTTAAATAAGTGACATGCTCCTAAAAATAAATTTTTGATATTACCCAACAACAAACTTAACTGAAGATCTAGAACATACATTCACAATTATAACTCTTTAATATACCACATGATATGAAACCTACAGCTAGGTAATATAAAATATTGCTCAAAATATACATGATCAAGCACTACATTTTTATGTTTTTTAACAAGTACCAAAGGGCAATAAATAAACAAATATGGACAAAATAGCAAAACATGATTGCCGAGTTTCAAAGAAAAGCCCTTATATACAACACATTACAAAAATACATATAGCCATTACAAAACATTCATTATTCATGTCAAAAATATACATTCTTTAATGTATATGACTACTTTAGGTCCAAACAACCTTGCACGTTGCTGTCAACATGATGGCATAAACCACTTCAAAAACAATATGCCTATATCTTAAATCTAATTTTTAATTTTTAGGTCTTACATTTAAAGTAGGATTTTTAAATAAGCATTTACAGTACAATATGCCTATATCTTAAATCAAATTTTTAGGTCTTACATTTAAAGTAGGATTTTTAAATAAGCATTTACAATATGCCTATATATTATATCAAAATATTTAGGTCTTACATTTAAATTAGGATTTTTAAATAAGCATTTACAAGAACTGTCTTTCCAAGGAACACGTATCCAAATTAACTATCGTACCTAACAATGTTAAAAAAGTAACCTTTGTTTGCAAATCAAAGAAATACTCAATATATCAGTATAGTGTTTATATAATAGAAATATTACATATTTAATAATTTAGACCAAAAAGTCAGCTGTTATGCAAGAAATGTACTAAAGTAAATGTAGTAAATGCAATGCAAAATTATTTTGAGGACAAACACTTAGTGACACATATTGTGCACGCTGGCTGTTTAGTACATTGAAAATTAATGCATGATCATTTTACTTGGACATGTAGGCATTTTTTAGCTTTCTTTCTGCCCTGCTCCCCCTAATGCTGTTATTTTCAGTCATCATGCCTTTAACCATGGGCACTGCACAGCTGCCCAGAATCTCGGTCTGCTGGCCTTGTTTTTGTTCCCTCTTTCCTGATGGACACAAGTCTCGTTTATTAGCAGCAAGGACACGTTTGTCAAATGCACTTCTTGCTCCCACTGGTAAATCTTTCTGACTCTCTGCTTCAGCAGCCCTCCCACTGTGACATTTCCAGGCTGAAGTCTGTTTTTTGCTCTTCATACTCAACTCCTGAGAAACTTTTTGTAGGTTTCCAGCAGCTTCCATTGGTTTTTGGTGGCTTTTTGGGCTTACAGGACAGTGAGGTCTTCCTATGGCTTTGTTCTCCAAGGCTGAAGCCCTACTTTCACTACTGCTTCTTTTGTGCATTATGCTGAGTGACGTTTTACGCTCCAGCAGTGGGCTGAGGCGGGAATGACGCTGGTAGGTATATAAAGAACAGCTGCCATTGCACAGTGGGTAGCGAACATGGCAATAGAGGCAGCGAGAGGGCTGGCATGATGATGATGGGCTTCCTAAAGATGATAAGAGAGTAAAAGGAAAGGGGCGCTGATTCTGGCGCATGCTTTTGGGGGAGCTGAGGCGAGTAGGAGGTGCTGTGTGAGGCCGAGAAAAGCTGGCTATTTGTGGACCAATAGGGGCACGACCTCTAGAACGCACATTGGCTGTCATGGGTTGGCTTCTCTCATTCTGAATAGTCTGAATCTGGTGCCACTCTAGCTGCAGCAGACGTTCCAGGAACATCTCAAGCTGGCCAACTGGTTTGGGACGTGGGGCATGTTTCCCCTCTGTGTTCAAGAAGACAGCAAGTTGCCTCAGGCTCCAGGTGTTGAAAGGTGGAGGTAGGAAATCAGGATAATTGTAGCTATCACTTTGTGTTTGTACTGTCCTGGGTCCTGGGATATGTGGATGCAGGTCCACTGAGTCAACTATTTCCGCTCTGAGGTTGAGCTGAGGTGGGGTGCACGGAGAAGGCAGCACAGGGAGTCTCTCTGAATCTGACAGGTCACTGGCACTATCTGTGTCATCCTCTTTGTGCTCCAGAAGGTGCAGAGACTGAAGGTCTCGGACATTACCAGGTAAGCGGATCTGATGAAGAGCCAGTGGAAGAGACAGAGCACGGCGACTCTTTTCTTGGGCTGCATAGTTCTGCTCAACCTCAATGCAGCATGTGGACTGTTGCTGCACCTTTAGCCTCTTGTCTTCCTGTTCTGATGAAGATGGCCTGGACTTTGGATGCCTTACATCTGCTTCAAACTGTGTGCTGTATACATAGAGAGCACATCAGAGATTGGGGAAGACAAAGGGTGGTATAGATAAACATAGCTAAATACTTTGAAGAGAAAACTCACCGTGGCATTTTGTATGGGCCACTGATAGGACTCTTGACCTGCTTTGTTCGGTTCCTATGTTGGCCCTTCTGTCAAGTCACAGTAAAAAACAAGTCAGGGTAAAATACATTGATCATACATTAGTATATTATGACCAACAGCCTAATATTTTGACTGCCTTGCCTCGCCTCAGCTTCCCCCACACCCCTGCTTTGCCATCAAAACAGTTATGACCTAAGTTTTCTGGATTCTATTGGAACGAGCATTGAACAGCAGCTCTTCTATTGGATCAGAGCATAGGCTGGCCTTCGTTCCCTACGTGCATCAGTGAGCTTTGGCTACCCATGACCCTGTCACCAGTTCACAGTTTTTCATCCAACAATAGCTGCAGTTTTGGAGTTGCTCTGACCCAGTTGTAACCTTTTTTGCCTAAACTGATGTGTTGGAAACAGGAAAAAAATGGGAAAGATTTTGTGACTTTGACACGGGCTTAATTCTGATGGCTAGAAGACTGGACCAGAGCAACTCCAGAACTGCAGTTCTTGTGGGATTTTCCTGGTATACAGTATTCAGGACCTACCAAAAGTGATCCAAGGAAGGAAAATTTGTGAACTAGCGACAGGGTCATGGGTGGCGCTGATGCACATGGGGAGCGAAGGCTGGCCCCTTGTAGTCCGATCCAGTAGAAGCGCTCGTGTACATCAAACTGATGAAAAGGTTAATGCTGGTTGTGATAAAAAGGTGTCATCTCTGCATTTTTTTGCACACCGCACAGAAATGGACACTTATGGACATTATTCATCTGTTCACTCATGTACAGTTACACATACCCTGGGACACTGTAGACCGGACACTCATGGACATTGCAAATTTGCACATACATGCACATTTGCACACTTCCTGGACATTTCCATTTATTTCCATTTTTATTTCCATTTAAATTTGCTATTTTGTCTTTTGTACAGATAAGTTTCCATATTTCTTATATATTTCTTGAAAACGTCTAAATTTTGTTCTATTTTCTTATGTTTCAGTTAAACTTACTCTTATTTTATTCCACTATTTAGTTATTATTAATTGTTTTTTTATTTTTAGGTCACGGACCTTCCTATAAGCATTTCACTGCATATCGTACTGTGTATGATTGTGTATGAGACAAATAATAATTTGAATTTGAACACAGTGCATCACTGTTATGGTGGCAAAAGAGGGGCCTTCTCAATATTAGGCAGGTGGTTATAATGTTACAATTATTATGGTGTAATTATGTTACTGTATGTTTACAAACTCACAATATGCAGTAAAAGACAAACTTACAATTTCAGTTCCCAGCAAGGGCTCCTTGCCCTGTCCTGAAATGACATTCTTGTGCAATGAGCTTGTTTTTTTCTGAGGTTTCTGACTTTGACTGACTTTACCTCCAGTTATATTGTTGCTGGGAATACAAACAAAACATCAATGAGAGCATGCATTCTGGTCACGTTTAATGTACAATAAATGTCTTCATAGTTCCCTCCTAACGTCGTACCTGGTAACGATCGCAGTATTTTCTGAGTTCTTCACTCTAACCTTCTCTTTAACGGGTACCCTCTTTAGGATCGCCGATGCTGTCCGTTCTTGTAGAATAGGTCCCATAGCAACCAATTCACCAGTGCTAACGCTGCCAAGTGTAAATGTCCCATATAAACAAGTCAAGACGTCTTGCTCTCTCCATGGCAGAAAGTCACGATGTTGTAATCACTGCCCGCCTGGAAACGGTAAATATAAACAACAGCAAATTACGTTAAATGTCAAAAAAGTCAAACATATCTCTTTAAACGCATTTCCATGGCGTTTAATGTTTTATGTTAAATCTACCTTCTCTCCAGGCGAGGGCCAGACACTGAGCTTTAGTGCCGCAAACGGCATGCTACGCACAAATATACCGTAAATGTGTTAATTTGTCAGCTATCAGTGAAGGCTTCTTCAGTCTTGTTTACCTTCTCCATGGACGTGCGACGCCGCTCAGACGCTTGGCATGATGGGAAATGAAGTGCCCGGTAAAATCCAGTGGCGGGGTATGTTGCGGGAGGCCGTGACACCTGTTCGTACAGTCAATACAAGGAGAAAAAAACATATTATACTCTCGTAATTTAGCCACTAAACCGGTCCGAGACAGTGTTTTACGAAAGCTGCGTAGTGCTTTTTGTGTACGCGACTTCATTACCCATAAGCGAGTGGTGCAGCCGTCACGCCTCCCTTGTGTGTGTGATAGCGACGGCAAATTCCGTATCTTCACCGAGTCGGAGTCGGATCACTAGTAAGTGTCGGCTCTTTCGGCTCACAAAGTGTTCATTTGAACAATGACTTGTTCTCCATTATGGCTGCATTTTTGTTTGGGGAATCTTACGTCATTATTTTTAAATCTTAATCACATTAATGTATATCCAATTTTTATAAAATATATCGAACATTATTCTAGCCAAGAGCCTGGCCTGATACATTTGCCTAATTGTTATTAGCTAAGCTAAAACATATTTAACATGCAGTTGTCACACAGACAGGTATCTGGGTAATTCTACAAAAATGATGGAATGTTCTGTCTCTTAATATTGCTGATGCCAAAATAATTTAAATATAACATTAAAGACACCTTACTTGTATATGTTATATTAAAAAGGCCAAGTTCTAGGAACTGTCTTGTCACTATGATCATATATGGAATGGGAACATATACGTTTCATCTAAACATGTTTTTCAGGACATACATCTAATTCATAACAATAATAAGTTAAACAAGTTAAAATACTGAAAGATTACAATGAATAATATGAAATAAAAATGTCAGCCACCCCAAACAATGTCATTGGTGTTACTGTTCCACAAAAAGAGTTTAGGAATACATTTGACAATTTGAAGTATTCCTGCCTCAGGTCACTAGATGAAGAGTACTGGACAAATGCAAAAGGTTTGTCTCTCTTCATTTTTTTTTTTAGGAATGTCATCATCTATTTTGCAATTTCATGCAAAGCCTTTAGGCCCGTCATTGGTGTTACTCACTCAATCATCACCTATACCACTCGTTGAGAGCAATCTCAGGAGACTTAGGGCATGAGCCAGGGTACACCCTGGATGGGGTGCCAATCCATCACAGGGCCCACACACATACATACACTTATTCACACACGATGGGAGAGATCTTTTTTTGGAAATGCCAAACAACCTAATCTGCATGTCTTTGAACTGTGGGAGGAAACCCAACAAGCAGTGGGAGAATATGCAAACTTCATGCACACAGGCCCCAAAGCGGGAATCAAACCTGGATCCTATAAGTGGAAAGAGATAGAGCTAACCACTTCAATAATTGAAAACTACGTGACCTTACACATCAAAGCCATTTTGTAAATAGTTAAGATTTTTCTCAAAATTGCATAATTTGTCATTGGTGTTACCAGGAAGAAAATTAACACCCGTTACTAAAGGTATTATATATATATATATATATATATATATATATATATATATATATATATATATATATATATATATATATATATAAATGTATGTATGTATGTATATATACATTTTCTGTGTAATAATAAACACAGCTTTCCGTGGATACGTTTTGAATTAACGATATTGTAAGCCCCACAACTCTCCCTTACGTCAACATAAAAAAATGTTAATGTACGAGTCGACTCCATATTCGATTCGGTTCAAAGAGTCGATTCGTTATCCAAACAGTCCGTGCTCGTTTGGCAGTAGACTCCTGCGGGGTTTGCGCAGTTTCTGACAGCAATGTCTCAGGCTCAGGTTGTGCGGTTGAACATTTATGACCTTCGATCTGTTGCCAGCGATGTAATATTTAAACACTACTGGAAGACCTGCAGATGAGAGAAATAGCAAAACACATCGGATCGGAAGTTTCTGGTGAGACAATATGATATGACGCACAAACTGCTTCCAGGTGACATTTCAAAGATATGTCTAATTAATTTCCGACGAAGCGATAAATCCGAAAAATCATTGCACCATATCCTTGCTCAAGCTTAAACACTTACGTCGCTTTATATGGCTTTGGCTCTGACTTGCTGTCAATGCCCTCCAGTGACAAATGCAACTGAACAAGTAATGCATATTATTTACCTCCAAGTGTAAAACAAAAAGCTTTGTTGTACTTTGGATATGGCTTTTTCTATGACACACAGCCAAGAAAATACATCCTCAGGAGAATTTGATGATGAGCTATTTTTTGTTGGGGTGTCGGATATCTCAAAGCAAACTTTCCCTCTGCGCTATAGAGACAAATTGTGGTCAAGGCCCACAGGAGAGAGAAAGCCTGTGAAAATAGGTCCACCTAGTCCAGTATTACCACAAGCACGGCCAACAGGTCGCAGTCTCTCCTGTGAACCACCTCCCAAACCCATCATACACAGACGGGCCCAGTCTCTACCGTCACCTTCAGAAAGGCGGAGGCTCAGTCGAAGAACTGGAGTCCGTTTTGTGGACTCGCTGGGAATGGACCTGGAAAATGTTAAAGTTTTCAGAAGTGGAGAAGACCCATTTGTACCAGAGCATGTTCTGTTTAGGCTTTTAATGAATGCTGAACTTTCAGCCAACAAAAACTTGGAGATTTCCCTACCCTATTTGAAACCTGTGTTCCCTGAGCAACCTGGTGACTGTTCAAATTTCGTGCAACGTTTGTGCAGCCAGCAAGTATGTATGGAACGTGTTTTATGCTATGAGCCAGGCATCATTGGCATTGTCCAAGTTGTCAACCTAGACTTTGAGAAAGAGGTTATTATTCGTTATTCTTTCACAAACTGGAAGAGCTGTGCTGAGACCAAGGCTTACTGGATTGCCAGTAAATACCTGGAAGGCATTTCCAGTGGATGCAGCTGTGACAGTTTTCGGTTCCATCTTCCGGTCCCACCGTTCATTCTACACCCTGGAGCAGTGTTGGAGTTTGCAATCTGTTATAAAGTGAAAGGGACTCAGTTTTGGGACAACAATGAGGGACAAAATTACAAGTTAGTTTGCCAGAGCTACAAAATTCCTGTGCCCAAGGAATGTGAGGATAGTATGGTACACTTCGTCTGATTGCTCTAAAACACTCTATCTATGCACTCTGTATGTGACCATCTTATTCACTACACCAGACTTTTCATTTGGTAAACGTATTACTATAGAGATGTTTTGCAACTGTACATTTACATCTTTGGAGGTTTTCAATCATCCAGGTGAGGTTACCTGGAAGTTTACCCATGTCAGCTGAAAGAAAGAAGTTCAGGTGATATGACTCAACTTCCAAAAGTCTACATGTGAATGTGGGCCTTCATTGGTGATGTACAATATGTTAATCAGTTAACATATTAACTGAGATTTCTTGGGTAGTGGACCATTTGTGACAATATCAACATTGTGCAATATCAACATTGTGTGTGTGTGTGTGTGTGTGTGTGTGTGTGTTCAGTATATGTGTGTTGGTAGGAGAGTCTCTTGCACTGGAGTGCTGCTTAGATTTTAGCACTATGTACACTTAACCTAATCGAGCCACTGAGTGTTTGTCTGCTTTGCATCAGCATATGTTTATTGTAATTTGAGGAACAAACTGTTTGCCAAATCTTCTGACATAGTTCTGGATTGAATCAAAACTCAGGTATCCAAATAGGTATCATGACTATGTATCTTTACAGTTCTATACAACTGTACCACCAGCCAGACATTTTGCTCTAATGCAATTGTTGTTATGTGCAATGTTTATTAAAGTTAAAACTACAGAATAGACTGTAGGCTAAATGATTTTTGTTCTTACGAAAAAGTGTTTAAAAAAAACTTCTAAGTCACTATTTGCCAAATCCCCTTTTATCTGAAGTGCCTAAGAAATTGTTATAAGTCAATAAATTACACTGAACTCAGTTTTGTAAACTAAGCAATAAAATTTTTACTAAATCACACTGTGTTTTTTTCTCTTGTTTATAAACTAGCAATGATGTCATTTACTTCCAGGGTTGGAGTTTTGATTCTTTCATTTGGTCTGTGTGTGGAGGAAGTTTGCATGTTCTCCTCGTGCCCTGTGGGTTTCCTTTGGGTACTCAAGTTTTCATCATTGTCCCTTGTGTATGTATGTTCTGTATTTAAAATGCTGCCTAAATAAGAATGGAAGTGACTAATGCATATTTAAACAAAAAAATCTGGTGTACTTGTTTTAAAACCACTACATTCCTACACAAACGATGCTTGGGGGGGGGGGTGAACTCATGCTGGGAAAAGACTATTAATATAATATGACCCGAATAAATTAAACGATTCGACTCTTTTAGGTCTGAAAAGGAAATCGCTTTTTTATTTTTTTTTAAAGAAAGGGTTAAGTGTGTGTATGCACCTGTAACCTGCACTGGGTTGACATCTCATTCCCCTTGTGCAGTGTGTTCTACCACAAGTGGCACAGAAAACCTCATATTCCTCATATACATTTTATTCCATTTCTTGTTAATTGTATTCTTTTTTTGTGTTGTGTGTGGTGTTGTCGTCTCTGGAAGCTTCTGTCGCCAAAACAATTTCCTTGCATGTGCAAATGTACTTGGCAATAAAGTACCTTCTGAATCTGACTCTGGATGTTCTAAAATAAATGAAGAACTAAAACTAGAGGGCTGTGCAGTACATGCGCCCCCTGCTGACGAACCTTTAATGGTGAACAGTATCGGATCCTTAAACGACTCTTTGCAATAATGCGCCATGCTGTTTAAACATATATTTTAAGAGGAACAGTTACTAATTATATTAACGGTGTTTTCATATATACCAGTAAACAAATCATTGTTTAATAAATTAAACAAACTGAACTTTGTTTAATAAATGTTTTGAATGATAAAAAAAAAATTAAGCTTTACAACAGTCCACTTGACACGAATGCACATTATCATAACAGTAAAACAGTAGATAATGTATATATTCATATTAATAATAGTATTTATAATTCATAATAACAATAACATTTTAATTAAAGTAAATATTAATAATATTTAAGGAAACGTATTATATTTCTAGCATTTAATACATTCGGTAAAAAGAAGAACCAGAGGATTAAAATGCTTTCCTCCTCAGAGCTGAAAGAGTCATTTGGTCAAAGAGTCGAATCGTTTCGCATAAACGACTCGGATTCATTTAAAACAGCAGTTTTCGTACGCGTGAGCTTTTTTTCGCCCCGCGCGCAGTGTTTGTGGAGAATTACTGGGGCTTTAATTGACACAAGAGCTGTTGAGCTTTTGTTTAATCATATAGTAGTACTGTACAATTTGTTCATATTTAGCCATGTTTTAGCCTGAATTATTTTTAAATTAATGAATTGTTAAAATGCTCTAAGATGTTTTAGTTTAAGATCCGGGTAACATTAACGCACGCGCCAGTCAGAGGTGAGGAAATTTGTCGTTATGAGCTAACGAAGCTAGAAAACTTTAGCCAACTGTTATCTGTTACAGTCTTAAAGAAACAGTCAGAGTTTGGTTAGTAAATAATTATTTTGACCTGGTCGATCACTTACTACATAGATAATAGCTGTTTAGTGTTCAGGTGCTAAAATGTAATGATTCACACACTCGATGTGACTAACCTTTAGCTAGCTAGGTGACAGGTGTAGATAAACGAGTTATCCGTGCAGTGTTGCTCATCCTGACACTACATCATAATATTCCCGAACAAGGTGAACTAACTACCATGAGCTCTTTTTTTAGGTAAACTATACACTGCCTGGCTAGTTATAGAAATAAATTAGCTGTTATTCAAATGAACGCAGCCAAGAATATGATATTTAGATAGTAGTGGACCTTGAGTGAAGGAGAATAAAGAATAGATTAGAAATAAATCAGAAATAAATTCAAAATTACATTGATTAAATTGTTCCCAAATAAATACAAATCTATGCATTTTTTAAGTGCTGTGTGTATAAAATGAAAACATTTAAAAGTGGTTGTCTTTTATAGCATTTTTTCTCTATTGTTACATTAGTAGCTTAAACTGGTATTCTGATGTATTGATTTTAATTATCGTTTTTAAAACTTCACCACATGATCTGCCTGTAAATATATTAATTGAATAAGCAATATTTCCAGGTAACGTCCGGATGTGATGGCGCCTCATCAGGGGATCACATCCCAGGTGAGAATTTATATGATTCCATTAAATACTTTTGGACATACAGTAAGTCCTTGACATATGAACATTCAAGTTATTAGTTTTTGCCACAGACCGTGGATCTGCAAACTTTTGTAGCTTGCATGTATTGCAAAAAAAAAAAATTAACACTGCAGTACACCAGATTCCAATATTTACAATTATATACAATATTTTCAGTGTGTAAATGAATTTATAAAATATGCATTCTATATTTGTGTCAAAGGTGCTTAAGGCTCACTTTGTCAGACTTACAAACAAATCCAACTTACGAATGTTCTCCTGGAAAATGAAAAAATACCCATAGTAAAGGCCTATTATAGAAAACCTGTATCAATGTCTTTCTTTTTGTTGTTTCACATCATTACTGGATGTGTAGGCATTTTCTAATTAGGTTTTAGTTTTCGTTGGGGAATGTAATGGACATGCAATTCTCTCTGTAATCACTCTGGGGATCCACAGACTGAATAAACCTTAAAACTTGGTCATGGCAGAGGGCCGATAATGATGGGTTAAAAACACTATGCTATTTACACAACATATTTATCAAATATGTGTGCAAGTGTGATGTGTGTTCATAGTGTACATATATGCACACACATCACACATACTGTACAGATACATACAGGGAAGACTCACAGCTACTTCTGTTTCAGTAACTGTGAACCTGACCTGTTCTTGATTGTCAGTGTAAAGCCCACACTGTCTTCTCCATTATGCGTTTTATGTACATACGAATGCAAAGAAATAT
The DNA here is from genome assembly GCA_030522415.1 of Channallabes apus. Classification (NCBI taxonomy): domain Eukaryota; kingdom Metazoa; phylum Chordata; class Actinopteri; order Siluriformes; family Clariidae; genus Channallabes; species Channallabes apus. The sequence goes on along the minus strand of CM060117.1, from coordinate 20,634,128 downwards.
GTCAACTTATCAAACATATTTCGTTTAGGTGGAGGAACTGGTTGACCAGGCTTTGAAACACAACTTCAGGGCTTTGGAGGAGTTTTTACTAAACGAGACCAGAGAGGGTATTACTTCAAAATGCTCCAAACAATTCATGTCAAAACTGGACAAATTAATTAACAGGGTGAGTTTCAGCTATTCTTTGTGTGTATGTATGTGTGTGTATGTATGTGTGTGTGTGTGTGTGTGTGTGTGTACATCAGGACTCCACATGCCGACTGAGATCTGCCTAATGTTTATCGTTTTTGTCCAGACAGTCACCAATGATGACTGTCCCTATAAACGAATCAAAAAGACATGCAGCAATCTCTAATCCTGTGATACTCTCTCCTCTTTTGCACCTGCCCACCCAGCACGAGAGGAGCGCACGTCTTAGTACAGAATGCTGCATTTAAGTGCACTTTCAAACTAAATATACCTCCGTTTATAAGACCATTCATATATTTTGGGGGGTTTCACAAGGCTTCTTGTTATTCAGTGCAGCTCTCATGTAGTATTATGGCCTCTCTTAAACTCTCATGATCTGTTCATAGTACCTGTACATGTAATTTGGTAATGTTTAGTAAAGGAGTTGAGACTGTCTCTGGGGCGCATCACATCTCCCCGCTCTTGTGCCACTGTCTCTCATAAAATCCACCGCGTCGCAAAGTCCAGCTTCCCAACAGTCAGACCCCGAGGTACACTCCCCACTGTGTTTTATAGCGGCGATAGCTCATGGGCCGTTGCCTGATTCTGCGGCCCTGTTCCTTCACATACCTAAAGAGGGGGGAGGCCGCCTAACTAGTGAGCGAGGTGCGATATCAATTAGCACAATATAACTAGAGATGTTCCGATACCATTTTTCTCCTCCCGATACCGATTCCGATACTTGGGCTCAGGGTATCGGCCGATACCGAGTACCGATCCGATACCTGGGTGTGTATCTGTACAGTGTATATATACTGTGTGTGTATATATATATATATATATATATATATATATATATATATATATATATATGGGGGATGCGCGTTCTGATCATAAAACTAGAGTAACGAGGCTATTTTTAAAAAGTAAGGAGTAGAAAGTACAGATAATTGCTTAAAAATGTAAGGAGTAGAAGTAAAAAGTCGGCTGAAAAATAATTACTCCAGTAAAGTATAGATACCCATACAGTAATTTCTACTTAAGTAAGGTAACAAAGTATTTGTACTTCGTTACTTGACACCTCTGGCCGTGACACTCTGTAAGTAAGCTAAGCTAGCAAAGCTAGCGGGCATAAATAGGTTATGTTTAGGAAAATGGTATCGGACCGGTACGTGGACTCCGATGCCAGATTTTTTTGTGGTATCGGCAGCATTTCCGATACCAGTATCGGAATCGGAACAACCCTAGTTTTGATGTCTAAATATTTGCAACTTCCTTGACATATAGTTTCTTTTTAGCCTGAATTAGATTTAATTACGTCAGACGAATATCTATTACCTGTTTATTTTAGTCTGATTATTACATATAAATGATTAAAAAAAGCCAATCATAATAATAAAAAAATGCATTTCTCTAGGGAAATGTTATATCACAAGAAATATTGTTATCGCAATATTCAACAACATATCGCATATTTTCCTAATATCGTGCAGCCCTAATGACTAGTTACGTAATCAAAAAGTTTTAAACAGCTCAAATACATGCATACAACTAAATAGTTGGGGTTTAGGAGCCAAAGCATCTTAATGATTTATGTCTGTCTGGATCCCTGACCTGTATATTTATGTTAACTTTAAAACTACCTAGGATTTGAAGTCCGCTTGTGCCACTAGGGCGGCTCTGGCACCTCATGTGTGGCTCCAGAGATTCTGGGGGTCTGCTGGTGTCTGCCACCAAGACTGTGGCACTGGGGCCTTTGTGTGCTGTGAGGGGCGGCCTCCCTGGATGGGGCTTGTTAGTACAGCATGTGGTTACATCATGCGTCATGTGTTACATCATATTTTATTAATGAATTGTGCTCCATGTAGGAACTGGACCAGCAGAATGTGAAGAATGCCTCTGTGGTATTTACCATCTTTTACAAATTGGGAAACACACTGGTCTTTCCGGGGGGTAGAGGTATATCGCTGATGGTGTCCCAAGGACTTGTGAAAAAGATAAGTGTACATTCAATGGTATTATTTCCGTCTCATATTTTTGCTGCACAAATTTTTATATAAAACCCTATGATTTCATGACCAGTGGCCATGACGTTATGTACAGTACACACTTCAAGCAAGCTACAGTATTCGTGAGTTTAATGGAGGGAAAAACATGGCTTTCACGAAGCTAAGCCTTTAGTCAACATGAACCAAATGTCTTTTTGCGTAAAATTAAACAGACAAATTGGTCTGGTCCAGCTAAACAAATATTTAATGTTATTCTCGGTTATTAAGCAAATTGACTGATTGAACTTGGTCAATGAAAGGCGAGATGTTAAGATTGTTATTTTTTTTTCTCTGACATAGATAACTGCATTTATTATGACTGATTTTCACCCAATGTTTGATAACTGTTCAAAGCTTAAACACAAATATTTCTATCTGATCAAAAGCTGTTTAGCTGTGTGTCAAATCATGCAGCTCAGAGCAGTTTAATTATGACTTCAAACTCTTCATGTTTACATGGTACAGTGGTTTGAGAAAGCCAAAAAGATATGGCTTGAAGCTGGACCAAGGAGGAACGAGCTGCTTATAACCTTAGCTGAAGACTTCTTTGACGCATTGATGGTGAGAAAAAAGTGCTGCTATGGCAAAACTAATTAGATCATACATCCTGTAATAGCAGTGCTAAAACAAGACAGAAACACTATCCTCCTAATTTCTTGTATGCTCTTTTATCCTTCAGGTTGTTCATGAAAGTTGTAAAGAGGGTAAGTTTGTTTTTATGTCTAATAAAGAACATCTTCCTTAAAACATTGGAGACTTGAATATTTTTTGTCTTCTGCAAGGTACTTTTCAAGTTACAGAATACCTGCTTCATCAAATTGGGAAGTTAGCCTCTGATCCCCGGATTAACATTCTAATTCAAAAAGAGGTAGGTCAAACAATTATTTTAGAACTTTACTTTAGAATACTATCACATTATTAATTAGTGTCGCCTTTTAATGCTTGTGAAAAGGATAGCAGACAGAGTAATAGCAGAGTAAAAATAATTTAGACCGTGCTTGCAAAGGGGATATTGATTTATTTGTTTGTTTAATTTCTTGATGGTAGGCAGTGAGGAAGCTAAATATGATATTACGGATGATCCCATTGGAATTGAAGAAAGCGAAAAAGATCCTGTCATCACAACAGGCATCAAATGTCATGTAAAGAAGTGCTTAACATTTTAAAATATACTCTGATTCTAAAATCACATTTTACACATGTTAATAAATGCATATTTCTTTGCTCACAGGAATGATTTGGCTAGTCGAATCCTCAAAGGAGGAGGTTAGTGGTTACTGATCTGTTATTTGAGGGCAAAGGTTTATGTACACCCATGTTAAAGATAGATATTCAATATCAGCAGGGATTAAAGTTCTCTGTCAGATTTCCAACGGTTTGATTGTCACTATCACAAAGTTCTGTCACATATATTCTAGAGAAACGTAAAAGTTCAGTGAATATCCAAATGGGGGAAAAAGCCATTATTTAACCAGTCAAACGACAGAATTATTCTCAGTAGGAAGATAAGGTGGTTGTAATGGGTGCCATTACAACCACCTTATATTCCTACTGAGAATAATCCTAATGGAATGTTTATTGAAAAGAATAGACAGATAAGAATAGTTAGATGAATGTGTTTACTTGCACATGCACACTAATACTTCTCATCTCTATAGCATTTGGCCTGTGAGGACATGCTGTCCAACTTCATTGTGCAATATAATAAACTGATGACGTATAGCATAATTTGAGAGTTTTCATTAAAAAAAAAAACATGCAGATACACTTCTAATGACTGCCATTTAAAGTCGGGTCAGGAAATATGTGTGTATGTAGATAAAGCTTAATTTTGTGCATATTTAATGAAATGGGCTGCAGCTTGGCGACGCCATAAATGTAATGTTAGTGTAGTAACTTGGAGCTAGTGGTTGCAGTGTAACTGTCCTCTAAACTGCATGGTCACAATCCTTAACATGTGCACATTCATCCCCATAGCAAGAGCAGTCCTCAAAGATTCATGAGTCGCGCAGGTTTGTGATTCGAGCCACGCTGCGCGATCCATCGGGCTGCGCAAATAAACCAGATCATCTCTGCGCTATCCAGATAGTCGCGCTGCGCTGACCACTGGGCTGCGCAGATATTTGGTTCAATCAGGTGTATAAACAATAAAAACGAGAGCACACAAAATCCTTATCAACTGTTTATTCTCATTTATTCACAAATAAAACCTGAAACTCCAACACACGCGACACTCTAGAGCAGTGCACATGCGCCTTTTGCCCTTCTACGGCAAGCCCCGAGGGGATAAAAACCTCACACACACATATGCACCTCACGAGGGCCTGTGCATCTAACATTAGCACAATATAACTAGAGATGTTCCGATACCATTTTTTCCCTCCCGATACCGATTCCGATACTTGGGCTCAGGGTATCGGCCGATACCGAGTACCGATCCGATACCTGGGTGTGTATCTGTACAGTGTATATATACTGTGTGTGTGTGTATATATATATATATATATATATATATATATATATATATATATATATATATGGGGGATGCGCGTTCTGATCATAAAAATAGAGTAATGAGGCTATTTTTAAAAAGTAAGGAGTAGAAAGTACAGATAATTGCTTAAAAATGTAAGGAGTAGAAGTAAAAAGTCGGCTGAAAAATAATTACTCCAGTAAAGTATAGATACCCATACAGTAATTTCTACTTAAGTAAGGTAACAAAGTATTTGTACTTCGTTACTTGACACCTCTGGCCGTGACACTCTGTAAGTAAGCTAAGCTAGCAAAGCTAGCGGGCATAAATAGGTTATGTTTAGGAAAATGGTATCGGATCGGTACGTGGACTCAAGTCCTCGCCGATTCCGATGCCAGATTTTTTTGTGGTATCGGTAGCAATTCCGATACCAGTATTGGAATCGGAACAACCCTAAATATAACAAAATCTAATTAGGTCTGTTACACATCCAATAGAATATGGCCAAACTAAAAAAATGCGGCAAACCTCAGCAATTCCCAGTTTATATAAAATTACATTATGTAAAACAGTTTCTTTGTGTTTGAATTTTTATTTATGCATTTTCAGATACAAATTGCTATATTGTGATATATATCGTTATCGAGATTGCTTCTACCGTGATAGAAGATTTTGGTTATATCGCCCACCCCTAACTTGACCACAGTGATCAGCTTTGTGTAGAGCATGTAAAGCATTTGGGTGGCAATATGTTTATGGGGTGTTTGCTGGAAAAGGTACACAGACTGGTACACAGAAAGTAGATGAGGAATGATGGTCACCTAGAAATACTGGAGCAAGATCTCAAGAAATCAGCCAGATTACAGCATGAAAACGGAAACATATTTCAGAATGATGACAAAACGGTTTTAACACAGCAGTGTAATCGAATTTTTTAATTGGCCATCACAAAGTAAAAGCAAAGAAAATTTGTAGCTTGAACGTAATAATCATATTGGAAAGTAGATCCCCACAGGCATCTGTTACATTATTTTCAGGAATAATGAGGAATGCAAAGGCTGGTAAAATGCTTCCCGAAGCATTTGATTCATGTTAAGTAATTAGGCGTCACCTGCTATCAAATACAGTACTAACCAAGTATCCACTGAATACCTATCGGATATAGTAAATACATTGCAGTAACTCATTGAAATAAAGTAGATCTTCTAAATGATCTGACAAAGGGTGGAATAAACTTGAGTGTCATTGTCTTTTGCCAAGGTTTATATGAACTGTTGCCCTCAACTATATAGTGCTACAGTCAGTTCCAGAGTTACAGTGAATGTGCTTGTTTTTGTATTTCCTGTAAAATGTTTTAATGTGCTTGTCTGTATGGTGTACTGTAGATTATGATCTCCAGGTAGCTTTGATGGAGGCTTTGTGTAGAATGACTTCTTGTGCCCAGCGGAGGGACATGGCTGATCAGTGGTTCGGCATGGAATTTGTTGCCTGTGCAGTCACCAAGATTCAGAACTCAGAGTTTGAGACTGTAAGTTATCATCAGCTAAAATAATCTTAACATAATTGGATGATAAGATACTAGTCTAACTGTTGACTTATAATGAGCATTAAGTGCAACTTAGCCTTTTGTTCTGATATCTCAGGTTTAACACTTGACCAAGACAATATACTTGACCTATTTAAGTACCGGGTACCTACATTTTTACTGGTCGTTTCTGAATAATAACTAAAAGAAGTTTATTTCTGCATTAATTTATTTCACATTTATGATGGTGTTGTTCAGATTAAAAGCCTCATCCTTTTTTCCTTCATACATTACACTGATTTATTATGGTAAAAAACGGTAAAATTTTTATGCCAAAAAAGTGTCAATTTTGAACAAAAAATATTTGACCACTGGAAGTTTTAGACAGATTTATATTAGCTGTAAGTCTGTCTAATATTACTTCTGAAGGTGATAAGTAATTTACTTGGCAAGATAAATTTATAGTAACATCAAATCGTTGGAATGTTAGCCTATGTGTTCGCTTTTAGCTTATGTGTAGGTAAGTTTTTGGTTTTCCAATTTACTTGGTGGCTCTGACTGTAGTTCCAGGTGTGATGTAAATTATAGCATTATATAGGCGGGTAAGGCTCTAGATTGTTGGTTTGGGCATCTGAGGATCTGGGTTTGAGCCCAGCAGGTGGTGGTTCCCACACTGCCATACTACCCAGTCACCGCATGCAGTCGCGGTCCCAAGCCCACAGCAATTGATATTTGTTGCTATGGGAATCATTAGTGACAGGTGACTGACTTTCTTCCTTCTTCTGCACTTCAACAAATGCATAAATTACATTACCGAATTACAAGCATATTTTTGCTAAAATTGCATCCATCGTTACGATTTAACCCAGACGCTGCGAGCAAAAACGTTTTCAGACATTAGAATCAGATGAAAATCATGTGAAAGTCATTATGAATGTGAACTGTCATTACATGATCTGACCAAAAAAAAAAAATTTGAACAATATGGCATGTAATGTGAAAATAAACCAAAAAACACCCATCTCTGTAGCAAAAAAACAAAGGACATTGCGCATCATTTTGGTGTTGAGGTTGTAGATCTAACTGGTATAAAAAATGTTGTATGTCTCCATAATATTGTACACTTTATTTTGGAGTGGAAGAAAGTCTGAAGTAACAGGATAGTTGCTAAAATCTAGTGTCTCAATGGCAGGCCAATCTTTAAATTTAGTTGAGGTGGTGAGCTTCTCAGATGAGTTTCTTTTTGTGCAAGATGTTGTGCATGTGTTTAAATGTTACACAACCAACATAATTAGCTTTTTTAATTTTGTAATTTTTATTTTATTTGTGCAGTGATAATTTGTTTAATTATGTTAAATTATGTTTATTTAACAGTCTGCAATGGGAAAAGTAAACAAAAATGTTGCAAAAGTATTCCAGAAACTGGATCTAACTCATTTGAATCTATGCTACTATATAACTAAATTGTACCATTTTTCCAGGATTGCAGAAAATTTTTGAATCTAGTCAATGGAATGCAGGGTGATGATCGAAGGTACCTTTATCACCTCAATCAACGTTTCTATCTCAATAACTGTACCATACCAATGGACTGATTAATACTGGAATGTTTTTATATTTACAGTGTTTACTCCTATCCTTGTCTCGAGGTGTTTTTGGACAAGTATGCGGTAAGTTGTCACTAACTCTTTAAGCTATTATGGCAGTTGAGACTCTGAAAGAGACTTCAACTTCATATACAGTACACTAGGGCTGCATGATATATCGAAAAAATATCGTTATCGCGCATGCCATTATCGCGATAACGATATTTTTTCGATATATCGGAGTTGCGATAAATACTTTATTTGCCAAGCATTTGTGTGTCCAAATTTGACCACTCAGATGGGCCCTTACTATGTTTATACCCGCTTATATATATATATATATATATATATATATATATATATATATATATATGTATATATGTATATATACAGTGGTGTGAAAAACTATTTGCCCCCCTCCTGATTTCTTATTCTTTTGCATGTTTGTCACACAAAATGTTTCTGATCATCAAACACATTTAACTATTAGTCAAAGATAACACAAGTAAACACAAAATGCAGTTTTTAAATGAGGGGTTTTATTATTTAGGGAGAAAAAAATCCAAACCTACATGGCCCTGTGTGAAAAAGTTATTGCCCCCTGAACCTAATAACTGGTTGGGCCACCCTTAGCAGCAATAACTGCAATCAAGCGTTTGCGATAACTTGCAACGAGTCTTTTACAGCGCTCTGGAGGAATTTTGGCACACTCATCTTTGCAGAATTGTTGTATTTCAGCTTTATTTGAGGGTTTTCTAGCATGAACCGCCTTTTTAAGGTCATGCCACAACATCTCAATAGGATTCAGGTCAGGACTTTGACTAGGCCACTCCAAAGTCTACATTTTGTTTTTCTTCAGCCATTCAGAGGTGGATTTGCTGGTGTGTTTTGGGTCATTGTCCTGCTGCAGCAGCCAAGATCGCTTCAGCTTGAGTTGACGAACAGACGGCCGGACATTCTCCTTCAGGATTTTTTGGTAGACAGTAGAATTCATGGTTCCATCTATCACAGCAAGCCTTCCAGGTCCTGAAGCAGCAAAACAACCCCAGACCATCACACTACCACCACCATATTTTACTGTTGGTATGATGTTCTTTTTCTGAAATGCTGTGTTACTTTTACGCCAGATGTAACGGGACACGCACCTTCCAAAAAGTTAAACTTTTGTCTCGTCGGTCCACAAGGTATTTTCCCAAAACTCTTGGCAATCATTGAGATGTTTTTTAGCAAAATTGAGATGAGCCTTAATGTTCTTTTTGCTTAAAAGTGGTTTGCGCCTTGGAAATCTGCCATGCAGGCGGCTTTTGCCCAGTCTCTTTCTTATGGTGGAGTCGTGAACACTGACCTTAATTGAGGCAAGTGAGGCCTGCAGTTCTTTAGATGTTGTCCTGGGGTCTTTTGTGGCCTCTCGGATGAGTCGTCTCTGCGCTCTTGGGGTAATTTCGGTCGGCCGGCCACTCCTGGGAAGGTTCACCACTGTTCCATGTTTTTGCCATTTGTGGATAATGGCTCTCACTGTGGTTCGCTGGAGTCCCAAAGCTTTAGAAATGGCTTTATAACCTTTACCAGACTGATAGATCTCAATTACTTTTGTTCTCATTTGTTCCTGAATTTCTTTGGATCTTGGCATGATGTCTAGCTTTTGAGGTGCTTTTGGTCTACTTCTCTGTGTCAGGTAGCTCCTATTTAAGTGATTTCTTGATTGAAACAGGTGTGGCAGTAATCAGGCCTGGGGGTGACTACAGAAATTGAACTCAGGTGTGATAAACCACAGTTAAGTTATTTTTTAACAAGGGGGGCAATCACTTTTTCACACAGGGCCATGTAGATTTGGAGTTTTTTTTCTCTCTTAATAACGTAAACCTTAATTTAAAAACTGCATTTTGTGTTCAATTATGTTATCTTTGACTAATAGTTAACGGTTTTTGATGAGCAGAAACATTTAAGTGTGACAAACATGCAAAAGAATAAGAAATCAGGAAGGGGGCAAATAGTTTTTCACACCACTGTATATATATATATATATATATATATATATATATATATATATATATATATATTATTTATATCTTTATACTTCATTCTGTCGCGAACTAAGCCCGCATGATCAGAAGACTTAGCGATTAGCCGTTAGCCGCGATTAGCTGTTAGCCGAGATTAGCCGTTAGCCCTTTATAGACGGTAAACCCAAACGCGGAAGCAAGCGAGTAGGCAGGATAACCACGCGAATTAGTTTAAGGACTCTCACAGAAGGGGAGCAAGGGGAAAACACACATTTAACCCGTGTCCTATAAACACACACTCGAATCAGAAAGGAAACAATCTGAACCGACATGGTGAACAACACAGTGACTAAGCTCTATGCGGTGGTTTGTTTACTCCTCTTATACTTCCGGGTCCGCGCCCGCATTACTTCCGGGTCCTAGTGCCGGTCGCAGAGCGAGTGTGTGCGTGCGTGCATTTGTGTGTGTGACAAATAGTATTTTTTTAATTTAATTTTTGTTTAATAATATTTATTTTTATTAAAAAAAACAGGCAAGCCAAAGAGAATATTTAGTTTAAAAGATGCTCTTGTTTTAAGACACTATTGATGAGTGTATGGTTACATGTAAATAAAAAGTCATGTTTGAAAGTAATTCATATTGTGTTGGCAGGTTTATAGTAACAGCAAACCAGAAGTCAGAATATCTGCTGAGGGTTTTAAGTCATTCATAGTGTTCATTCATTCATTCATCTTCTATACCGCTTAATCCTGTGTTCAGGGTCGCGGGGGACCTGGAGCCTATCCCAGGAGACTTCGGGCACTAGGCGGGGTACACCCTGGACAGGGTGCCAATCCATCGCAGGGCACACACACATACACACACTCACACACCCAATCATTCATAGTGTTTTGAAGTCTAAATATTTGCAACTTCCTTGACATATAGTTTCTTTTTAGCCTGAATTAGATTTAATTACATCAGACGAATATCTATTACCTGTTTATTTTAGTATGATCATTACATATAAATAAATAATAAAAACAATAGGCAATAATAATAAAAAAATGCATTTCTCTAGGGAAATGTTATATCGCAAAAAATATCGTTATCGCAGTATTCAACAACAATATCGCATATTTTCCTAATATCGTGCAGCCCTACAGTACACACAGAATACAAATTAGTGAATGTGGTGCCAACTGTGAAATCTAAACTCTCAAACGGGTGCTGGGCCTGTCCTGGTGTCTCTGTCCATTAGCAGGATTTGACCATGGGCTCTCCTTGTAAGGTGGCAAAACAACTGCACACAAATGTTTTTAATCTGCATGAGCAGTGTATCTTCTATGTGACTTATCCACATCCCCAAGCTCCTCACCTTATCATGTTAACATGTAAACCCTACAACCCTGAGGATGAGCCTACAGCTTATAAACATAGTGATAGATTGACTGGTACACAAAAAGTACCATGGCCTTGGAAGTACTTTTATTCTAGCTGATTCACGCACATTGTCAAAACATTTGAATGCAGGTTGCATCCACTGCACAGATCATCATGTGCTATTAATACCACCAACCCTGGGGTAAAATAGAAAGCATTGCTGACTCGAACGTTTGCCAGATGCTCTGATATTCATTTCTTGGTTTAGGAGGTAAATATGTCTGGTACCAAATCCAATTTAGAGTACCACTAAGTAGGGCTGGACAATATGGCAAAAATTTATATCACGATATACATGTATTTCTTAATTTTTGTCGATATGATATAATTCTGATATCGATATGGACAATATTAAAGAGCCTCAGAAAAAAAACTGCCGAGGACACACACAATGGATGTCTGCAAACTGAATTTGCAAAGTCTATAATACCTCCAGGCTCCTCCTATTAAAATTATATCATTAAAAAAAAAAAAAAACAGTACAAAAAAAATAAGGTTCTTTTTTTAAATTTGTATTTAGCCTTTACAAACAAGAAATGTGAAATAAACTATCAAATAAATAAAACTTTCAGACTAAAATTATTCGTTCTACAGCCCAAAAAAATAAATACATAAAATAATTAATACAAAATATAAAGTAAAAATAAAATAAATTAACCGGCACTTTACCTTTTTTTTTTTTTTTTGTCTAATACGTTTTATTGAGAAACCAAAATTTTGAAGATTAATTTACAATCTCACATCCTTTGTTTCTATGACACGTACAAAGAATTAAAGTAGAAAAGAAAGATAGTAAAAACAAAACTGAATAAAACAAAGACCCACATCCCAAACCATTCCTTACCCAACCTGTTGACATTAGTTTGTAAAGTATGATGAGAAAAAATATTAATATATGAAATTGTGCATTAATCCGTAGGGTTTAAGTCAAGGTAACAGAGAAAAGGATGCCAGATTTTGTCAAACTGCTCAAAGTTACCCTTCAAACAGTACCTAATTCGTTCCAAATGTAAAGTAGAAATCATCTCTCCAAGCCATAGCTTACACGTAGGAGCCTCTTTATTCTTCCAAAATAACAGTATTAACTTCTTGACAGTAATTAAACTGTATGTAAGCAGTTTGTGTTGTGCTCCTGATAATGAATGTATACCTTCGGAACATCCCAGAATCAAAAGTGCCGGATCCGGCTGCAATTGCACCCTAAAAATCTCTGAGAGCACATCAAAAATTTCAAAAAAACGTTTGAGCAAAACATAAAACTATGGGACAAATCAGCATCCACTAAATTACATTTGTCACAAATAGGTGAAAAGTTTTGGAAAATTCTATGTAATTTCTTTTTTGAATAATGTAATCTGTGAATAACTTTAAACTGAATAAGGCAGTGTCTAGAATTGATAGAATGTTTGCTAATATCCCTTAAACCTCTCTGCCACATTTCCTCAGAAATTTCCACTCGTAGTTCTTTCTCCCATAACTTGTAGAGGGGGAAGTAAAGGACTGAAGCAAATCATAAATTATCTGTAGTGCTTTTTTACTTCCTTTACACTGAACAAGACATTTATCAATAACTGAGGATGATGTATTAACTAGTGAGGGTATATGTACACGTATATAATTCCTAATCTGTAGAAATCTAAAAAAAATGACACTGGGGAAATTAAAATTTCTGTTGCAGTTGACTAAAAGATGCCAGAGCCCCATCATTAAAAAGGTCTCCTATACTATGTACTGTATACCCATTTCTTGCCATTGCACTAAGGTCCTATCCAATTTTGATGAGGTAAATGATGGATTCTTAGCTATAGGAGTTAGAAATGATAGGGATTTTATTTTGAAGTGTTCTTTTATCTGTTTCCATATACAAAGTATATTTCGAATTATGATGCTATTATTGAAGGTAGAATGATCCAGAGTTACAGGGGATAGAATTACTGCTCCCGGATTGTATGGATAACACTGATCACGAATTATTTGGAGCCAAGATGGTGGAGCATCATGATCATCCAACCACATTGAAATTTGATTTATATAACATGCCCAATAATAAAGACGCAAGTTTGGAAGTGCCAAACCTCCCTCTTGTTTAGGTTTAGAGAGATGTGCCTCTTTAATTCTATGATTTTTATATCCCCACAAGAACAGTAGAATGATTGAATCTAATTGCTTAAAAAATTATTTAGGTAGAAAGACTGGAATATTCTGGAATAGATACAGTACCTGTGGTAAGAATACCATTTTAATTGCATTTATTCTACCAAACAAAGAGATTGGGAGTGCTCTCCAAAATTGTATATTAGCTTGTAGTTTGGAAATTAAAGGAGTAAAGTTGGCCTTTAATACTGCAGAATGTTTTTTAGTAACTACAGTTCCAAGATAAGTAACTTTTTCTGTTGAAACTTTAAATGGAGAAGATTGTATCGTAGACAGATCTTTTAGTCCAATGGGCATTAGCTCACTTTTATTTAAATTACCTTTAAACCCTGAAAACATTCCAAAGATATTAATAATATCCAAAATAACTGGCAAACTTTGTGGTTTAGTAATATATAGCAGGATATCATCTGCATATAAAGATATTTTATTGACTGTATTTAAAGTGTTAAAGCCATGCATAGAAGGATCACAGCGAATGCATTCAGCCAGGGGTTCCACTGTCAGTGCAAATAAAAGAGGGGAAAGGGGGCAGCCTTGCCTAGTCCCTCTTTGAAGATTAAAGGGATCAGACAGAGTATTATTAGTTAATACCTGAGCCGAAGGACTTTTATACAGAATCTTAATCCAGTTTATAAAGTTATCACCCACATCAAATTTTTCTAGTACTGCAAAAAGATAATGCCATTCGACCCTATCAAATGCTTTCTCAGCATCAAGAGAGATTATTACCAGATTTTCTTGAATAGCTTTGGAGTGATACAATACTGTATGTTGAATGGAATGATTTACTTAATTTGTCTGAAACTAATTTATTGTACTCGTATCTTAACTGTAGAATTTTTTTGTAGGTTTCTAATGAGGGCTTTTGTGCGTTTTCATTATCTAATTGACGAATTTGTTTCCCTAAGTCTAAAAGTTTTGCTTTGTACAGTTTGTTTCTGAACACATGGTAAGATCTGACACATCCTCTTAAAAATGCCTTTAGTGTTTCCCAGAGTAGTCCTGGTGAAACTTCAGGGGTATCATTATTCTCTAAAAATATTTCCAATTGTATAAGCATGTAGTCATAAAATTTTGGGTCACTGACAAGTCAAGGATCCATTCTCCACACCGGACGCAAGGATGTTAAATTATTAAAGGCAAGTTCAAATGTGACAGGAGTATGATCTGAAATTAGTATGTCATGAATCTTATTATTCATGACATTGGAAATTTATTTATTTTCTACCAAAAAATAGTCAATGCGTGTGTATACATTGTGAACTTGTAAGTGAAAGGTATAATCTCTTTCGGTGGGATGAAAAAGTCTCCATATATCCACTGAATTAGAGTTATTAATGAATGCATTCAAAAAGTTCCTTGAATTGGACTGGGGGGGTTCTCTTAGAAGATGATCTGTCCAGGTATGCATCTAGGACACAGTTAAAGTCCCCCCCTACGATTAAATTAGTTTGAGACATATTAGGAATGAGCTCGAAAACTTTCTTGAAAAAATCTGGGTAATAATTTGGGGCAAAAATATTCACTAATGTAATAGGGAAGGAGTGCATCTCCCCATATACTATAATGTACCGAACCTCTTTGTCTGCTTTCAAGGTTTTAGGTTTAAAAGGCACACCTTTTCATATTAGGATATCGACCCCTCGAGCTTTAACAGAAAAATTGGACTGATATATATTTTCTATCCACCTGCATTTCAACTTATCCTTGGAATCGAGTTTCAGATGCGTTTCATGCATAAAAATTATATCGGCAGACAGTGATTTTAAGTGTGATAGTACCTTACTTCTTTTAACGGGGTGATTTATTCCTTTCACATTCCACGAAGCGAAAACAAGCCCTTCTCTGCTACTTGATGTTACAACATTACTCTGCATCATTTAGAACCCAGTAAGTTATTATCACCACACATTACCTAATAATAAAAGATTATTAACAGATGCTCTAGATGTATTCTATTGAATTCTGTGCGGAGCTGTCAAAGAACGCGTGTTACCCGCTCATATTGAAACCGGAAGTCCGCACTTTACCTTTTTAAAAAAAGTAAAAATAAATCCAGACAGATAAGTGTTTCCGTTTGTGCACGCAGGCTGCACACACACACACACACACACACGCTACCGGAGAGACTGTTTTATCGGAAGAATTAGCAAGGAACTTCGCTAGTCACACTCGCGTGAGCACATACTAACGGAATCACTGCTGTAAAGAAAAAAACAATCAGATGAACCAGCACGTTACCTTTGAAAAGAAATGTGACAGAGGAGTTTGTGTGTAAGGCAGAGAGTGTGTGTGTCTATGTGTGTGCGAACACGAAAGGAGTTGGGGGTAGGAGGGGGGCTGTAAAGGCGAGAGCGTGTGTGTCTGTGTGTGCGAAGCACACACAGACACACACACACTCACACACACACACTCTCTCTCACACACACACACACACACACACACACACACACACACACACACACACACACACACACTCGCCTTTACAGCCCCCACCCACTCCCAACTCCTTTCGGCTTCGCATACACATAGACACACACACTCTCTACCTTACACACAAACTCCGCTCTGTCGCGAAACACGAGAGGAGAGGAAAAATGGATCTTTACCCTCTGAGACTTGCTTTTGCTTTATACATGCGCTGTACGAACACGCTAACAAACACAAAATTAAATATGTTTCACACACACAAGTGGTCACAGTATTATAGTAAACAGAACACGCATGCACGCATGTTGATTATACCAGAGATATAGCACTAAGAGACGAGCACTAAGACCAAGCAGGGGAGACGATTACCTACAATTCCGCAGTGCAAGAGAGAGAAAAACCGTTGGCTCATATATTCAAATGTGTATCGAAATATTGGAAATGTGTTTAAAAATCGTATCACCGTTATTGAAAAAAATTCTATTGCGATATATATTGATATCGAATTATTGTCCAGCCCTACCACTAAGTGTGATCAGATAACAGCCCTGTGTCAATACATTTGTCAATACACATGGCCTCAAGTCAAATGATTCAGTGTCAAAACCTATCACTAGCCTTTGGCACAAAATTTCTGGTACCAAGTACACTTAAAGGTGGCGTTGTGTTTTTTTTTTTTGTTGTTTTTTTTGCAATCTGGCTTGCAAAGAAGATTTCTCTCTGAGGTTCCCAGTGTGAGATCGTACTCAGAGGAAAACTTATTTCTGAACTCCTAACTTTGTGGTAGCCTTGGACTAGTGAATATTCTCCCACCTAACTTAAGCCTCCCTTTTGAACTCCTTTTTGAACTCCAGAGTAGTAGTGATCCTGCTCGAGACATTTGTCACTTTGCGTTTTATACACTAACACTGGCTGTGAAGTGACATTTCATGTTCCGAAAGCCACTTTTTTTTTTTTTTTCACTTTTAAGGGCCTAGCCTTTCCATTCATCTTTTAATTTTAAATACTAGCAGTGCAGCCTTTATCTCTCAGGTTGTGTCCACATGATGGTGCCATTTAGCGATTTGAGTTTGAGCCTGACTGCATTACAGGATAGCCATGTGGAACCCACTCCAGGCCTTGTTCCAGGACACATTGACACTTAGTCATGCAATGTATAAAATTACATTTTACATTTCAGCCAGTAAATATTTGAGAGAAAATTTTAATACTGGCTGCATTTAATGCCTAAATATACAGCTTCTACTATTCAAACCACAGTGTTATATCAGGAAGACCCACTTGATGGCCCTGTATTTGTCTGAGGACTGTTGGAGTTGAATTACCACACGGATGATCACACTTGGATTTCATTTAGTTTTATTTTGATCTTGGACTTAGATTTGAAGGTACTTTGTCTAAACACAGCCATTTATCATGTTTGAGGTTCTTGAAATGTATTTGATAGCAATTTATATTGCTTATAATTAATTATTACTATAGAACAGTGTTATAGTCCCATGCTCTGTTTATATATATATATATATATATATATATATATATATATATATATATATAATGATTAGGAAAAAGTAACTTCAAACACTAAATGAAGAAATTCTGGAAAGTGTTAATTGATGAGATCAAATCATATGTTGATAAATTTATTTATTCCTTATCGAACAATTCAGTCTTAAAGGCTTCATCCATCCATCCATCCATTTTCTTCTGCTTATCCGAGGTCGGGTCGCGGGGGCAGCAGCTTCAGCAGGGATGCCCAGACTTCCCTCTCCCCGGCCACTTCTTCCAGCTCTTCCGGGGGGATCCCAAGGCGTTCCCAGGCCAGCCGAGAGTCATAGTCCCTCCAGCGTGTCCTGGGTCTTCCCCGGGGTCTCTTTCCGGTGGGGCGTGTCCGGAACACCTCGCAAGGGAGGCGTCCAGGGGGCATCCTAAATAGATGCCCAAGCCACCTCATCTGGCTCCTCTCGATGAGGAGGAGCAGCGGCTCTACTCTGAGCCCCTCCCGGATGACTGAGCTTCTCACCCTATCTCTAAGGGAGAGCCCAGACACCCTGCGGAGGAAACTCATTTCGGCCGCTTGTATTTGCGATCTTGTTTTTTCGGTCACTTCCCACAGCTCATGACCATAGGTGAGGGTAGGAACGTAGATCGACCGGTAAATTGAGAGCTTTGCCTTTTGGCTCAGCTCCTTCTTCACCACGACGGACCGATACAGAGCCCGCATCACTGCAGACGCTGACCCGATCCGCCTGTCGATCTCCCGCTCCATTTTACCCTCACTTGTGAACAAGACCCCGAGATACTTAAACTCCTCCACTTGGGGCAGGATCTCACTCCCAACCCTGAGAGGGCACTCCACCCTTTTCCAGCTGAGGACCATGGCCTCAGATTTGGAGCTGCTGATTCTCATCCCAGCCGCTTCACACTCGGCTGCGAACCTATCCAGTGAGAGCTGTAGGTCACAGGGTGATGAGGCCAACAGAACAACGTCATCTGCAAATAGCAGTGACCCAATCCTGAGCCCACCAAACTGTATCCCCTCAATGCCCTGGCTGCGCCTAGAAATCCTGTCCATAAAAATTATGAACAGGATCGGTGACAAAGGGCAGCCCTGTCGGAGTCCTACTCTCACCGGAAACAGGTCTGACTTACTACCGGCAATGCGGACCAAGCTCCGACACCGGGTGTACACGGACCGGACAGCCCTTAACAGGGAATCCGATATCCCATACTCCCGGAGTACCCCCCATAGGACTCCCCGAGGGACACGGTCGAATGCTTTCTCCAAGTCCACAAAGCACATGTAGACTGGTTGGGCAAACTCCCATGCCCCCTCCAGGACCCTGCTAAGGGTGAAGAGCTGGTCCACTGTTCCACGACCCGGACGAAAACCACACTGCTCCTCCTGAATCCGAGGTTCCAGGACCCCTGAATAGACTTTCCCGGGGAGGCTGAGAAGTGTGATCCCTCTGTAGTTGGAACACACTCTCCGGTCCCCCTTCTTGAAGAGGGGGACCACCACCCTGGTTTGCCAGTCCAGAGGCACTGTCCCCGATGTCATGCAATGTTGCAGAGACGTGTCAACCATGACAGCCCTACAACATCCAGAGCCTTGAGGAACTCAGGGCGGATCTCATCCACTCCCGGGGCCCCGCCACCGCGGAGCTTTTTGACTACCTCGGCGACCTCGGCCCCAGAGATGAAAGAGTCCACCTCTATGTCCCCAGACTCTGCTTCCTCATCGGAAGGCATGTTGGTGGAATTAAGGAGTTGGTGGAATTAAAAAAAAAGGCTTAATTCATGTGGTAATTATTTGGAGAATTTAAATACTTAATGAAGTATGTGGCGGTCCACTGAAATTATGATGATGATAATAATAATAATTATTATAGTAGCTTACCCATACCTGTATGCATTGCTTTTTTTTTTTTTTTTTTGGATCCATCCTTACAGTCTTATTTTATGATTATGAAGTTTTGCTGACTTTTGTTTAAATCAAAATGCAAGTTGCCTGACTTTTCTTGCAGCAATCTCTGATAATGTTCTTGAAGTAAAGTCTTTGGACTTGTTTACTCTCAATGCCATGGATTCACTGAGCACTTCATTGGTCATTGTGAAGGGCATGTAGTTTAAATATAAATGCTAATATATGAGTAATAACATTAAATGTATTTATTATATAATTACAAATATAATTTGTACAAACAGTTATATCAGTCAGCAAGTAAATTATTGTACTTGATCCCATTCTAGGATCAACTATAGGAATTTGCATGGGCCCCCAGGAAAGCACCCATGTACTTAAAATAAATTTCTGAAAATAAAGATTTGCATTTTCAACTACTGTAAGTACTGCTAAAATGGCAAAAGGCGTTACTTCTCCAAATCATGGCTATAATACAGAACTCTAATAGAACAGTAAACATTATTACAGTTGTGCGTGATCTCAGTTTAATAATACATGGGCACAGAAATGCAGCATAAGCCTGAAAGTGGCCATCTGGACCTTGTTTGTTATAGCTATATAACAATATTATCATGTTTCTTTATTTTCAGCACAAACAATACATGCTCATTATGCCAACGTTAAACAGAAATAATACAGCAAATACCTCTAAAGCTAAAGTTTTTATTTTTTTCATACAAGCCTGAGATTTTTATCTTTTAATCATATTAGCTTTTTTATTTGTTTACTCTTTACTGGCAGGATCTATCCAGCTTGTCATTCTGGACCTTGACATATCAAATGAGAGTTATTGTGTTATCTTAGCTTCTTCTGCTAAAAAAGTGTAATTTAGAGCATAAGAAAACAAGCATTGTTTAAAGCGTTATGAAATGCTAAAAAATTCACACTACCTTTATTCAGTCCTCAGACTGGCTAGCAAACTCTTTATCCCACGTTACTGCTGCAGACAATCAGCTTGTATAAAATGCTGTGTGTACTGTACTGTATAGTACGGTATATGGAAAATACAGTGAGGCTTGTGGATGGGATTTTACAGAATAACCATGATCTGAAAGTATTCATTCTCTATTTTATGACAAATTTGAAACAATCTCATGTATTCAACAATTTTTAAATAAATTGGGATTTATAAATGTGGCAGGAACATGTTGTAAAGTATTTACACATATCTATGATGTATTACTGTACCTGGGCTTTAAATACATGGTATTGTTCTTACAGTTGCTCATGCCTGTGGATGAGAATCTCAATGAGTTCTGGATTGACTTCAATCTAGGAAGCCAGAGCATCTCCTTCTATTGTTGTTTTGCTAATGATGAGGTATTTGTTCTAGGATTAGTTTTTTTCTGGGACTTTTATACAATTTCATATAGATTTGAATACCTGGAACATCAAGTATGAGATTTTATTTTTACTCACATTGTTATTTTTTTCATTTCTTATTTCTCAGGAAAGCCAGTGGGATACTCTTTGCATAACGGAAAATGAAGTCCACAGTTACACAGTGGAAGGTAAAAATAAATACACCAATTAAAATTCTCTGGTCAACCTTATTTTGTGTCCACATACTGTTTTTGTATATTTTACCCTGTTATGCTTGAAGGATCTGAACATAAGTACTGTATATGTTTTCTACTTTGTGTGTCATTGCATTTCCAGAAGAGGAAGGTATTAAAGTGCTGCAGCTGGCTCTAACTGAGCCAGTGTTTCTGAGCAGTATTCAGGGCACCAGACTCAACATTCACTTCAGTTCTTCATTAGACATCCTGAACACCACAAAGAAGGTCTATGGGGAGACCAAGAATAAAGTGAGTGGAGACATTTCCTGTTTGTTTCACTACTTACTTACTTACTTGACTTGGAGCTTGATTTAGTACAATCCATGGATGAACCAGAGTAGCGTGTGCACTTTATGAGGCTGGCTATGTGAAAACCATCTGGATTTTATTGTAATGGTGTATATCATTGTATCAATGTTAAATGAATTTACTGTAACTGAAAGCTATTTTTTTGTTACACCGCTTCAGAGGTTTATTGGAAAGACCACCACATCTGTGGTAAAAACTGCTGTTCAAATAATTTTGGATGAAGGCTCACAGGTAAGGAAATCTGGGGGAAAAATGGTAAATGGGAAAATGCTAAAATAGTTTAGTTTCAAATAATAATTTGACAGAGCATGTACAAGGACTGTTGTTATTCTGCAAGGTACAAAGTATGGCTGTTTTATGGAGTCCATAAGATTGTATGGCTCTGACATAGTATTTTTATTCATAGTATTACAGTTATTTTTTGATTATGTAAAAAATCCGTCCAGGGTGTGTCCTGCCTTGTGCCCTGCCTTGTGCCCCGGGTCCCCTGAGATAGACTCCAGGCATCCCATGACCCTGTACAGGATTAGTATTATAGAGAGTGAGTGAGTGGGCTTATGTAATGGTTGGCAGGTTCTTGTCGTGCTTAAAAATGAAATAAAAGGCCTTGAATACCTGGAATATAGGCATGTTTTTCAAAAGTGCTTGATATTAAAAGCAAATAGGAATGATCATTATGTAGTTTTATGCAACCTGACAATATAGTCTATTTCTGTCTGTTCTGATGTAAAAATCGTTTTTTCCTGATTTTCTCCGTAATTTAGTCGGGTCCAATTCCCACCCATCATTAGAGCACTCCCCCATCAAGGCTACTACTACCAGTCAGGGAGGGTTGAGCCACTTGACACCATCAAACCGCAACTACCCACGCACACATTACTGGGGGCGGCACAACACACTATTTTCTCCTTCTGCTTTAGTGATTGAATTAGAACAATTAATCCCTCCCCTCTGAGGGAACTCGACCAATCAGCTTTCTCCAGGTCCCCGGCTGCAGGAGGCTACAACATCATCTGGGATTTGAACTCAAGATCTCCAAATGACAGGGCGAGAACTTTACCAGTGCACCAACTGAAATCTTCTACCGCCATTGTCAGAGAAACACAAATCTTGTATTACTGGCTCATTTATTACTGGCTCATTTATATGTCTTACAGCCATGCTGGGGGGAGGGTGGGGGTGGACCTACTTAATATTAGGCGGCAGGTCATAATGTTATGGCTGATCAGTGTATATTCTCCATGCCAAGTTCTTCTTTAAAAATGTGTGGGTGTGTTTTATTCACACAACCATCCTGTTGTACTTTCATAGCTGGTCGTTGGTGTAAATTGGTAGAATATTTAAATAATTAATAATTTACTTTGCTGTAAATTAATAGCCATAGTGCTTTAGAACCTCCCAAAAATCTTGAATTGCAGTTTTTAAGTTTAACACCTTTGTTTAAGAATGTACCCTGCAGGGCATAAATAAGGCATCATAATATTGTAATTATTTCATTCTACTACCATGATACACTTCTCCAAATACTCACATCACTCAGTTTCAGCTGTTATTTGACTGAGCATTTTCTCTCATCTGATGTTTATATATAAATACATTTTGATTGTAAAAAAGTTTCATTTATATTTTCTAGAATGAGTTGTAGTTTTGGTGTCTGATTTGGGAACAGTTCACATTTCAGACTATGACACACTATTCTTGGGAAATAATACTCCCTAAATAAAAATGGCAGTTTTGTTAATTGCTTGACTCCTGTATGTCATGTTCAGGTTCTATTTTCGGAGAGTCAGGGCTCATCTCAGCACATGGAAAAAAATGTACCATCTTCAGTGAGGAGTGACACTCAATTGCTGACATCCCATGAGAGAAATCCCCGAAATATCAACCAGCAGGTAAAAATGTTTTAATTATATCATACAGAATATCTAACCAATGCATTTGATTAAAAATAAATAAAACATAAAATATACATACAGTATATTAGCTTTCTATATCACATTTCACATTTTCTCGTGCAGGCGTCATCAAAAGCTGTTATGTAGTTACTTAATTTAATATTATAATATGTGAAAGAGGTGATTTGGCTGTAATTCTTTACATATCCACAGACAGTACAATTTCCAAATGAAACCCCAGCAATCCTGGAGATTCTTTAATATATGCCTCCAGATAACTATTGGTCCTGTACTTTTGTCTATTTGAGAGGCATGTCCTGTTCTTGGTAATGTCAAATTGTTGACAGTGACCACCTTGGTACAGTATATACTGTAATGGTTCATCTAATGTTTTGGAGATTTATTCTACTCCTATCTTATTCAAAACATTTTACTACAACATTACTTCTGTTGATCATTCACTGTTTACTGATTCTGTACAGACACATCTTTCAGATATTACTGAACACAGCTCTGCTCTTGATATTCTTGCCAAATATAATAACGCTCTTTCTACCGCCCTTAATATTCACGCCCCACTCAAATGCAGAATCGTACCTTCTACACATACATACACTGGTTTACCCCCTCACTTCGCAAATTGAAAACCACTGGTCGTCGCCTGGAACGCCTTTATAGGAAAACTGGCTTGACCGTGCATCTTCTTGCATACAAGGATCACATTCAGCTATATAAATTAGCTTTAAATAACGCACGCTCCAGCTATTATTCTACTCTGATCACAAATGCATCTTCCCGTCCTAAAACACTGTTTTCTGTAGTTACCAAACTCACTAGCCCTCCTGTCCCTCTTATGACCAACTCTATAGATCTCTGTGAGTCATTCTTACATTACTTCCAAAATAAAATAACTCGTATACATTCTCTCTTTTCAACAGTATACTCCCCTATTCACTCAAATGACTTCCCCACGGACTTTGCAACTGGTATTTTTACTGATTTCGATCCTCCAACTCCTGCTTTTATTTCTGAATTACTCAGTAAAGTCAATCCTTCTTTCTCTTACCTTGATCCTGCCCCTACGTCCCTGCTTAAATACTCTGCACTCTGTTATTTCATCATAAAAATCTTTTGAATGAATTAAAAACTGCAGCTGTCACACCAGTCTTAAAGAAACCTGGCCTTGGAACTACCGACCAATTTCAAATCTTTCGCTACTCTCAAAAATACTTGAAAAAGTTGTTGCTGTTCAACTACAGTCCTATTTGTCATCTCATATTCTGTATGAATGTTTCCAATCCGGTTTTCGCCCTCACCACAGTACAGAGACAGCGCTTCTTAAGGTTGTCAATGACCTTCTTATGGCTTCTGATGCTGGCTCTGCTAGCATTTTGATTCTGTTAGATCTTTCTTCTGCATTTGATACTATCTCTCACAGTATTCTCATCTCACGACTCTCTGCTCGGGCCAGGGGTAGCTCAGTGGTTAAGGCATTGGACTACGGTTCGGAAGATCCCAGGTTCAAACCCCACAACCACCAAGTTGCCACTGTTGGGCCCTTGAGCAAGGCCCTTAACCCTCAACTGCTCAGATGTATAATGAGATAAAAATGTAAGTCGCTCTGGATAAGAGCGTCTGCCAAATGCCTAAATGTAAATGTAAATGCTCTTGGTATTTCTGGAACTGCCTTATCCTGGTTCGCTTCTTATTTGTCTGACTGTCAACACTATGTTACTATCTGCCAGTCTAAATCTTCTACCGCTCCTGTTTCTCATGGTGTTCCGCAGGGCTCTATTCTTGGCCCACTACTGTTCATCATCTACATGCTTCCTCTAGGTAAAATCATCCGCCGTCATGGTTTCAATTTCCACTGTTATGCAGACGTCACTCAACTCGATATCAGTTTTCGACACTACCATCCCTTTCCCACTAACTCTGTTTCAGATTGTGTTGATGACATAAATGCTTGGAATGGTTAGATCTTCCACCACCGTTAAAAATCTGGGTAAAACTTTTGACTCCCATCTTTCCTTTCTACCTCACATTTCTTCACTTACTAAATCTGCCTTCTATCACCTCCGTAATATAGCTTGTCTACGGCCCTTCTTAGACATCAAGGATGCTGAGACACTGGTCCACGCTTTCATTACTTCTCGACTTGACTACTGTAATTCTCTTTTTTATGGTCTACCAAATACAACATTAAATAAGCTCCAATACAATCAGAACTCTGCTGCTAGGGTCCTGACTTATTCAAAGAAATCCTCACACATCACTCCCATCCTACACAAACTTCATTGGCTACCCATTCGCTCCCGCATCCAATACAAGATTCTCCTTATCACCTTCAAAGCACTCCATGGTCTTGCCCCTCCATATATCTTGGCTATTATACATAATTACTTCCCTGCTCGCACACTCCGATCTGCAGATGATGGTCTACTGGTAATTTCTCGTCATAGATTAGCATCAAAACCCACCTTAAAACATATCTTTTCTCATCCTGTTTTTCCACTCTTTGAATATGTGTTAGATAAACACTACCGGTTTTCATGTTTATCTATATTTTGTTCTGACGTCTTTCAGGTGTCTCTTTCTATGTGTAAACATTTTTGTTATTGTAAAGCGACCTTGAGACTCTTGAAAGGCGCTATATAAAATAAACTTTTTATTATTATTATTATTATTATTATTATTATTACTAATGAGGTCCTGTACATACTTTGTAAGCTTTTTGTGGACCATCACTTCATCAGTTCCAACACTTTATTAATGACAGGTGTCTGATACTTCTATGTTACTATGAATTTAAATGTTATACTGTAGGTCAATTCTGAGCACAACCACATGCCAAATTGTAAAAGGATGAGCACACTTGTGAACCAGGTTATTGTTTTTTTTTTTTTTTTTTTTTTTCCTTTTTGTGTGTTTTGATGTTTTGGTATTACAAATAATTGCTTTCTCTTTATTTATTTATTTATTATTATTATTATTTAGATGATAACCCCATTGATGAGCAAAGTGTCAGAGTCATGTATGTACGTCTCTGGCAGTGCAGGATGTAAACTTGGCAGAAGCCCGTTTAGCTGTGTGTTGCCTGCATGTAAGTCAAACTGTACATTTTCATAATGATGTAATGCAAACAAAATGTTCTTAAAGTATCACCATTTACAGGAAACAGTGTAGGTATACATAAAGGATTTTTTTCATTTTTTACTCTTTGTCTCCTGTGATGTTTTACAATAGCTGCTTCAGGGAAGTCAAAGGTGAAACCTGTTCTAGAGATGGTGGGCCCAGATATAAGACAGGGCCGGGAAGGACAAAAAGTGACAGAAAAATACCGCCGAGTAAGTAAGAGTAAAACTAGGTACATAAATATTTGGACATTGGCAATGTTAGTTATTTTAGCCTTCTACCACATTAGACAGATAGATGCTACAGTACCACAGTAGAAGCATATAGGAGCATAGTTCAATTAAATTTTATTTGTATAGTGTTATTAACAATAGATATTATTACAAAGCAGCTTTACAGAAATGTGGTCCAGAAATGTTTTGGATTGCTTTCAGAGTATTCATTTAGTTATTGTCCATCTGCACTCTGAAGCACTGTTTAACAACTGAATCTAAGCAGATAAAATATATAAGATATACTTCTTTCATATACTGCTTTTTGTCTTCAGTCGCATCAAGAAATACAAGCTAACAGTTCCACTGATTAAGCATTTATGCACATTCCATAAAATGATGTGGTATTCTTTGACTCATGAGTAGTTCTTACCCCTCTTCATAAAATTCCTTTTTCGTCCATCAAGGTCAAGTTGATCTTTTTGTCTGTTGTGTGTAAAATGTTGTCCAGAATAGTATGACAGGTGTTTGGCAAGATCAAGACAAAATCAAGAGAAGCCCTCATCATAAAGGGGGCTTAAATTTTGCAGTAAACCCTCTTTGTAGCTCACGTCAGCTAGCAGTAATGAAGGGTCAAAACACAGCAGAGACAGTTCAGTGGCAATTTGGAATGATTTAGAAGCATTTAATAAGGTGACAAAGTGTTGTTTAAGATGACATAGCACTTTCAGCAAGAAATTACATCTGATCTGCTAATTTTACCATACTGTTTTTGAATGTGGGCTTTAGCTAACAGATGCTCTCTCTTCTTTCTGGACACTGTACTGTCACTGAAACCAATTGGACTGGAATGGAGACTTTTTGATATTCCAGCTTAATGATGCCTTGTTCACTGGCTGTGACAGCCCTTTGGACACCATATCGAAAGTTCCAAATGCAAATGGTAGAATCAAGTTTAGACCTTTTACTTGTTTGTTACTTGTGAGTAATTAGTGAGGTAAAAACATAACATGCTCCTGGTCATGGAACAGCTGAGCAGCCAGGTATAAAAAAAAATTGTGGGACCTTAAAAAAGGGAGGAATGCACGAATGTGGTTTAATCCTAACTCAATTTAATAGAATTTGATGCAAATCCCCTCAAAGCTGAAAGACAGAATGTTTAGATCATATTCAATATTTAATTTCAACTCAATAAATAAATAAATAATTCAGTAGACAACTAAAATGAAAATACATTTTAGTTTGCGAATACTGATGAATCTGGCTGTATGTTCACTACAGTATTGCTTGATTCTCTCTTTCAATCTGTCTTTAACATGACATACTGTTTTTGTAGCACATTCCTGTAGAGAAAGTTGTGGAAATGGTGCAGACTGACCAAGAGCTCCAAGAAGAGCCTTTGGGTATAGTTATGCTGTCTGTTCAATGTTAAGGATTCCTTATGTCTAATACTTTGTAGCATATTTTATATATATATTTTTTTGTTTGTTTTTGTTTTGTTTTTATAAAAGATAACAGCATAGTTCTAGACACTCAGCCAGCTGTGTGGAGAGAAGCCACTATGTAAGTTTTATTTATTTGATTGATATTTTTTTTAGATTTGTTTATTTATTTATTCATTAAGTTAGTTTGACAAAATAATGATAGTGACAAAATAATGGGATTATTTGATCATTTTTTACAGT
Organism: Channallabes apus; assembly: GCA_030522415.1. Classification (NCBI taxonomy): domain Eukaryota; kingdom Metazoa; phylum Chordata; class Actinopteri; order Siluriformes; family Clariidae; genus Channallabes; species Channallabes apus. Next base: position 20,606,055 of record CM060117.1, on the reverse strand, counting down.
TAATTTTTCTTACTGTGATATTTAAAATTTACTAGACTTTTGGAGCTGAGAAATCTAATTTGTTTTAATGTACATTTGAAATTGTAAGACATTTCCAACTTTTCATTTGCATTGCTGTACTCTGCCACTGCTAACACCACTAGTACCTGTTAATATTGATTTTATGTTTTACTCCGTTGCCAGATTTTCAAGTCCTAGCTGCCATAACAGGAAGAGAATTTCTGTGTCTGGGTCATTTTTCCCATGTCAACAACCTTCTCATCAGTCCAAATCAGGTGACTGTGGGTGCTTGAGACAGAAAAGCTTAGCTCAAATACTCATTAGTTTAGTATCAGTTCCGGAACACTCTGCTTGGGTTTACAGTAGTCATGCCGCAGATTGTTTCATGTTCTGCATCTGTGTCCAGAGCCACCACCGCAGTTACTGCCAGCCCCGAGGAGCTCTGGTGGACTGAGCCACAAAGAGCTACATGCTCAGCTAACTCAAAGACTGGAGCAGGTGCTGAGAGAGCGTGTGCAGCAAGAGCAAAATCCCCCAGAGATTAAGGCTGCTGAAAAAGAGACTGGACTTGTGAAAAAGCCACAGGGACCAACCCCAACTGAACAGAGTGGATGGGCTAAGGGCAGTGAGGCTGACGGAAGCAACAATACGGTGAGAAACTTGCAGTATTTTGTGGTAATAAATCAGCACAGAAAATAGGTCTAGATAGTTAAATTTATATAGTTTTGAAATAATTAGTTATGACTATTTTCTAAGGTTGGCGTTGTTTCGAAATATAGTCTTTTTAATTTACCATTGTACACACAAAAATCTACCATCATGACATCCTCCAGAATGTTAAGGGGGATAAGTATGTCTGCTTGCATATGTGATTTAATAATTGAAATAACTGTATTGGCTTTTTACCATTTTATTTTTCTTTAGAAGAAAGAGAGAGCAGCCCAAAGCATGGTGAAGCAAATAAAAAACCATTACAATCAGACTGGCTTTAATACAGCAGCACAGGATCAGGTTTCCTGGTTTAATACTGTACAAACTAACAGGTAAAATAGATCTATTATATTGTTTGTTTACCTTTAGCTGTCTGTTACTTATTTATTTTGTTTCTGTTTTATTTGGTAGATACTCTTTCAACAAGAGCTGGTGTCCAAGTTCAGTTGTAAGTTTTTTCTAAGGTGTTCTGGTTTGCTCGATGGTTAAAAAGATTTTCTCCTTTTTTTTTTTTTTTTTGCTTTTCTTTATATATACTGTACACTTACTACTGCAGTGTATTTTTGTTATTCCAGGCCAGGATTTCTGCTCATACACATGGCCTTTTAAAGACATCATCAGCATATCAGTCTAAGAGAGCATCAGATCAGAATAAGTACTTATTTAAAATTAAATCTTGGGAAATAAATTATGAATATTAAATATTTTGAAATGCTAAAATAATTAATTATCTATCTGTGTTGTGTTTTCCTCAACTGATTTATTTGTCACTGTTTTTGTTAGGGACATATATGCATTTGGTCTAGATGCTCCAGAACTCAGTAAGGTAAATGTCTTGATTATTTTAATTACCTGTGTACTTTGTTATATGTGGTTCGTGTCGTCCTGATTCAGTCTGTTGCTTCCTAGAAAAAAAGTAGAAAGTCCTCTGAAATGTCTGGAATAAACAGCAGGTAGTTAATCCTCTGGTTTCTAAATCAAGCTTTTTTTGTGAGCATATTTTTTTTAAAGAGAAATCGATATATAGAATATTTATAGAAAAATTTATATTCACAACTGCATAACGAATTCATTTGACTCCTTTTTTACTTCAATGTATGTAGCAGTTCCCTGACTCTTTCCAGCACCTCTAAGAAGTGTCCTCCTGTCAAGGTCAGAGAATTATTAAAACAATTTGCTACATACTGCAAGGCTAGTACTGCTGGTTTTGCCATACACTGTTCACATTATCAAATTAAAGATAAATGAGATGATGGATCAGGATTGCAGCTTTACATTCATGTATGGGGGGGGGGGGGATACTTTAAATAAGTATTTAAATTATACACCTAGTGGATGGTTGCATGGTCTGGATCAGTCATGTTGGGGCCTGTAGTAGCCGGTCAGCCCCAGGAATTGCCTCAGAACACTCTGGTATACAGAGGAGTTTATGGTTGATTAAGTGATTGTAAGGTGCCCAGGTCCTGTGGCCGCAAAAACAAGCCCAAATCATCACTCCTACCCCACCGTGCTTGACAGGGGGTATGAGGTGTTTCTGCTGAAATACTGTTTGTTTTTCCTCAAAGATGACAATGGGCATTAGGGACAAACAACTCCATTTTGGTCCCATCTGTCCATAAAATATTGTTCCAGAAGCCTTGTGGTTTGTTCAGATGCAGTTTTGTGAAAGTCAGTCAAGCTTTCATGTTCCTTTTAGACAGAAGAGTTTTTCTGGGCAACCCTTCCAAGCAAACGGTACTTGTTTAGTCATCTTCTAATTGTGCTGTCATGGACTTCAACATTTAACATGCTCAGAGGCCTGAAATGTAGTGCTTTGAGGACTGCACAGTCTGATCTTGGTGTGAAATTGTTGAGAGGATTGGCGACTGTCTTGAATGCTTTCCACTTGTGAATAATCTTTCTCCCTGTAGAATGTTGAGCTTCTAAATCTTTGGAAATTATATGTTTAACTTTTTTCCAGATTGATGTGCTAGAGTTAGAGAACTGTTGGTTCTCTAAGAACATTAGGGTTGGGTATCGTTTGGGTTTTTTTCGATACCGGTTCAAAATCGATACTTTGAAAACGGTACCGGTGCCAAAACGGTGCCTGAACCGATACTTTTAAGCCACAAAATTATAGTGGATGACTCAAGAATTTATTTTTATTGAACAAAAAATGTTATGCTTAAAATTGAACAATATATTAAAAGTTTAAAGTATATATGAATATGTAAGCTTCAAATTTTAGCAATTCTTTTGCAGAAATTTCACCATATTTGCCTTTTCTGTCAAAATACGACTCCATCCCTGACTTATTGCCCTGCACAGGACATGCATAGCCTTCTTTGCAGTGGTAAATGGGGTCACTGTTGTAGGGCTACTAGTACAGGCTGGAAAGCCATAATTATAAACAGAATCCATGTTACATTAGTTTTTTACAAATCGTTTGACTATTTGTTAGCATGAATGCAAGATTTGCATTTTGCTATTAACATTACATTATCCTACTACTAACCTGCGGAAAGGCTGCTGACGTCATCATAATCGGTGACTCCTTTTTGCTACAGTTGGTATGACTGAGGCTGAGGGTCGTCCACACTGATAGCGCCAGCTGTTGTCCGCAAGAAAACACGGTGCCTCACTCTGCTTTAAACTTTATTCCGTCTGCCCTCGAATGTTTCAGTAGATTTGACGCGTTTTCCTCTTTACATGCAACTGCTGTAAAACATTTGCTGCACGTCGCGGTGTCGGAATCCTTTCTTGTGAAATACAGCCACACTTTCGACTGTTTAGTTTTAGGCATTTAAACGAAAGTTGTTTACTTTAGCATGCTAAGCTATCGGTAGACCGCCTGCTGCCGTCAGAGCGAGTGTAACGTTAGTTGCTGCATTCACGCGCATGTCGGATGGTCTCATTTCCGGATGATTTGTGCTTTTAATTTCTTTAATTTAATCTAAGAAACTATTAATCTACAAAAATATATGAATCTAGAGAACAACTATTTCAATCGACAGTTCAGGCATTTAAGTGGCACCGAAATGAGGCACCGAAATTCGCGTTTCTGTTTCGGTCCGGTACATACCGGTTCTGTAGGTTCCGGTGCCGTCTTGGCACCGGGTTTCGGTACCCAACCCTAAAGAACATAGCTTATGTTTTCACCTCTTGTGACTGTGTTAACACAGTCCCAGACAGCAAAATGTCCAAACATCTGCTTTCATATAGGTCTGCACACATGCTGATATTCAAGTTAAAAAATAATTAAAAAACATAGCATTTATAGCCATTTTTGCATTACTTTGTTTTAATAAATATCAGTGTTTCCCACACGTAGAGTATACTTTGCTGGGTGTTGTTTTCTTTAATGGATGTTTTGTCTGCTGCACAAAATTGAAATTCCAAGTGTGTACTGATGCACTACAGAAAATAATTGACATCATGGTTTGCTAATGTTGTCAGTAGCATAATCCGCATCATTCTTAGGTACAGTGGTTACAAAATTGGAATGGCGATCTCGCCGCGTATACCGCCGTTTAAAGGCAACAGCGGCCAAAATAAATCAGTTGCATTTCAAAGTCATTCGTAAAATGGCCGCCAGGTGGCGCAAAGTGACATTTTCATTCATCGCAGTAAATACAACAGTGATGGTAATTTCCACAACAAACATGAAAAATCTGAACCAGAGTTATTAATGTGTACTGTACAATAATGAGTAAAAAAAAATTATAGTTGATTTATTAACTGAAATAAATGACCATATTTTTCAAGAGAATTTTCAAGCCCCACTCATCAAACAAAATTATAACGAAATCGGCCAAGTTTACTATTTATTTAAATATAAATTTATAAACCAATGAGATCAAATAACACCAAGTTATTATTATAACAGGCTTACTTCGTCACTTATCCAGAGCTTGCTTTATTAACCTTGCCTTATTTAACGTTACTTGGGTGCATCGTCTTTAAGTGCTTGCTTGGTGTAGCGGTTAGAGCACACGGTCAGTGATACATAAAGCGCCGGTTCGAATCCCGAGGGATGATGTTTTAAATTTCTTTATTTTAATTATAGCAAAATTAAAATAAAAAAAATTGTTGTATTTTGATTTTGCTTCAGCATACTATAGAAAAAACAGCAAACTCACACGCAACCAGTTTGTATTCTTTAAATTTAGGGGAGTGACGGCTCGGTCTGATGCTGCTGCTGCGTGTGTGTGTGTGTCATTAGTGGTGGCCATCTGCAGTACCGGGAGTTTTGATTTACGACAGCTGTTTACGGCAGTGTAGTCCAGTGCGGGAGATGCATTGTGGGTAATGAAGTCCGGTGTTACATCTGTTACATTTTTGATAACAATAGTTTTTTTACAAACATTTCTAAACCAATAAGATCAAATGACACCAAGTTTAAGACAGATAAAATGCACGTGCAAATAGTATAATTGTATAACAGGCTTACTTCGTTACTTATTTAACGCTTGCTTTCAAAGAAGTCGAGTGGCTTATTAACGTCACGGAGGTGTGTTGTCTCTTAGTGCCTGGTTGGTGTAGTGGTTAGAGCGCTCGGTCAGGGATTTACAAAGCATTGGTTCGAATCCTGGATGATGCTGTTTTAAAAAATTGTTCTATTTTAATTTTACTCAGCAAACAAACACCAAACAAAAAATTTTATTATTCAGAGCACGATATACAACCGTAATGAGTCCCATGTGACCAACGTATTTAACAGTGATGAGTCCATAAAATCAGTAGCAGCTAATAATTATTAATTACTTTAGTTAATGCTGCTACTGATTTTATTCCAGCTTACCTGTTCAGGTTGATTGCGATTCTTTTTTAAATATTGTCTCAGTTTTATATGTTGTTCGTCTTGATGTTTGTCTTCTTTTCACTTGGCAACACTCAAATGCAAATTATTCACCGTGAATCAGCTGTTCTCACCTATCCATTCAGAGAAACTGAATGAGCTGAAATGAGCCTTTGTTTCACGACCGCGACACCCCTCTCTCTCACGCACATACAGTACAGAGTAGACCAAATCATTACAGTACATACTTTATCCAACGAACATGAAAAATATCCACATAATGATGAGTTAAGAAGCATTGCTTAATTCTCGTTTAGACAGACTGTTTGTATCTGATTATTGGTATTATTAAAGAACAGCAGCACAAACAACAACACAAGGGCTTGTACAGCAAAGAGTTAAATTTGTAACAGTAAAAGGCATCCGAATTTAAATATATAAATTACTAGAAACAAATTGAGCACACTATCAGAATAAAAAATAGAACAAATCAAATGTTTTTTACACATACACAAGGAGGATAATGATACCGAGTTTATATTAAAATATCAAATATTGTAATATTGTTTTTGTGTTATTATAAATAATGAAATGCAGTAGGCTGTTATGGTCATCATCAAAAGAAAATATATTAAGTAACAGATAATATTAGGTTTATATTTCAAATTAGATAAAATGCTGATTTTCCAGCAGTAAAATTATTGTATCTCTACAGTTTACAAAACCTCCGCTGCGTGTATTCATTCACAGTCTCCAGAGCACGCACAGAGAAATAGGAGACTGTGGTTTAGGAGTGGATTGGAGAGAAGAGAGCTGTTCAGTTACTATAAAAAAAAATCTAAAAATATATATATAAAAACATAATATGATCTTTTTGAGTTATGAGGTTTTTTTATTATACATAAGACAACCTTTCAGTTTTGTAAATATTCTAGTTATAGTGTGTTAAGTTTTTCTTTAGGTTAAACGGTTTTGAGAATTAGACCATCCAGCTAAGATCAATATTATGTCGTTGATTGATAAAATCTGGATTAAGGATATTTTATTTTGTTTTATTTATTTAATTAGTATTTTTCATCTTCCCCCCTGAGGGATTGCCACCTTATTGTGGTCAGGGGATTTGCGTGCCTCAGTGCTTGGATGTTTACCGAGGGCTCAAGGGAGGTGTGTCTGTGTGTGTGTGTGTGGGTGTGTGTGTGTCTGTGTGTGTGCGCGCGTGCGCTGTAGCCTGTGCTTTTTTCAGCGGATTTTTCCGTTACCGCAGATCAGTTTATCAACTTGTAATATATAAATTTTAGGAATATATTAACATGTGGAGACATCATTATATGTTGAATGGAACTTGTAAGCCTTTGAATGGTGTTAAAAATACTTGCAAAACAAGTATTGCAGCCATACATTGGAGGGAACTTCTGAGGTGGTCAGTGATTGATGGCACGGTCGGTCGGAGGGGGTTGTGATCACACCTATAGATCTTTTGTTCTAGGCTATCGGTCAAATATCTCTCCACTTGGAAGCAAAAACATGCAAGGGATTTCAGCATCTCGACGCACATACTAAGCTGTTTATAAAGTAGACACTGTTTGTCTTTTCATTTTGTAATCTTTCCCGTGTTTACCGTGTACTGTACAATGTATATTCATTTTTTAATGAATTACTGTAAATAAACTACACATTCCGTTGATTTACCAGAAATGACTTTTCTGTTTTTTTGTGTGTGCTAAACTAAACTTCAGGGTCAAAGTAATAGCGATTTTATTTGAAAAGTATTATATATTTACAATGCTGATAAGTTCAAGCTTAGATTCATATATAAACTGCTTCAAAGTCTTTCCGTGACCGCTGAAATCCGACAGACGCAGGGCTCAAGGGAGGTGTGTCTGTGTGTGTGTGTGTGCGCGCGTGTGTAGGTGTGTGTGTGCGCGCTGCAGCCTGTCATTTTCAGCGGATTTTTCCGCTACCGCAGATCAGTTTATCAACTTGTAATATATACATTTTAGGAATATATTAACATGTGCAGACATTTAAGGGTGCGCTGCCCTCTCTTGCCCCTGCGTAGAGCCCACACACACACACACACACACACATCTATCTATCTATCTATTATATAAATACACATTTGGAATCTGCATCTACATTTTCTGTTACAAGTATAGAATTAGGTTCAGCTGAGACTCATGATCAATGGTGTTAGGGTACTTATGTAGTGATAATTAGTTTCAGCCAGATCATTAAAACTAACAATGGATTATGACACTCTTGTTTTACACACATTGTTTTAGCGATAGTTTCACGGAAGCGAGTTCAGAACTAATCTAACCAAACCAAGAAAAAAACAAACATCCGAAGCTTCAAATAGAATGAACGAACTAATGAAATTGATATATATGTAATTGATATACTGTATATACAGACGTGTGTGTGTCATTTTAATTCAAATGAACATTTTAATGCTTTCTGATACACTTATCAACTTATCGACATACACTTATCAACACAAACTCTTCGTGCACGCACACACACAATCTCTAAAAAATTAATATTAATAACATATACAAATAAACAAAAATATAAACGTCTATATTGAAGTCTACGGTGAACGCAGAGTCGGCTAAGCACACGTGATGACGCGCGCGCCCTCACCTCTGTTACGGCTGCCTACAGTATTTGGCCAAAAGAATTATAATAATTGAACGATATGCCTGGTCCTGGAAAGAGACATCAACAGTCCGGCGCTGAGAAACGAAAGAACCGAAAGAAAAAAAAGCCTAAGATGAAGCCCGTGCATCAATTCCAGAAATAAAACTTTACTTTATTCTGTCGACGTTAATAATGTAATAACGTAACATTAACGTAAAATAACGCAAATTTCATTTAACAGCAGGGGGGACAATAAATATATATTTTTATAAATTTATTGCATTGTTTATGTTGTTTACAGTCAAGCCATCAACATACAATAAAATGTAAACATGAGATCTAAACTAAAAACTGTGCTCCCTGTGCTGGTGTTGGCAATATCATCTCTTTGTTCTGCTGTCTCCGGCTCCCTCCCTGGTTCTGAATCTGCCCCGTCCTCTACTCTCACTGTCTCAGAACAGACTGACTCCTGAAGCAGAAAAAAAATGCAGGAAATTATGTTTTCTAACATGCGTTAGATATTTTTTTTTTATCACTCTATACACAATACTTTGCTATTTTTATAGATGTTGAGCATCGTGAGCAAGCCCGAGATCATATTAACGTTAATTATCACCAGCCGGCATTAATAGCACACGAGTAACGTGAGTTGGACGCACACCAATCGATTCGACTATGGTTAATCGCTCACTCCGTAGGCTCCCTGAATAGGCGGGAAAGGGATGGAACCGCGCATTCGTCCCGGCAGGAAAAAAAAACTAAACAGATCTAACAGATGAGGACTCAGATTAATGTGCAAAAAATATATAATAAAACTATATAAGTCTACATAGCCTTTATAAGACTCTACCTTAAGCGCACTTAAAACATTTTAGTTAGTTTTAAAATAAAAAATTTTAAAACATCACTCGGGATTCGAACCGGCGCTTTGTAGATCACTGGCCGAGTGTTCTAACCGCTACACCAAGCGGCCACTTAGAGACAATGCACACCAGAGACATTAATAAGCCACTCGACTTCTTTGAAAGCAAGCGTACGTCTTTGATAAGTGACGAAGTAAGCCTGTTATAATAATAACTTGGTGTTATTTGATCTTATTGGTTTAGAAATTTATATTTAAATAAAACCCTACACACTTCTTTTCTAATTACACGTGATAAAATCTAAAGGCTCACTGTGTTAATATTTATTGTGCTTAAATTTGATCTTAATAAGATTTGATTTAATTTGAATTCTACATTTGTACTGTAATTATAGTACTGTGATTATGAATTCGGTCAACTACAGTGTTTCACTTGATGTTATCGGCTATTACGTGTATTATTGAGGCAGAGAATGAACTAAGGCATGAGGCGTCAGTCTGTAGTTATATAGCGCCACTCAGTGGTAAAAGCCAGCAAATGCACAGCAAATGCACATCCCGTAATGCGGCGGCGACGTTACATACGACGCTCCGATTTTGTAACCACTGTAAAATGGCACGATCTGGATTTGCATTTCATTTTTACTTTTATTTACTTGCTTTTCTCCCATAGGGACTTCTGTCGTGTTCGTGTTGCTTGATTTATCCTTTTTTTTTTTGTACAAATGCAGTTTTCACAGGTGAAATCCAGGGCAGTAGTAAGTGTCTAAAAGTATACACTTACGTAGAGCTATTAATTATTTAAACAATTAGTCTAACAAGGCAAACTTGGGCAACAAGAAACGCCTGGTAGTCACATATTCCAATCTTTTTGATCACATATAAATGGGTGGATTTACATCTAGATGTAAATATCATGAAGTGAAAGTTGAAATTATGATCCATCCTCTCATACTCATATTTTGACCTCAGAGCTAAATGTTTTCAGTGTATAGCAAAAACTTAAGAAGCAGCCTAGGTTTTTCTTTTTTTTGTCCACATAGTGCAGTCTTTTACATTTTGTGCTTTTTGTTTATATTTGTTTGTGTGTATGTATAGCTTGCAGGTCGTCATGTGAAGAAGCATCTGTTCAGTGACACTGATACAGACATGACTGAAACTAGCTGGCTTAACTCAGCCAACAGGAGACCTAAGCCTAAATTGGCAGACTACACAAGAAAGCCAGTTAAATCCACTCATCCTCCTGCAAACATCACATGTACGTCTGTACAGCCATTCTTGTTTGTTCTGGAGAAGATGTAAATTGTTTGTAATAATTTCTTATTTTTGTAAATTTTCACAATATCAAGAAAAAAAAAAACTTTTTAAACATTTATCGCAACAACTATTTTTGTTGTGATTTATGTTTTATTTTATAATTACTTTTGCGTCCTTAACAAAACTTTTACCTCTCCAAAGAGGTTTAGCTCTCAAACTGGAGATTATTGTAAATCAGGATCATTTACACAGGAAAACATTGACATTTTGGTATTCAGGTTATTTCTGATATGATCCTATGAGATAATCATAGGTTTATTACACTCACTAACGTAAACTGGCGTATGTATCGTGTGATGATGTAATCATGTTACTGTTTTCTCATTTGTTCAGATAAATACACAAGATTATCTATGGCTATAACACTCACTCTGACAACTGGCAACATTGTGTCTTGTTCTGGGCTTTGTCTTTTTAAGATATTCAAACCACTTTCAACAAATCAATATTGTGGTGCTTTTTTGTCAACCATTTTCTCAGATATGGAGGATGGTGCAAATTGACTTTCTGTGTGGCTTTTGTGCCCTTCATGGATTGCACTTATTATTATTATTATTATTATTATAATACATTTTTTTTACAACTTATTTGCAAAGGAATTTTCGTCCCCTGTGCTTTGGGGTAGGAAATGGGCAGGTATTGTGACGTGCATACTAAAAACTGGCTGTTGTCATTTACAGTAATAATGTCTGCTGCATGACAAGCATGTCCAAAGCATATAAATTTTATCATCATTATCATCATTTTATTGTCCAGTGATACCTGAGTAAATTGTACAATTTACAGTACATATTTCTCTGCAATTCTCTAAATACTGACTATATGTTAAATTGCTAATTAGTTGGCCTCCGAGTGGCGCAGTGGTAAAGCGCTCGCCCTATCATCCGGAGATGGCTGGTTCGGACCCTGGGTAATGCTGTTTTCCTCTCACAGGCATAGAGAGAGCTAATTGGCCGAGCTCTCTCAGGGGGGAGGGATGAGAGGTACTTGTGCTCCCACATTAATCACGGCTCTACAGCCAATCAGGAGCGGCTAGCGCTTTCCTCAGAGTGTGTTACTCCGCCCCTAATGGTGCATGAGCAAGCAGTTCGAAAAGATGCGGTCAGCTGACGTCACGCGGTTCGGAGGAAATACATGATAGTCTTTGGCCCTCCCGGCTGAGTGGTAGTGGTAGCCTTAATGTGGGAGCCCACCTAGCGACGGGGAGGAATTGGCCACGACTAAATTGGGGAGAAAATTGGAACCCCCTAATCTAATTACGTAGTTTTACTTACACACAACCTTAATGAGATTTTGTAAGTATTGTTTTATGTTAAGTATTTAAAAGATAGCAATCCAATAAAAAAATTCGTTTAAGGCAAAAAGCTCTAGATATTCAATTAGTACAAAAGAGGTGGGTTGTTTGGCCTACAGAAACCGCTATAAACCACCTTTGATTAAACACTTTCTTGGAATACAACTCACTGTTTCATCAGTGTTGCATTCTCTTATTAATAGGGAAAAGAAGGTGTAAATAAAATAATTTCTGTTATTATAGTTGAAACTCCAAAAATGGACATTCCCTCACCAAAGTCGGCAAAAGCATTGCCTAAAATGAAGAGGGTAAGTGAACGTATATATCTGAAAAGGGTTGGGTCATGATTTTCACATTTCTATTGACATGTCTTTTAATGCTGGACTATGCTGGGTTTAACTTCAGAAAAGGCAGAAGAAGGTGGTTGAAGAAAATCATAAAACAGGAAAGGATGTTGCTAGTTCAAAACCCACAGGCAGACCCCGAAGAGCCACAGTTCTGACCAAATCCTACAGAGAGTTGTCTGACTCTCAGAGTGAGTCAGAAACCAATGAACCACCTCCAGCAAAGGCAGGATTCTGTCACTTCTTTATAAATAATAACAGTTGTAATCCTTTGTGTGTTTGCTACTTAATGGCACATATAACTTTTCTCTCATTAAACAGAAGTTTATCGCCAAACAGCCAGAAAAGTCTCAGAGGATAACTTCAGTTCAGAACAAGGCTGCTAGTGTTGAACCACCTATCAAAAAAAAATGTAAACCCGAGTCAAAGAAAGTCTATAAAGCTTTAAAGGGAGAACAGGAAAAAGAATTTTCTAACCATGAAAAATCAACACATACAGAGATGATTACAACAGTTCTGGGGTCAACCAAAGGACATGAAATTGTGTTGCCCCCTAAACTTCCTTCTTCCCATGCCCCTTCTCTTCCCTCTAACATAGGTAAATGTAAGATATTTTTCTACTGAAAAAGCTGACCCCATACAAGCCTTGCCTTTTTATTTTTATTAAATATATTAATATTTGTGTCTATCATTAGCGGCAATGACAAGCACAGCCAAGCTGAGATCAACTCTTGGTCCAGTGGTTCCTCTGTGTAAGGTAGAGACATTTACTTTCATTCAAAAAAATCTGAACATTATTCCTTGTGTTATTTTCTTAGCTGTTTTTAAACTCTTACCTACTGGAATTTAGCAACCACAAACACCTCAGGTGCTTCAGCCTTCCTCTGTCCAAGGCATAGCACAAGAACGAAATAAAGATATCCATTCTGACCAAACTGATAAGGAGAATAAACAACCAGGAAAATACAGTAGCCATTCAGTGATGTGTAGCAAGCTAATGGAGAAGAAAAAGGTCAGTGAAGTCTTGGGTTTTGAACAGTCACTAAACAGGAAGAAAGTGCTTTCTTCTACATCGACAAAAGAAAGTTGGGCTTCCAAACACACATCTTTATACCGTTCACCATTCTCCATTGAAAAGATGAGATGTAAGAAATTAACTTTTCATTTACTTTATATCCTAAAAATGTTTGATAATATTTGATGTTTAAGGTATGAGTTATTTCCATTAGCTGCAGAGACAAACGAATCTGTACTTCGATCTCCTTCAACACCACCCCAATTTTTGTGCATCTCTCCTGTTGGTGCTCCTCCTTTGGAGTTGCCTAGTCATCTCAGAGGGATCCAAGCATCCTCTTTCTATAGGACTCCAGGAGGACTGGATAGTGCCGCATGTCTTCCTCACTCTTTTGTAACCCCTGTTGTTCAGAGGCAGACTGCCCAAGAGGTACATCTGGCAAGAAGTAGGGCTGCAACAAACTTAAGAATATCAAAAGTTGAAGAATTACTCTCTAACATGTTAATGCACTGTTCACTTAACAAATTAGCAAAACCTGCTAATAATGTAGTAATGCATAATGCATACAAGCATTGGGATGTGTTGGAGTGCTTTGACTCTCCTGTCATCAGTACAAGGTACTGCAACACTGGATAAAAATTTATCTTGTGACTTTCCATAAGATTGTCAAAACATTACTACAACTTAATTTCAAAGCTAAAGGTCCTCCAATGAAACATTTGTGTGTAACTTCCTTTTCCAGACAGTTTATGTTGTAAAATTTTATGTTGTGATACAAGATTTTTATTTGTATTGGCTGTATGAATATATTGTAGGAATATGGCTGCCTGATTTAAATATTCATATTGATACAAATCATGTTTGTTGTTTACTTACTTGCAATTTCTTTTACAGAAAATTAATTTATCAGCATTTGTTTTAATGTCAAATTATATTGTCCGTTCTTCTGATTCATACCTGCACCAAATATGAATGTCGACTTATTTTGGCATAATATTGATAAATTGTTGAAATGTTTTTATATACTGTAGTGTGGCTCCTCTCTTATCTCACTCTTCTGTCTTAGAGTGCTAGGCAGCCATTTGTTCCGCCGCTTATTGCCTCCACTGGTGGAGAGAAAAGTTCTTCCCTGCTCAACTCTCCAGCTCTAGAAGAAGAACTTAAGGGCTTTCTAAACAACACCAGTCAAGGTGCCCTTCAGGCATCGTTTGACAAAGAGTCTGTCTTCTCTTTGATGACATTAAGCCAATCATCACACACATCTGTGAAGAATATGTCTATAATCTGCACTGAACTTGAGGTAGAGAGGTTAATTGTTTTGTGCCAAGCTTGGCTACATATTTGATTATGCTCATGTATTTGGAAATGGTCTTTTTAATAGTAAATTACTTTTCACAGAAAACACCTGCATCTGTTCAGAGAGACAGTGTTGGAAAGGCAGAATCAGGTAATATCAATCTCTGTCTCTGTTTTTTTTTTTTTTTTTTTAAACATGTTTTCAAATATTAACATCTGATCCACTGCGATATCAGGTCCAACAACCACTCGCACCTGGCACAGCTCATGCAGTTGCACAAGTCTGTCTGAAGGAGATGACAGTGAAGATGAAGACAAGACAACAAAAACTGGGCCCAGTGAGCTCGCTGTTAGAATGAAGCCAAGAAAGTTGTTTAAACCTAATAGCAATCAACCTTCCATAAAAAAAGGTTAATGTTGCTGTTATTTTTGTGAACATTATAAAAAAATGAATGTATTTACAACATATGGCAGAGAAACTTTGGTGCAATTAACTCTCTGTTCTCTTCGTAATTAATGACAACATAAAGGAATTGTAACAACTCAGATTATGAAAGAAATATAATGAAAGCAAAACTTTTTTTTGCGGTACAGACTCTAAACAACCCATGCAAGTTGGCAGCATTGAAGAGGAGAAAGAGAACGAATCAGGTACGTAAGGGCGTATTTACACAAACATAATCTACAAAGTTGAATCCCTGGTGCAATTAAGTGTAGGGCAGTATAAGTGACACATTAATGCAAAAAAATATAAAAAGGTTTTTGGCTATCCTTCTGGAACAAAGACAATAATTACTTAAAGCTATTGTTTGATATTTTAATAACAATAAAATATGAATGGGCTGGTTCACAGACTCCCACAGTTTGTCAGGAAACAACCACTAGTTTTTCTTTCATTTCGCACTCGTCTTGACCATTACAAAATATTAAGCATGTATTGTTCTATATAGGGTGGCATGGCTGTCTCCTGGTTAGCACTATGGCCTCTCACCTCCAGTGTTGATTCCCGCCTCGAGTGTGCATGATGTTTGACTGTTCTCACTGTGCTTGGTGGGTTTCCTCTGGGTACACAGGTTTCCTCCCACAGGCCAAAGACAGGCAGATTAGGTTAATTGGCTACCCAGATTGTCCAGTGTGTGTGTGTGTGTGTGTGTGTGTGTGTGTGTGTGTCCGTGTCCTACGATGTATTGGCACTCTGTCCAGGTTGTAGTCCACCTTGTGCTCCAAGTCTCCTGGGATAAGCACCAGGCCCCCCGTGATCCTGTATACTGGATAAGTGGTATAGAACAGGGGTACTCAAATATAAATTTGAAAGGTCCAATTACCAAATTTCTATTCAGTCCGAGGTCCGGAAAAATTACAGGCCAATTTCAAATAGAGAACTACAAAAGAGCACAAATGCATATTTTTCTTTCCACTCATCCTTAAATTCGCTGTTTTCAAAATCAACTTATATCAATGGCCAGCTTTGAGCACACCATTAGGATATTAATAACATTATAATAAACCGAATGAGTAACTCACCTCTTATATCTTCCACGAGTCGGTCATTCTTTTGAATCTACTGCACCGCATAGCGCCTATGGGAGTCACGTGACAAAGCACCGCACAATTCGGGACTTGACGATTCGTTGAGAACCGTTCAATACATACTGTAGCCTACGGAGGTTTTGTGATGCTTTGCGCATGCGCGCCCAGTAGAAAATGAACGAATCACTCTCGGAGACGACTCACTCTTCTGTGTCACGTTAAAGATTCGTTCAAAAAGAATGAATCGTTCATGAACGACCCATCACTAGAAGACTGAAAGATATATTGCGTGGAAACACAGTTGCACACTTCATTGAGAACTCACTTGGATTATGGTCAAATTAGCATGTTTGTTTTGGCGTCGGTCCAGATTTAACTGTATTTGGGTCCGGATGCGGACGTCGCCTATTGAGTACCCCGGGTATAGAAGATGAATAAACAAATGTTCTACATAGACTAAGATTGTTAAAAAGTACTGCTGATTTTTGGGGTACTTTAAAGCATATGAGAATGTGCAGTGTATTGTTATTTATTATTCTTTTAGTGCATATAGCCACTTCAAAGTCACACACATTAACTTATATACTGTATACACTGATTGGCCATAACAGTAATCTTTATCAGAAGTGGTCGAAGGAAGGAAAATCAATGACTCGGTCATGGAGTCACAATCACAGGGATACAGGAATTCAATTTTATTCAATTAAATTTTATTTGTATAGCGCTTTTAACAATTGACATTGTCTCAAAACAGCTTTACACAATCAAAAGAATTATTTAAGTTGTATGGAATGTGAATGTGTATGAATCAGAATGGTCAGATAGTCCCTGGTGAGCAAGCCGAGGGCGACAGTGGCAAGGAAAAACTCCCTGAGATGGTAATAGGAAGAAACCTTGAGAGGAACCAGATTCAACAGGGAACCTATCCTCATCTGGGTGAAACAGATAGCAGGAAATGATCTGCATTTATACAGTGTGTTAGGTGGCAGGCAGTTCAGCTATAATAGTTGATGTTAATTGATGTTAAAATGGAGTCCAGGTAGTTATTGGAGACTCAGATAGACTTATAGAAAGTTCCAGTCCTGAACTATCGAATTGTCAAGTCCTCAGAGAAACAGCTGCTAACACCAGTCGAGGCCAGAACCATCTTCTAAGTAGAGAGAATCATCACCAGACGCATCCCAAAGACACACACGGGGCATCCATGCAACGAGACCTCCAACCAGAAACGGGGCACCAGGATGGGTCAGACAGGTCCGGAGGGCAGAGGGAGTCTGGATCACTGGCAGCTCAGGGATGACGTGTAGCTCGACAGAGTGAGAGAGAGAAAGAGTGAAAGGGGGAGACAGGGGGAGAGAGGAAAGGGAAGAAGAGGAGAGATGGCAGTTAGGTATGGTCACAGTCACATAATGTATAATGTGAATGTATATTTACTGTAGAGTGCAAGCAGGGACTCCGGCAGGACTAACTATGACAGCATACTGTAACTAAAAGGGAGAACCAGAAGGAAACACAAACATGAGGGCTCCCTGAGATGTAAAGCAAACAATCACCTCACCGTCAACAAACCTGAGTGATCAAATGAGACTGAGGAAGACAGCATCTAAACATACCAGTTCACCATAATACTCTACGTCCATGAGTCCCCCAGATCTGTTCCTTTACCTTATGGCAAATCTATTTATAAAAATGCTTGGCTAAATAGATAGGTTTTTAGCCTAGACTTAAACACTGAGACTGTGTCTGAGTCCCGAACACTATTTGGAAGACTATTCTGCTCTGCTTTGAGTTGTCTGAGTTGTCACTGGGTGCAATATGTGAAGAAGGCAGTCTGAGAGAGGCAGTGTAAGGTCTGGGCAATGTTCTCATAGAAAACCTTTAGTCCTGGCATTTATGCTACTTTGAGGCACATCACCTACTTAATCATTGTTGCAGACCACGTCCACCCCTTTGTGGCAACAGTATTTTACCTATTGGCAGTGGCCTATTTCAGTAGGATAATGCATCCTGCCACACTACAAAAAAATGTTCAGTAATGGTTTGAGGAATATGACAAAAAGTTTGAGGTGTTGACATTGTTTCCAGATTTATCAGATCTCAGTTCAGTTGAGCATCTGTGGCATGTACTGGGCAAACAAGTCTTATCTATGGAAGCCCCACCTCAGGGCTTAAAAGATCTGCTGTTGTTAGACCTGGCACCAAATACAGCAGCACGCCTTTAAAGGTGATGGATAATTAGTATACACTTATAACTGACTTTTTGCTTAATAATATTTGTTTAAAATGTATTCATAAGCATTACCAAAGATACATGTTTTTCTTTATGAAATTGGTAGGAAAAAGAATATTAGATCAAATTAACAACATAAACAAAAATTTGGTAACTACAGCATTGACACATCTCTGTAAGAAGTGATTATTAACTTTATGCAGCATTGTGATTTAATTTTGGCTCATTACTTTTGGCAAATCATCTTCAGCTCCCCAGAAAACAAAAGTCATTCTGATGAACTTGTAATTTTTGAAGTCCTTCACAAATTTAGATCATTTTGAAGTCAATTCAAGCTTTTTGGGTTTTTTTGTCCATGTGTTTGGGGATTTTGCCTTGTTGAAACATTCGCCAATCTATCATATTCAGTTTTTTGGCCAATGAGAATGAAATCTCCACTAGTATGTCCCAGTACATCACTTCATTATGTTTACTTTGATGATGTGTCCCTTCCTTATTATTAATCTGGAGCATGTTGTGAAAGCTTGTAAGGTGCACCTGTTTGAGCATTGGTTTCAAGAACTTTTTCTAAATATATTCCCATTGTATTCACAAGAATGTCTGTAATGTTTGCAATGGCTTTGTAGCACTTTACATTCAAGCTTTGTTTAATCATATTATCTCTGAGAACTTAAAGAAGCACCTTTAACTTCACCATTATTACTGCTTGTTGCAAATTGTAACATCTTTTATGACACATGGTGCTGTTTTAAATTGTCATACACAGTATTTCTTCATATTTAAAATTACAAAGACATTATGTTTCAATGTAAAGAGGATTTATGAAGAGGAAGTACATTAACAAAATCAGAAGTGTCTGAATGCTTTCTCTCACTGTATACAAAACAGCTTTAATGTGATGTTTGTTAAGCTGTTTTAGCTAAACATTAGCAATGGAGGTGCTTAAAATATATTTTTTAAGAGTTGTTTGTTTATTTTTGATGGACATATTACTAATTACTGAAGATATGAGAATGCGGTCCACAGTGGTGTCAAGTTGTTGGGAGGCCAGTGTGAAGGAAGATATGGATTTTGTACATTCTGAAGTGAGCACATCTCAGGAGATGGACTATGTCTGCCGCCAATTCAGCTCTGAGTTAAAGAGAAAATTTGAGGTAGGTGAAAAAGTATTATTAAATAAACGGGGAACAGCTTTGACAGACAATTCAAATCATGAGCAATATGAATAATATGACCTTGACAGATGTGTGAACATAACTATATAAGATTCAAGATTTAAAGAACTTTATTAATGGCTGATGTTTATTTATTTATTATTTATTTATTAATAGCTAAATGTAATAGCTGAACTCGTACATCATATATCATAAAAAGACAAATATACTTTATGCTTTAATCATATTAATCAAGAAAATAAGTTCTATTTCACCCTCTTAATGTGCAGTGTTAAACATGGTCTGGTGCACGTTGTGGTGATATTTCCCACTAATTCATGAAAGCACTCGGATGTACGATTCAGTATATCTACTTCATACCTGTACTCTACGCGTCAGTCCCAGTAGAACGGCATAAAAAGTTTGAAGCTACAGTATGGTCTTCAGCTAATAATTTTATTTAAAGTGACTTTAAAGACGCCTGCATCGCCTGGAGTACTAGTGCACCCTTCTGTAGTATACAAGTTTGTGGAGTCCAGTGTACCTCAGTTTAAGGATCAAAAGGACAGTAATGTGGCAGACTTTTAGTGGTTTTTAATCCACAGTGCGTGATGAGACCATTGGCTAATTTGTCAGGCACTAACACGTGTAGCTGCATTGCATCAGCAGTGGCATTTCACTCTACATTACACTATCACAGTGTCTGCTGCAGTTGTACTGACTCCTGGTTAACAAGAGCATAAGATGTTTGGGCATATCTGATGAGCACCATTGATTCTACAGTGATTTTCCAGCTAGCGCTGTCGGAGTTACTCCAAATGGTAGCAGCCAGTTTCTGTATTGTGAAATCGTTTGAAGTCTTGCTCCTTACCGCTTGCCACCTCATGTGGGTCCTGCTAGAGCTTCTAATAGTAGCCCTTCATATAACAGTTGGGCCCTGTTATAGGCTTCAACACAAGGTGTAAACATATGTGCTGGGTATTGTCTGGACAATGCATAGAAGAATCTAGTTATGGTTTTCAAGAGCATAAGACGGTGTTACAGTAAGTGTGCTTGTGTTACAGTGACACCGAATGCAGGGTGTAGGCTTAAGGATTTAGCTCGGTTGGGAATTACTTGTCCCTAGGCAAAGAATGCGTTGTTCAACAAAGCATTGAGTTGACTTTGCTAAATTTCTCCTTCAGTGTCTGAGACAGAGAACACAAAAGCTGAGGGATTCACCAGAATGAAATATTTGATAGTGAGTTAATGTTTTCAATTCTCTTAAACCTCAGCGAAGCTTTTGAGGAGTGGCACATGAATTATGTCCATGCATCAACTGAAGCATGCTGAGGGTTTACAAAGGTGTACAACCAAGGTGGCATGTATTTGCAATGATTGCCAGCATAAGGGCGTTGCCTAGCACCCACCTTTTCTTTTTAAAGCCTATTTGACTGGCTGTGGCACTGCCCTGTGCCTAAGGTTGTAATCTTTTCTGCAGTGACTTCTGGATAATGGTCCTGTAAATCTTAGCCCAGATTGAAGATGGTATCCTTGATGTCATTTGGAGCAACCGTAAAATAGATTCCAGAAAAATAAGCACCAATTCAGTAGTTATTAAATCACTTCCATTTCATGGCTTTGCAGGTGGTCTAATTTTATCAATGGAAGCATATCCAGATGCTAAACTTGAACAGTCTGATGATACGTCCTTACAGATGGCAAATGTATGCAATGACGTTTAAAGATCTTTAACGTATTTTGTTTTATTAAAGTTTAATTATCAGTAGGTTTTAACTTCACTTAAATGATGCTTAAAATCATTGTCTGACAGTAATTTCTTTATATACACTAATGCTGTGTTGACTGTATCTTAGAACCG
Source organism: Channallabes apus (assembly GCA_030522415.1). NCBI lineage: Eukaryota > Metazoa > Chordata > Actinopteri > Siluriformes > Clariidae > Channallabes > Channallabes apus. The sequence continues at coordinate 20,585,024 of CM060117.1, read as the reverse complement.
TTCAAGGAGAATGGACCTCTTCACCAAGCAGTCCCTAAAGACCTGCAAGCAACATGTTTCCACTATAACCATGAAAGTACAACAGTACAGGTCAGACATTAGAGTATCAAAGTCATTCATTCATTCATTCATCTTCTATACCGCTTTATCCTGTATTTAGGGTCGCGGGGACCTGGAGCCTATCCCAGGAGACTCAGGGCACGAGGCAGGGCCAATCCATCGCAGAGCACACACACACACACACACACACTCATTCACACACTATGGTCAATTTGGGAACGCCAATTAGCCTAATCTGCATGTCTTTGGACTGTGGGAGGAAACCAGAGTACCCGGAGGAAACCCACCAAGCACGGGAAGAACATGCAAACTCCATGCACACAGAGACGGGAATCGAACCCGGACGCTGGAGGTGCAAGGCGACAGTGCTAACCACTACACCACCGTGCCGCCCGTATCAAAGTCACCAATACCTTATTTTCAAGTTTTGACTTTTCCAAACAGTGACATTTTTCTCTGTAAAATTTCATATAGGTCTCAGAGACTGGAGACAGTTAAACACGTTCTGATGGAGGAAATTAAAAACATGGAACAAGATGAAACATCTCTGAAGAACATGGAAGCAGAGCTGACTGTATGCACACACACACACAACGGAAAATAACATTAAAAACAGTAATATTGTTTAGTGAGATTTGTTTAATGGTAGTAATTATAAATATAACTTCCTTCCTTCTGGAAATATACATTTCCTTCAGTTCTGTCTTACATATAATAAATTTATTTCTGTTTGACTATTTATAAAGGCTTACTGGAAGAAGCAAGCTCTGGCTTTCCATTCTTACCAGGAAAGAGAAACACAAAGGTAAAAAAAAAATGTTAAACCCCAGTAATTGTTCATGTAGTAATAACTATGCCCCATATTAGTTGACCTGTATATGCATTTAAAAATTAATAAAGGTGTGTTTATTTAGTAAATGCAGTGTCATTTAAAACATATCAGTAAAATACACTCATCAACCACTTTATTAGGAACACCCTTACCCATGCACAATCATGCATTTATTAGCCAATCAAGTGGCATCAGTGCAATACCTTACCTTGAAGGTTGTCTAATTAGCTTTTTTCCCACTGCATTTACCTCTGTTTATTTTGCCACCTTAAATTTTTTCTCAGGCTAAATAATTTAAAAACCACAATTGAAACAAACACATGCCGAAACCTGGACTATGAGGAGCAGATCTTTTTTTCACAGGTGAGTGTTTAATGTAAGTATAAGTAATTCACTAGCAATTAAGAATCCATTAAATGTAAGACTTCCATTTTCCAATGAAATTTCAGATGCATTTGATGAAGAAAGACATGAAATCTGTGCAGGATCACTTATGCAGACAGATGGTGGGTTGCAGCATGGCTTTAGAATAACTGTTTGTTAAAAAAGATGAATGTTTTAATCTTGTCAGACTAAAATTGCCTTGTTCTTTTTGTAGCATGAGAATGAGTTGCAAAGTGTACGCAGAGGACTACATACTTTGTTCCTTTCTGATGTCCCTGTGCTTTTACCGTAGAAGCCAACAGGAGGATTTGGTTACAAGTAATGTTTAAGATGTTTAAATACATGTTCTAAATTTTTTGTAGCATGAGAATGAGTTGCAAAGTGTACGCAGAGGACTACATACTTTGTTCCTTTCTGATGTCCCTGTGCTTTTACCGTAGAAGCCAACAGGAGGATTTGGTTACAAGTAATGTTTAAGATGTTTAAATACATGTTCTTATTTCTCAGCAGTTTAGGTTTAATATAATTTTGAATTGCTAAGCCATTTAAAATGTTGAGTATTTATTGCTTTCAATTTGTATCTCATTTGTTACGGTCCTGTTGGACAGAGTTGTGGTTTTAACACAGTGATTTTAAATACGAATAATGAATAGCTGCAGCAAACAAAAAAACGTATGAAAGAAACAGTTGTAAAAACATATAAAATGTAAAAAAAAAATTTATTTGTGAATAAACCCTTGACACTTACATTCAGTCCCCAAAGTTATGTTTACTTGTCAGATACTAAGTAAAACAACAAAACATATATTCACAGCAGTAACGCATGACAGGAATGGGAAGTTGTCCTTTTTCACTACAGATCAAAAATGTTTTAGCTAGTGCCTTTGGTGTAATCTCCATCTTATTATTTTTATCAATATCTAATGTCATTACTACAACACTGCAGTATGGACAATGAGTTCATAGGATGTGTATAAATTGATGGTTTGCTGGATGCTTTGTTAGTTATGTTGGGGTAGTAGAATAATAATTACTGATTGCGGGCTTATGTTTCTCTAGTCCGTACAGCGTCCTGAAAGCTTGGACCAGAATGTGTTCGTCAGAAGTTCATTGGGTTCTTGTTTTCTAAAGGGCTTATACTTAAAAAGGGAATGTTTGGGTCAGGGTGAAGCATTTGCATCCCACCAGTCAGGAGTGTTGTAGGACACCTTAATTGAAAAAAATTAAATAAAAAATTTAAAGTGGAGTTAAGATTGAATTAAGAATTTTGGCACATCTGACTTTTCTGGGGGATTGCTCACCACCTTTAAAACAAACCTTCACCATCGTGGTTCACCAAAACTCTTCACCATGTGATAAGAAATCAGGGGCTCTGGGCCCAAATTATTGAAAATAAGACACAGGATTTTCTTTGTGTTCTTAAGTCAAATTAATCACTCTGCAGTTTAAACAGACTGAATATTTTATACATTTGATATGAAGTTCATATACCCTTTAAGTGACTTTTTTTTCTTCTTTCCATTAAAGTGGATCTCACATGCTCACAAACATTCACTCAGAGTCGATTTCTTTCAACAGTCATTTAAAAACTCAGTTTTAACATCACAATTTCTTTCATAATGGGCACTCTTCTCCAGCCTCAGAGCGGAGGTCCACAGCTGCTCTTCTTTCTTCAAGGTGCTGTCCCCCTGCTTTGGAACTGCTGTCAATCACTGCACCCAAGACCAGGAAAGCTGGAAGAATAAGCACTTCCCATGGATGACGTCATCTCCAGGATTTCGCCACTGTATGTCTATTTTAATTTTCTTCACAGAAGAAAACCCTCTTCTACGGCCTGTGGAACCTGCATGGACAAATACAGTAGATGTTAGCTTGGCTGACTTCTGTGATCACTAAACTTGATAATTATCCTATGTAACATGTTGCTAGTTTTACTAGTTGAAGTTAAACTTTTATACAGTTTGAATTCAACTTTTAAGTTGGTTGATGCTTAATTTGAGTGTAAACTGTTATGTTTGTTTTAACCGATAAAATATAACATTCTGTGTCTCCCCTATAAAATGAAAAGGTGAGTGATGTCACCAGGATATATTCTTGTGCATCTGTGCGTATGAGGAGAACTTGTACTAGTGCACCATAACATATTAACTGAACCCAGTGCAGTTTGGAATTACCTGATTAACAGGTTATGACTAACTTTTTTTCGAAAATCTGTAAACTCTATACTCTGGTCATCTCCATTCATCACTTCTCAAGTGGTGGCGGTATTTGTGCTCATTCAAAAACCGGTGGATAATACTTTGAATTGACTTGTTAACTTGCTAGGCTTTTGTGCATAATTTAAGAATTATATCTATTAATTACACATTGTAGCTGTAAACTCTTCTGCTGCTCTGCATATCACTTATTTGATCTGTCATGACACTATGTGGTTGCACATTTTTTTTTACACCACATCCTATTTATGTCCTCTAGGCCTGTTAATATGTGCTGTTACTGTGATTAAGTGGTTCTGTAACTCCTCTAACACACAATGGGTCAGAGCTGGATTTCCATCTATAACTCCCTCCAAACAACAAGGCCAGTCCTTTTGTTTTGGCTATGCACTGTAAACATTCTGCTATGAGGGCAGATATCACAATTTCAGCTTTCATTTCCTGATATTGCTAGATTTCCTAGATGTGTTAACCGTCCTATTATGGAAAAGGTCAAATGTTGTACAAAATCAAACAAAGGGTTAAACCGATCAACACAGTAGATCAAAACCTTCCACTTTCTCCTGATAAAGCTTTTTGTTGTTTTGCCATGTTCTCTTTTGGGTCTTGCTACATGAGTAAGCTCTCCCAATAGAGCTCTTGTGGTCACATGACCCACAATCAAAACATTCACCATTTTGTCTGGTAATCATGCCCACCACAGATAATACCACCAAGCCAAATAATGAATCACTGGCTAAATTCACCCAACAGATTTTAATGAAAACAATGAAGAGAGACCAGATAACTATGTGTGTTGAGAAACTTTCAAACTCAATCTCACACTTTTGAGGACAGTGAACTGGCGGATTTCTGATATGCTGATATTTACAGCTGTCTTTTCACATAATTAATGTTAAATGATTTAGTAAAATCAAAACATTGTTTAAGCAGAAGATCAGCATGTCAGTTTCTGACCTATTTTTCTTTCAACCTTTCATTCTGCCATCTATGTAGTCTGAGGAGTGAATGAGCTCACTGCTCATTCACTTAAACCAATGTTTTTAGCTGTTTACTGTAGCTTGTACAATGTACCGCTGAGAGTAAACTACTGTAAAAGAGTTCTCTTTCAAGGTAGGAGACAGTCAGTACATTTGAGTTAACTTTTGTTTTAGCACTCATGTGAATTTAGCCACAATCATTTAACACATGCACTTGGGGTGCTGCAAGTGAACCTCTGTCTCTATCAACATCAAAACACCAATAAATAACCATGATAAGCAACAGGTTGAAAGTATTATGTGTTACCTGGAGGCAACCCATGACCATGCTTCCACTGCTACAATTAGACTGCACAAAATCTACTTAATTTAGGGGATCGTAAAAAATATAGCAAACACCAACTGAATATTACGAGAAGCCTAATAAAGCTTATAAAACTTAAGACCACCCGACCTAATTTACCCCCTGCATGTACTTTAAATTGGCAAATCTACCACAAGTTCATCATGGACATTGGATATTTATTGTGTTCAATTTGCCAAGCTTTTATTTCCTGATTATTCTATAACACAAGCTCAAGTGATCACCAACAGGGGGGCTCATCTTGGACCAGGATTAGCATTTACTTCCCGCTGGATGGCTAATAACTAAAAATCTCTTTTCTGTTTGTCAGTAGGAAACTGATAAAACTGTTGTGCAAGTTTTTGTCCCCATACAGTATGTTGTGGCATTGCCATGCACATTGTAAAACCTCAGACAGATGGCCAGACAAAATGGCGACAGGTTTTTTTTCCATTGTATGTGACATCAGATGCAAGATCTTTTAGACTGTATGTTTATGTTCACTCTGTTCACTACCTTGGCTTGGTTATCACTGGATTTGGATACTGTATCTACATACTGAATCTGTGTTAGTGTTGGCCATGAAGCCGATTCAATTGTGATCTGGCTTAATCAACCATCTGATGTTAAATCTCCATGCCCAATGATAAGTAAAGCAAAGAAAACACTTGTGTTGATGACTTGATGCCAGACATGGCTCACTGAACTTTTTGATCCTGGTAGCACCTGATTCCTTTCAAAACGGGCCACTTGCTAACATGACAGACAATTCTCCAATGCAGTCCCAATTTGACTATAACCATGTAAGGGATCATTTTTCCATCCTGACAGTGTTTCATTTCCAACAATATTGATTTGCAACATTCAGACTTAATATTCAACCATAGATTCATCTGGGGAACAAAATCTGAATTAACCTCTACCAACTTGTATCACTGTCAAAATCTATACAGGTAGACTCTTTTATATGACTGGATGCTTATAGGTAGCACCAAACTTACAGTACTCATCTGCATTGTGTCAGCCATAACAGGTTTCATTGACCCAATGTACTGTACAGAATTTTTTTTTTGTAGTTTTTAAGAAAGCCATTTTATAGAGAGCCTTCTCCTGCCCCTAAAAAGTCCTATGGACTTTACATCACTTATTGAGCAATGGTTATATCAGATCATTGGGTTCAGTTCTAACACAAGCAATCTGAACTGAAAGCAGGCTCACCCCCACAAATTTTTCTTAACAGTTTTGTGATAATACCATGGGACTGTCAGTTCAGATAACATGGTGATTTCAGATGGTCATTAATTTATCTTAAGGATGTAACTAAATTCAAATACATTAAAGATCGTGAACAGATAAGGCATCCTAATCTAAATAAGAGTACGTAGGCAGAGTATTCAGTTTTTGTCTTCTTCACAGTTGATGTGGAACCCCAAAGATGAGACAAAGATATTTTGATTTTATAACATGTAGCTTTAAATGATAACTCATGAAAGATTGTGAGGGTGGTTACCAGGTTTTGTCTAAATTGCCATTCAAGCTACCACTCAGAAACCACTAGAAGTGTCTTGACACTATGCCAAAAAGTTTTGCCCATGAAGTCATGGTTGATATGTATTAACATGCATGCCCAAAGTGTGCCAAGATAACATTCCATACCACATCCACCAACCTGGAGATAACTCATGCCATTTTGGCCATTCTCCGTTGACCGCTCTTATAAAAAAGACCGGAACTCACTACTTTTTTTCTTTACTGCACCATTCTGAGTAAACTCAAGAGACTGTTATACTTTAAAATCCAAAGATAGCACACATCTAGTATGAATTAAACCAGCCTGTCTAGCAACAACAATGATGTCAACGTCATTAAGATCACTGACATCACAATTTGGCCTCTTTCTAATGGATGATAAAACTTAAAAACCCAAATTTACTGGCCTCTATCTGCCGTGTAATGCATACAGTATACACAAAGCTATTTAAACATTGTTGAATTGTTAAACTTAAATTCTAAATTCTGTATTCTCCATCATTATTAAAAAGAAAGTCTACCCAGAAAATCAAACAGGCCTTCCTTCATCGAGAAGGATACAGTGAGAAAATGGGGCACTAACAACTTTACTGCTTCTTGAACATGGATATTGGCCGGTAATGACAAAACAAGTATGTCGAATCACTTTGATTTGTGACACTTACTGTTTAAGATACTGACCATCTACATATTATTCATTTTAAATAACTTCTCAACACTACATGTAATGACAGCAAGTTAGAATATCTTAAATAAACTCAAATTTATTTACAGCATTTCACCAAATCTCCATAAATAGTGTACATTACATGAATAAAACCACATATAGTATGTTAACACAAGTTCATCATAAGTGAGAGAAAAAAAATGTGTTTACAAAAAAAATGGTGATACTGTAGTGTATTTATATATATTTCCCCCTACCATATATCTAGAGACTTTTGAGACTTTAAATCCTTAAGAGCTTTTCAAGGGTGCTTTGTCTAAGTAAGTCCTAATCTCTATGATTAAAAAATCCCCAAATGAGAAATGCTTAAGAACCATTAGATGTTTTTATAGTATATTTGACATTTTTTATCAGTTCTAATATAAAATATTACAAATAATATAAATATAATATTTATATTATAGGACATATTATTTCAATTATTTTTTTTTGTATAGCGCTTTTAACAACTGTCATTGTCGCAAAGCAGCTTTTTACACAACCAAAAGAAATTATGGAATTGTGTATGAAATGTAAATGTGTATAAATCAAAATGATTAGATAGTCTAACAACTTTCTAATAATTTAATCTAGTATGAAATGATTAGATTATGTAATCTCTGTTTTGTACTGTGCTCAGAGAGCTATAAATAGAATGGACACATCACTGCACACTGACCTTGTTAGGTGCTTGCTTGATGCATGTACCTCCATCTCAGTGCTTTTGAACTCATTCAGCTCTTTACGGATGGCAGCCTGCAAGATAACAAATAAGGCTTTTTTAACCCAAATAGCAGACTTGTAGTAGAGTTGTCTGTGGAATACTACAATTTACACTGGTGCTTCCCTTGAAAGGTGAATAGAAAAGCAAATTTGTAAAATATTTGAATCTCACACTAGACCTTCACTGACTACTTCTTGTCACTTACCTTGTCGGCTGCAGACAGTCTCGTCCAGGGCTTGTCAGCTCTCCTATCATAATCCTGGGCTTTAGCAACCTCTACGTAGTCACTGAAGCGAATCAGGATCTTTCTCTCCCTCAGTTCATCAACCGTTGGCCGCTGATTGAGCTAAAAAAAAAAAAAACAACAACAAAAGCACATTGTATATTCCTTAAACAACATCCACTGATTACTCTGCATGTGACACTGATGGGTAAATTAGTAGTTTTTACCCAATACAATTAGTAGTTTTATAAATAGGGACTGCATAGTCATAATCCAATTTTTTTACTCAATGGTAAAAAACTATATTTTTTGGAGGGATTGTTGGGATTTTTTTAATGTTTTCTCTATAACAACAACATGCTGTTACTGTATTCTGTGTCAAATACATATGTATCTTAGGAGGATATTATACCTTTCTGTTTAGTCTCTGTTTTATTTCTCTCCTCTCCTCTTGCTCTGTCTGGTCGTTCCGCTCTAAAAAGAATGAGATTAGCAATGATGCATGACATAATGACACACAGGTTGATGTGACTTCTGCAAAGAAACACTTTTACTTTTCAGAGAATTCTCCTAAACAGTATAAACACGTGTCAGACTGTTACCACCTGGCTTTACGCAGAGTTATTTGCTAAATTTATATTTGTGAATAAATTTACATCAAAGGCTTAATTTGTTAATCCTCTTAAGTGATATTATCATATCCCTTGATGTGAAACTTTAACACTAATAAAGCAAGACGCAACAAATAACCTGACTTACATTTACCCTGCAGTCCTTACTAGCGCTTTCTGTATTTTAAACCTGACTGTACCCATAATGCTTAAAATGCTTAAACCGTCTTTCCTCGCACACTTAGGCTACTATGTCAAAATAATTATAACACTTACGTTTTAAGATATTTCGGCTCTCAAGCTCCTCAACGGCCGGCCGTTGACTGAGTCGCCTGTGAGAAAGAACCAAAATCACTTTGTTAAAAACTGGGCTTTAAAGACTCTATGGTCTATGATCCTATGAATGATGGGGTTACGGCACCTGATTGTAATTCTTTATATTTCTATTTGGTTTAATGGAATGATTTGAGAATATCAGTAACATGTTTCTGTAACCATTTCATGTGCATTACAGAAGCACAAATGTCAGGCAAAAGTGTCTTTTAATGGCATCTGTGGAGCTGCTCTACCCATGTGATTTCCACATGCTGGTATTCTCAGAGGGAGAGGGAGAGTGTATGCTAAGTGTATGCTTTTGAAGACCACATAATTTTGAATTCATATATAATGCAGTAATGCAAATAAAAGTCAGATAATTAAAAACATGTTTGCATTTACATTTACACCACTCAGCCACCCAATCTTTTTTCAAATAACGTTGTATAAAGTAGTTGAATAAGCTGTCTTTGCAGTGTCTGTAATTTCTGTTGGAGATTTCCACAAATGTAACAGCATTAAGATTTAATGAGGCAAGTTTCAGATTCAGTCTTGATGGGCCCCTCGAAGCTGAACTCATATTGACCTGTGTCATTCCCCACAACACTGTAAGGGATGATATGGACATCTGCTCCATCAAATAATAACTTAGGATTCATAGGCAAGTACCATGTTAAATTGTCTAACCTTGTATTCTTAGAAGTGAGAAATACGTTGCCTTTGCATTCAAATGTGGATCAAGAAGTAAATCTGTAATGAACTCATCATTATATCATCAGAGGCTCATCATTATATCATAGACTGGCTACAAAAATCCAGGGGTTCTTGGTTGACATGTTACCTTAAAAATGACTTAATAATATATATATTATAGATAGAGAGAGAGAGAGAGCAATAGATAGATAGCACTTTATTTGTGCCTTTGCCAGCAGCAACAAACTTAATATTGGTTGATCGATGGTTGGCTTGTGGCTTCTGCCATACATTCTAATTATTCTCCTTCATTTTCCTTGCATGTTACACCTATGGCTCAAAGCCCACTGATTATAAGGAACCTTCAAATAGTAGGTTGATTTTTTTTTTTTTTATTAAAAGCTGCTGGCTCCTTAATAAAGTAATTTTAATTAACTGGTATTTATGTACATGTAAAAGACTGGCAACTACAACTTTGCTGGGATTGGCTCTAGATTCACAGTGACCCTGTTCAGGATAAAGTGGGTACTGATGGTGAATGAATGACTTAATGCACAAAGAGTGTTCAAGTTAAACCGGGATTTGTGATGAAATTTCCTGAGAACAAAGCCATAAAAACTGATGGACATTTATAGAAGACCTCAAACACACTACAGTGATGAAACGCTTAGCCTCAATAAAGCATTTTGAATGGTACAAAGATTTTAAAGAAAAGTAAAGAAAAAAAGACTATCCTATCTGAGGTTGCTTGGAGACCACTGCAGTCATTCCAGCGACAGACTGTGGAAACGCATAATCATTCATGAACACCACTTGCACATTAAAGAAACTCGACTGAGAGTTATTGGCACATCCACCATACACTCCTGACCTTTTTCCAAGTTATTTTCACATGTTTGGGCCATTAAAGGTGTTCCTGGGAGGCCAGCATTTCAGACGTGAAGCAGGTAGTCTGATCATGACACAGGTGTAGCTTGATGGGATCCAAGCACTGGTGAATAGCTTAAATACGTACATTAGTGTATATGGTTATCATGCATAATCAAAGGTCCTGGTTTGACTTAAACGCCCGTCATATTTATGTTCTCAAATTCCGTCCAGGGTTTCCAGCAAGAACAGGTAAAGTTAACAAGTTAATGTGACGCATGATCACTTTGCGGCTTTGTATGACTGTAGTAGCCAAAGTTAGAAACTATTTCCTAGATTTAATATGGACGATGGATGGCGCAGTACAATCCATTATTCATCCGTGTGAACTCTAAAAATAGCCTACACGTCTAACTCCTGCAGAAGTGCAGAAAACTGTAGGGCTTTAAAATAGTAAGGTTGTGAGACACTGATGAACAATCAGATGTCGTTCCGTGACAAATCATGTTGTTCTGAAGGGTGTTTGTGTTGATTCTTATGATGATTCAAGCCAAATTGTTTAAAACTAAGTGTTTAACGGTTGTTACATGGTGTAATTCAGCCTGTTTCCATCTGGCCCTTTCCCATGAGGGTCTTTCCTCAAAAATCGATGTCTTTCTTGATAAATGTGTAACTGGCACTGCTCTTTCGAAAATAACCAAAAAAAAAAAGCTTCACTTGTCTGTCTCATACAAATCCATGGTTTATTAAGCCCTTTATAGATTCCTTTTCTTACTCCACTACATACAGTAAACAGTAAGACCATTTTATATGCATTTAACATTGTGCTTTTGGTATAAACAAATAATAATTGGTGTGAACTAATAATGTTTAATTATGATTGCTGTATCAGATAAATACATACTTTGTGGATTAGATTTGTTTCATGTGTTTCAGGTACTAATTAAAGTTTTATAAATTTCACAAATCTTTCAGAGCTATCAAAAGGTAGGTTGTTTTATGGGGGAGGCTGAAATGTTGTCTTAAGCTCTTCTGTTACATCACAAAATGACAGATGATCAACTATTGTAATTGAAAAAAACGTAAAGTCTTCCTCATTTGCAATCTTATCCAAGTTTACATCAAATTAGAAGCTGTTTTTTGTGTCTGGACGGTGCTGGGAAAACATTGCTTTAATTCTGAATGCTGAATTCTTTAAACTGAATGCTCTAATTCAGTTAGAATGACTTTGATAAAAGGTCATTGACTAAAGGCTGAATGAATGACCCAAACACAACCTCAAAACAATAAAATGTGAACCTCTATTTGGAACATTTATGCCAATTAACAGCTATTCACACAATGTCCAACGTGTGAGGGTCACAGACACAACAGCTTTCGGCACACTATGTGTATATCTTATGTCATGCATCACTTAGTTCTGTAATGTTACCTTACCTCTCTGTTTAATGCTCTTTCGGAAATATTATTGAGAGATGCAGCTTACAGTAGCTCCCAAATTACTGTACTTCAAAAAAGTGCTTTCACTCCATCCAAACTTCACATCCAGTTTCACAGATCACAGATGTTAAGCGTTCCTTTTGTGTGTGTATGCATGTGAAAGGCTACTTTCCTATTTAATATTTTGCTAATTTAATCATTTAAATTTGTTTGTGGAGCTGGTTTTTATTATGCATTCACTAGCTTCAACAGCATGTTTCCCAGTGATCTAGTGGTAAGCATGCAGATTGGAGTTTGAGTCTCACTAAGTCCATCGGTTTGGTATCAATACTGTTTGAAGTCATTTTTGCATCATTGTGTTAGGGATATGCATTCAACATTGTTCCAAAAACATTTTATCAAAGTAATTCTAATTCTAATCGCTATACTGCACACTTAGCATTTCTAAATTCTAAAAGCAACCTAATACCAAGTGTCCCAACATCTGTAACATTAGCAAGTTAATCTCACTATTAATATCAACCATTTTATTTAAATTATGTCATTGTCATCTACTGGTTTGATCTACTACTAGTATGATTACATTATTCCTTCCGTGAGACCTATACTGATTTGCAATCCCATGCCAAACAAGTGAATGCTTACTTGGCGAGTTTCATTTCAATCTGCTGGCGGATTTCTTGTCTCTCTTGGTCACTGCGCACTGGGAAGATGTTTCTGTCTTCCAGCTCCTGTTTGCTGGGCCGATTCCGCAATTTCACGGCCAGCAGCTCCTTTCTCATTCGCCGTGGCAATGTGCCTGTACACAAACAAATCCTCTAGTTTAAAATGTCACAACATGACACAAAAAGCAGCTTCTTGAAACCAAAACCGAGGTTGATGAACCTACACAAATAAAGTCAACGTACATATTTATCGAATATGTGCATATCTCAAATGAGCCTCCGTCATTATTTACTGTACAATAAGTGCTTCCATAAGTGGTAAAATTAATCAAATATGCATGGTCCAACATGACCAAAGTGAAATACTGCTAGATCCCTAACACTTAAAGAAGTACAATGGTTGGTATTATTCAAAGCAAAAATAAATAAATAAAATACATAAAAATACCCCATGCCATTTATCTGTTAGCGTATCATCATTTACCAGAAATGACAGATTCATTCCAGCTGTCGATGTCGTATATGATTCCTGAGGCATCAGTGAAGCAGTTGCTTTGTCTCATGTTCTCCTTATTCTCCTCTGCCTCCTTTCTGCTTTCTACCTCCCCACTTGGCTCTCGCTCCGAACTGCAGGCAACAGATTGATATACTGTATAATCATAGTCATTCTTATACAAAATGATAACCTTTTTGACAAAACCCCAGATCCATACCTCCTCAACCCAGCCTTATCGATAAAAAACACCTTTCAAGCAAGTACTCGAAACACCAGATAAGATCCTCATATAATGATTCAATTCAAAAAAGTGTAATTATGTTCACACTGCTGCCGTCTCATCACACACCTATAGAGATAAGTAGTCAAGCAGAACAGACTGGAAAACCTTACTCACCTTTCTTGTCGAAGTTTTGTTGCGAGGGCACGGTGCAGTTCCTCGATGATACTGCTAGGGGGCAAAGGAGGATGCAGGGTTCCTATATGAGGTGAACTCACTGTATTGGAGAAAGGCCCTCTGAGAAGGACAGGACTAGGGCCATCTGGGACTCTGGGCACCTCTTTAGGGAGAAATGAGTTGGGCTGAGGCACTGCTGTGAGAGTGAAGCTAGCAGGGTCTGAACAAAAATATGCAAATGTTAAAGAGTTTGAGGTGTCCAAATTTTTCTCTAAATTGTCAACTACAGTATGTCAATGTGATCCAACTCACCTTCCTCAGCATTAAGCTGAGCGACCTGAAAGCAATGATTACTCAGAGGAGACTGTCGTTGAGGCACTTTGTCTTCATCTTCCTCTCCTTCCTCTGTATTAGAATCTCTACTCTCATCATTATCTACTAGAGGGGGCTCTTCCTCCTCTTCGTCTTCGTCCTCAGTGCTATTAGGTTCTTCTATTGTTGCACCATCTTCTATGGAATCTGGAACTAACAAGCAAAAGTGAGGTGGGGTTAAGCCTTTGGACTACAGAGCAGTAGGTCTTAAGTTCAAACTCCTTCACCGCTAATTTGCCTAACCTTAGAACAAGTTCCTTATCCTTCAGCTGTTTAGATGTGTATTAAGATAAAACTGTAAGTCGCTCTGGATAAGGGAGTCTGCCAAAGATGCCGTAAATGTAAAAAGTTAAATGTTTCCTGACGCTCAATATAGACATATTACTGGCACCACAGTAGTAAAAAAATTTAATAAAGCAAATATCACCACCTATTGTAGCATCTCTTACTAAGTGTTTTTTGTGTTTTAAGGTTTATACACATTGCAAACACAATATGAAGCTTTTATTGTACATTTTCTAATGCTTTTTTAAAAGTTCCTATTTGACATATTTTGCCATTATGCTGTGTTATGGGGTAAGATGTACTGCTAATGGCCCTCACCGGTAGGCAGATGCTCGTGTTCTGAGCTGAGATATTCCATGCTGCTGATGCTGAGGATAGGCCCATGTGAGCCTGGCAGACGGAGCTCCGCATCTGAAACACTCTGAATGGGAGAGCTGATATTCAAAGGGTGGAGGCCACTGGCCAAGGCCACATCTACACATGCACGCAAGCACACACACAAAAAAAAAACACAGCCTTAAGTCAGTCACAATAACTAATTTGACTCAAATATTTGCACATTCAACAACTGTATGTACACATTAAGAATAGGTTATTTGGGACCATAAATTATGCAACACATTTTGCTGTAATACACATTCATTATAATATTTAATGCAATTAATATGCTTATATTTATTTTGATGGGTCTTCTGAATGATTTGATATAAATGATTTTGTAAAAAACTGATATAGCTTCATGTCTCACTATCTGTCCCCACCTGTGTGACAATAAAATATGTTCAATATGTACAATATTTTACCCCTTTAATCATGTCATATGATGACAACACCTAATTCTACACAAATATACACATATACTCAATATGATTATAATGAGTTCTGTTCCATTTATATTATATCTATTTATTAACATACACATAGGTCTTGTTCAATTATTTCACTATTTATTTCATTAGTGTGTGCTGTGAAAACAACTAGATCATTTAAAACAGCACATCGTCTCTGTTCTGTCTTCCGTTACCTGTGGAGCTCTGCTTCATCTTCTCATTCTTCTTTTTCCTCCACTTCCAAGGCCGGAAGAGACGACCCAGTGTAGCCAGCTTGCTGTGCCGGCGGATGGGAGGAGTGTGCACACCACTCACCAGGCAACTGGAGCGCATCACTCTCTGCTGCTCCATGACATCTAAAACAAACGCAAAACAGGGGAGAACAGCAGGTAAAATCCAGTAAAGTACAGACGATTCCTCAACACAGGTAAACATATCCAATTCATGTTCATGTCCAATTTAACCAATGGCTTACCATAACTGTGTTCATAGTATTACTAACTATAGTAATTATACTACATATTGCCACAGGTCCTGGTCAATCTGACTATATTAATATTTTCAAACTGAAGCAGTAGGGCTTGTGTAGCTGCATGATTTTATTAAAGGTGTGTCTCTATCGTAGCAATATACCGGATAAATTTTATTTCTAAAGTTTAATTTATGCTATGAAAGCTTCTTCCACTTTTGACAATGCTGTGCAAAGTTTGCTTATATTTATCAACGAACATGTTACATGTTACACAACATGGTAATAATGTTATAATGAGCTGTGACCAACAGTTCCATGAGAGCTACAGAAGGGCAGTAGGAGTGGGCTTGTAATGAGTTTACTCATATATCCAACTGCATGTGAGTCAGTGATAGCGATGGGAGCTCTACTGATCATACAGTAGAGCTGACAGAGCTACAGAAACACCAGCAGTCTGTATTATGTTTTTGTAACCTTGTGAATTCGCATACAATTATATATGAGGTAGTTCTATAGAAGCACTATAGAGCATTTATTATTAAACAGTGGCAAGAATGTGTGTGGCCCCCATCGGGTTTTGCAGCATTGCTATAGGGGTTTTTAAACATCTCTGTGTAAGTGCTACTGTAGGTCTGTAAATGACCAATAGACAAAAATATACAACCAATCACAGTCCTGATGAAAGGCCAGAGGATGATTAACACAAAGTGTGCATGGGAAAAAAAGAGGCTTAATGTGTACTTGCCAAGCATCTAAAATAATAGGCGCTTGGAATAGCAACATTGCTGCACCTGATGCACTCGCAGCACACAATCACACCCAAAGTGGCCAGACATGGCTGTCCTTCAAGCCACTCCAGTTAAACATTTATTATCCATCAATCCATTCACTATACCATTTAAGTGTGATGTCACAGGGGGCCTGGTGCCTATCCCAGGGTACTCAGGGCATAAGGTGCTATGACAATACAGGGCACAAGACACAAACACACACTCACACACATTACAGGCAATTTGGAATTCCCAGTCATCCTTCAACGCATGGAGTATCGATGGGAAACCCACTTATTACAGGGAGTAAACTCCACACAAATAGACTAGAAGTGACTAGAATTTGAACCCCCAGGACGAGAGGTGCAATGCAACAGTGCTACAACACACTGTATTAGTATTATTAGTCATTATGGATACCAGTGGCATATGTTGTGAAACTCCATAGATAATGGTAAAGCTTTGTGTAAAGAGATTAATAATAGAATGCTTGATGTACTATTCCATGGTCTTACTGACAACAACAAAATAAGCAAACGCTGTTCAACCTTTTTAACGTAACAATATTCATTATTACAAGGCATTATATTTCTTCGGTTCTTTATTAAATCCGGCTAGGAAACAGCATTGCATTTTTATAATACACGTGTACTTAATAAGACATAGCATGGGTGGAGGCTAGAGACTAGACTAGAGGCTAGAGGTTGGGGGACATGCAAACTCTATGCATACAGGCGGGAATCGAACCCAGACCCTTTAGGTGCCAGGCAACAGCCTCTAAGCCACCGTGCTGCCTTCCTTCAAATACCTATAACATATAATATGGACGTTGTGGCTGATAACAGAGCCTGGGTCAATGAGATGTTGACATACAGACAGACTGTCTTATCAATAAACATAAAGGCAGCGCAGCTCTCCACCCACGACTCCGAGCAAGGCGGTTCGAGTTCAAACGCATACACACACGCGCGCGCGCTCTGCGCACCAGTCAAACTCTGTGGTTTCCCAAAATAGCGCAGTTTGTGGGCAGAAGCGCCGTCAGTGTGTGTGTGTGTGTGATTCGGGAGAGCTCCTCTGTTCTCTGTATGGACGTCTTCTCGACCTGGCTCTACAGCTAGACGGAGCTTTATGTCTGTCCAAAAAATATAAAACACTGGAGCAGGGGGTCAGGACCTACAAACCCGCACAGCGCGCCGTGATGCCGCCGATCCAGCGCGTAACCGAGCGTGCAGCACGCGCACGCCCCTCGGAGACAGGAGAGAAAGGCTGTGTCCCAAACCGCATGCTGCATTTCTTATTACATCGTGCAGACCACTTACTAGCACCGGGGCACCATTTTGGACAGCTCTGTGTTTGCTTTTTATTTGGACATAGGCTACAACAAGCTTCTCCTTAGTTATTAATAAGCAACAGATGAATGCTAAGTGTGCAGTATAGCGCTCTAATTTGGGGAATGCGCAATATGTTTTATGCAAATTTTTAAACTTAGTAATATACCACTTATTCCTACTCTATCTATCCATTTATTCTATCTGATCTAATCTAACCTGGACACCCCTTTTGATACAGAACCGTGTGCAAGTTTGGAACTAGCCCGAGAATGAGCTGCACGAGAGGGGCTGTTGCTACGTGAAAGTCTACAGCAGGGGGATAAGGGGGGAGGGGCGGAGCTACATAGAGAAAGGTGGCTGTTGCTATACGGAAGTGCCCGCAGAAGATCACAAACAGCCAATCACGAGCAAGCTATTCATAATAAACATATAATCAAGCACACCACCCTTCATAATAGAATAAATGGGTGGGTCACAACCGTACGGCCGAGATGAGATACGTTTAATGCAGCGTTTCATTTAATTTCTTTTTCTTTTATTTGTTCTATATTTTCCTTTTAAATTGTATCACAAGTTTAATAATAATAATAATAATAAACTAGAAATGGTACACCCATTCCAGCATGGAAGTGTTTCAATGTTTCCGTCATTCAAGAAAAATCCACAGGAGACCAGCTTATTCATGAAGGTGATGACAAAGAGCAGAGCAAAGCAGTTTAATCACACCAGTGCAGTCAGCACATGAACCAAGTATACCAGATAGAATAATAAATACTCTCTGACAAGTCACTGGAATACTTTGAACTGCTAAAAAAAAAAAAAATGTGAGGTTTGTGAGCCTGTGTCTACCTTCCATGGGTGAAAAGGACAACCATTGCTCTGGTATGAGGTGTAGCCACATTGTTAATACCTTCTATACATTATACACTTACTGTATTGTATTGTATTTAGAAACATCGAACATGTTCGTTATGGACCAATGTGTTTTTAATAATCTGCATTTTTAATTTATCATGTTTTTTAACAATGGTACTTTCTGACCACAGGAACATGCTTAGATGGAGATTAGCTAGCTGGACATTTCTGCTTCACAGAATATCCTTAATTCAGCCTTGACATTCAGGTATTTAAAATTTACAGCAACACTCATGTGCCTAATGTATGTTGTAATGTACAGAGTTAGGGGCCAAACAGACTTTCCACTAACAAAAATCAATAGTATACTGTATCTACAAAGTATAATGAAACCTTGGTAGACTTGAAGAGTGTAAGTGGTAAAAGAATTTAATAATGCCCCCTTAAAATGTGGTTCTAAATGTACAGAATGTATTCAGTACAATTAAATGCTAGATAATCATACACTCACTCAGTCACTCACTCACCGTCTATACCGCTTGATCCAATATACACAGGTGGAGAACATGCAACTTCAGACACACAGACCTGAGGTGGGGCTTGAACCTGGAGGTGCAAGGTGACGGTGCTTACCAATATGCCACCATGCTGACCTATAATCACTTAACAGCTAATTCATACACTTAGAAAAAAGGATCATGAACATACTTTAATTTTAAAAAAGCATCCAAAGTTCTTCTATCAAGGAATATCTATTCATGTCACTCTGAGTAACCATTTACTAAAAAAAATTAAAATATACTGTAGACAGACCAAAGAATGTTTGTTGCATGCTTGTACTTCATATGATTTTTTAGTGTAAAAGATTTATTTCTTTAAGTACATATACTGTTAAAAAAAAAGTTAGTATGCTGTAATGTAGAAAGCATATATTTTCAGATGGACAATTAATGTACAGACCAGGCACGTGCACTCATAGGAGGCAGGTGAGGCAGTGCCTCACCTTGCCACCAGGGGCGGTAAAGGGCTCAACATGGTTTCCTCAGCTGTCACCATAAGTTGTTAAAAAATGAATAATATAATAAAACATAATATAATATCGGTCCTGTGGTCTATGCTTTTAATGCAATTTTGGTGTGTTTTCTATACATTTGGATCATTTTCATAGTCAAAATAGCTGTATTTCTTGTTCAAATAACAACGGGAGACGAGAATCATGGAGGCTGAGGCAGTGACAGGTAGTGCCTCTCAGCGCGTGCGTGTGAGAGTGTGCACCACTCACACACTGTACTGAGCGCGTGCAAACGGCGCGTGCTTGCAGTCAGCGGGAAAATACAGGCCTCGAGGCAGCCAGTACCTTTGCCTCAAAGATGGGGGCGATAGTGAGCCTGCGGCTAATAGTTCACGACACGAGCAAATGCGAGAGTAAATTAAGAAGAAAAAAAAGAAAAGAAAAACAACCAACAACATTCGGTCCTAACGCGTTGCTATTTGGCTTTATTTTCCCTGAAAATGGAGGATATAATCTCGAAGATAAGAAATTTTTCAAAACTTCATTTACAAGTAAAGGTAAGAATACTGCAGTGGTGTGTTTAAATGTACAGTGGTGTGTTTAAAATGTTATTAAATTTAATCAAGAATGGGATAACAACCATGTATGCTTGTAAATCTGACTTGTGGGTCAGTGCCTTAGCGTCATACAGTACGTTTGTAAATCTGACTCTGAGTCAGTGCCTCACCAACCCCAACCCTCACCGCACGTCACTGGTACAGACATCATTTATACTACAGGTTATCCTTAAAATCTTCATACACAGGACAATCTAACCTTCTGTTCGACCTGTACGTTGTGTATGTTGCAATTTCTCCTCACGTTTTCTCTTTATTGTCATCTGATAACTATGAATTTAATAAATGTCTCCAAACAGATTAGATATAAAAATAATCAATGTGATAATGTCATGTCCTTATATGAAGACTGTTTATAGCAAAACTTGAAAACTCCACGCACACAGACCTGAGGCACGAGTCAAAACCTCGTCCCTGGAGGAAGTGCTAACCACTTAAGTAAGTAATGATTTAGGATAAGGATTTTTAAATACATTTGGATAAAAAAAAAATTTATTTCCCCCATGTATAAAGACACTCTGTGTTAATGAATGTCTAACTCACTTAACTCAAAAAAATAATAAACAAACTATTTGGAAATATGCTCTTCTGACAGTTTTATTTTACTACTTACTGTGTACAGAATTTCTTATGCACGCATGACCTCATATCACATATAATATGCAGAGGTTAGTGACACTATGTAAAATAAACCAGAATAAAGTATTTGCAAGACTGATAAGTCATTAGTGCACAGCCTATATACTGTAACAGAATGGCTACTGGCTGGCTTGGCTATACTTTGATGCCTCTGTAATCTATTCATTCATTCTCAGCCTTTGAGGCCATGCTACGCAAATGCTGAGAGGCTGTTATTGTAATGCCACACCAGAGATGAAAGAGAGCGACTTTATTCAATTCATTACTGACTGCATGGCTTAATATTGTGGTCTTGGCTATCACAGTCAGAATTGCCATCTCTTTTTGTTTGCTCAGCTAAAAATGCATTACAGTGTTAGTGGAGGCTGACCTGAATACGAGCACATTGGCACTGTCTCTCAGAATGCTTCTGTATTGAGTGAGCTGCATCAAGAGTTCACATTTGGCTGGAGCCCTAATAGATACTCCATCGGTGCTGCATTGACCACCTTTTCTGTGTATGAGATTATGAGGTAAAGTCTGTCCAGACAGCAGCCTTTCTGTGACCTTTATGTCTGTGCCAATTTAACAAAAGAAAAAAAATCTGAATTATAAAAAAGGTGACAGATAACTGTCTAGTACTCCTCATGTGCTCTTGTGACCATAAGCACCAAGCACCATAAGCACCAAGCCCCTCCCCCCACCCCTTTTAAGGGGAAAAAAATAGTTTCTTGTAAAAGTTGGAAATGGAAGGCCAACGCTTTAATTTTGAATATGGACTGAATACCAAAATATCAAAGAGTATAGAGATTGTATATCATGCTTTTTAAGTGATCAAACATATTGGAATAAAACCAAAATAAAACACTAGGTAGCTGAGAAAAGCAGGTCATATCAAACAAAGCTTGGGGAAAGAAGAGCATTAATCAGAAGGTTATGGACAGAAAATAAGATGTTACACATAATGGTCACAGATAGTGATCCCTATATTTGCAACAGTCAGTGACGTCACTAACAACCCCAGTACAGTACCCTCAAGGTGTACAGTACTGGTGTTCCCAATAAGTGAAACACTAGTAGAATACAGTAGCTGGCAAGTGTATATAAAAATAGCACTCACTTATTTGGCCTGATTGATGGATCATAGCAATTGTACAGCTTCCATTAGTACTGACCCAGTCAACAGGTCTGAAAGCATCAAAACCTCAAGCTATGAATATCTAATAACACGATAATGAAATGTGCTTGCAATATTGAAGAACCCACTACAAATGTATCTCCAGCCTCCACTATTGTTTTCACCTGACAAGCTAAGCTTGTAAATATTAAACTGCAATGCATGTTTAATATTAGCCCATCAGAGAAGATGCCAACAGCTTTGTGTTGTCTACTATGTTAAGGTAAGATTATTTGTCAATTATTTTTATATTCACAAGCTATGTTTAGCTTAACTGCAACTGTAGTACAGCAAAACTGAAAACTTGTTGTTCATTCAATCATTTAAACCCGAAGCTCAACAACTATGCTGCCATCTGTCCTTAGAAAACTGCCTCTGGTATAGCATCCATATGAAGTCTTCAAGTGGAACACATAATAAAAAAATGAGTATCTGATTATACTTGCACATACAGGTCTAAGGCATTATGCAGTGTCGATTTGTAGCAACAAAACAGCAATGATAAAACAAGACAAAGAATGTTACGTAAAACTCTAAAAAAAAAAAAAAAAAAACACTGAATAAACAGCACACTTTGTAAATGGTAAACATGCCTATTCATACTGGCACTGACACAGCAATGTTATCTTCAGCACACTTTTTAATAATGTGAGAGGATACTGTTTCCAAACTTTGAAAGTGGGTTCTACACTTTTGCTTAATGTAAATACTATGGACTAAATATCTATAAAAGTTTGGGAGTGTCAGGATTTCCTGAGAGTCACAGCATTTGTGAACATCTATAAATAGGAAGCTTTATCTCCCGTGTAAGAGACTGACACTGTTTCTACGTTTCCCTTTTTTTTTGCAGTGGGCAATTTACTATCATGCAGTGCAAAGATTCAGGTAGAGTCATTACACATTAAATGTTCTCACATCTGTTAATTTTGTCTTTACCTATAAACAGACACACCTAGGGCTTGGACCAGTAGGAAACAAGGATACAGTAAACAGCTTAAACATGGTAAATGATTTAAATAAAGAAAATTAATGCATTTTAAATGCAAAGGTTACATACTGTGCAGAAGGAACAAAAAATATTATTATTATTGTTGTTGTTGTTGTTGTTGTTATTATTATTATTATTGGATAGTTTTCTGTTTTTTTTATTAATATTGTTGTTAATTATTATTATTGTTTAATTTTTTATATTTTTATTATTATTATTATTATTATTATTATTATTATTATTAACTTTTAACCCTCAATTCTGTTGTTTGTTTTCCCATTAATGAACTTCATGTATTATATTTTCTTATGTATCCAGTAACATATAATGGACACATGCACAGTAATGGACAGACATTAATTTATGTCTTTATACTGTACAATTTAGATGAATAAACTTGCAAAGTCCAAAATGTTCACTCAATCCCAAGACAAAAACAATGGAACCATGAAAGAGATGAAGGCATCAGTGAATCAGGTACTGTATGAGAGTGTCCTATATCCCCATGGCTTAAAATGCTATCATTCATGGAAGAAGAGAGATCATCCAAGAAAGAAAAACAGACTGTATATATAACAGACTGTTGTATAAATGATGCCAGTATAAATATTTAAACAAATCAAACTGTTTGTTCATAATGATTATCAGCGCTGTGCTTGGAGGAGAAAGGACAAGGCTTTTAATCTGAAGAACACCATCCCAACTGTGAAGCATTATGTTGCATCATGTTGTGAGGTTCTTTTTCCAGAAAATTGAACTTTGTGTGGCAATTCATGTATTGCCACTCTGACTACAAAATCATATTGATTTTCAATTTTATATGTTTGAGGCACCAGTTGTAGACTTCTTGTCTCTAATTCGGAAATAGTCATCATGGATAGAAATGGGAGGGTTGTATCCTGTGCAAAAACCTGTGCCAAGCTAAATGTGCAAATCGAGTGGTCCGCTGTGGAGACCCTATAATGGCATCAGTCCATAATAATGTTTGCATTATGTTAACCATGTTGCAGGTGGTGCAACGTAACTGTTGCTCTATAACTCTAGGGGTAGTGCACTCTAAACTATTCATACACCATCCTGTATAGTAGGAGCAGAGAGGAATTATTTGCTAGGTTTGTACAGAAATAGCAATTATGACAGATTACATACCAGAGGTAAACTGTAGCGTTTTTGTTTGATTACATTTTAAGTTGAATTAAAAAACTTGTATTTGCAATTATCTTGTATTGTTTAAAATGCTGCCCTTGGGTTTTCAATGGGAAAACTAATATTATAAGGAATGGACTACACTTAATTAATCATGATTAATTACATTTCTGAACACACCTGAATGAGTTAAAACACTTCTATAAAGAACAATGGACAAAAATTGTAGCAAGGATGCTTGTTGAACCCTACTCCAAACATTTGGCTATCCTAAGCTATTAAGCAAGTAAAAGTCAATGCTACCAAATACTAGTTATGTGTATGTAAAAATCTGTCCCACTAAAACTCTATTATAAAATATAAAAACTGGTAAAAAAAAAACTGTAAAGCTATTATTTTTAATTGATCTCTAATAGATAGAAATAAAGTAGGGTCCCTAAATAGCCTAACACATGAAATGTACTCAGCCGTTGCATGCAGCTTTTTCTTGGCGTTCAAATCCCAACGATCGCAAGGAAACCGCGTCTAGTTCGTTTTCTTCACGCTCATTTTATCCCATTATCCTACATGCTATACAGAGGGAAATGCGAAAAAAAAGGCAAAAATAAAATGCTTAAAAAATAAAACTTGCGCGGAAATGTTCGTATTTCTTCATAAACCACAAAAAACTTCCTTTAATCCGACGTTGTGCAGTGAGAGGGTGAACCCAGTAGCGGTGGCGATTTTTTTCTCTCCCTACGTCGCCGTATTATTTTTAAAAATATTTTTATATATTATATAAAAATATAATAACTTAAGTAGAATTTTTAAAAACAATAAGATTAATGTCTAATATATCAAAATGGCCCATATTAAAAGGAGGCACCTCAAATAAAATGACAAGGGCTTTCATATCCAGTTCCCGACACACTGCCCCCACAGGTTAAACAAACAAACTACAATTTGGGCTGCAGGCTGTCGTTAGACAGAGACAAACGAACGCCAGTGTAGAAGTCAATCGAGCGGCACTACAAAACACAACATCAACGTATAGGACGTTCAGAGCTCATTCGTTTATCCAAAAATTTAATGCCCGTGTGAACAAGGCCTAAAGGTTCTTAGTACAAAAAAGTTTTTCTTTTTGCTCACTCCATTCAATCCCAATACTACTACAAGGGAACTAGAAATACTAGAACGCTTTTGAGTGGGTTGTACTTTAAATTTGTGTCTGTGTAGGTGTTGGGATGAATGAACAGCCTGTAAGTATTACACTCAGTGCTTCATTCACTACAAAAATAAATAAAGCAAGTCATATCCTTTTATGCAGTTTATACACATAGGCAATACAAACCCTTACAACTTGCAAAGTATGTATTTAAATGTAATGATAGAACATGATACAGCATGAACCCTCAGGGTAATTTTAACTGGCTAAGCTGCTGAACATGTGAAATACAACCCACCAGGGGTTAAACAGAAGTATATTTAGAATTATGTTCTCTGTTTTCACTGTACATCCTTATGCATTCTATACAGACTGCTTATGGGTAACTTAAAAGTAATTTAAACCAGACTGTCTCTCCTCATTGTTCCTTTCTGCCTCCCTTCCCCCTCTTCATTTCTTACCCCCCACCCTTCCTCTCTCTCATTCTGTCTCTGTCTCTCCTAAGCTCGAGCTCCATCCCATTCTCTTTAGGCTGCGTCACAGTGATGCTCTTACAGTTTAACACACACAGTGCCTCAGCGGGTGATTTCACCATCTACTGAATCATTACCACACAGCAGAACCCTCCTAATGTTGACGACTATGAACTGTTATGAATCAGCCTGTGAACAGACAATGCCATTTCCGGAACATTCTATGTTTGGAAAAAGGAGCTTTATCACATCCTTCACCTCCAGTCAATATTAGCCCTGTTGTGACTGGATGCAAAGCGCTACAGCAATGCATCATGTGAAGGTCACCACTGATCACTGATCAGCCATGACAGAAGCTTTATGAAGATTTTACAAGATTATTCGGAAGTGTTTTACCCTCTGCCTGTTGCACATCCTATTATTTATAGGAATAGTCAAAGAAATCTCATTGGGAATGTTTAGGAATGCTACATTTACATTACATCTGGCAGACTCTCTTATCTAGAGCGACTTATATTTCTATCTCATCATACATCTGAGCAACTGAAGGTTAAGGGCTTTGCTCAAGGACCCAATAGTGGCAACTTGGTGGTTGTGGGATTTGAACCTGTGACTTCCCAAACCGTCCAATGCCTTAACCACTGAGCTACCCCTGACCCACTATGCTACACTTACTGTAATAAAGACTTTGCCTCACACTTTTTATCATTGTAGTACTTGTGGAAGGTAACAATTAAGATTTCATAGTGCACATTTTTAGGAAAATGCTTCTAGTTATAAATGGGACTATTTCTCAAACTTGACATGACGTGAATATTTTTTGCTGTAAGCATGGTGAGTCCACTGAATCACAAATTGCACCACTGAGCGACTGTGTTTTACCAAATCACATAAACCGATGACTCATAGGATTCTCCCAGCAGTCTGCTGGGTATCAAGATGTTTAGTTCTTTTAATAACAGTTAACTGATTCAATATTTTTAAAGCCTTTTATCTCAGTGCATGGTGTAAAATGCCAAAACAAATTCTCAAAGGCTTAACCTGCTCAGGCATACAAGAAGCTCCTGCCAGGGTAGTTTGCAATTTGCAAGCTCAAAGGGACATCTCCTAGTATAATGCTAAATGTAATTACAGCCCATGAAATATACAGTGGTGTGAAAAACTATTTGCCCCCTTCCTGATTTCTTATTCTTTTGCATGTTTGTCACACTTAAATGTTTCTGCTCATCAAAAACCGTTAACTATTAGTCAAAGATAACATAATTGAACACACAATGCAGTTTTTAAATGAAGGTTTACGTTATTCAGGGAGAAAAAAAATCCAAATCTACATGGCCCTGTGTGAAAAAGTGATTGCCCCCCTTGTTAAAAAATAACTTAACTGTGGTTTATCACACCTGAGTTCAATTTCTGTAGTCACCCCCAGGCCTGATTACTGCCACACTTGTTTCAATCAAGAAATCACTTAAATAGGAGCTACCTGACACAGAGAAGTAGACCAAAAGCACCTCAAAAGCTAGACATCATGCCAAGATCCAAAGAAATTCAGGAAGAAATGAGAACAAAAGTAATTGAGATCTATCAGTCTGGTAAAGGTTATAAAGCCGTTTCTAAAGCTTTGGGACTCCAGCGAACCACAGTGAGAGCCATTATCCACAAATGGCAAAAACATGGAACAGTGGTGAACCTTCCCAGGAGTGGCCGGCCGACCAAAATTACCCCAAGAGCGCAGAGACAACTCATCCGAGAGGCCACAAAAGACCCCAGGACAACATCTAAAGAACTGCAGACCTCACTTGCCTCAATTAAGGTCAGTGTTCACGACTCCACCATAAGAAAGACACTGGGCAAAAACGGCCTGCATGGCAGATTTCCAAGGCGCAAACCACTTTTAAGCAAAAAGAATATTAAGGCTCGTCTCAATTTTGCTAAAAAACATCTCAATGATTGCCAAGACTTTTGGGAAAATACCTTGTGGACCGACGAGACAAAAGTTGAACTTTTTGGAAGGTGCGTGTCCCGTTACATCTGGCGTAAAAGTAACACAGCATTTCAGAAAAAGAACATCATACCAACAGTAAAATATGGTGGTGGTAGTGTGATGGTCTGGGGTTGTTTTGCTGCTTCAGGACCTGGAAGGCTTGCTGTGATAGATGGAACCATGAATTCTACTGTCTACCAAAAAATCCTGAAGGAGAATGTCCGGCCATCTGTTGGTCAACTCAAGCTGAAGCGATCTTGGGTGCTGCAGCAGGACAATGACCCAAAACACACCAGCAAATCCACCTCTGAATGGCTGAAGAAAAACAAAATGAAGACTTTGGAGTGGCCTAGTCAAAGTCCTGACCTGAATCCTATTGAGATGTTGTGGCATGACCTTAAAAAGGCGGTTCATGCTAGAAAACCCTCAAATAAAGCTGAATTACAACAATTCTGCAAAGATGAGTGGGCCAAAATTCCTCCAGAGCGCTGTAAAAGACTGGTTGCAAGTTATCGCAAACGCTTGATTGCAGTTATTGCTGCTAAGGGTGGCCCAACCAGTTATTAGGTTCAGGGGGCAATTACTTTTTCACACAGGGCCATGTAGGTTTGGAATTTTTTTCTCCCTAAATAATAAAGCTCCTCATTTAAAAACTGCATTTTGTGTTTACTTGTGTTATCTTTGACTAATAGTTAAATGTGTTTGATGATCAGAAACATTTTGTGTGACAAACATGCAAAAGAATAAGAAATCAGGAGGGGGGCAAATAGTTTTTCACACCACTGTAAAGCATGTTAACCGGATCCAAATATTAAGTAGACAAAAACATCCTTACATCTATAATGCTTGGGTGTGCTATCATGAAAAGTGTTACATACAGCCATCCACTCATTCCACATTATACCTTAAATCTCTGTTTTATTGGTCACATTTGCAGCTGCTGTGAAATAAAAAGCACCAGGTTTTAAAATAAATAGCTATAATCAGCATATTGTATTATTGTACAATTGTATATATACTTACTCTCACTCCTTCTCTACTGTACAGTATATAGCTTGTTCTGTACATAGTCATGGGAGCCCTGGAGCTTATCCCAGGGCACTTGGGCACAAGAAGAGGTACACCCTGGACAAGGAACCAATCCATCGCAGGGCACAAGCGCACATAGACTAACACACCATAGGCAATTTGAAAATGCCAATTAGCCTACCCGCCATGTCTTCTGAAGGAAACTGGGGTACCCAGAAGAAAACCAAAAAGCACAGGGAGGAATATGGAAACTTCACATGTTGCATGTTACATGTGCTTCTTCTAAGATACATGAACGTGCTAACTGGCTTCTTCTTTATACATGACCTTGCAGATGCTCATATTGGGTTAGTGTCACTCTGATTAATAGGAGATTGAGTAACCCCTTCCTCCCACCTAGAGAGCCCAACCAACTTTGCACTCTCGGACTTCTAGTCCCAGTGGGTTTTGGAAATTTCCCGCTGTGCCACTTGGGAGCCCACTCCATCATTTTCACACACACACACACACACACACACACACACACACACACACACACACACACACACACACACACACACACAGTGTAACATCTATATTTATCGAAGAATCTAGTAAAGTTTGTATAACAATAAGCGAAAAGTCTGTTTCTTTTCAGTTTCAGTTTTTTTTGGTCTGTCTAATTAAGGTATATGATACGCAGCATATGATAAAGAACTTGTTTAATGAACACGAAGAGTTTCAATGTTTCAGTCAATAAAAAAAATACTACTCAAATAGCAGGTCTATAAAAAGAAATCACTGGATAACCTGATTTTTAGTGGCAGCTGAGGAGAGGATCCCTGGTACTCAGAAACCTGAATCATAAAGGCCAGGGGCGGACTGGCCATCGGGAGCACCGGGACATTTCCCGGTGGCCTGACGGTCGTTCTGGGCTGCCGCTGTGCAGACGATCAGCCTGGCATGTGATAGGCTGGTGTGCAACTACGAATTAATTGACGGATCTCAATCTACGAATCAGGCA
This sequence comes from Channallabes apus, assembly GCA_030522415.1. Lineage (NCBI taxonomy): Eukaryota > Metazoa > Chordata > Actinopteri > Siluriformes > Clariidae > Channallabes > Channallabes apus. The sequence continues at coordinate 20,555,439 of CM060117.1, read as the reverse complement.
ATGGAAAGGGAAGATTAGAAGATCAGGAGGGAAAATTACACTCCCACATGACCCCCCACATGACCACATGACCTCCCACATGACCCAACGTCAGCGACGCACTGCCTAATATCTGGCTATATCCAGAGACAGGGTATATCTGACTAAATCGTTCAAAAAATGGAGCGTAAACGCAAAGGAGGAGCAGAGAGAGAGAGAGAGAGCGTATAAAAAGGAAAAAAGCCCCGGCCGCAGACGCAGCAAGCTGCTGCAAAATCCCAGCCATGTTCGCCAGTAAGGGAACAGGTCGGTCAAGATTACATTTACATTATATTTATAATAATTTGGCAGACGAACACTTTCATCCAAATCACTTAGATAATCACAATAGTTAAAATTAAACCAACAAACGAGCTACAATATGTAAGTGCTGCTGTGCTGTGTCAAGTCTCGTTTCGTCTACATGTTTTTAATATAATAAATAAAAATGAATAAAAAGTAGACAGAATAGTGTTAGTGGGTCAAATTGATTAAAATAATAAATAAATCAAGTAGATGGTATGGAAAAGAATACAGTATTAGTTATTTTGATTTTTCATTTCTAGTCTACAATATGCAGCATACAATGTTTGTTTATTTATTTATTTAGAAAAGGTGAGGAAGGAAGCAGCAGTAGCACTAGTGCTGCAAATGCTCCTGCTGTTGAGCTACAGTAGAGGTGGTGGACAGTTCAGCGTTTGAGTCAGAGCAGGAACCTTCAGGTAAAGTTTAAGATAAGCAAAACTAAACATGCAGGCAGCAGCCTATACTTTTTAAACAACATGTGCTTTTTATGATTTATAAGATCAGTAGTAGGACTGTGATTTTGGGGACATACAACTGATGGCTGCACAATTATAAATACAGATTATTGAACACGCTTATTTCATATTGCAAAGCAACTAGATGTGCAGAGTGAGAGAGAGAAGGATTCAGGGAAAGATGAAGGAGACAGTGAAAGCCGGTGCACTAGTAGTGCTAATTACTTACTGTTTACTCTTACTGGTCTGTTCCACATAATGCCATAATTGAGTAAACATTATCTGTTACTTACGCTGTCATAGGCTTTGTTAAGTTTATTTGTGTTTGTGTTTCTGATACATTTGGTATACTAGAGTTGAGCACTGAAAATACATAAAATGTAAAATTTCAACATGTGAATGTGTCTCTTATTATCTCTTTTAAAAAGCCAATTTTCTATTTGTCATTGGTTTGGTAGTATAAATGGTGTATTCCTAGTGAGTTGTTAAGGGTTATTTTTTTATTCATTTATATTGCATCTGGTAGTCTACCTGTTACAATAATAGGGTTCGCCTACAAGTTTATCAGTCCAGTAGATTACATGAATAGGGTGGTGGTGACTGCAGCAGCTGAGCTGGTCTGGGAGTGGAGTCAAATTCCCGGCCTGAATTATTGTCCCAGTCCGCCACTGATAAAGGCGATGCCATCTTGCTATATACGACTACTTCCTTGTATACTCTCTCATACACAGCAGAAAAAGACACACTTTCAAACACTTAATCTTCACCCTGCTACACCTCCAGGGAAGCTGCTGAGCTTGTTGATTTGTTCTGTTTTCACACCTGAAAAGAGACGGAAGCCAGTGGACTTCAACGTACAAGGAAAGAACTACTGTATATTAGACTATACCAGTGGTTCTCAAACTTTTTCTGTCATTCCCCACTTAAGGGGGTGAGCGAATTTTCAAGCCCCACTTGTCAACAAAATAATAACGAAATCGGCCAAGTTTACTGTTTATTGAAATATCAATTTCTAAACCAATAAGATCAAACAACACCAAGTTCAAAACAGATAAAATACACGTGCAACCTAGGGCTGGGCGATTTGGCCTAAAATCAAAATCTCGATTAATTGAACATTTTAACTCGATTTCGATTAATAAACGATTTTTTTTTTGCCCTCATAGTTCACTGACAAGTTTTGTACAGAGAATATGCTCACAAGTGAGAGATTTTTGAATGAAGGCTGCATTACTTGATTGATTAATTGAAGGCAACACACACTATCTACTATCTGATTATTTACTGAACATCAATGTTGAACAACTTAAATTAAACTGAAGCCACAAAAATTAAAGGGTTCATTACATTTTAAAGTATAGTTTATTAACAAAAACAGATGACAGATTTGGCCTTAAAAATTAAGATACTATAGGCACATGCTCAGAATCTTTACAAGGCAAAGATTTTTATTTAAAAAAAAAATACTTGTTTGTGATGATAAAAAGTATCTTGTGATGATATATTAATGTTTTGAGATTTTTAAACAATAATGAGAAACAACATTTAGACCACACACACTAGGGCTGTCTTTTTATCCCACAATTCAGAGTTAAATGAAGGCTATTTCACACGGCCCCAATAAACTGACATAATGGCTTAAGCATGCAATGACAATAAACATGGAATGAATTATGCAGCTATCATCTGGGCCGGGACAATTTCACTTTTACTATATAGTTGGGTACCTGCTAGGTGTTGTATAGTTCATATTTGCTTGGCCAGAATGGTTTAAGCCACCAAAATAATGTTTGATTGATAAACTGCGCAGCATTCGGCAACGTGAACACGAGGCGAATAAGGAGCTAAACTTCAGCCGTAAAATGAGACGCTGCGCAATAAGGAGCCAAACAAACCGGAAGCTGCGAATAAGGAGCTAAAGTTCAGCCGCAGAGTGAGACGCTGCGCAATAAGGAGCCAAACGAATCGGAAGCTGCTTTTATTGATAAACTGCGCAGCTTTCGCCAGCGTGAACACTCCCGTTAGTAACGAGGCGAATAAGGAGCTAAACTTCAGCCGCGGAATGAGATGCTGCACAATAAGGAGCCAAACAAACCGGAAGTTGCGAATAAGGAGCTAACCTTCAGCCTCGTGTGCTTAGGGGCATCATATCTTTCGCTAGAAAGTTAGAAACGGCCCTGGTTATATCCTTGCTCCTTTTGGACACCTTTCATAAAGTGTAATGGTCACGAAAGACGACGCAATCGATATCTGCTTTGGTACAGCCCCACTGCTGGCCCTGCTAGTTGACGGAGTAGCATCGGCCCGCATTTTCATGCTCTATGTGGTCGTGTGGGTGATGCGTTCATATAACGGAGTTCGTGCTACCTTTTTTGTCGACAATTTCAACATCTTTGGATAATAACTCGAGGTTAGATTCACTTTCGTCGCTGCTTCCACTTTTTTTTTTTTTGTCGTCCTGGTGTCAAGTTTGCTTCGCAAAGTGCGGCAGGAAATTAACTTTGACCTGCACGGCACGCGCAAGCTGCACGCTGATTGGTTGTTGTCGTGTTGTTCTGCTGTGTGATTGGCTCTTAGATGAATCCATATCGAGCAAAAAATGTCTAGAGCTTTTCATCGTTTTTAAAATCAAATAAATCGCGATTCGATATGATATCGTTTATCGGCCCAGGCCTAGTGCAACCCCATGTTTATTAGCTGCTCAACAATCGTTTGTAGTTTTTTTGCACTGGCCAATTCTGTATGCAACTTTGAATGAAGCCATTTGTGCTTTGCTGTCCACTGGTTCAGATGTTACCATGTGATTATCCTGCTGTCTGTATTCTGCCAGCTTTCTTTGAAAGAAGCCGAGTGACTTATTAACGTGACTGGGGTGTGATGTCTATAAGTGTCTTCCTAATTTGTTGAGTCTCATGCGGTCTGCTGCCAGCGGTTTAAGACACAAAACACACACGTGTCTCTCTTCTGCCCCCACCATCCCCACCATGAAACCAAGCTCAAGATAGACTTCATTAGGCGTGGGCGATATAACCAAAATCTTCTAACACAGGAGAAGCAATTTTCTACCTCGATAACGATCACAATCACAATTACTATATCACAATATAGCAATTTGTATCTGAAAATGCATAAATAACAATTCAAACACAAAGAAAATGTTTTACATAATGTAATTATATTTAAACTGTGAATTGCTGAGGTTTGCTGATTTTTTTACTTTGGCCATATTAGTTTGGATGCTTGGATTTCAGATGATAGAAAAGTTTTGACGTGTTTCCACCACTTGTTAAAACAGTGCACTTGTGTACCTTCCAAATCACGTTCGTCTCGTTCGTATCACTTTTCTTATACCCAAACCAATTCCACACCACAGATGAGGCAGCTTTTTTTCTTTACAATATCCTCGTTGTTGGTTTCGTCACATGTAAGCAAACTCACTGCTGCTGCACCGTCTTCTTCCATTGTCGAAGTGAATGTGAAGCCAAACACATCAAAAGTGTGACGAAACCGCGGCACCCGATTGAACCAAATATCTGCGCAAATACAGCGCAGCGCGACTATCTGGATGGCGCAGTGATGATCTGGTTTATTTGCGCAGCCCGGTGGATCGCGCAGCGCCGCTCAAATCACAAACCTGCGCGACCCACTGTGTTTTTATTTAAAAACAATTTAAAATGTCAGGACTGTTTAATATTGTTTCCGTCTTGCCATGCCTGTTTTGTACGTGCGCATCCCAGCGGGGTAAAATGTATTTTGATGGTCGGCGTGGTTTATTTCTGTCAGAGTCGCGCAGCGCTGCCCAGTGGGTCACGCAGGTTTGTGATTCGAGCAGCGCTGTTCCAGTTGGTCCGACATTAAACCGTTATTGTTGCACTATGGTTCCACGTTTTCTTCCGGCCCACAACTGATGTTACTTTAAATTTACTTGTATTAATGATCCATTTATTTGTGTGTGATTGTTTAGTTTTTTCCTATTATTTTCCACTAATTTCCTCCCGTTCATTGCGCCCCACCTGTCATGTCTGTATTCCCCACTAGTGGGGCGCGAAACACACTTTGAGAACCACTGGACTATACTCTGCATCAATTGTGCATTTATAAACAAAATATGATTGGGAGCTTGGAAAGTTTGAGGTGCTAAATTATTAATAATATAAAAAAAAACATAGAAACAAAAGCTTAATTAAAATGCTAAGCATTGGTTGGTTAATGTATACATTCTTAATTTTATTGTTATTTTTTTCCTGCAATTTCTGAATCATTTATACTAGTCATAGTAGCTGTATAATAAATCAAGACTTGAACATCATACTGTACATATTTATATAAATCCTTTGTTTTTGATTTGAAAGTTTTGTATCTACCTCTTGCTTGGGCTGGGCGATAAAACGATAACGGTATGTATCGCGATAGACACGTGATCAATATCAATAAAAAATGTGTTCGAAACAACGTTCGATAATTTTTATTCTTTGTCGGAAGAAAACAGAGGTTGCTATCATGCACACTCGCTCCCCGACCGGCACTAGGACCCTGAAGTAGTACGGTCGCGATTCAGGAAGCATAAAAGTAGACAAGATGGCGCTTCACAGCGCTCAGTCATTGAGTCTGCCCATGCCGTTTCTGATGCTTCGCCGGATGTCATGTGAGTACTCACCATTTTGGGTCCAATTCCTGATTGAGTGTGAGCTGCTAGAATTGTGTAAACTATTGCTCTTGGCGTGAGAGAGTTCTTACAATAACTCTCGTGGTTATCCTGCCTGTGCACCCTATTTCCGCGTTTGGGTTTACCATCCACACTACAAGGGCTCATAGACATATATATATATATATATATATATATATATACTGACTAGATGTCAGCGTCTGACGCTGCTGTCCATAGGAACGATGCGTCAGTGCGGCCGCCATCTTGGGTCGGGGGAAGCTGCGTCTACTCTGGATTAGTTAACATTGGCAGAGAACTATCAACGATTAAAATCACATTCATTTGCTTAATTTTCAACCGATTTTCAAGCCGTTTGATTTATTATAAATGTCAGACATATATATATGATAGAACATAGATTAATTAATTATTTTACTTATATGATATAAGTAAAATAATTAATTAATCTATGTTCTATGATAAATATGTGATATATCATATACAATACAATACTTAGACACACCTACATAACTAATTAATTTGTTCTACAATGCACAAAACAATTACAAGGATGCTGATAGTGATATTAAAAAAACATGAATAATATAAAATAAAGTATATATAAAATATAAATAAATAGATAAATAATAGAGCAAAATTTTAATTAATAAAGGCATGAGTTTAAACAAACAAAGCGGGAAAAAAAACAATTATGGACTTCCTGACCAACAGACCTCAGAATGTTAGGATGGGGAACCTAACATCTGCATCTAGGCAGAAATTAAATCACCATAAATCGCCCAAATCTCAAATGATTTTTTGTTTTGTTTTTTAGTTTGTTCCAACTGACAGACATGTATTTATGATCGAGTCCAGAGAAAATTGAAGCTTTTGATATTAATCTACTTCAAAACTAGGTGTAAGTTTATTATTCTTCCACTTCAGTGAACTTAAAATTAACTATTGTTACTTACCTTAGCCTAGTCTACTGCACACAAAATGGCTACAATGGTGTGATATCCATACTTAAAAATACATGTTAATTAAAACATTTGAACTGTACTGGTTTATTTTGTACATCAGCAAGCCTGCAATACAACGACCCAGCGTAAAATAGTTATATAACACAAAAACATTGATCTGAATGTGCCGGGAAACTTTGGCACTTCCTTCAGATCCCCGACCCAAGATGGCGGCGATGTTGACGTATGCTTAGAGGCCCAAGGCAACATCTAGTCAGTATATATATCTATGATGAGGGCTAACTGCAAGTCTTCTGGTCCGCCGCCGGTTGCCCGTGACCGTTGCATTAACAAAGGCACTCGCTCTCTGGTAACCTACAGTAGCAACGTAGGGAGTGATACACTAACGTCAATCATGTAACAGTATCACGTTTGGTTGCGCCATGTCGTTGTCTCGTGCTGGTCTGCTGGATTCCTCTTCAAAAGCAGAAAATGCATTTTGCACTATTTTATTACACTTTATTAAACATTTCTTACATTTTCTTTAATTTTGCACCTTAAATGTTAAGAAATAATTAAGTGTTCATTGTGACTTTAGACTTATGTTTACATTTTAATTATTTGAGTTTTCCACGGTTATTGACTATGATCAGAGGAAGGTTAAGTTTAAAATAAAAATGTTTAAATGTAATATATTTTTCTCCTGGTCCTTATTTTAAATGGGTCATAAAAAATATCAATAATTATCGATATCGACCGATATGAAACATTGATATCGTGATACAGTTTTCAGCCATATCGCCCAGCCCTCCCTCGTGCAGAATTGTGTTGCCAGACGTATCCACCGATTGGTATCTTGGCTGCATTTCAAGAGCCGCCAACACCTACTGTATACACCATCGTCACCACGGTTGACCCCCAGTTCTTACGCTCTTCACCTCGCTGTGAACACCTTTTCCGTAAAAGTTTTCCAGGTGCTGCTAGTCAACTCTACATTTTATTTTTCAAGACTGAGCTTAAAATCAGCTTAACTGCTCTTGTTGGTGTTAGCGACAACAGCCTCATTTTGGTGAAGTCATCTACCTGCGGAGCGCTGACTTTTGAGTTCACTGTCATGAACATGAACATTCAGCAGCCGGAACATTAGCGGCATCTCAGTTTGGTTGGCTTCTGTTAAGCCGTGCTAACAGTGCTAACTGGCTTGAGCATGGAGGCTAATGTGGCAAAGAAGAAGTCCGCTGTTCGCCCCTGTCCTCAGGACTGCGGCTTCTCCTTGCACGAGAAGGACCAGCACGAAGCACGCCCCGTCTGTCTGGGAATTTTCCACGCTAGGAGAGCGCTAGCTGAGCCTGAGTTATGTGCGCTTTGTCTCCAGCTCCGGCATTCAACGGTAGAAATACGGGTCATGTTCGTGGAAAGAATCCTGGGAAAAAATACAGTCGCTCAGCAGGACCCCTTCCTTTCCGAATTAGCAGCCCCAGCTTCGCCTGTGACTGCTGACAAGGAGTTTTCGTCTTTAGCAGTTTTAGCTGGGCAGACCAGATGGAGTATCTCGAGGGGTTGGAGGACCGTGAGCTCTCCTACAGCGCTGGCCAGCAGCCAGGCACCGAACAGCGTGCTTTTGAGGATGATGACGTGCTCGACATCGGCCTAGAAATGCATGGCTAGTCGGATTTTAATTTTTCGAACTCTACCGCCGAGCGGCCGAGACGCTGGAGGTGGAGTGGCTCTCCCTACAGCCGTCTCAAAAACCGTCAAGGTTCGTGGGATTTTTTCTCCCTCCTGAACCGACGACTGTTAAAAACTGCTTGCCTATGTTTCCCGACTTTGTCGGCGAGTTAATCATGTAGTCATCATGGAGCAAGCCGCTGTCGACCCGTGTATCAGTGCCCGGTTACAGACAGTATTTGGAATTGGACGGAGCTGAGAAAGCAGGACTAGTTAGCCCACCGCCAATGGAGCCATCTTTGGCTGCTTATTTGGCACCCTCGCATAATCATGGAGTTTCTAGCCCTACTGTCCTTCCGTCCAAACATTGTAGATTCTCCTCTGCCCAGCTGGAGAAGGTTTACCGCGCTCAAACGGGCACTGCTTGTGCGCTCAATTCCGTTACGCTGCTTCAAACATATCAGGCAATGTGTTTGGCAGAGCTCGGTTCACTGGTGCCTCAGGAAAGCCCATTATGTGCGCTGCTTAACGAGGTCAGGACCGCAACAGACTACATTTATGGCATTTATGGCTCACGCCCTCCTTGACATCGCAGATGGAGACAGGGCCGTCTACTTGGATGAACCGCTGTCTGCTGAGGGTTTGTTCGGTCAGTCACTCGATGCCATTCAGGCAAAGTTTGACTTCAAGAGGAAACAGGCTGAGGCGTTGCGAGACATCATTCCGCGACGAGAAGTGGAGCCCGAACAGGCTCGAAAAGAGACCACTCTGCGGCAGCTAGCTCGAGTTTTCGCCCGGTGAAGCAACAACATCCCGGGCAAAACCCACAGCAGTCGGCCTGGAGTATTTGCTCCCCACTGGGCCTCCGGATGGATTGAGCGACTAGGAGGAAGAATCCTCACTCCTCCGAGCTCGGATTTTAAAGGGAGAGGAGCTCTGGCAGCATGCCGCCTAAGAGGCCGCTATGTTATGTTCAGGGAATCAGTCCCAAACGACATTGCACTTCCAAGCACAATCACCCCCCCTCACACACAAGTGTATCTGTTCAAGTTACGAACCCCAGTTGGAGGGAACCCAGGCTGTTAAATCAGGGCTCTCCGATAGGCAGAGTGTCGTTTCGCAAAGTGGTGTCAATGGATGCCTCACCCAGCGGCTGGGGCGCTCTGTGCGACGGCTCCGCGGTCAGGGGCGCGTGGTCACAGGAATAATGCAGGCTTCATGAACTATTTGGAGCTGTTAGCAGTGTTTTCAGCCTTGAGACATTTTCGTCTGGCTCTGACAGGCCATCATGTTCTGATCAGGACAGACAACACAACAGTGATGTCGTATATAAACAGACAAGGGGGGACTCGTTCACTTCCCCTGCTAAAAATATCTCATTCTCTATTGCTATGGTCCAGTGTTCATCCTCTGTCACTCAGGACCACTCACATTCCAGCTCTAATGTATGCTTTTCCTCCAGTGGAACTGATTTGGCCTGGCACAGAGAGGGCCTCGTTGGCCGGCGAAGTTGTGGTATGCTGAGATAGTCAGCCTGTTAGCTGCAGAACCAAGGAAAGTTCCTCTCATTTACATTTAGGCATTTGGCAGACGCTCTTATCCAGAGCGACTTACATTTTTATCTCATTACACATCTGAGCAGTTGAGGGTTAAGGGCCTTGCTCAAGGGCCCAACAGTGGCAACTTGGTGGTTGTGGGGTTTGAATCTGGGATCTTCCGAACCGTAGTCCAATGCCTTAACCACTGAGCTACCCCTGGTCCCTCTCCTCAAGGACCTTCTGTCTCAGGCAGGGGGAGAGGTAGTGCACCCATGTCCCGAGCTGTGGAACTTGCATGCTTACCTGTTGAAAGGTCCGTTCTGATAAAGGGCTTCTTCCCCCGAATGTGATTGAGACAATTAAATGCTCGGGCCTCGTCTACGAGAGGCTTATATGCTTACAGGTGGCAAGATTTTGAGCAATGGTGTCGAGAACGTAATGTTCTTCCATTTCAGTGCTCCATGGTGGAGATTTTGTCTTTTCTACAAGAACTATTAGAAAAAGGCCTTTCCTTCTCTACTATTAAAATATACTTGGTGGCTATATCAGCCTGTCATGTTGGTTTTGATGGAGTGTCACCAGGGGCTCATCCGCTGGCAGTACGATTTTTAAAAGGAGTGCGACGTCTGCGACCCACTGTGAGGTCCAGTGTTCCGCCTTGGGAATATTGTTAGTGCTTGAGGCCCTCTGTGGTCCTCCTTTTGCGCCAGTTGAGTCTATAGATTTTAAATTTCTTTCATATAAGACGGCACTTCTTCGTGCTTTAGCATCTGCTAAACGAGTGGGTGATCTCCATGTTTTGTCCGTGCATCCATCTTGTACGCAGTTAAGATGCTGCTAATGGTTTAAAGGTTACTCATGTAACCAAAGGGGTCTCCACTGATTATAGCTCTGTGGTCTTTGACCTTTATAGCTTTTGTCCCCCTCCTTTTGCTTCCGAGGAGCAAGGAAAATTGCATAATTTGTGCCCTGTACGTGCTCTACGGGTCTACATAGACCGTACAGTGAATATGCGCTTATGTGATCAACTGTTTGTCTGCATTGCCAGTCCAGTAAAGGGTAAAGCGCTGTCTAAACAGTGGCTTTCCTATTGGATTGTGGAAGCGATTTCATTAGCTTATAGCAGTAAGGGTGTCCCATTGCCTCAGGGTGTGAAAGCACATTCAACATGAGCTATGGCAACATCATGGGCGCTGTTCAAAGGGATGTCCGTGGGTGACATTTGCGCAGAAGCCGGTTGGTCCTCACCGCACACTTTTCTCAGGTTCTAAAGACTTGATATAACGGCCCCCTCGGAGGCTCATTCTGTCCTCTCTGCAGTGTCCATGATGCAGTAGAGTAGTTATCAGGGTTCTTGCGCCTAACTTTGGTAGATGCTCGGTGGGGCGTGAATAGATGTCCCATACAATATGTGTTGTACCGAGTGAATTGACTGAATTCTTTACTGAATTGACTGAATTGACTATCTTCCAAGATGGCGCCAGTGAGGTCGGCTGCCGTCACGACTACTCCGACCACCTTTTCTTTGTTTTTCGTTTTTTAAGTTAGTTTTCAGTGTTTTAAAATCGGCAAAATCATCACCATTGAGTACATTAGGTATGATAGAGACACTCTTGTTTCTATTGGTATACAATGTACTCACAATTCAACGTTTTTAACTCCGGATCCGAGCTGGCAGAGTGAGATCCTGAGGGAGAACAATGGACGCGACGCGAAGCGACGGCCCCGAGGGAAACGAGCTGGCGTCAGGAACAGGCTCAGAGCCCGTGCACACCGCACACCTCTGCCTAGCATCCTGCTCGCCAACGTCCAGTCACTGGAGAACAAACTCGATGACCTCAGGGTCCATACAACCAGCCGAGTTCGGTTCACCGCATGGACAGGACGCGGGACTCGGGGAAGTCAAGAGGAGGCGGCGTGTGCTTAATGGTGAACAACAGCTGGTGCAACAGCGCGAGCGTTGTTCCTCTTACACGCTCCTGCACACCAAATCTGGAACTACTGTCCATCATGTGTCGCCCTTTTTATCTCCCACGGGAGTTCACATCGGTCATAATCAGTGCCGTTTATATACCACCACAAGCGGACACAGACATTGCCTTATGCGAGCTGCATGAGGCACTCACACAACACCAGACACAACACCGGGACGCTGCGCTCATTGTAGCAGGGGACTTTAATAGTGCCAACCTAAAACGCACAGCGCCAAACTTTCATCAGCACATCACCTGCCCCACCAGGGGTGATAGGACACTAGATCATTGTTACACAATGGTCAAGGACGGCTACAAGGCGCAATCTCGTCCAGCGTTTGGTAAATCCGACCATGCCGCCATCTTCCTCATGCCAAAATATAAACAAAGGCTGAAACAGGAAGTTCCGGTTCAGAGGGAGGTCGCTCGCTGGACGGACCAATCGGTGGCCGCGTTACAGGACGCACTCGATGACGCAGACTGGGACATGTTCAGAAACTGCTCCGATGATGACGTCAGCGTGTTTACGGAAGCGTTTTGGGATTTATTTATTTATTTTGGGATTTATTGGGAAGCTAGTGGACGATACCGTGGAGAAAAAGACTATCAGAATGTTTCCCAACCAGAAGCCGTGGGTGGATAAAACCATCCGCGACACTCTGAGATCTCGCACCGCTGCCTACAACACGGGACTTGCGAAACATGGAACCATATAAGGCTGCAGCATATAACGTGCGGAAGGCGGTGAAAGAGGTGAAGCAGCGCTACGGGAGAAAACTAGAGTCACAGCTTCAACAGAGTGACTCTAGGAGCCTGTGGCAGGGACTAAGGACAATAACGGACTATAAAGCACCAACATCCGGTATGACGAACGCAGACGCGACTCTGGGAGACGAGCTGAACACCTTCTATGCTCGCTTCGAGGCTGCAGCTAAAGACGCTAGCGATGCTAATGCTAGCGGCGCTAATGCTAATGGCGCTAACGCTAGCGGCGCTAACGGCTGCAGACAGGAAGACACTGCCAGCACTGGGAATGCGCTCATCATCACCGAGCACGACGTGAGGAGAGCCTTCAGGAGAGTGAACACCAGGAAAGCAGCAGGACCAGACGGCATCTCAGGCCGTATCCTCAGAGCCTGTGCAGACCAGCTAGCACCTGTGTTCACTGAGATATTCAACATCTCTTTATCTCAGTCGGTGATCCCCACGTGCTTCAAAGAGTCCATCATTGCTCCTGTCCCGAAGAAACCACATCCTGCTTCCCTCAACAATTATTGCCCTGTAGCCCTCACCTCAGTAGTGATGAAGTGCTTTGAATGCCTGGTCAGAGACTTCATCATTTCTTCCCTACCCGACACACTGGACCCACTACAGTTTGCATACCGTCAGAACCGCTCCACAGACGATGCAATCTCTCATCTCCTCCACACATCACTTACTCACCTGGACACTAGGAAAGGGAATAATGTTAAATGCTCTTCATCGACTACAGCTCTGCATTTAATATCATAATTCCCTCCACACTCACCACCAAGCTGGAGCACCTGGGACTCAGCTCATCTGTATGTCAGTGGATCTCCAATTTTCTGACTGGCAGACCACAGGCAGTAAGGATGGGCGGACATGTCTCAGCTACACTCACTCTCAGCACTGGAGCCCCCCAGGGTTGTGTTCTGAGCCCCCTGCTGTACTCTTTGTACACCCATGACTGCGTGGCCACTACCAACTCCACCTCCATCATCAAGTTTGCTGACAACACCGTCGTGGTCGGACTGATCACCAACAATGATGAGTCGGACTACCTAGAGGAGATTGGAAATCTGGAGAACTGGTGCCAGAGGAACAATCTCCTCCTGAACGTCAGCAAGACAAAGGAGCTGATAGTGGACTTTTGTACAAAGCAGGGGAGGAACTACCAGATCACCATCATCAACAGGAGCCCAGTGGAGAGAGTGGACAGCTTCAGATACCTCGGTGTTCACATCACTCAGGACCTGTCATGGTCCTGTCACATCAACACCGTGGTGAAAAAAGCCCGGCAGCGTCTGTACCACCTCAGATGCTTGAGAGACTTTAGACTGCCCTCCAAGATGCTCAGGAACTTCTACTCCTGCACCATAGAGAGCATCCTGACGGGAAACATCACGACCTGGTTCGGGAACAGCACCATGCAGGACAGACGAGCTCTACAGAGGGTGGTGCGATCAGCTGAGCGCATCATCCGCACTGAGCTCCCTGACCTGCACTCGATCTACAGCAAGCCGTGCTGGACCAAGGCCAGGAAGATCGTGAAGGACCTCAGTCACCCCAGTAATGGACTGTTCTCTTTGTTGCGGTCTGGGAAGCGATTCCGCTCCCTAAAGGCCAACACAGAGAGACTTCTTCCCGCAGGCGATAAGGTCTCTCAATCACAATCACAATCACACCTCCACACAGTACTAATAACATCTTTTTAAGCTCACAACATTGACTGGACAATCATGGACACATTCATACACACTTGCACTAAATACTTATACATCTGGACAATTGCACATGTCACTTTCACTAGTCACCTTTCATGCATATTTGCATAACCATGGTCACTTTAAATTCTATATATATATACTCCCAGAGGTGGAAAGTAACGAATTACATTTACTCGCGTTACTGTAATTGAGTAGCTTTTTTGTGTATTTCTACTTTTTAAAGTAGTTTTCAAAATCTGTAATTTTACTTTTACTTAAGTACGTTTTGTTTGAAGTATTGTAATTCGCTACATTTTAAATCATATTCGTTACTGAGTAAAAAAATAAATGAATGAAAATGATAAAATAATAATAAAAAAAATATTATGCTGTGTATAAATGCTCCGTTGCGCCGCGTGTGTGTATCATGTCCTGGTCGCGCGCCGCTCCAGACTCCACTCCAGGTTTTCTGACATCTGACATCTCCCTGACCTTCCACACGGTCGCTTCCACCCTAAGAGTGACGTCATCGACTAGCGCGACTAATGATAAACCGGAGAGAGACGCGGGAAAGAGGAAAGAGGTTGTGATTTTGGCGTTTTGATGTTTGGTTGTGTATTCCGGTTTTTACTTTTTGCCTCCAATTGACTTTGATTATTGCTTTGTCCCTTTGGTTTGGTTGGTCTTTGTATATATTTGTAGATAATTTCATTGTTTTTGGTTTGGGAGTCCGGGAAGGTACCTGTATTATTTATTTATTTATTTTTTGCAGGTAATCTAGCTACTAAATATAAATACCATTTTGGTTATTATTTTGTCCACCCTGAATCTGATCCTCCTCCTCCTCCTGTTGTGCGTGCGTGTGTGTGTGTGTGTGTGTGTGTGTGTGTGTGTGTATACAAGCATCATTATTTCATCAGTTAATGATTGGATCTAGTTCTTTCTGCCATATACCACCATTTCCATACAGTTTAAAATAGAACCCTGAACCATTCTTTTGCTGTTTGGCCCTAGACTGGGACGTAACATCATATTTAAGTGACCACTTTGATTTTCAAGCACATCAAAGACAACAGCTTTATTATGCAAAGGTGTTCCTTCAGTTAAAAACAACTAGTTTGAGATTTATATCTGCTGATCTTTTTTGAACTACGCTAGAATGCCTCATCCCACCCCCGCTGTTAAAAAAATAAAAAAGTAACTCTAACTTTTACTCTGAGTAAATTTTTTAATGAGCTACTTTTTACTTTTACTTGAGTAGATTTTTATAAGGGTAACTTTACTTGTACTTAAGTAAAATTTCACTGAAGTAACAGTACTTGTACTTGAGTACAAAATTTTATTACTCTTTCCACCTCTGTATACTCCCCCCCCCTATATTTCTATATTTTGCAATATTTTATTATGCCCTTATTGTACAGTTTATTTTACTAGTTAAATTTATTTCTTTAGTATTTCCTTTTATTGATATTTATTTTACGTACAAGCTTTTATTTTATTTTTAGTTTTTATTTTGTTTGACTGGCGGTCGTGTAAGCATTTCACTGCATATTATACTGTTTATGACTGTGTATGTGACAAATAAAATTTGAATTTGAATTTGATTTGAAAGGGAACGAATGGTTATAACTATAACCTCTGTTCCCTGAAGGAGAGGAACGAGGTATTGCTGCCCCGCCTCACAGTTACGCTCGGCGAAGAGCAGCTGTCGAACTGGGGGTCAACCGTGGTGACGATGGTTTATAGGTGTAGACGGGGCTGCACCTACGTCACCATAGGTTTGCCTGCCTTTATGGCGTGAATATAGATGGCTTCAGCCAGGACACGAGAGGGCGTGATATCCCATACAATATGTGTTGTATCTCGTTCCTCTCCTTCAGGGAACAGAGGTTATAGTCATAACCATTCGTTTCCTGCTGAAGGCCATAAATATTTACTTATATTAGTTAATGGCACCACCCCATGATTAGATTAAGCATACCTCCTGAGAAACTCAGGTATTTTTGTTGTGTTCCCATCAATATTGCATTGTGTCTGCTATATTACGGTGCAAGTTACATCATGACACCTGCTAACCCTGGTGAATCTATGATCTCATCTTTCACAGCTCAACTTCCCCAGTTTACTATGAAACCATGATCCTATAAAACAGAAATTTCCCACAATGACACTTTATAAATCTGGCGGGGAAAATTGGGGGCTATACAGAAAGCACTATGATCTATGGTTATATGCTGTATGACCAGGTCAAGTGAAAAAGCAACCATTTTTATTTCATAAACGAAGTTCTGCGGAATATAAAAATAAAACAAATTGACATAAACCGCTGATCAACAGAGAAAAGGTGATCAATTATTAATCTGACTGAATGCAGACCTTTGAATCACACATTCTATCAAACATTATGCACCACCTTGGCATACCGAACCAGCTCTCTCTTTCAAGCAGTTTTAGACGCAAATGATGAGTCATAGCCCACCCCTAGGAGATGAGTGTCCATGATACATTTCTGTCCAGCACTCAGGGACACAGGCCCCAGTGACAACCCTACATTACATTTAGTCCCAAAAGACAAATATTTCTATGAGCAGTCATTAAAAAGGTGTACACACAGGAGCATGTCAGGAAAACTTCAATTTTATGATGTTCTTTTGCCATACAGCGTTTTATGAACCTTATCACCATAATTAGCACCACGTAAATATTGCCTAAGGAGCTTATCTTTCATTAAGTAGTATTTAGTGGTGTAACATAGTAAATTTTACCACTTTTATGAACAGGTAAGTATCCTAATCATAAATATTAAACTGTATAATGCTGTAATTCTAAGGCCATCACTTATTGTAATCTGTGAAATAATGTCACAAATTCCACTCAAATTTTGTGTAGACAGTGTTTAGTCACATTTCATATCAGATTCGATCTGTGTAAAAGCTGAAGAAAACAAAAATCCTCTATTTTAAGGCATTTGCTGGCAGCAGCCCAGAAGTCCTCCTACATGCGCTGCTGTTCATTCTGACACCTTGCTCTCTGACATTTTTCACCTGTCGTGTCTGTCATTCAGTCTACCCTTTTCCTGCAAATAGTTTCATCTGCTTCCTTTAATATAGGCAAAATGCCCAGGAATATAGCAGAAGGTTCTCTGTGAACTGATCCGAAGGCACTTTAATGAGAGAATCCAGACTAAAAATAATAACTGTGAGGTCTTCAGAAACCAAACTTAAAATGATTCTATTATTTATGCTCAAGATATTACCTGTATATATTCAAGATCAGAGAACCTATCGGCAGGGTCTAGAACAAAAGCCATGATGAATGTTTGACATAAAACTGGAAATGATGACAAAAGGTTCTGCCTGACAGCATGATGCAGTATGAGATGGTTCATACTGTTATACTCATTAAGAGATTTTACCTACATCAAGAGCTCCCACA
Source organism: Channallabes apus (assembly GCA_030522415.1). NCBI lineage: Eukaryota > Metazoa > Chordata > Actinopteri > Siluriformes > Clariidae > Channallabes > Channallabes apus. The sequence continues at coordinate 20,537,989 of CM060117.1, read as the reverse complement.
GGAGAAAGAACACTGTATTGATAATAGCAACAACTTAAAACTTTATTAACTTTAACACCTTTCCTGTTACACTGAATTTCCAGCCTCAAATCAAAATCACAAATCAATCCCTGCAATCTGATATCATCGGAATGAGAATGAGTTCCCTATTAAGTCTGGTTCCTCTCAAGGTTTCTTTCTATTGCCACCACAGGGAGTTCCTTGCCATCGTCCCCCTTGGCTTGCTCATCAGGGACAAACTGATAATTATAATTTATAACTATTTTCTTAATTTTTTTAAACTAATTTCCATATTTTTATTAAAAAATAAAAAGCTGCTTTGCAACAATGACTGATGTTAAAAGTACAATAAAAATAATAGAAAATGTTCCTCTAATGGAAAGTCTTTAGCACACACATAAAGTGCACGAGAGAGTTTGATACATGAAGTTTAAACTGGTTATTTAATTATCACTTAATCCAGAGAGAAACTGATGCATTACCTAATACTAGCATAAGTCAATGACAACCAAGAGTCATTATCAAATCTCAGAAGACTCACTCCATTACTCTCTTTTCTCAGCTTCTTCCTAATCACTTCTGGACTCAGTTTTTTTTCTAGCACTTGTAATTAATTACAATTTCTATGAACCACACATTATCAAATGTATAATTTTAGGGAAATAGAGAGTACTTTTCTAGACAGAGAAGAGAATAGCACATTGCACAGAAATTTTAAGTGTTAATCATAATTCCCCAAGAATAGCACAGATGAAACAGCTTTCTATGAGTCACGCACACCCGTGAAAACGGTCATGAATGACATATATGAAGATGTCTTTCACATGGGGTGACATTAAAGCTAAGTTTCCTTGCCCACAATATCACTTTTCGGGGAAATTTTGCTCACTGCCTTTTCATTGGTATGACAGATGTGAACTACATAATCAATGAGAAAACCCAGTGCTACCAAACCACGACTCCTCTATTGGTCACACTCTGTAATAAGCCATAGTTATCAAGACCAGGGGAAGAGACTGTGCATGCCTACATTTAACAATATCACTTTTCGGGGAAATTTTGCTCACTGCCTTTTCATTGTATGACAGATGTGAACTACATAATCAATGAGAAAACCCAGTGCTACCAAACCACAACTCCTCTATTGGTCACACTCTGTAATAAGCCATATTTATCAAGACCAGGGGAAGAGACTGTGCATGCCTACATACTCAGACTAACAAACTGGGATGCATTACAATTGTGTCTTTGTGCTGGACACCTGCTGAGTGTCAAGTGTGCCAGAACAAGAGAGCCTTGCTTCATTACCACTGAGGTCATAACCAGAATAAAACTGTTTAAATGGATGGCATGACTTATATTTAATAATGCATGTATTTGAGTTAATAGTGTAAGAATTTTATTTTACAAAAGGTATTAGAAGAAATGTGCATATAGAAATTAATATCTAATCTTGCTGCTGCTAGTTACCCACATATATTTCCCCCCTTTTAGGGAAGGAAGCAAGGGTCCATATTACTAAAACTTCATTAAGGGAATTTATGCTAAAATATAAGCAAATGAGATATACTTACTGTACAGAACATGACCTGGATTGCTTATCATGGTATGGTTAAAATAAATGACAGGGATCGCATCATGTGGACATGATCTACAGTATGTCAGAAAAGTGCTCTGCGATGAGTGAAGCCCAATTTCCATCCATCCTCACCCTCATCCTGACTTACTCCTTTCAGTCTTCCATCCTTATAGAGGCAACAATGCGCAGTAGGCAAGTGATAACAAATAGCATCAGACATCAGATCCCCAGTCATTCCTGCAGCTTAAAATCTAACCTTTATGCTGTATTTACTGAACAAACATGATCTTATATTGGGATAGATGGTAGCCTGTGGCACTATGGAAAGACAAAGGATATGTCTCTCTCTCTCTCTCTCTCCTCTCTCTCTTCACTGAAAATACAAAGCAACACAACCCGTTCTGTCTGCTTTATCATGGACCGAGAGAATGACACTCATACTACGATTATATTATATTATAGTGCATGATTATCAGATGTGCATTGATTTGTGCTTTTTTTTTCTTTCCCAAAGCATAAGCTCGAGAATCAGCCGGGTGATTTAATTTCGCCTCTTTCAGCGCCCTTCGCTCTCCGTTTCGCAACATCAGCACCGCTTAAGTGAATGCCTGTTTAACGCCGGTTAGAGAGTCCTGCACGCGCACAGGAAACTGTATCGCTCTCGGCGCTCGTGCTAATGGCATCCGAACACAATAATAAATCGCATTAGCTCACCTGCACTGTGTGTGGAATCGATGCCCGACTCGCTGAGGATGTTCGGGTCACTTTGAGACCTGCCTCTGTGCAGCATGCATTTGTCGTCTGAGGAAGCCATGGAGGACGCGGTACAGCGCAGGAATTAGAGATTTTAGAAAAGAAAAAAATGTGTGGAATTGGTGTACGAGGCAGTCAAGGTCAGCTCACAGAGAAGGTGAAGGCGACGAGGTTCGGTCCAAGCATCCGGCGAGCATGCTTGTGCTGGAAGCGCAGGCAGTGTATGCGTGTGTGTGCGTGTGTGTGCATGAGAGAGAGAGAGAGAGAGAGAGAATGCGCTCCTGTAGATTAAAAAGGGAGAGCGCGCGAATTTTCACTTAGATGCTATTGTTGTATGCGTCCAATACAGAGAGCAGTGCTATATAGAGAGTCTGTGGTATATTAGGATATATTTTTATAGGCCATTATTAATGGAGGAATTTATTTAAATGTCACAGGCCGTACGTGCACAATTGAAATAGTCCTACATCATCCCAGTGGTAGCAGAGTGACACTGCAGCAAGGGGCTTGGATTACAGCTGGGCATGATGACATGATGAAAAGACAAGTAGCTACAGTATTCCACATCGTTTATTGAATATTAATATTTGATTGTATCTATAGTTAAACGATAAAAAGAAGGTCATATGCTGCTGTTTCAACGTTTTTTTGTTACTGCATATTCCCTGTACTAATTTTGACAAAAAGGAAAAGTCTTAAACATTTAGAATGATTAAACAAACAAGCAAACAAATAAATAAATAAACAGATCACCAGGAATCAGCCGATACTATATTATTCTGTGCCAATACGATCTCTATTTTATAAACATTTAAATTTTTATAAATATCCCTGATTCTGTATTAATTTTTTTATTTAAATTTTGTTACAATTCTAAACAAACTTTGCAAATAATTTGTTCCTACCACACAGGATGCTATGCTGCCTGCCAATGCCTGAATAGTTTAGAGCACCCCAACTGTAGGATTATATACAGCGTTTTATCACCTTAAATACAAACATATACGTTAAAAAAGTGTTTTGGACTCACTGTGACAATATATGAATTGCTATACAAAAGAATTGCGATGCATTACTAATTACTCTTTAATGTATATGGCTCACAGTGGCTTCAGTGCCTGAGTTTGATTCCCATGTTGAGGCTGTTTGCATGTGTGCTGTGTTGTTCTCCCCATGCTTTCAAGCCCGGTGGGTTTCTTCGGGGGGCTTCGGTTTTCCGAAGACATGCAGATTAGGCTGATTAGCGTTCCCAAATTGCCGTGATGTGTGAATGCATGTCTGACTGTTGACTGGAGGTCCTACCCAGAGGTGGAAAATAACGGATTACATTTACTCGCGTTACTGTAATTGAGTAGCTTTTTTGTGTATTTCTACTTTTTAAAGTAGTTTTAAAAATCTGTAATTTTACTTTTACTTAAGTACGTTTTGTTTGAAGTATTGTAATTCGCTACATTTTAAATCATATTCGCTACTGAGTAAAAAATAAATGAATGAAAATGCTAAAATAATAAAAATATTATGCTGTGTATAAATGCTCCGTTGCGCCGCGTGTGTGTATCATGTCCTGGTCGCGCGCCGCTCCAGACTCCACTCCAGGTTTTCTGACATCGGCATCTACCTGACCTTCCACACGGTCGCTTCCGCCCTGAGTGACGTCATCGACTAGCGCCACCATATACAATATAAACCGGAGAGACGCGGGAAAGATGAAAGAGGTTGTGATTTTGGCGTTTTGATATTTGGTTGTGGATTCTGGTTTGAATTTTTGCCTCCAATTGACTTTGATTATTGCTTTGTCCCTTTGGTTTGGTTGGTCTTTGTATATATTTGTAGATAATTTCACTGTTTTTGGTTTAGGGAGTCCGGGAAGGTACCTGTATTTTTGTTTGTGTTTTTTTTTTTTTTTTGCAGGTAATCTAGCTACTAAATATAAATACCATTTTGTTTGTTATTTTGGCCTGGGTCCATCCTGAATCTGATCCTCCTCCTCCTGTTGTGTGTGTTTGTGTGTGTGTGTGTGTGTGTGTGTGTGTGTGTTTGTATATACAAACCTCATTATTTCATCAGTTAATGATTGGATCTAGTTCTTTCTGCCATATACCACCATTTCCATAAAGTTTAAAATAGAACCCTGAACCATTCTTTTGCTGTTTGGCCCTAGACTGGGACGTAACACCATATTTAAGTGACCACTTTGATTTTCAAGCACAACAAAGACAACAGCTTTATTATGCAAAGGTGTTCCTTCAGTTAAAAACAACTAGTTTGAGATTTATATCTGCTCATCTTTTTTGAACTATGCTAGAATGCTTCATCCCACCCCCGCTGTGTGTTTTTTTTTTTTTTTTTTGATATTTAACAAAAAAAAAAAAAAAAAAGCAGAGCCAGATCAATATACAATCGACACCCACAGCAAACATTTAAACACAATAATCTGTTAATATAAGAGTGAACATGGAAACACCCAAGGGCAAAACAATTCAGCAAAAGAATCACCCCCACTGTTAAAAAAATTAAAATAAAAAAGTAACTCGGTAACTTTTACTCTGAGTAAATTTTTTAATGAGCTACTTTTTACTTTTATTTGAGTAGATTTTTATAAGGGTAACTTTACTTGTACTTAAGTAAAATTTCACTGAAGTAACAGTACTTGTACTTGAGTACAAAATTTTATTACTCTTTCCACCTCTGGTCCTACCACGGTCATAAAAATAGAAATACTGTAAATACAATGGTCACAATTGGCCTCAACGGTCCCTAGCTGGACTACAGATCCTTGGTGGATAGATATAAACAGAAGTTTTTTTTAATGTAAGAAAGTAACATTTTAATGTCTTGAGTATTTAATATTCAACATTCTGCACTGTTTTATATTATTTAATGTAATAATATTTACCTTATTAACTACTTAGTATAAAATCTTGGGTTTGCCATATGAATAATGTTTTGTACTAAAGCATCTGCTCAGACGTCACTGATAGATTTGAGCACAATGGATCATGAGAAGAAACTTGTGAAGTCGATGCCAGCTGATGTGGACACCAACAATATCACAAAAAGAAGACATGCAAAATACTAAGAAACTCACAGGAGTATTTTAAAAATTTTACTTTAAATGAAGCATTTTCACTACACCAGGCGTGCCGGCTTTATTCAGCGATATAATCCCTAATGTAATATTCGTAGTTCTAAGGCCCTCTGCAGGACAAACACGGTACTACTGTAGATGAAGTACTGCAGAACTGCGCCGGAGTGAACGAATAAAGACGCTCTCCTCTCATTCGTCAGCGCAGATGACGGCAATACGGAAGTGTTCCTGAAGGAAATACACCGTCGCGCAACAATGGCGGCGCTCAAGTGGGATTGGACTGCAGTGTTTATTTTGATTTTTGCCAGTCTAATTTTCACTTGTAAATGTGACAGTGTTGAAAATTTAAACGAGAAGGAAGTCACGTTAGAAGCGGCGAGACCCAGTGAGACTCAGCACGCTGAAAAAAGCAGCACCGAGGAGGACCAGGCTGAGACACAGCAGTGGCAGGCGACAGACTCTGGGGTAAATGAGGTACTTGGAGACAGCGTGTCTGTCTCTGGAATAAATGATTCCCCTGGAGATAGGAAAACTTTCACAAAACCGCCCGGTAAAGACCACTTTCAGGAGGAGCTGGTGATTCGACCCCTTCATTCAGGAGACATCTATGCGAGCTTCCAGTTTCGCACACAGTTGGACACAGATTTTGTACAAGAAGGACAGAAAGGTTGTTTGCACACAGACTTTTTGCTGCATAAGTTTTTTCTTCATTAACCTTCATCATAAAGAGCCATTTTCCACTTTAGTGTCTCTAATGATCATTTGCTAAGTTTACATTAACTAGACTGGCTTTTATAGCTTGAAGTGCAACTGTCTTAATTTCCTATTTTTGCACATGCATGCAACCCCAGACAAATGTAATACTGAATGTGCACATAATCTGTACATGCCCCTTATAAATTAAAGAGTTTCCTGCTTTCTTTGTCCCGAACTTCTCTAGTGTCCCATTACCGTCTCTTCCCAAAGTCCCTGGGTCAGGTGCTGTCTAAATTCGCAGTGAGAGAGCTGCACATCTCCTTCACGCAGGGCTACTGGAGGACCATGCAGTGGGGGCAGCCGTTCATTCCCGCTCCTCCTGGGGCCGAGCTCTGGGTTTGGTTCCACGACACAGTGCTGGAGTATGTACTGTATAATGAACATTTCAGATAAAATTGAATGGCTTCAGTTTTACAGCATTATTACAATTATTCCTAGTTTAATATCAAGGTAGATTTAATTCAGTAATTTTATTTGTATAATGCTTTTAACAGTTGTTATTGCCGCAAAGCAGCTTCACACAAAAGAAATTATAGAAGTTTGTATGAAACATGAATGTGTATGAAAATGTGCCGATTTAGAAATGTTGTGACTATTTAGTTTATAGTGCAAGCACATTATGAATTCTAAGGAATTATTCTGGTAAGAAGGTGAATGATTTAAATATTGATTTATATTGGTTCTTGTTTTCTTTGTATTGAAGATTTCTGGATAAATGTAAATATATAATTGTACAAATGTTGCTAAAATTGTGTTCACTGAAAATATGCTCTTTTTTGGTTTTCCAGTGTTGATGAGAACTGGAAAGAGCTCACTAATGTTCTGTCTGGCATCTTCTGTGCTTCTTTAAATTTCATTGACTCAACCAACACTGTAGAACCTACTGCCTCTTTCAAACCCCTAGGACTGGGAAACGGTATGAGGATGCCTTTCAGTCATTTTAAAGGAATATATTTTTCTTTTCGCTGTTGTACAAACTTGTAAATTTCTTCTTTTTTGTTCAGTGACTGATCATCGTTTCCTTCGTTATGCCACACTGCCGAGGGAAATTGTCTGTACGGAGAATCTGACCCCTTGGAAGAAGCTTCTTCCTTGTGGCTCCAAGGTGATTAATATTTCTTTTCTAGCTATTAGTACATCTGATCCAATCCAGTAGATGAATCTCTATAAAAGATTGTGTAACACTTGTCACTCATCTATAGTTCTATATTTCATTTATGCACATTGAATGCATTATATGTTTACATATCCAAACGTTTTGGGACACCTGTCAGTCATAACCATATGTGGTTCTTCCCCAAACTGTTGCCACAAAGTTAGAAGCACTTTGTTTAGAATGTCTTTTTAGAATGTAGTCTTACAAACTTATGGGGTGAACCTAAACCTGTTCAAACATAACAATGCCCTTGTACAGAAGTATGATCCGTAAAGCAATGGTTTACCTTTGCAATGGTTTACTTTTGGAAATAGTGTTTACTAGTAGATTTTTCTGTTAGATGCTGACTATAATTGAAAAGAATGTGCATTATCTGGCCAATGCTACCTAAGCAGGGACATCTGCAATTCATGATACAGTATTTTCACTCAATGGTACTAGGTTTCATCAAATAAAATGTTTTCCTCAGCAAGAAAGAAATAGATAAATGTTTTACCTGACTTATAGCAGGGAAATTAAATTAGGCTTCTCTTCTGTGTGCAGGCTGGTCTAGCAGTACTGTTGAAGTCAGAGAAGCTTTTCCACAGCAGTTTCCACTCAGAGGCTGTGCATATCAGACCCATCTGTAAGGTATGTCCTCCTTAATCTTCAAATGCAATTTTGTTTATTGTTTTATCCATCCATCCCTACCTACCTACCTACCCACCCACCCACTTCAATTCTCTCAGTCAGCCATATAAGGTAACCTGGAATGATTTTCCAACAATCTTGAAGGACACCTCATTCCCAGAGGTGTTGAGTCCATGTTGGCTACTTTTCCTTCACTCTTCAAAGGAACCCATCCCAAACCAATTGGATTTAGATGTATAACTAATGTATAAACTGCATATAGCACTGTAACAACAACAACACTCTTGTAAGGTAGCTTGTTGCACATTAGGAATCAATATCCATATTTCTGTATTACTACTTTTGTGACATTAGGTGCATTTTCTTCGACCGTAGTATTCCACAAATAATAATATCCCAATTAGAATAAAAATGGATCATGTAAACACCTCAGTTGGAGCATTTTTTTTGGCCATGTAAACATTTAAGCTTGTTTTTCTTTTTTGTTGGAATAAACATTCAGTGCACCTACAAAGATTTGTAGGAAGTCATACAGTATATTCTAAATTCCTTACACATCAAGCAAAATATTTCAAGCCATTTTTCTGCTGGAAAAGGAAAACGTTATCTCTATAAAGCTTGTCAACAAAAAGATGAAAGAAGTACTCGAATTTAGTTTGGTCTTGATAAAACAGTGGACCAGCAGATGACATGGAACCCCAATTTATCATCGACTGTGGAAATTTCATACTGGTCCTCAAACTTGGATTCTGTGCCTCTCCGCTCTTCCTCCAGAGTCTGAGACCTTGATTTTCAAAATTTACTTTCATCTGTAAAGAGGACTTACCAATTCTTTTTCTCCTTAGCGAAAGTAAGATGCTTCTGCTACTAGGAATTAAATAGTTGTAGCCCATTCCCTGTGCATGATTGATCTTGATGCACTGACTGCTTCCACTCCCTGTGAAGCTTTGCCAAGTTGTTAAATTGGCTTGGCTTGACAATCTTCTAAAAGCTGTGGTCATCTCTGTTGCGTGTGCACCTTTTCCTTTTTTCCTCATAGTTAACTTTCCATAAAGTCGCTTAGATACAGCACTCTGTGAACAGGCAGTCCTTTTAGTTATTTCCTTTTGTGGCCTCCTTGTGGTGGCTGTCAGTTATTGTCTTGTGCACTACTGTCAAATCAGCAGTCTAATTGACCTGAGATTTACACTGAATTAATATTTTATTTCAAGTTTGGGTGAATTACTACTCTAATATTTTGACAATGGATTTTTTTTTCATGAGTTGTAATCATCAAATTTATAACAAATCTAGAATATATGAGTTTCACTTTTGGAATTAAAGTGTGAAAGACCTGCCCCATGTGTTTCCACAAGGAAAATTTTGCTCCCTTCATGATTTGGTATATTCTGAATTGCTAATGTCCATGGTTGTTTGTGTAAGGAGGTGTGTATGTTAAAATGTTGTTGTTTATTTTTTTTAATTGATTAGACTACATTGTAAAATTCTCAATCACAAGTTTTAAGTGAGATTCTTTGACTAGCGGTTGCCTGATTTCATAAAGTAGCTGTATTATAAAACACTTTTTACTTTCTTACACTTTATTCTTTTTTATATTTATTCAGGATTGGCAGTGTTCAGGCACAGCGTGGGAATTGAGACAGACTCTCGGTGTGGTGTTTGATCTCTACACTTCTGGCCAGGGCAAAAAGGGTAAGCGTAACAGTACTTTCTTTTTCTAGCAAACACTTACACATGAGGTAAAATGACTGAATATAACATGAACATAACTTGTACATATATGATCTTTTTTTTTTTTCTTTTTTTTTAACAGACTGGTCCCTTTTTAAGATGTTCTCTCGCACTCTGACTGAGGCTTGCCCTCTAGCGTCTTCTAGCAAAATATATGTGGATGTCACAGACAACCCCGAGGTAATGTTCTAGCTTTTGGCAGTGTTTTAAAGTATGCAGTGTTCAAATGTAGGCAGAATCCTCCCTCCTCTGACAAAACATTCTGTTTAAAATCTTAAACCTCTGCCACAGTGTAGTCAGGGACAGACTGGATGTTTTTTTTTAATTAATTAATTTATTTATTTTTTAATCCTTTTGGAAAACAGAACAGCTTAAGAACTAGTGACATTAATCAAAGCACACGCTGTATTATACTACAATTTCTCAAAGCACTTTGGAGCCATGGAAAATTACACATGAACCCACATTAATTTTTGATTACACTGCTGTTCATTTTTTCCACTTCAACGTAGTGAGAGCTCTGCTCCTTTAAACTTTCATAACTTTGTAGACATACCTGTTCAAAATAAAGTTCTGTCTTGACAAATTATATAGGATGTGAATGCAGTACAAGTTGTTCTAATGATAGGTTTAAATGGTGGAGTTGGAATTGCATGAAATATTTATGTTCTTTCCTAAGGAGAAACAAAATAACATGTTTTCTTCCAAAAGGAAATGTTAGAATTATTCTAGTCGTTGTTGTCAACAGTCAGTGAGATTTAAATATGGTGCTGCTCTTCATTTTATCTGTTCCAACATGTTAGGAAAACTCAGCAGTTCAAACTTCTGTACGTGTTTGAACATGTCTTCACGATCATCTGTGTCATATTGCCCAACCCTTTAAAAAAAAAACCTGGGCAGGAACTAGTTGCAGTTCTCTTTTTGCTGATTAATTTAGTTACGTAGAAGACACCTACCTGGGTAAATGTCAGTCACAAGACACACACAGGCATTCAGGTCTTATGCTCTTTCCTTCAAGACCACTTCATGTCAGGTTTGCCTAATAACTAGCACCATCAAACTAGGGTCCAAAACTTCTTTATATTGCCACATAACAGTTTGGATGTCAAGTGGCCATTTTTCTTTTTTTCTCCATCTAAAATGCTGATTTGTAGTGTTGCATTATTTCCAACAACTGTCTCCAGTCGTGGAAGAAGTCCTTCATATGCATATGACCGGGCTGAGGCTGACTTGCTCACTCGCTGACAAGCTGTAGAGTAATCGGCAACTGAGGGAAAAGGTTCTCCTCCTTAACATGTATTTATCAGGCCAAACCTGAAGAAAATCCTTAGGGAGCCCATGGTCCAAACCATCCCAGATTACATTCTATACACGTCATACCTAATGCCGTTGATAAGACATTTAATTGTAGCGACTGTGCCAACTCATCACTACTGTACCTATCACTATCAGATGGGTGTCACCTTCTTGGGCAGGTTACTCTTCTTGACCGTGTTTTTCGTCATTTGGCTGATTCCATAATTTAAGAATTTAAAAGTAAAAAGTAGATAAGCACTCTGTAGTCTGAAGAGATTAAGAGCCACAAGCAAACCTTAAAAAACAGATGTTCGCTCCATTATTCTCCTCTGGCTTTAAAAATGACATCTTGGCTCGCATGTAGGTGGAAAGCAGCATTTTCAGCGTGGAGACACTACAGTCTCTCCTGGAATGCTACCCAAGATGTGCTTGACCTGCAAGAAAATCGTTTCTGCATTTAAAGACTATTATTGTTGCCTGTTGCAACAGCCTGTGCAAAATCACAAAAAGCTGCAATCTACCTGATGCTATACTAACAAAGAGACGTGGATTGTTTTTAGTAATGAATAATGCACCTTAGCAAAAAGATGACAATTACAAGCATAAATAAAGGTGCAAAGGGCCTGTTATATTTTGTTGTGTTTGAAAGCATAATTTCTTTCTCTCTCTCCTTGCCCCTTTTTTTATTGTTTGCTTTAATATTTCCAACAGGGTGAGCTGTTTGACTTAACTCCAGCCACACATATCTTCGACACAGCTGTAATTCTGGGGGATCGCAGGACTTATGCTGTGTATGATCTGACCAAAACAGAGACTTTTGGCCAGCTACGTTCTCTCAATCTCTTAATGCGCTGGAAAGGGGAAGGTGGTAAGCATCTAAAGGCCAGAATGGGGTATATGTAGTGTTTCATGACAAATTTTTGTGCCACTGTGATCTGATTTCCATTAACATGCAATCAGTGGGTCATCTGCTAGATGCAATTATTGCAAACCAGGTATATGCAACAAAATGTTAAGCCTTATATACTTATGTGCAGACTATTATTCCCATACTGTTTCTTAACTAAAAATTTAGTCATTCAAAGGTTTCATGCTTGATGTTGGGCAACAAGAAATATGTGTCAAGTCATGTAAGATGTATAGATTGAAAGAAAAGGTGGCATGTTCTCTATTGTTAAATGTATCTAAATTTAAATATTTGGAAATGAAAGCTGAAATTTTAATCTATTTTCTCATTCATCTTTTGGTTTCAACCTGAAATGTTTTCAGATTTAGAAAAAAATAGAATTGTCCATACCTTTTATAATACTTTTGGAGGGGAATGTATCGTAACTAGAGACAGCTAGTTTGCCGCAGCTAACCACACAGTCCACTGTAATCATGTCAAGAAATTACAAAATGTTAAATAGCCAAAGTGTTTTTTAAAAAATCGCTCCAAAAAAAGCAGTGGCCCTTATTCAACAAAGTTGTTTAGAAACAAATGCAGTCTGAGAGAACAAAATGAATCTGATTCATGCATCAAAAGCTGTAGTGATCACAACTGACAAATCAGCTTCAACTGATTGAAGATTGAAGACAAGCACTGCAACCAAAAGAAACCATTCAACATATAATAATATTAATTTATCTGACACCATGTTGTCTGAACGGATTAGAATGGATGACAATGACTTAAAACAGGTAAAAGAAACTTCAGGACTAATTAGATTAGTCCTGAACTTTTGTAGCAGGCCCAATGGAACTACAGTACTAGTGCAGTTGTAGTCATCAGTCCTAGCATCCCACTAGCAGATTCAGTTAAAGTAATGTTGCAGGCTCATCAGTGAACAGAACATGGTATAATAAGAGATCGTGGAGCATGTAGGAAAACAACATGTATTCTGGAAAACAATAACTATAAATGGGATGGAGTAAATGTAAGGACTCCAGTAGTGATTATTGAGAAGTCCAATGGATTTTCTGTGGTGATGTGTTTTTGTAGAACAGAATTATTCTAGTGATAAAAGTAATGAGTGCTTCTGTAGTGAGTATCAGCAAATGTTTCCAAAGAAACCACAGTTGGATTGTGTGATAGCCTGTTGTTAGTGTGGTTAAGTGTTTCACTGCAACAGACTGAGGCTGGAAGTAAAATTTGATGTAGCAAAGACAGACGAGCAGAGTGATTTGTACCTGAGGAGTTGTGCTAAACATCATCCCTCTTTTTGAGTCTGCTGCACTTTCATGCGTTGAATCAGGAGTATAAAATGCTGATCCTACATTAATTTGACTATGCAACTTTGTTGAATAAGCATTGTATTCTCCAAAGATCTGAGAGGATGTTGCTCACTCACTATCAGGAATTGCCTTATAAGATGTTAAGAAGAAGAGTTAATAGAATGATTTTGTTTGTAAATCTGAATATTTCACAGGAGACATGCTACGTCCACTGCTCCATGCAGAGCGCTATGTGGCAGGATTTGGACTACAGACTGGCGAGATCCACACACTAATCTATAATAACCATCCATTTAGAGCTTTCCCTGTGCTTCTGCTGGAGTCAGTGCCCTGGTATCTACGGCTTTATATTCACACGCTCACTATCACCAGCAAGTCACGTGAAAACACACCAAGTACGTCCTACTGAAATACTGTATAATACTTTAAAATGCCCAATATGAATTTTTCCCCAATTGTTTATTACACCATGTTCCAAATTATTATGCAAATTATATATTTCCCTGATTTTCATAATTAGTCAATTCAAATGACAGTCAGTATAATTTTTAAGTCATCAACCATTAGGGTATAAGTAGAATTTTATTGAACAAACCTCCTAATGATAATATTTATTTAAAAAAAAAAAGAAAATGCACTGTTCCAAATTATTATGCACAACAGAGTTAAAACATTTTATAGGTTGTAAAGAACTGAAAATGGTCTTTTGTTGAATTTGCAGCTTTAGGAGGTCATATTTAAAGAAATCAAAAGCTATTTCAATCAAAAACATCCTAACAGGGCATGTTACATCTTAACATAGGACCCCTTCTTTGATATCACCTTCACAATTCTTGCATCCATTGAACTTGAGTTTTTGGACAGTTTCTGCTTGAATTTCTTTGCAGGATGTCAGAATAGCCTCCCAGAGCTGCTGTTTTGATGCGAACCGCCTCCCACCCTCATAGATCTTTTGCTTGAGGATGCTCCAAAGGTTCTCAATGGGTTTGAGGTCAGGGGAGGATGGTGGCCACACCATGAGTTTCTCATCTTTTATTCCCATAGCAGCAAATGACACCGAGGTATTCTTTGCAGCATGTGCATTGTCGCGCATGAAGATGATTTTGCTACGGAAGCCACGGTTCTTCTTTTTGTACCATGGAAGAAAGTGGTCAGTCAATATACTTTGCAGAGGCCATTTTCAAACCTTCAGGAACCCTAAAGCGGCCTACCAGCTCTCTCCTCATGATTCCGGCCCAAAACATGACTCCGGCACCTCCTTGTTGATGTCGCAGCCTTGTTAGGACATGGTGGCCATCCACCAACCATCCATCTGGACCGTCCAGGGTTGCACGACACTCATCAGTAAACAAGACTGTTTTAAAACTTGTCTTCATGTATGCCTGGGCCCACTGCAACCGTTTCTGCTTGTGAGCATTGATTAGGGGTGGCTGAATAGTAGGTTAATGCACAACTGCAAGCCTTTAAAGGATCCTACATCTTGAGATTCACGGGACTCCAGAGGCACCAGCAGCTTTAAATACCTGTTTGATGCTTTGTAATGGCATTTCAGCAGCTGCTCTGTTAGTCCGATGAATTTGTCTTGCAGAGACCTTCTTCATTCTGCCTTCATCTGCACGAACCTGTCTGTGCGCTGAATCAGCCACAAATGTCTTCACAGTATGATGATCACGCTTAAGTTTTCATGAAATATCTAATGTTTTTATACCTTGTCCAAGGCATTGCAATATTTGACGCTTTTCGGCAGCAGAGAGATCCTTTTTCTTTCCCATATTGCTTGAAACCTGTGGCCTGCTTAATAATGTGGAACAACCTTCTTCAGTACTTTTCCTTTAATTGGGCTCATCTGGCAAACTAATTATCACACGTGTCTGAGATTCATTTCAGTGATCCGAAAAGCCCTGAGACACAATACCATCCATGAGTTTAATTTAAAAACTAAACATTTAATGTTTGACACTTACATCCAATTTGTATAATAATTTGAAATGTGGTGTATTATTGCATTCTCTCATTTTATTTGGCATTGATCCATTAATGCAAAATGGTGAATTGTGTCTCCAGAATTATCAAGTATAATTAGATTTCATCAGCAAAACTTTCATTTTCAATGTTCATTTACATATAAATGACATTCATATTTGTAATAACCTTTTCATTATAATTTTTTTTTCAAAACTCTATTAAAATTCCCTTTTTTAACCATTGTGACCCTAAGTGGTTACATATGAATGCTACTAATGCAGCTTTAATTGTTGTTTTAACTTTTAACTTGAGTGTTTTTAGTTGTCGCATTTACATTTGTTGATCTGAGTTTCCAAATTCCTGTAAGTACAAATTTTCAAGAACAAGTAGTTCAATATTTGTAGGATGTGGTACATGGAAAGATCATTGTAACCAGCAAATCTATTAATTAGATTTTGAAATTGATCCAGTGTTCAATTGATCCAAACAGTTGATTTGACCAGTAAAAATTCTGAAATAAGAGTTTTCCCTTAAAAACTCCCTACCTCCTGGTTAGCACTGGCCAGCAGCAGTAACAGGGATGTCATTTATTTTTATCAACTTTAATAGATTTAGTACAGATGTTTCATTAAGTTTAATATATTTCATTATTTGACCTTCAACTGTGTGGTGTCCCCCCCCCCCCCCAATTAAAGGCTACATTCACTACCAACCTTCAAAAGACCGTCTTCGTCCTCATCTCCTAGAGATGCTCGTGCAGTTACCCCCTCATTCTGTGACTGAGGTGAAAGTGCAGTTTGAAAGAGCTCTGCTAAAGTGGACAGAATACACTCCAGATCCAAACCATGGGTTCTATGTCGGGTAGGACTCGCTTCCATTTGCATGCTTATGAAATATAATTGTTGCGAAATCAAAAGTGTAAGTTTTAAAAGATTAGTATTTTAATCTATGATAAAATCAGACTTCAGAAAAATTATCAGATTCATTTTATGGGATAAAAATGTGAGATTTATTTAACTACTTCTTGTACTCTAGATCCTCTGTGATAAGTGCTCTCGTGCCAAGTGTTGTTGCCATGGACATCAATAGCACTCAGGAGCGGCCGCTTTTCAGCAGCTTGTAAGTACAATTTCTTTTAAGAATAGCTAAATATGTCTACATACAGTATCTGTCTGTGTTCACATCTTGATTACTTTCAATGGATTCTGAAATAATATAATGTATAACCTCTTTCCTTTTCACATAAATAGTAATTCCCTACAGAATATAAAGCATTAGAATTACTTTTTAAAGTAATTAAAAAGGTATGGGGGGGAAAATACTAATTCATTTTTCCCTTTAAATTTCTAGTTTCCATAACAAAGAAGAGTCAAGCTACTTTGCTCGTGTGTACACAGAGCCTTTGCTGGTTAATTTACCCACACCTGATTTCAGCATGCCCTATAATGTTATCTGCCTGACGTGTACAGTGGTAGCTGTGGCATACGGCTCCTTTTACAACCTTCTGACCCGGACCTTCCAGGTGGAAGAGCCGAGTCCACCACTAGCTAAACGCCTAGCCAACATCATCCGCCGCATACGGGGAGTACCACCACTGTAAAGGACAGGAAATTAATTTATTGATCTTGATTTGGAGGAACCTCAATTTTTTTTCTTCATATTGCTGAGATGAGTAGAAGTCATGAAGAATGCTTTAACTGCAAGCCTTACCAAGAACAAAATGTTTTTTTTTTTTTTTTTTGACCAGAGTCTGATAACACTGGACAAAATGAATAATTTTTAATTATTGTTTGTTTTAGTGCAAGAGGGATTACTTTACATTTGTTTATATAAAAATGTACCATCGTGTATTGGCAGTTTCTTACTCCATTCATCTGGAAGACAAACTTTCAGGAGAAAGAAATGTGAAACACGAGTAAAGGTTCTTTGGAAATGAGCAAGCCATTACTCATTCTGTTCTACAAATCCAGTGATCTGGAGAACAGACTGTCCAGCAAAATCAAGCAAAGAAAGGACAAACTGCATTAGGTTTATTGCACCAATGTAATGAATGTGAAATTCCTTTCCTTTGACAGTACACAGCGTGCTTGTTTCTTAAAAAAGAACCTTTAATTTCAATGCCGTTGTAACTATGATGCATGTGTAAACCAGGCAGGGATCTAAAATGTATTAAATTCAGCCCTTCTCGTATTTATACAGCACAGGGATACATGAGAGTTTAAAATAGGAAGTCCTCAATCAGCAAGAACTGTGTTTACTAAAGTTGTGGAACAGTATGTTCGTTCAGGACTGTTGTTTCTGGCAATCAGGGAAATTCTTTTTGTTCCACTCTCCGTTGCTTAAACCCGGCAGCAGAAATATAAACAGTTTGTAATATTTAATCATTAAAAACTTGATTGAAAGTAAAGTCACAGCACACTTCTGGTAGTGATATGAATACTAATGTTTGTGCAGGTGATTGAAACATGTATAAACCTCTACTGGTGTGTACGACCCATCAAATTGGATTATGAATAATGCACTTCTCTGAACTTGCTAACCACTATTTAAGTTCCTTTTTCACCTATAAGAGTCTCTCATCAAGAAGTCTGATATCTAAAATTCCTTAAAAAATGTTTTTATGAGAAACTTTTCACATGCTGCTATGTTTTCTCTGTTTGGTCCACGCCAAGCTGTAGGAGACGTTGGACACAAAAGGCCCTTTGTTTGCCAATGTTTGCCACATTTTTGGGTCTCGAGTTGACGCCAAAACGTCTTTTACATTCCTGAACGTTGTTTCTAATACCAAGATACCTACTAACATCTGGCATACCAAGATGGAATGATCATGGGAAAAGAGCTCATAAATGTTCCCATTTGTACTGGCTCTGGAACCTTACTTGAAATTTATGAACCATTTCACATGTAATGCCTGTACATTCTTGTCATGTTTTAAGAAATACAATTCACTGAAACTTTAAGATTTTACCAAAAGATACAGTGAGTTTTAATAATGACATTACAAACACACACACACACAAAAAAAATCAATGGAGGAAAATATTCCATCGAATTCACTGGTGCTTGTCTCTCTTTCAGAATAAAAATGGTGTATACATATCGTTAAATGTTCACCAACCTGCTAAGTTTCTGAAAAGGTTTAGAATTAATATTATTGTCCTAATTTATTAAGTGAACTAGGAGCAAAGGTGTACAAATCTAATCCTACTTCCTGAGGATATACCTTCCTACAGATATTAAAGGCTTTTTGCAGAGGGACTTGACTCCCTCTATTTTTGTTCTTGATGGGGCATGCTGAAGCTGCACTTAAAATAGAAAGGTAGATCTCCTAGAAAAGGGTTGTTCTTTGTTGGTCCATATGTCTAGCCGTGTAGCAGATTTAATTTAGCAGGGTTCACTGCAGGCGTGGCCACATGAGGTCCTGCAGCACTTCTGATCTCCGGGACACTCACCATCATGATAGCAATACTCCGCACACATTGGGGTCCCTTTAGGTATGGGGCATCGACCAGGCTTTACTGTAAGAGACACCAAATAATAATAATCTCACTCATTGTCTGCATCGCTGGACCATGCATGTGCAAGCTGCACAATGATAATAACGTACACTGGTGGCAGATCCACAGTACTGTGCACAAGTCTTGAGCCTTGTCTCATTTTATAAAAATGAAATTATGCTTCTCTTTAGGAGCAAAATGCATGAATGCAGGCCTGCATTCTTATTCTATTGAATTATATATTATATATTTTATATAATATATATATATATTATAAATTATATATTATATATATTATATTGAATATAATATTCTATTATATTGAAGGCTGATAGTTTACCTGTATAAGGGGTGATGCACTCATGGCCACAGCCGTTATGGCAGCATTTCTCCTCGTTGGGACAGTCTCTGTCTTTAGCGCAATATTCAGCACACATTCCTGAACCCCATTTCCGGCGAGGACAGATTCCAGGCTTAACTGCAGGACAAGACCACATACTGTATGCTGCGTTTCTAATCAATAGTATTGAAGAGCAGTAACACACAATGGTGAGCCCCGTCTTTAAACTGCGTTCTTTTTCTAATGTGCATTTTGTCTTTGATCTTCTGGACCGGCAGCACTAACACTACAGCTCACTGGGTTCGGCTGTGACTTGGGAAAGTAGAGGCTAAATACACCAATGTTCCTCGTCGTCGGAGGTGAGCGATTAAAGTAATAAGGTTTGCATATAAGATGTTAATCGAAAAGGAAACTACACTTTAAAACGGGTATTAAACGGCATGTGGAAGGGTGCACCTCGAAATGTAATTACAGACTTAATTATCCGCGTGAACTCAAGACAAGGAGTGGATTCTATCAGGTACACTAGATTACAGAACTCAAGCCTACCATGCGCGTGACAAGGAAAAAAAACATTGTATTACAAATGTATACACTGTATATATTATGTATACCTTATATACTGTATATCTCTATCTATCTGGTTGTGTGCAGTGACACTGAGCTGAGAATTCTCACCTGTACAGTTACGCGCTGCGGCTCCTTCACTCAGGTTCGTCCATTCAGTCAGTGTTAAAAGCACAACAGGAAACACACAGAAGAGCTTCATCTTTCACTGTACTCTGTTACAAGACTGAAGTCGAGACTAAAGTTACTAGGACCGGATCGGGAGAAGGGGAACGGACTAAGGATGGGAATGACTTGTCTGCATGGTCCTTCTGCCTGTCGATTCCGAATTCAAGAAAGAAAGAAAAATCCCCTTACAAAGATCCAGTGGTGTCAAAAGTATTCACATTCATTACTTGAGTAGAAGTATAGATACTAGAGTTTAAAAAGACTTCTTTAGAAGTTGAAGTATCAACTCAAGCTTTTTACTCAAGTAAAAGACTAAAAGTACTGGTTTCAAAACTACTTAAAGTATAAAAGTAAAAGTAACGTGAGGGGGGAAAAAACATTAGGGATAAAAGCTTAGGCTTTGCCACAGGCCTATATACTGCACTATCACCTCATTAAAAAATGGGTTGTTTTTTTGTTGTATTTTTTAAACGCCCGTAGTGATTTGGGATACTGTATATATGGCAAATTTTAGTACAATGCAAATATAGAACCATATGGTAGAACCATATATGTGTACTACAGAGGTGGAAAGTAACGAATTACATTTACTCGCGTTACTGTAATTGAGTAGCTTTTTTGTGTATTTCGACTTTTTAAAGTAGTTTTAAAAATCTGTAATTTTACTTTTACTTAAGTACGTTTTGTTTGAAGTATTGTAATTCGCTACATTTTAAATCATATTCGCTACTGAGTAAAAAATAAATGAATGAAAATGATAAAACAACAAAAAAAATATGATGCTTTGTATAAATGCTCCGTTGCGCTCGCGTGTGTGTATCATGTCCTGGTCGCGCGCCGCTCCAGACTCCACTCCAGGTTTTCTGACATCGGCAGCTACCTGACCTTCCACACGGTCGCTTCCGCCCTGAGTGACGTCATCGACTAACGCGACTGGAGAGAGACGCGCGAAAGATGAAAGAGGTTGTGATTTTGGCGTTTTGACATTTGGTTGTGTATTCTGGTTTGACTTTTTGCCTCCAATTGACTTTGATTATTGCTTTGTCCCTTTGGTTTGGTTGGTCTTTGTATATATTTATAGATAATTTCACTGTATGTCTGTGCACTCACTAGTAGCAGGGGCGTGGCTGCCATTTATTTTTGGAAGAGGGAGTTTATTTGGGAATTTATTTGCTCAGGAATAAAATAAAGATAGCTGACTACCTTATTGTACGGAATGATGGGGGTGATAAAATTAAATTATATATACATAATATATATAAGGTTATCAAAGCAGTCCCACAGCTTAATCATAGCTAAAACAATCCAGTGAAATATTAGACTGTGAGACTTTTTTGAGCCAGGTATTTTATATAGTTTAGCTTAGGTTTATATTTTATATAGTTTATATAGGTTTAGGGAGTCCGGGAAGGTACCTGTATTTTTGTTTGTGTTTTTTTTTTTTTTGCAGGTAATCTAGCTACTAAATATAAATACCATTTTGTTTATTATTTTGGCCTGGGTCCATCCTGAATCTGATCCTCCTCCTGTTGTGTGTGTGTGTGTGTGTGTGTGTGTGTGTGTGTGTATATAAAAACCTCATTTTTTCATCAGTTAATGATTGGATCTAGTTCTTTCTGCCATATACCACCATTTCCATACAGTTCAAAATAGAACCCTGAACCATTCTTTTGCTGTATGACACTAGACTGGGACGTAACACCATATTTAAGTGACCACTTTGATTTTCAAGCACAAGAAAGACAACAGCTTTATTATGCAAAGGTGTTCCTTCAGTTAAAAAACCACTAGTTTGAGATTTATATCTACTCATCTTTTTTGAACTACGCTAGAATGCCTCATCCCACCCCCGCTGTTAAAAAAATAAAAATAAAAAAGTAACTCGGTAACTTTTACTCTGAGTACATTTTTTAATGAGCTACTTTTTACTTTTACTTGAGTAGATTTTTATAATGGTAACTTTACTTGTACTTAAGTAAAATTTCACTGAAGTAACAGTACTTGTACTTGAGTACAAAATTTTATTACTCTTTCCACCTCTGGTGTACTACTGAGCATTAACATGTTTTGTGGAGAAGAAGATATGATAACTAGTTGCCTATAAGTATTTTAATGGTGCATAAAGTCAAACTTCTGAGGCATGTCATCAGTAATCTATTGGAATTTAAATGTACATCCAAGCTTAGCTGCAGGAATCTGTGAGGGCAACATGCAAGAAAATTAGTGTACCCAGGGCAGGCTTAACAATTACCCTTGTATGGTTGTCTAGAATAAACATTACTGCTGTCAGAATGAATGATTAATATAAAATTATATATATATATGGTTGGTTGTGACATTTCGCTCGAATCTTGAGTCTCTATCACGGACATCTTCGTCTAATTATCACAACCTTATCAACCGAAAATGCTATTTTATTCAAATGTCCTTGCTGGAGTGTGTGACATGACGTCATGTGCGATGGATCGCATACCAACCAATAGGGTGTCGGAATGGTATGTTTAAACTTCTCATCCAACCACAATCAAATTCGCTCCATCCGGATGGCGCGATTTATCCGGATGTTTTTTTTTTAATGACAAACTGAAATAAAATAGGAGTAACGAGGCTATTTTTAAAAAGTAAGGAGTAGAAAGTACAGATAATTGCGTGAAAATGTAATGAGTAGAAGTAAAAAGTCGGCTGAAAAATAATTACTCTCGTAAATAGATACCCAAAATTTCTACTTAAGTAAGGTAACAAAGTATTTGTACTTCGTTACTTGACACCTCTGTAAAGATCAATGTGTGTGAGTGTATGGGTTACTTTCAAACATAAAGGTAGTTAGCTAAATTAGATGATTTATACATGTATTGTAGTCTTGAATAACATCTAAAACCAATCTGTATTTTTTTATGTTAAAATGAATATTACAATGGTGTAGTCGTTTGCACCTCCAGGGTCCTGGTTCGATTCCCGTCTCTGTGTGCATGGAGTTTGCATGTTCTCCCCATTCTTGGTGGGTTTCCTCTGGGTACTCCGGTTTCCTCCCACAGTCCAAAGACATGTAGATTAGGCTAATTAGTGCTCCCAAATTGCCTATAGTGTGTGAATGAGTGTGTGTATGTGTGTGCCCTGTGATGGATTGGCACCCTGTCCAGGGTGTACCCTGCCTCGTGCCCTAAATCTCCTGGGATAGGCTCCAGGCCCCCCACAACCCTGAATACAGGATAAAGCGGCATGGATGGTGAGTGAAAGTGAGTATGTGAATATTACAGTATACACAAATCAGCCATAATAGGAGCACCACCGCCAGGTGAATTAAATGTTTATCAAGTGCAGCCAGGGTTCATTTATGCTTGTGGGAATCTTTTCCACAGAAAAGCAAGTGTACTGAAAAATCACTGAAAAAAAGTTAATGCTGGCTCTGATAGAAAGGTATCAGAACACCCAGTGCGTCATAGCTTGCTTAGTATGGGGTTTAACAGGTGAAGAGTTCAATGTTGCTGATCTGGCCTCCACATTTCCCAGATTTCAATCTGACCAAACATCCATGGTATGTGCCAGACAAAAAAGAGGCCCCACCTTACAGCATTATGGAAGTAAAGATCTGCTGCTATTGCCCTGGTACCATATTCCAGAGCACACCTTGTGGTCTTGTGGAGTCATGCCTTAAAGGGGTTAGAATTGGTTTGGTGGCAGAAGAGGAACCTAAAACTTAGGTGGTTTTAATTTTATGACTGATCAATGTATTTCAAACAATAGTAAGATAGTTGAATCGTGTAATAGCCAGGATGTCAATCATAGATGTGCCAATTGGACATTTATTATAGGTCTTTCCAACCGGCCGACTGACTGAACAGAGTATGGTTGCTGCACTTATTTGCACTCACTCACTCATCATCTATAGCGTTTTATCCTGTATACAGGGTTATGGGGGTCCTGGAGGAAGATACCCTTAACAGGGTGCCAATCCATCACAGGGCACACACACTACAGGCTTTTATCTTGGGGAATTCCAGTTCTTCACAATCTTTGGATTGTGGGAGGAAATCCACCAAGCACAGGGAGAACCTGCAAAGCAATGCGCACAGAGGCGGGAGTTCAACCTGGCCACGAATGAATCGAACCCGTACCCCTGGAGGTGCAAGGTGATAGGGTTAACCACTAAGACACTATGCCTCTCACTTACTTGCATTTCACTTAAAATTTATTGACCTTTTCCTGCCACTGGGGTTCACAAGGTTGTAGTTTTCATACCAAATTGGGCTAGTTTTGGAGCAAGAAAGAAAGGGGTAGGTGAAGAAAGTGTCTATTATGTACTGAATCATTTCTCTTCATTTAAATATCTTGTGGTTGTCATAAGACTTGGAGAAAAACTGATTTTATGGATTGCTTAATGTCTGGAAATGGTGACCAAAATGCAGTAGAATTGCCAGTTAAAAGAAAAAAATATATATGCAAATTTGTGGGACCCTGTTTCCCATGAAAAAAACAAGACAAATTTGTTTTTCCATTTTTCAACAGCATTCAATTTTGCGCTAGTTCCACGTCTTTTCGTGTTGTTTATGAGTTAAAGCCTGGCCATAGGAAACGCTGACAGCTGCAAATATTTCGGTACCATAAGTTCAACAACCTGTATGCAGAACACAAGCTTTTTCCTATCCCAAAACTTTAGCTAGATCAGCTAAAAACTCTGTAAAAGGTAAAATTTGCACATAAACACTTTATTCCACAGGCAGAAAGCAAACAGATTAATCCTCCAACCTCCCCACCACATTCCAGTAGATCAGTCACATCCTGTCTATACTGACCCCTACTGATCTCCCCAAATACTTACAAACTTGTTTCACAGTGAAATGCTGCTTCAACAATCTAGTCTCAAATGAAATGAAGAGTTTGTTACATCAATGCCCGTACTGTATATACATCTATGTCTACAGTTCTTATGCAAAAGTTTAGGCACCCCTTGATAAATAACAGATTTTGGTGATTTTTTAAATGGAAAACACAGTCTCTCTTGGAAATGGAAAAATGCACAATATTTTCAGCAAACATTGATGCATAGTTACTTTTTATGCCATAAATTGAACAGAGATAAAAAATAAATACATGATTGTGGCACTGTGCAAAAGTTTGGGCACCCTACTTAATCAGTACTTAGTAACACCTCCTCTGACAGATATCACAGCTTGGAAAATGCTTTTTATAGCCAGTTAAAAGTCCTTCAATTCTTGTACTTGGGATTTTCTCCCATTATTCCCCGCAAAAGGATTCTAGTTCTGTAATATTATTTGGTCATCCTACATGCACAGCTCTTTTAAGATCTACCCACAGATTTCCAATGATGTTTAAATCAGGGGACTGTAATGGTCATTCCAAAACCTTCAGCTTGCGTCTCTCTTGGTATTTCATAGTGGATTTCGTTTAGGATCATTGTTCTGAGGTAGAAGCCATCCTCTTTTCAGCTTCAGCTTTTTTACAGATGGTGTGATGTTTGATTCCAGAATTTGCTGGTATTTAGCGGAATCCATTCTTCCCTCCACCCTGCAATGTTTCCTGTGTCACTGGCTGCAACACAACCCCAAAGCATACTAGATCCACCCCCATGCTTAACAGTTGGCAAGGTGTTCTTTTCATGAAATGCTGCTCCTTGTTTTCAAACATGCCTTTGCTGATTGTGGCCAAAGAGTTCTATTTTAACTTCATCAGTCCACAGCATTTATTTCCAAAACAGATCAGGCTTCTGTAGATGCTAAATCTTCCTGCATACTTCTGACATTGGATTTTTTTGTGATGGGGATGCAGGTAAGGTTTTCTTCTGCTGACTCTTCCATGAAGGTCTTGTCTGTGCAAGCATTGCTGCACAGTGGAACGGTGCACCACCACTCCTGAGTCTGCAAAATCTTCCTGTAGGTTATGTGCAGTCAAATGAGGGTTTGGATTTGTCTTTCTGACCAGCATACGAGTTTTCTTGGTGTCCCAGGTCTCATCTTGACCCCAACAGTTCCCCTGAATTACCATCTCTTAAATACATTTCTCACTGTGGAAACTGCGAGCTGACAACACTTTGCTATCTTCTTGTAGTCTTCTCCCGCATTGTGGGCATCAATAACTTTCATGTTCAGAGTCTTCCATGGCTGCTTAGAGGAACCCATGGCTGTTGAGTATTCGCAAGTGTGTGCACATGGTTTGAAGAGTCAAAGTATTTGTAAAGCTGTGAAATTGTCATTTACTAATGACAGCTGTTGCCATGCATCAGATCTAACGAGATGAAAAAGAATCTGAGACTCTGGAACTCTTTTATTTTTGTTCAATTTATGGCATAAGAAGTAACTCTGCATCAGTGTTTGCTGAAAATATTGTGCATTTTTTCCATTTACAAGAGAGACTGTGTTAACATCTTTTCAACTAAAAAAAAAAAATCACCAAAATCTGTTATCAAGGGGTGCCTAAACTTTTGCATAAGACTG
Organism: Channallabes apus; assembly: GCA_030522415.1. Lineage (NCBI taxonomy): Eukaryota > Metazoa > Chordata > Actinopteri > Siluriformes > Clariidae > Channallabes > Channallabes apus. The sequence goes on along the minus strand of CM060117.1, from coordinate 20,511,797 downwards.
TATGTCTGTAGAGACATAGATGATGTGTACAAACAAAACACAATTACACATTTGTAGATTAACTTTATTTTATTATTAGGGTGAAAGGGAATTCATTCACATTTCTAATGTAAATTGAAAGTGGTTGAAAAAGCAGTGCATTAATTTCACCATGTTTCCTTCCCTTTCTAAAAATTGACAGTGATTTTATAAAAAATAAAACAAAGCATTTTTTGTGTTGGGGATAGTGTAGTGCATATGTGCAAGTTAATTAAAATGACTCTTTAAAACATGTACAGGACATGCATAAAATATTGCAGAAATTGCTAAACAAAGTACATTACACCCATCAAGTATTTATAGATTTGGGAACTGTGCTAGGTTTCACTACAGTAATGGACCTGTTAAAGTAAAAAAAGCAGTAACGTACTTCAACAAAATTATTTTTATCTAAATATAAATACACAAACGTGTTGTGGCATTATTAGCATTAAACAATAAAATCTAATCTCCAATATTTCATTCAGTAAAGAACCATAGTTGAAATGTGTCGGTAGAATTAGTAAAATAGTGGGTAAAAACATCATTAAAATATTAACAATCTATCAAAATATTTCCCTTAATGTATTTGATAAATATGCATTCAAATCTGTAATATTGTCCATTTTGTACCCAGTAATATTTGGGTCTAATAAAAATATTTATAAAAATATATTTCTACTAAGCCTGTGCTTGAAATATTTTAATATTAAATTCACTGCATATTGTGTAGGGATTGTTTATACATGTGCACAAAAGTATGAAGAAATAGTAAAAATGTGTGCATGTGTGAGTTCTTAGGATAACATGATTATTTTCTGCATATAATTAAATAACTAAAGAATCCCTAGATGTGCATTATGACCATCACTATAATCAGTGTTTAATGCCCTATGTTGGTTTGACCAGAACTATCCTTCATTTTCTAATATGTTCTCTTTAACTAGGAGCTCCTTCAAATCAGGATGATTCTCAACGTCAACGCCGAGCTCCTGGATTTCATGCAGCAGTGCCTCCCAGCGCCGCTTGTCCTTGGAAATCTTCCAACAGAGCCGCACGTTGGTCTGCAGGAGTGGTACTAGTAGTGGGTGGAGATGCTTTTGCTGTATCTTTTGCATATCCATCGAGGGCACCAGCTTGTTGAGGGCGTGCTCGCAGTGCTCCTGTGCCTCGCTCAGCCTTTCTAGCTCCTGGTAACAATTTGCCACTGCAGAGAGTGTAAAGAGCCTGTGAGATTTGTTTGGCGATTCCAGTTTCTCCTGGAGGCGCAGTGCATTAACCAGAACACCAAGCGCTTCCTCGTAGAGACCACAACGCACCAGGTTCTGACCGCTGCGCAGTTCACCCAGGTAAAAGAACTCTATAAATAAAGATGAAGCTCGCACCTCCGTCAGCGAGTGCAAATGTGAGAGGTACTGCTCGAATGCACGGCTCCGCTTGCCAATGGTCTCGGCTGTAAAGTTCCGGCGCAGCTTTTTGCGTGGAAAATGGACTCCATCCATGTCTTCTCTGTGATGCCTGCGCAGAAGATGGTGCAGTCGCTCAAAATCAGTGTAACGACGTGCAATGACTGCAGGGGCTTTGTCAAATGTGCCAGACTGGAGGACATGGATTGTGTAAAGCTGTTTGAAACACATGACTCATATGCATTAATTTCTGATACATGCAACCATTGTATGCCTAGATGCAACACCCACTGGTTTAAAAAAAAGAGCAGCTTGAAGAGGAAGGATAATGTCACAGCCTTCCTGTTTGACTACTGTTTAACTACTCAGTTTCTGCTCTCTCTGCCTCTACCCTGACTGGTTTGTTTCTGATGTAGTCTATTATTTTTTAATGACAAACTAATTACTAATTCTTGGCTTATTCTATATGTGTCAAGTGTATTTCTGATGTTTTTACAGTAGTATTACAGATAAATTATGTTATTCTTACCACATATTTGGAGTTTGCCTCTTGCACTACGCTGGCGTCAGTCACTTCAAAAAGAAGCTTTTCTATCACACAGCGAGTGCGCAGATTCCTCCAACTCTCTTGTAGCTGTCGGGTAAGCATGCTGGAGCCTTTCATGGTCTGGCTGGTAGGGCTTATATCTTAAAAAAAAAAAAAAAAAAAAAAGATCCAACATGTAATTAAATGGAAATGGGAAACATCAAGAGAAACAGTTTTCACAACTCTTTACACATATATAAAAACAAGAAGTGAAATTCAACTACCATTTGAAATTTGTGTCCATCTATTAACAAGTTTATTTACACTTTTTTTCTTGCATGCTGACTGACTACATACATCACAATTCCTCTCTTCAAAGTTCTGGTTAGAAGCAATTAACCTTTTTGCAAAGTACACAGCTGCAAGCATACAGTATGTGGTACCTTTACCAACTCAACAACCCACAGATTCACTCCAAACCACAATTTTTTCCCTCTTAATTCAACCAATTTGCTTTCTACAAAACTGAATCCAGACATCACTGTAGGAATAGCAGTGCTTAGTAGAGATGCTCCGATCAGCATTTTTGGGGTCGATCACCAAGATCATGATCTGCCGATTGCCGATCACAGAATGGCAGGCGAATGGGAATCTTTCATCTATAATCTAGCAGAGTTTGCACCATTTATAGAAATGAAACTAACTCTAAATAAACTTTATTGAAAAAAAAAAAAAAATACAGTAGAAATAGGCTACAGTCAAGATCTTGAAGAACCACCAAGTGTTTATTTTAGAAAACGAGAATTTAAGGCTACTGTAGGCCATGTTTCCCCAAATAAGGCAGATTAACTTAAAATTATTCCAAACAAAGAGGGGTCAGACAGACCAACACACATCAGATCAGCTTAATGGGATGTAGCCTCTTAATACACTGATTACATTTTATAATTGACAGCAAAATGTAAAACTTGTTACACCAAAACTGGCTACTGCCACAAAGGACAAAACTATGGCAAGTGTTTTTTTTCTGTTATTATTATGAACGTCTGATGTAGTTGAGGAACCAACATCATCAGATCCAAAAAATAAAATAATGCAAGCTACTGCAAGCCAATGCCATCCTTCCTAAATAACAAGGCAGAGAACCAAGGAGAAACAAGGAGGCCAAGCAGATAGTTACCTCTGCTGTTGTTTACCTGTGTGCCATGCATGCACGTGTTAAGAAGTCGTGCGAGTAATTACCGTCAAGTGATCGGCTTTTTTTATCGGCGCTTTTGGGGTTCGCCGATCAAGCCATTTTTAGCCAATATCGGCCGATCATGATCGGTGGCCAATCAATTGGAACATCACTAGTGCTTAGAAAATAAATATCCTTGTACAAGTCACAATCTGAATGATTTGATTAAAAAATTATAATAATAAAGAAAAATTTTAAGTATGCTGCGATTTTTTTGACATACCTTATGATTGCGATGTAAACTGTGATATTTACCTATTAAAAGAACCACTTTGTGTGCTGCACAAGTAAGAACTATTATTTGGATCAGTATTTAGCTATCGTGTTCTATATAGAATGCAATAACCTAATGCAATAAAAGTGGAAAGTAAATACTGTAAATGAAGTAATGTTAATAACCTGTGCTGCTGCTGCTGGCGATATCCATGGACTCTGCAAAGCAGTCCGAATCACTGTCTGGGCCAGACGTTTCACCTGCGTCTTCTGACTCCAATACACCATCACCGTCAAAGCAGAGCGTCCCACTGAGCCTGGACGAGACGTTGTCGGTTTCATCCTCAAGTTCTGAACTTTCTGGAAACTCATCTGTGTCTCCTGTGTCCATATGGAGCTCTCCTTCTTTGAATAGCGATCGGCGAAGTCTGTCCAGCAGCTTAGAAGCCATCAGCACAGTACTGGAAAATATATCACTGTGAATTTGTGAGCCAACGCAAATCTGAAAAAATCCAAACTTCTCAAATGTCATATCTCGACTGCTAAGACAATTTGCAAAATAAACAACAAACAAGCAAAAACAAACAGTAGATGTGCTCAGTCAGCCCTGCATGGATTGTAATGGAAACAGTAAAAGCTCTAACCCTGATATGTGAAACCAGAGAGGAAACCCTGGAAGAAAACGAGCTGCATTTATATTTAATTCATAGAGGGCTGTACGAACATGAGACTAAAGAAACAAATGAACCAGGCAAAGTTTAGGGGTTTTGAGTTTAGTGTGAACAGAACCGTTTCGAGCAACAATCTGAAGTTAAAGTTGCCCGTTGCGTCCTGCTGAGAGAGAAAACCTGGATGTTAGGAAGAAAAACGTCCTTCTTTCTTTCTGGTTAAACCGCCATGATCGTACTATAGCGTATAGGTTAACCAAAGCCATAATTCACTCATTAATAATAATAATAATAATAATAATAATAATAATGATGATGTCGTAAACAACAGTGTGTTAAACATCACACATAACTTATTAGCAGATTAGATGCATAGCTAAAAACACTAATGTAAAATAAATTTCAGCCCATAATGCAGTGTGAGCTTTAACAGCCAACTAAACCTGGAGTTAATTAATCTCATCTTTCCCATAAAGATGGTTTTCTTTCTCGACGCAACAGCACTCGTCGGCTAACAAGTTAGTTAGCTAGCAAGCTAATTCAGATGACAGGACTTTTTAAAATACAGACAATTTATCGCAGTTCATTTATCAAAGGAAATAGAAATTTACCAGAAACGCAGCTCAGAGAAACACACAGCCTGGATTCGGTCATGTCGGTGTGACACAGGAGGCAAAAGCTCGGCGAAAGTGCTGGATTTCAAGAGTCTGTCTGTCCACTTCGGTAGGCGGACACATGGAGGGGCAGAAACACCCCAGCAGCGGGTTCACAACCGAGTATCTACCGACACCGCAAAATTGTACATGTAGAGTGAGAACGCTTACTACTGCATTTATACCAGCGCCTCTTCCTTTCCCGAGCTCTTGAGATGGCTGAATAAAGCTGTTCAAACAGCGCTTTACATAGTGTTGACATATGCGCGCGCGCGCACACACGCGCGCGCACAGTTCACCAGAGGAGTCGCGCGCTTTTAAACTTAATAAAAAAAAGTAAGACAATAAAATGTTAAGTATCATCCTTCTGTATATTCTTTACGAATATTTAAATAATTACCAAAATTATTTGTGGTTATTTGACCTTAAATCGTTTATATAGCCTGAAAGGTCTATATATCTATCTAACCTACAGATAATAGTATTATTTATATAATTTTATAATATAATAATATTTATTTATTACAGTATATTTTCCCTGTTTCTCTTTATTACCTTTATAATTATTTCTATTCCTGTTATTTTCTTCTAACTTATTTCTGAGTTTTGGCAATAAGAGTTTCTGTTTGTCATGCCAATAAATCTAGATAGATAGATCATTGGACTGTAAACGTGTTTTCTTGTCATTCACACCCACCCTTACACAGAACAGAACAATTTTCCTTCCCTATGGAGTTAATTTTAGACAACACATTTGCTCCACACGGATTTGTTAGGGAAATGTAAATGTTTGCGTGTGTGTGAGAGAAAGAGAGAGCGCCCGTTCAGTTCCCGGTGGCTCCCCCTTGTGGACAATCATATTCATTAAAAGAAGAGTGGGGGTTACTATAGAGAATACCCATCTATAAGGCCTCTCAAAGCCTTTGAGATTTTTTATTTATTTACCAGAATAAAGACTCCAATAGTATTAAAAAAAGAAGAAGAAGGCTTGGAATAAATAATAGACTGGTTAAATAAAATTGTTTATTTGAGACAGAAAGAGAGAGAGAGAAAATTTGGAGATTTACATAGGAAAATATGCGCGCGCGCGTGTGTATGTGTGTTTGTTAGAGAGAGAGAGAGAGAGAGAGAGAGAGAGAGACCGTTTAGTTCTAGGTTTCTGGCTCCCCCTTGTGGACAATTATGATCAAAAAGGAGAGTGGAGTCAACGATGTACTGTACTATAGATAAATAGCCATCACCTTCATTTGAACAAACGTTCTATAAGTGATGAAGCTCCCCTTATCTGGGTAAGACTGTGCACTACTGGAGGTGACTATAGGACATCTTAAAACAGCGCGGCCTTCTTTGATTGTTTACCAGAATAAAGACTGATATCATCAAACTACAAAAAAGAAGGCTTGCAATGAATAATAGACAATTGTTATTTGAAATAAAAAACGCATGGAGATTTGACACAGTGAAGCTTAAGTTACAGAACTATGAATATAAAAAGAAAGAATTTGTGTCATAATGATGTAAAACAGGTGGCACGGTGGTGTAGTGGTTAGCACGGTCGCCTTGCATCTCCAGGGTCCAGGTTTGATTCCATCTCTGTGTGCATGGAGTTTGCATATTCTCCACATGCTTGGTGGGTTTTCTCCGGGGACTCTGGTTTTCTACCACAGTCCAAAGACATGTAGGTTAGGTTGATTGGTGTTTCCAAATTGCCTGTAGTGTGTGAATGAATGAGTGTATGTGTGTGTCAAGGGTGTACCCCACCTCGTGCTCTAAGTCTCCCAGGATAGTCCCTGCGACCCTGAATACTGGATAAAGCGGAATATAAGTTATTCTATGTCTGTAAAACAGTTGTGCAGGGGCGAAAACATATATTCAAAAAAGCAGCTGAAGAGAAGATAATTTAAGAATGACAGGACCACCCAAGAAATGTTCTATATTAGATAGTATGGTATAAAAACTTTGTCTGCTTTATGATCTGTAAAGTCTTCATAACTGAAAATTGGTGATTTCTGAGGCTGGTAACTCTAAAGTAACTTCTTCTCTTCAGCAGTGGTAAGTTATGGTCCTGCTTTCCTGGGATGGTCTTTGTGAGAGCCAATTTCATTATGGTGATTGATGAGTTTTGCAAAAGCACTTGACAATAATGTTCTTGCAAGAACTATTCAAGAAAAGCTGACCTTTTGTGTTTTTTAAATAATAACTTCAAGTTGTTGCTGCTGTTACTTAATTACACAATGTCACATTTATTATTTCATGGTTATAAAAAAAATCCAGTATTGTTCTAAAATTTATAAAATAAATCCAAACTTGTGCCCAAAAGTTTGACTGTTACTGTAAGTGAAAAATTTATTTCTAGTTACTAGTCTTACCAACAGGGGGCAGTAGTTAATTTTAACCTCAGTTCGTAGAAGAAAAAAACCTTTAAAGAGGAAACCGCGAAAAGCAAAGTAAACTCGTAATGGCAACTAAAAAGATAACAGCTGCTCGAAAAGTACTGAAAACTGCTTCACACGACTCCTCGAGGTAAGAACATGGTTTACTTTTGTTTTTTGAACTCCCTCGATATAGTACAATGGCGTTGGTGTTTCATGAGAGTCTGGAGCCTTCTGGCGTTTATTTAGTGTTTGGTAACAAAGTGAAATTAACATAAGTTAAAATCGTTTGTGAGCAATTTTCGATCAAAGTAAGAAATAAAACACGACAAGGCGTGCTGTTATAGGAAGCTAATCAACAACAGGGGAAGCATGAGTTGTTGGCACTCATGGCTGTTTGTAAAAGTACAGGTTGTACGGTTTGATCGTTTATAGCAACAGCTAATATTATGGAAAGTCCATGAGACCAGAATAATTCTGTTTGCACTTAAACATTTTCAGCTATCTAATCATCCAGTTACTTTCAGAACCAGTTTGCCAGTTTGACATCTGAATGCACTTGACGGTGAAGGACCTTGCTTGAGAGTCCAACATTGGTGGCCTGGTGGTGATGGGGATCAAACTGGGGACCTCCTGATCAGCAGTCGAACTCCTTAACTGCCAAGCTACCCCTGCCCCCAGACCTTTCTCATAGCCACACTTTAGATAAGATTAGGTTAGATTAGATAAAACTTTATTGTGCAGCGTATGTGTACAGAGCCAATGAAATTCAGTCAGCATCTAACTAGAAGTGCATAAGTGGCCTATTTACAATAAATACAATGTGTTACAAAAGTACAAACAGAGGGTGCATTTGGTAATAGAGTTATGGTATATACATTAGGCCTAGATGAGAGAATCTGCCCTACAAGTCAGTAAGTAACGACCATACAAATATAATGTATAAAAATAATATTTGGAATTGCCAAGGCTGTGATTTAAGAATTGAGCAGCAATATTGCTTAATGAAATAATAACTACACTACAGATAAGAAGTGAAATTAATGACTCTGCAGAAGCCAGAACATCTTCCTTGTATTGCGTTGAAAGATGCTTTATTACTCACAGTACTTGCTGTCAACATTTTTTTTTTTTTTTTTTAATTGTTTTAGTTTGGCATCTGGAAATGATGACAGCTGTGGAAACAACAGTGGGGCAAAAAGGAAAACTAAATGTAAAGCCATTAAACCACATTTTTTGAAGTTGCTACATACATAATGATACTGGGTATTGTTATTGTAAAAAAAAATATTTTTTTTTCTTCCTCAGCTTCTGGGACAATTGTGAAGTCTCGTTACATGCAGACTGAAAATAAGTTTACTGTAAAGGTAATATTATAATAATCCACACATTATCCCCCTCATCGTCTTAGAATACAAAATCCCTGTGCTTTGATTGCATGTTTTTTTTTTTTTTTTTTTTTTTTTTTACTTTCAGAAAAATACCCCAAATGAGTCCATTCTTTTGCCACCCAGGCCTGCTTCACCTAAAGTTGGTAGTGGCCACAAGCCCAGAATTGGGACACCTCCAAGACGAACGTTACATCTTCAGACTGTTCAGAATGCCACATGTATGTTTGTGAACACTAATGTCAAGTTTTACTTCTCTTATCATTTTATAAAACTTAAAAAAAAAAAAAAAAAGTATTGCTAACACTTCTGTTTACCTTAAGCAGTTATTTGTGCACATTTTAAGGTTCTTAATTTTCATTATACATAGTTATTTTAAATGTAAACACTATCAAATTAATTATATGTACGTTAAAATATTTTGGAAACCCTTTAGTTTATTCTCAGTTTTTAGTTAGTTTACTAAGACAAATAATAATGGTCAGGTTTCTATCTAAGATTTTTAAAAGCAGTGCAGGACCTTCTTTTTGTACAAGGAGAAAATCTAATGATGAGGGAGTAAAGTCAACACATGAATGTCTTAAACTACTAGAGTGCAACACAGTTAGATAGATACAGTTATGGGAGATGCTCAGTTAGAGATAAAATGTTTGTTGGCATTGGTATGAACACGGAATCTTTGGAAGTTTAAATCACTCTTTTTAGGTAGAAATTGTCATTTTAATGTGGAATCAAAGGTGTTGTATCTAATGTAGGAACTTATGCTTTACCTTTGCTTGATGCAGGATAGTTATTTGACCATATCAAACACAGTAACACCTTTCTTACTGTCAAGGGATACATCCCCTGACATAGTTATTTGTGAAATTGGAAGCTCCTCGTTGCATCAGTTAAGGGTAAAGTATTGTGAAATATTCAGTATAGCTGAAATATTAATCACTGCAGTAATTTTCCAAAGGCTATTAATTGTTTGCTTATTTAAATCCAACTTAGTTTTCCCATTGAATATAACGATTAATATGAGAATTATTAAAGTGTATTTTCCTTTAGGTAAATTTGGTATTTAATGTGATTAATTTGAATGAATGCAAATGTCCTACCAGCAGTAATACCCAACCTTTTAGAGTCTTCAAGTCTTGGTGGAAATATCTTGCAGTCAACAGTCCTGGATGGCCACTGCATGCTTCCAGACTTTGATCTCTCTGTCATTAAAGGTACAAATAAAAATGTTTGACACTGGATCCTCAAATAGGATTGCTATTATAGTATTCTTTTTGCTTTTTCCAGAAAATACAGCACCAACATCACACCCAAGTGCAGTAGACCCGAATGCTAAAAAAAGAAACCTGGACTTAGAAACATTCCTCCTGGCCTTCCTCACTGCTAAGGTTAGATCTAGGGATGATGAGTATAATCCAACAAGTAATTGTTTTTCGCTCAGCCTTTTATTTGCCCTAACTAGAATATTTATTTGGATAATGGGTAAGAAAACATAAAATCAGTATAAACTGTGATGACAAAACACTGTGTGGAAAAGTGAATTAAAACTAAGCTAAAAAAAAAATTAACTGTTCGATTAAAATGGCTGTATTTTAGAGCCAACTTCTGGTGAAAAAGTGCTACAAGACCCAGTACCTCATATGTGTCATCCAAACAACTAAGTGAATGTTTATTGTATGGTGACTTTGCAAAAAGTTTATTTTTTTCCATTAAATTTGTTATAGTTTCATTACATTTCTGATGTCAAGACCTTTGCTTTATCTAGATTGAAAACAGTACACAAAAACTTAAGCAAGAAGCAGAAAGAAATCTTATTACTCTGATGGAAGAAGATGAAAAGCTGCGATCAAAAATCATGAGCAAGAAACGGCAGTGCCTTCATCTTGAAAAGCAGCAGCAACTCAATGATTTACTCGACCTGCAGGTTAAATTGATATGCTGTAGACTGTTTCTCACTGTAGTTAAAAAAAAAAAAAAATCATATTTATATTATGCTTTGTCATTTACATATTTTAGATTGTCACACTTGAACCTGTAGCTGCAACTGCAAAGCAGTTCACAGAGGAGTACAGGACCTTTGCCTCAGCTATAGACACGACACGGCATGAGCTACTTATTAAGAACTTGCACATTGAAGATGACCGAGGGCAGTTTCTGGGTTAGTAAAAAGGTTTTGTTTTTTATAGAACAGTAAATTTGTAAAATTAAATATTTCCTTAGTGAACTTTAGATAGAACTTTAAATATAATTATTTAGCACTTCCTTTCTTTGGTAGTTGCAGATTTATGTCTGCAACGAAGTTTTAAATGTATTGTGTAAATGCACATTTGTTGTTAAATTTAAAGTAGAGATGTACCGATCGTTTGGCCTATGACCGGAATTGGCTAGGTTTTCAGCTTCATCAGCCATTATTGGGGGTCAGCCACTTCTGCACATGCTCCTAGTGGTGCAAAAGGAATGCATTTGATCTGTCACATGGAGAACATGCACTCTCACGTCGTAGCCTTCACCCTCCCTGCTGAATTTTATTTTTCAATCAAATTTTTTTTTTGTACAAAAATCAATAACTTTCAAGAAAGTAGTAGCTGGTGCTTCTCTAGTTTGAAGCAATTTTTGTAAACAATACAATCTCCAACAATGTAATCTGTTTTAAAATACCAGGTACATTAACTATAAACAATGATGATATAAATAGTTTGGGTCATTGGTAGGAGGTTCACAATTCCCACCGACTCATCTTACCCTTGATTATTTCTCATGTTCTAGATAAAGCAGTTGTCTGCTTGAATCAGAGTCAGTGTATCCTGGACCAGTACATGAAAGATGTTTCCACAGACAGTGAAAGCACTGCAGCATGCCTCAAAGAAATAGACAGTGCAGCACAAGAGATTGACCAGCATCTAATCAGGTACAAAAGCTACGATAATCAGCATATAATAATCTCAATTTCTGTAATACAATACTAACTGTACTTGTTTGTAGGATTTTGTGAATGCTGTAATTTATCCAGCACCTTTTCTTTATTTTACAGTACATCTTCTGATCTCTTGGAACTATCTTCACTTGTGAGTCAGAAGACAGTGCTGGTCCAGCAGTGTTTGGAGGAAGATAAAATTGGTCTTAATACAGTACAAACTCTCTTTTCAGATTAATGTTAATATTTTTGTACATGTGTAGAGTAATTATTACAGCATTAAAATCATTGCAGTTTATTGTGTTTATTATCTGTACTATTTTATTGACTTAAATTTTCTTTCATCACTGATTAATTTGCTCTTAATTTTAGGCAATCATATGAATACCAAATAAAATTACTTCAGATTAATAATTTTTAGTGGCTGTGGCTTGTTAATGTAGATGTTTTAATTAAACTGTCACATTATACTATATCAAACTTGTAATCCGAATAACGTGCCTTTTCCACAATTTCTGACATTTAATACTAGTAATCATTTCTCTGGCTCATTATTGGAGTGAAAGATTTAAGTCACCTGATTTGCCAAAACTATAGTATAACATGAAATAATAATAATAAAAAAATACTTTTACTAACTTCTAGCTAAGTGAATGTAATCTTCCAACTTGCAACTGCATATTTGTACAATTGTTCTACATTGTGTAAATATAGAAATTGGTTTGACTGCCTCTGTCTGTCTGTCTATCAATCTATCTATCTAATGTATGTGTTTTTTTCCTCTCCAGTTTTCTCAATGATCAAGTTATGTCAAGTGGCTTTTATTGTTATTTCAACCATTTACATATGATACAATGAAATGAAACAAGGTTCCCCTAGGACCAAGGTCCTACACAAAACAACTACATTTAGCTAAAATTGTTGGTGGCTTTGGTGATGCATGTTGCGTAAAGGTCTACGATTGAGGGAGGGGAGGGGGGGGGTCCTGGTGGTTTTCTCAGCTATGTTCACTTATCTGCTGCAGATTAACAAAAAAAGTGTAGTTCCCAAACAGGCAGTGATACAGCTGGCCATGATGGTCTCTCTGTAAAACTTGAGACTACGTGGAGGAAATGAGGTTTTCTCAGGCTTTTTAGAAAGTACAGACACCTTAAAAGATTAAGATTTCAAATTGTAGATAAAGTGAAAAAGAGTGGCAAAAACCAGACAATGTTTCCACATTTTCTGCGTTGCAAAGAGAGAGTCCGTGCTGATTCACGGTTTGTGAGTTCCTGCAATGCTGGCCTGCTCTCAGAATATATTTACAGATGTGATATGTTTTTTGTATGCTAAGTAACTGTTGAATTTCTTGTGACTGTCAGTAATTACTTAAAGATTTTTACCTTAACTGGAAACTTGCTTCAGATTTAGGGTATAATATGGTTCAGCACATTTTTCACCCACATTATTCTGTTTGTCTGTGCAGTTTTGCAGAATTACAAACTTTAATCTATGCTGTGTAAAGTAATGTTCTCGAGGATTTATGACTTCCAGGTAAGTTGAGTACGCTCAAAGTTGTGGTGGTTGCCATGATGGTGAGTATACAGATTGCTGTAGTGTATAATTTCCACATAATACTTGTAAACATTTCTTTAGTTAGTTTATCAACAACAAAAAAAGAATACCTTAGTTACATTATAAACATTGTACTACATGTCATTGTTAACACTGCACCATGCCATTTCATTTATACTTCAGAATGACTTAAATTTAAAGTAAAAAACCAGTGGCTCATATTGTCATTTCAACCATACAGTCACTGACTAACAATAGAGGACCAAGGCCTTAATTGCTTTATTTGAATATTTAATTTGCTTAATAGCAAATGTGTGCGCACAGGATAGTAACAAGGAAAAGACAATATACTTGCATTATTCACAGACCATTAAATATAAATATTCACAACACCAATATGGCGGACGAGTTAATGCAACATAGCAAGGGGTCGACGCTGGTGCGCCCTCTAGCGGTGGGTGAGCAACAGTGATGCGGTCACGTGATATGCTTCGCCCTTAAATTACAAAATTCTGAATAAAATAAACGGTAGAAGACTTGGGCCATTTACTAATTAATCAGCCGTTTTAGCACAGCATTACACCACAATAATCTTGTATATATCGAATGCATGGTAAAACGGCCGGACATGACGCATGCGTAAACACGCCTTAGGAGGAAATGACGTTTTGTTATGCGCATTAAACTGGTGGGCGCTGCAGCTTACTGTAGGTGAGTTTTAGGTGCTAGTTTTGTATAATTACTTTAAACTAAGCAGACGTGTGTGTAGTGTAAAGTGAATTAAATTTGAGTGGTTTTGTACACAGCCACAGTGAGCACTGCAGTCAGCAGCAGGACACGAGCTCTGTCTTTAAGATAACTAGTTTAAAGACAATTACATTTCTTAAAACATTAGGTTTGTAAGAGCAGTTTTTAAAACAAAAATATATCGACTTGTGCTACATCATGAGTGCTGTTTCTGTGTCTGTACTGTGCTGATGAGTCTCCAGCCAAATAAGGTGTTGTGGTTTCCTTCTGGTGGTCCATTTTCACTGACCACAAGATGATCTGCACACATGTCCGTCAGTAATGGTCCACTGACAGCAATACATCTGATAGAACAATTAGAAAATGTATGTTTAAGCAACAGAAGACTTTTTTCCTGAGTGATACAAGTGTGATCAAAGACTCTTCCACCCATACTCACAAGTTTCATCACCGGTAATGATCCTCAACATGAAGGATAGGTCTTCCACAGCACACTGAAGAGTTCTCTGCAGACTTCAATGAGATGCAACACGGCACCTGTTCAAACCACATGTGGGGATTGTCTAACCTGTTCCGGATGACAAACTGACAATGGCAGTAGTGTTGTGGATTGTTTCCCGATGATCATCTTGCACAAGTTGCAAGTCGGGGGCTTGCTGAAGGTCTTCCTGATCTCTCATCGTCTTCCAGTGATGTTCTTCCGCTCTTGAAACGCACATGCCACTCAAAACACCTCAAACAACTAATTTGCGCATTGCCGGAAACTTGCAGAATCATGTCAAACATGTCTGTTGCAGATTTGCTCAATTTTATGCAGAATTTCATATTCGCTCTTTGTTCTAGCTTGCTGTCTATGATGAAATATCAGATGGGGTAACACACATGATCAGTCTAGCACTAGTTGCACAGCATCCAAAGTACACAGGATGATGTCTTTTGGCACACAGACTTATTAAATTCAGTCTCCTTGTGCTGCCATCTGTTGGTGTGTTACAAAACTAGTCTTGAAACTTTTTGATACCACCTAGTACTGCCTGTGTGTAGTAAGAGTTTTTTTTTATATAAGACTATTTAATTCTACTCACCATCTTCCTTGGAGATCTGATATTAAGGTGCTAGGGCTCTATGTATTAACAGCAAAAGACAGAGAGACCTTTCTGACATACAGCATGCTTGACTGTGTCTCTCCTGGCATCAGTAAGCTTACTGACGCACAGCAGACAGACCAAATGACTTCTTTGTTCTCTAGGAAACTTTAAAACTTTCCCTGGTTTCTTTCCACTGTCCAAAATGTACACATGGTTCCTGCAGTAACTTTGAATCCCATGCAGGGTTTTTTCCCATCTCAAGATCAGTGTTTCAGGATTAGGTTCTGAATCCATCATGACCCTGACCAGGACTAAGTATTTACTCAAAATTAATGAATAAAAAATAGGCAACCAATAATCAAATGATTACACAAGGCGTCTTTAATCTATGTTTGACTGCATGCATTAAGAAAAACAGACTTTGACTTTTCTTCTCAACCCTTAAAACAATGTGCTGTATTCTGCTTTTGTTTTTTGTAGTAGACACATCTGACACAGTTGAAACACAGATTGCTCCATGCACAGAAAACCACATAATGCAAGGAGGAAGGGTCAGGAGAGACACGTGCCTGAAGGAAAGCCAGAAGAGTCAGTTCCTCGTGGCACCTGCACCACTATGTGTCCCATCTCAGAGGTCCGGCGGCGGGAAACACAGAGGCAGTTGCACCGATTTGAGCTGGAACGTGGGACTGAGAAAGAGCGCATTCCCCGTGCTGATCTGTCCCGCGCTGTTAAAGAGTACTCTCGTCCTGCAGCTGGTAAAGATAGCACGAAGGCCTGTGACCTGAGACCTGCTGATGTGCTGTTCAAGACAGTGTGTTACTTGGTGGATGAAATTGCGGCCTCCCCTACACTTCAGCCCTGGACTGAGGTTAGCAACTGCATGTGACTTTATTAATTTGTACATCAGGACCAAATCTGCAGTAAGGCACATGTAGCCTCTGATAACAAATATGGAATCCAAATATGGAATCACCATATGTACAGGATATTCAGCTAGCTTTTACTCCATAGCAAATAAATAAATAAAAACTAAATAAACTTTATTAAATTTAAACTAAATTTAATGATTGAAATTATTTTTTCAGATAAAGAAGAGGACAGAATTATGCAATCACTCAATACGAGTTAAATATTGGTTGTATTTCTCCCAATATTGAAAGGGAGTTATTGAATTAATTTGTAATTTGCATTTGTAAATAAAAAGCTTGTAGATTAGTCAGCAGTTAAAACCAAGTTCTTATAGAACATAATGACTTGCTGGACTTGACTTATTAAAAGGAAACATTGCCACAAGAGAAAAAATGGAAAAACTTATAAAGAAAATCCAACACAAGTGTGGCAATAGGTTGTGATTGTACCTATTCAAGTGTGTCTAAAATGTGGGACAAGTATAAGCAAAATGGATTATAAAAAGGGATAATGTGTTAGACCAAGGAAGATGTCAGTGTCAGAATATAAAACACAAGCATCATGCATTGAAAATACATAAAATAAAAAAAAAGGCAAAAACGAGTAATTTTGTGACAAAACTGTAATTACCTAAATGAATTTGAATTTACATATAGAAAACCCAGCAATAATACCTAAACATGAGAAAATAAGATTGGGTGGGCTTAAGAGAAACACTGATATTCAGAGATGAATCACACGTCTGTGCTGCAGCAGATGATGACGGAACTTTTGTCTGGTGTTGTTCTAATGAAAGATATAAAAATGACTCTGAGGGAAACGATTCATTTATTTGTGATATGATTTTGCATGTCAGGTAAAGGACCAGAAAAGATGGCAGTCATTACATCAAGAGTCAGTGCACAGGTGCATAGTGAAATCTTGTAAATATTTCTCATTCTGTGGATAGAAATTGGTCTTGGGTATAATGCATCGTGCTGCATAGAGCTTCTCTTCAGGAACGGAATATCAGCTGAGTAGAATGGACCACATGAGAATATCAGTTTATCAAAAAAGAAAGTTGAACCAGCTTGATGGAGAATATTAGTTTTTATTTAGTGAAGTCCATGCCTCGGAAAAATTCAAGATGTCATAAACTTTTAATAAATACTTATGGTTTTGACTGCTCTTTTTTTTCCATCGTCTGTATTTTCACGGTTTTCCTTTGGATGTTATGCAGGTCTACAGCTTCGCGTTCGACCGTTTGCGCAGTGTGCGGCAGGACATGGTCATCCAGCGAGTGTCTGGCAGGGAGTGTGTGGCCGTGCTTGAGAGAATAGTGCGCTTCCATCTCTATGCATCATACCGGTTATGTGGTGAGCCCCTGCGTCTATACGACCCACACATCAATGACACACACCTGCAAGAGTGTCTGAGCTGGCTGCTGGAATGTTACAAAGAGGGCCACAATGAGCATCAGGCAGAGTTTCAGGCCATCAGCCTTCTGTACAACCTGGGTGGGTGAGAAAATTAACTGTTTCCTTGAGGTGTACTGTATAGCAATTTTAAAAAAATCATAAGTAAAGATATGAGATGATTAAAAATATAAAATAAAAATTATGATATGCTAAAGGATTCTTTGTGGTGTTATCTCCTGTGGAGTAAGAATGAATTAATGGATAATAGGCTAATTTGCAGTTTGCCCCACCTAAACTTAATGGGCAAAACATATACAGTTGCTTGCAAAAGTATTCGGCCCACTTGAACTTTTCCACATTTTGTCACATTACAGCCACAAACATGAATCAATTCTATTGGAATTCCACGTGAAAGACCAATACAAAGTGGTGTACACGTGAGAAGTGGAACGAAAATCATACATGATTCCAAACATTTTTTACAAAAAAATAACTGAAAAGTGGGGTGTGCGTAATTATTCAGCCCCCTGAGTCAATACTTTATAGAAACACCTTTTGCTGCAATTACAGCTGCCAGTCTTTTAGGGTATGTCTCTACCAGCTTTGCACATCTAGAGACTGAAATCCTGACCCATTCTTCTTTGCAAAACAGCTCCAGCTCAGTCAGTTTAGATGGACAGCGTTTGTGAACAGCAGTTTTCAGATCTTGCCACAGATTCTCGATTGAATTTAGATCTGGACTTTGACTGGGCCATTCTAATACATGGATAGGTTTTGTTTTAAACCATTCCATTGTTGCCCTGGCTTTATGTTTAGGGTCGTTGTCCTGCTGGAAGGTGAACCTCCGCCCCAGTCTCAAGTCTTTTGCAGACTCCAAGAGGTTTTCTTCCAAGATTGCCCTGTATTTGGCTCCATCCATCTTCCCATCAACTCAGCTTCCCTGTCCCTGCTGAAGAGAAGCACCCCCAGGGCATGATGCTGCCACCACCATATTTGACAGTGGGGATGGTGTGTTCAGAGTGATGTGCAGTGTTAGTTTTCAGCCACACATAGCGTTTTGCATTTTGGCCAAAAAGTTCCATTTTGGTCTCATCTGATCAGAGCACCTTCTTCCACATGTTTGCTGTGTCCCCCACATGGCTTGTGGCAAACTGCAAACGGGACTTCTTATAGTTTTCTGTTAACAATGGCTTTCTTCTTGCCACTCTTCCATAAAGGCCAACTTTGTGCAGTGCACGACTAATAGTTGTCCTATGGACAGATTCCCCCACCTGAGCTATAGATCTCTGCAGCTCGTTCAGAGTCACCATGGGTAGACGGCCTTGTCTTGGTAGGTTTACAGTTGTGCCATACTCCTTCCATTTCTGAATGATCTCTTGAACAGTGCTCCGTGGGATGTCCAAGGCTTTGGAAATCTTTTTGTAGCCTAAGCCTGCTTTAAATTTCTCAATAACTTTATCCCTGACCTGTCTGGTGTGTTCTTTGGACTTCATGGTGTTGTTGCTCCCAATATTCTCTTAGACAACCTCTGAGGCCGTCACAGAGCAGCTGTATTTGTACTAACATTAGATTACACAGAGGTGCACTCTATTTAGTCATTAGCACTCATCAGGCAATGTCTATGGGCAACTGACTGCACTCAGAACAAAAGGGGCTGAATAATTACGCAGACCCCACTTTGCAGGTATTTATTTGTAAAAAATGTTTGGAATTCTGTATGATTTTCGTTCCACTTCTCACGTGTACACCACTTTGTATTGGTCTTTCACGTGGAATTCCAATAAAATTGATTCATGTTTGTGGCTGTAATGTGACAAAATGTGGAAAAGTTCAAGGGGGCCGAATACTTTTGCAAGCAACTGTATGAGAAGAAATGATTCATTACAAAATAATTCCAGAGAAAACTAAATATTTTAATAACCTCATGATCGTTTCAGTGAGCTATTATGTCATTTCTTTTTGTGCCTGTTATGCATGGGTTTTTAGGTTCTACAAGGACACTGCAGCGTGCCCTGGAGCTGCCTGAGAGGGTGCGTCTCTCTCCTCCTGTTCAGTTTGCTCTGGCAGTTAATAGGGCTTATATAGAGCACAACCCTGTGCGTCTCCTACGCCTGGCCAAGAAACTGGACTTCGTAAAAGCCTGTGCCCTTCACAGACATCTACTCCCCTGCAGGAGCGATTTGCTTCTGCTTTACAGCCATGGACACAATAGCCGCAACTGCCACTTTCCCATCCAGAAATTGGCAGACCTTCTCTTCCTGGAACAGTCATTAACTGGTCAGCTTTGTCAGGAACATGGAATCCAAGTGAACGGGGACTCTGTGGTCTTCTCTAAAGCCTCCTTTCGCGAGAGTTCATGTAAAGAGCTGCAGTGTGCACAAATGCACAAACTACTAGTGGATGACAAGCAACAGGACCATACAGTTGGTAGCATTATTCATGGCACTGTGTGTACAAAAATAATGCGCCAAAAAATACAGTACTAAACCTTACAGATGACAAGGTAATATTGCTTTTCATTTCAGTACTGTATATTTTGCCGCATACTGTGTTTCTGTGAATGTACTGCCTTAATTTTAAAGTGTGACTTTTTTTTTCTTTTTTTCTTTTGACAAAGTAGAATATTTTATAGAATATAATGTTCCTGTTATGAGATTAAACATAGAATGAGATGTGTTGAAGATCCTTTGCATCATTAAAACAATAAGTGCCTGTGAAGACCATATAGGAAGCCTTAAATTATATCTGAAGGTTCTCTATACAGTAAACCCGTTCCCTGGCTACTTTATGAGGAGCACTTGTACACCTGCTCATCAGGCAACAATTTGGCAGCAGTACACACGCAATTATAAAGATACAGGAAAAACCTTTCAGGTTAATATTAACATTAAACGTGAGAACTGGGAAAATTTAATTGCAGTAACTGTTTTCAATTCAATTTTATTTATATATCGCTTTTAACAATGGTCATTGTCTCAAAGCAGCTTCACAAAAATGAAAGGAATTTTTTTAGAAAAGAAAATATTTGGAAGTGTGTATGTGTGAGAAAAATGTGTATAGGTAATAATGAGATGAAGGAATGAAATGTCTCTGATGAGCAAGCCAAGGGTGACGGCGACGATGGCAAGGAAAAACTCCCTGAAATGATAATAGGAAGAAACATTGAGAGGAACCAGACTCAACAGGGAACCCATCCTCATTTGGATGATAACAGATAGAAATTATATAACATCATGTGTGTTGTGCAGGTGAAAGTTCAATACGACAGAAATTCTTTAAATTAACATGAAGTCCAGTTCAGCATAGGGATGAGTCAGTAGGTGCAGAGGGCAGATGAGGTCTGGATCACTGGAAGCACAGGAGCAGCATGTGTAGCAGGAAACCATCATGAAGCAGAATCCAGCTGGAGATGGTCCTTCTCTGGATGCCTCAGGAACCTCGCAGGGTCGGCCTTTGTCTACTGAAGCTGGCACAATCTCCCGATGCCTCGGGATAGGTAGAAAAATACAGAACAGATGGAGAGAATTAGCGTAGGTGCCATTCAGGATAGGTGTACTGGAGTATGAGGTTATGGGATGATGGGATGAGTTACGTGTTTTGAGGCACCATGTGGGCTGGTTTGAGTATTTCGGACTTGCCCATCCCCTGGGATTTTCATGTCAAACTGTTTTGTTTACCCAGTTTGATATGAATAAATCAGTTATGCTAGCTTAAATACCTTTTAATTAAATTGACACAGGACAATCATAAGGCTACAGTGTGTGTGACTGTTTTACAACTTAGATAAGCAGCAAGGCATCCCAGAATGTGCAATACTTTGAACCTTCACACAGATGGGCTACAACAGTAAACTGTAGAAAAGAACAAACAGCTGAAAAAGACCAAATCAGGTTCCACCCCTTAAGCCAAGAACAGGAATGTACAGTATGGCTATGTTGGGAACAGGAGCATAGAAAGTAGACAGCTGAAGACTGGAAAAACAAATAAAACAAGAAAACACCTTAAACATTACATTTCTAATTACAGAAGATGAGACAAATCTTTGAGAGAAAGTTTCATGTAGACCTCTTTTAGAAACTAAAAAACGTTACAAACTATTTTTAGGAGCTCTGCAGGTGACAATTCCTTCTTTATAACAGGCAGCAAAAGTGGCCAATAGTGTGCCGTTCCCTCTGACAGTA
Source organism: Channallabes apus (assembly GCA_030522415.1). NCBI lineage: Eukaryota > Metazoa > Chordata > Actinopteri > Siluriformes > Clariidae > Channallabes > Channallabes apus. The sequence continues at coordinate 20,490,523 of CM060117.1, read as the reverse complement.
TTGAAAAGCAATGGCATTTTGTTTTGGCTAGTCCTTGAAGACTCCCTGAGTTTGAGTTCAAAATGTAAAGACCAGGCACTAGATTAGAATGTCACTGATATTTACCTTTAGACAATTTAAGTAATTTAAAACTTGGCACCTTTGGTGGCCTTCTGCACAACTTTAACATTTTAAACACAACACTAACTTTTAAGATTATTATTTATTTTTTTTATTAGCATTTCCCTTAAAGATAGTGATGCAAATGTACTGACAGATGCCAGGAGGGTGATTGGAAGATGGAAGGAGTACTTTGAGGAGTTGATGACTGAGGAAAACGAAAGAGAACAAAGAGTAGAAGAGGTGACTGTTGTGGAGCAGGAAGTAGCAATTATTAGTAAAAGTGAGGTGAGAAGGGCGTTGAAGAGGATGAAGAGTGGAAAGGCTGTTGGTCCTGATGACATACCTGTGGAAGTATGGAAGTGCTTAGGAGTGGTGGCAGTAGAGTTTCTGACTAGTTTGTTTAACAAGATCTTGGAGAGTGCAAGGATTCCAGAAGAATGGAGGAGAAGTCTATTGGTGCCGATTTTTAAGAACAAGGGAAATGTGCAGAGCTGTGGCAGTTACAGAGGCATAAAGCTAATGAGCCATCCAATGAAGCTGTGGGAAAGAGTAGTGGAAGCTAGGTTAAGGGCAGAGGTGAGCATTTGTGAGCAGCAGTATGGTTTTATGCCTAGAAAGAGTACATCAGATGTAGTATTTGCTTTGAGGATACTGGGGGAGAAGTACAGAGAAGGTAATAAAGAGTTGCATTGTGTCTTTGTAGATTTAGAGAAAGCGTACGACAGGGTGCCGAGAGAGGAGCTGTGGTGTTGTATGAGGAAGTCTGGAGTGGCAGAGAATGCATCAAGGATCGGCTCTAAGCCCCTTTTTGTTTGCTGTGGTGATGGACAGGATGACCGATGAGGTTAGACAGGAGTCTCCATGGACTTTGATGTTTGCAGATGACATTGTACTTTGTAGCGAGAGCAGGGAACAGGTGGAAGAAAATTTGGAGAGGTGGCAGTATGCTCTGGAAAGCAGAGGAATGAAGGTTAGCCGCAGCACGACGGAATACATGTGTGTGAATGAGAGGAACCCAAGAGGAACGGTGAGGATACAGGGAGCAGAGGTAAAGGAGGTGCTGGATTTTAAGTACTTAGGGTCAACGGTCCAGAGCAACGGAGAGTGTGGAAAGGAGGTGAAGAGGCGGGTACAGGCAGGTTGGAATGGGTGGAGAAAAGTTTCAGGTGTGTTGTGTGATAAAAGAGTATCAGCGAGAAAGAAAGGAAAGGTGTACAGGACAGTGGTGAGACCAGTGATGCTCTACGGCTTAGAGACATTGGAACTGAAGAAAAGACAGGAGGCAGAGTTGGTGGTAGCAGAGCTGAAGATGTTGAGGTTCTCCTTGGGAGTGACCAAGATGGATAGGATCCAGAATGAGTTCATCAGAGGGACAACTCATGTTAGATGTTTTGGAGATAAAGTCAGAGAGGCCAGATTGAGGTGGTTTGGACATGTTCAGAGGAGAGATGGTGAATATATCGGTAGGAGGATGCTGAGGTTGGAACTGCCAGGCAGGAGGTCTAGAGGAAGACCAAAGAGGAGATTTATGGATGCAGTGAGAGAGGACATGAAGTTAGTTGGTGTGAGAGAAGAGGATGCAGAGGATAGGGTTAGATGGAGGCAGATGATTCGCTGTGGCGACCCCTGAAAGGGAACAGCTGAAAGACAAAGAAGATGATTAGCATTTCCGTTGCTTGCATAGTAAGTTGCTTATAAGTCAGTGACTTGACATCACTAAACTGTTGCATTGTTTTTGTGTGATGCTTATTCAAAGCCTCTTTCAGTTGTTTGTTTTGGGAATTTCTCTTTTCATTCTCCTTCTAGGGAGATGAAGGTCAGGGTTAAGGTCTGGTGATTTCCTTTTTTATTGTTGCACCATTATATTAGATTAGATTAGGTTGTTGGATGCATTTCTCTGTAAATTGTCAATGTGCCTCTGAAGCCTTCTGAATTAATTCTGCTGCTACCATCATCATATCATAAATAAAGATTAGTGAGCCTGTTTCAGAAGCTACTATACAAAGAAGGAAGAAAGCACAGTAAGAAACAGAAAAGAAAATGGGGGGGAGTAATTAAAAAATATGAATAATAAAAAAAATATATAAAAAACAAACAACAAAACAAAGAGAGAGTTGAGGAAAAAAAATTCCTGTTTTAAATCGCTCTCAACCCCAACGGATGAGGGCAGGCCCATCGCTTATTCCGTTCCTAAACAGCTCCCCAACCCTAGCTTGTTTATTTGGGCAAAACAGTTGAGGGGTGTAGTGGTTTTGGATGTTGGTGACCAACCGTGAAACCTATATTGTCCCACCTAGAGCAATACCCCAGGGCACCCAGACAGGCCGGAACATCAACAACAACCCCCTCCATTAAGAAGAAAAGAAATAAAAAAAAAAACATGCTTAACCAATGAGCTTCTATGATCATGAGCAGGTACTGTACTTTATTTATCTGCACTTTAACCTTTCCATTATTTTGGTACATGTTAATCAGCAGCACATGTAAGCCTTCTGATACATTCTCGTATTAATATTTTCATCTAAAACCCAAATGTCTTCAATGTATAGCAAAAACAATATAATTGGCCTTGATGTTCCAATACTTTTGGAGATGATGTGTAAGAACTCACTCACTCACTTACAATGTCTCTTCATGATTCTTGCAAGAGTATTCATACCTCTTGAACATTTCCATGTTGGCTTCATGATTCTGTTTATTCACTAAGGTCCCTAACAAACCTCTGAGGGCTTCACAGAACAGCTGTATTTATACTGAAATTACGTAACACACAGGTGGACACTGTTTGCTAATTAGATGACTTCTGGAGGCAAATTGGTCCACTGGATTTTAGTCAGTGTTACGATTTTTATGATGTAAATAATAATTAAAAAAAAATCATAATTTTCCTTCCACTTCACAATTATATGCCATGTTGTGTTAGTCTATCACACAAAATTCCAATAAAATGCATTTACTTTGTGGTTGTAATGCAACAAAATGTGTATGAATACTTTTGCAAGGCTCCGTAGACCACTTCATCATGTGTACATCATGTGTGTGGGGTCTGGAGCCTATCCCAGGAGACTTATGGAATACACTCTAAATGGGGTGTCAATCTATTGACCATCTGTTATAATTAATTGCCACTTCACAGCTCCAGGTTTCCTGGTTTGAGCCTGTCTGTGTATAGTGTCCCGGTGGCTGTGCGAGTATTCTCATTGATGTATTTTATTTTATATATATTCATTCATTCATTCATCTTCTATACCGCTTTATCCTGTATATAGGGTCGTGGGGACCTGGAGCCTATCCCAGGAGACTCAAGGCACGAGGCAGGATACACCCTGGACAGCGTGCCAATCCATCGCAGAGCGCACACACACACACTCATTCACACACTATGGTCAATTTTGGGAACGCCAATTAGACTAATCTGCACGTCTTTGGACTGTGGGAGGAAACCGGAGTACCCGGAGGAAACCCACCAAGCACGGGGAGAACATGCAACCTCCATGCACACAGAGACGGGAATCGAGCCTGGCCGGGAATCGAACCCGGAACCTGGAGGTGCAAGGCGACAGTGCTAACCACTACACCACTGTGCCTCCATTTTATAAATATATTTAACAATTTATTTTATATTGTATTTTGTTCAAAACTATGAAAGAACAAATGACATTAGGTTATAAAGTAACAGCAGCAACAAGGCAGTCAGCTGTTATTTTAAGACATGAAGATCAGGTGTTCTGGAATAGTCCTTGAAAGAACAATATTGTCAAGTGCATTTGTGAAAACCATCAAGCACATGAAGGCTTTACAGAACATAAGTAGCAGACACATCTCAATATCAACTGTTCAAATGAGATTATTAAATAATTTGGATGCTTGCAGAATTGTTTAACAATAAAGAAATAAATAAAAATTCAGGAAAGACCATGAGATTAGAAAGTGTGTCCAAACTTTTGACTCACTCCTGGCCAGATGGGGGCGGCAACGCAACAGTTGGCACGTTTGGTAGAAACAAAAGAAAAACAGAAACTCGACTAGACGTAGAAGAAGAAGATTCAAGACGCTGGATTAGAAACATGGGGGAGGCTGAAGTTGTCACAGCTGACGAAAAACAAGTGGATTCAGGAGCCTGTGCTGCGGATGAGTCAGTGGTGTGGAGCCAGGAGGTGGAAGTGTGTTTGTTTCACGCGATGTTGGGACACAAACCAGTCGGTGAGCTATATTTCCGTTTTTATTGTGCAGCCTTATCGCAGTAGGCCCTGAGTCCTCGATGTAAAGTGCAAACAGACCCGAGCTTCCCCGAGACAGAGTGCGCGAGGAGAGAAGTGAGAGCCTGAGACGCGGATGTGAGCTTCTTACGGAGATTTAGTCTGATTAAATCGTCCTCGGATTCTAAATTAACCCCAGGAATTGTTTAGAAATGTATAAATTAGTTCTGATTTAATTTAAAGTTCCTGCATGTTACTATTTTTTAATGAATAGGGAACCTATAAAAAAAACTGTCCTCTTGTAGATTTTCTTTATAATAATGTTTCACTCTTATTTTATATTCAATTATGCTTAATAATAAAACATCTGTTGTCAGTCAGCATCTGGAAAGAACCTTTTCATGCATGTCTCTATACGTCGGTTCATGCCATGTAAGTGAGATCTTACAGTCAGTCCTATATAAGCCCATATTAATGACAGCCTGATTTATTTTAATTATGTCCTCCAGTGAACTTGTTCATAAAAGACAGTTTGCTTTACATCTGGTAAGGTTGAAAAAGTTTTAAGTTTGTGGCATTTCCATACATACCGAAAATTTTTCAATTGTTTTTGGAATAGAGGGGTTATCACACAGCATAATTTTTTATACTGTACTCATTAGTCAAAGTCAACTTTATTGTTGATTCTGCTACGTGTACATATACAGAATTGAAATTGCGTTACTCTCAGTCCCTTTACAAACAACACTAGTTACAAAAAAAAAAAAAACTTAAAAATTAAATGAACTTTTACTAATAAAAATTCTAATAGTTGATAATCAATTGATTCTATGTTTCATAGGCCTGGTGTGTCCTGTCACAGGAATTAAAATCAGTTACAGCAAACTGGATAGTCCTTCATTATTAATGACCGTAGAAACAAAGCAGTCTGTAAATTATTCATTCTTTCATCTTCTATACCGCTTATCCTGTGTACAGGGTCACTGAGGAGCCTCCATGCACAAAGATCTGAGGTGGGAATTGAACCTTCGATCCTTTAGGTGCGAGGCCACAGTGAAACCACAGCAAATTGTCTAGAAAGAGACAACACTGGATAAATACAAATAACAACTCTTACCCAGTTTTTTTGTAATGCAGGAAATGACGTACAGCTCTACAGAACTAAATTAAAACAAAGCTGTTAAGCAGCCCTCAGGTAATAAATGTGATTAAGTTATTAAAATAAATCTTGCAACATTCGTGTATGAATGTGTTGCGGGAAAAATAATTAACATGATTAAATAAAAATTTTTGTGACATCTCTGATTGATAATACAGCTTATTAAGAATCAATCATAACGTTATGACCCTCCACGTAATATGGAGTAGGTCCCATTTCTGCCGTCAAAACTGTCCTGACCCGTCGAGACATGAATTTCACTAGACTTCACAAGGTTTGGCACCAAGCTTGATTCCATGGATCAGACTTATTTTTACAACACATCCTACAGGTGCTCAGGCAGGTTGGAATGGGTGGAGAAAAGTGTCAGGTGTGTTGTGCGATAAAAGAGTATCAGCGAGAATGAAAGGAAAGGTGTACAGGACCGTGGTGAGACCAGCAATGCTCTACGGCTTAGAGACAGTGGCACTGAAGAAAAGACAGGAGGCAGAGCTAGAGGTAGCAGAGCTGAAGATGTTGAGGATCTCTTTGGGAGTGACAAGGATGGATAGGATCAAGAATCAGTTCATCAGAGGAACAACCCATGTGAGATGTTTTGGAGATAAAGTCAGAGAGGCCAGATTGAGGTGGTTTGGACATGTTCAGAGGAGAGAGTGTGAATATATCGGTAGAAGGATGCTGAGGTTGGAACTGCCAGGCAGGAGGTCTAGAGGAAGACCAAAGAGGAGATTTATGGATGCAGTGAGAGAGGACATGAAGTTAGTTGGTGTGAGAGAAGAGGATGCAGAGGATAGGGTTAGATGGAGGCAGATGATTCGCTGTGGCTACCCCTGAAAGGGAACAGCCGAAAGACAAAGAAGAAGAAGAAGAAGGAGGAGGATCCTACAGGTGCTCAATTGAGATGTAAAGAATTTGGAGGCCAAGTCAACACTTCAAACTTCGTTATTTTCCCTCAAACAATGTTTGCAGTGTGGCAGGGAGCATTATCCAGCTGGCCACTGCCATCAGTATATAACGTTTTCATGAAGGGGTATACTTGGTTAGCAGCAATGGTTAGGTGTGTGGTACATGTCAAAGTAACATCCATATGTATGGCAGGACCCAAAATGTTCACTTGCATCCTAACATATCCCACCCACCTCCAGGTATCACTGTAAAGAGATAATCAATGTCAAAGTCATAATGCTATGGCTGATCAGTGTAGAATCACTTAAGTGTTTGTGAGTAGTGCAGAGTGTAGGAGACATTTATTCATGTAAAAGACTTTAATTTTTAAAATCAAGTTAAAACATGGTTGAATTAACCAGATCAATCGAGAAAATCATCCAGCACTACTTCTATGCGTGTCCAGTCTAAAATTCTGTTAGTAAAGATTTTTTTAAACTGTTAAGCTTCAAGTTTGCGTTTCCATTAAAAAAATTACAATCATGTCAAAAATCTCATAATTTTACCAACATGTGACCATTGAGACTGATGCACTTATTCTTATTAATTTATTTTAATAATTACAGGAGTCAATCGTCATTTCCACATGATTTGTATACGTGATAAATTTAGCCAAAACATTGGAAGGCAGGTGTCATCAAAGGTCATCTGGGATCACCTGGGAACAATGTATGATATGCAGGCACTGGTGAGTCAACCTGTTAACTATCTGATAACTCTCGAATGTTGAACATAATGATGTTTGAAACCTTGAACATAACGAACTCTCGTTTCTTATGTTTCGCAGCACGAGTCCGAAATTCTCCCTTTCCCAAACTCTGAAAAGAGCTTTGTTCTGCCTGAGGGCATTATACAAGAGGTCAGAGAAGGTGAGATACCTTTGCCTTTACTTGTGAGTTTATTATGTCATGAGCTATAAGAACCCCCGATGACTCATAGTTTGCATGATAGTTTTAAGATTTGATGTCTGAGGTGTTTGCTATTTAACAAAATGTTTGCTATTCCTTAATTGATACAGGGAAAATAGGTTCAGAGGATGATATAAAGGAAGAGATTAAAGAAGAGAGGGATCTTTCTGCCACCCATGAAGAAGGTTCTCACACCCTTAGAGTCTCTCTCTCTCTCTCATCATTCTTATCTCTGTATCATTCTTCTATCCCTTCTTCCTTTCATCATTTCCCACTCTATAGGGACTGATATGGTCCATCAAGGATTAGTTTTTTTGTGCTAGCTGTTTGTCACTTTTGATCGTATGAAGCTGCTGATATTAATATGCTAATTCTAGTTCAAGCCTATAAAACCATACACATAGCTGAAAACCAGACATTAAAAGCACACCTGGAGAGTTAAACTAATATGTCTTTGCTCTGGCTGTTCAAATAAAATTTTAAAATAGGTTTACACTTCGATGATTTTTGTGCCATTTTCACAACAAGCAAATCATTACAATGCACCACATACTGTCAATGCATATAATGCTCATTTTGTAAAAAATATAATGATCATATTTGTCCCAAATCCTTGTCTTGTACTTATTTATTACTTGAAATGATCAAGAATTAACTCATAATTTTCCTGTTGTGTCTTTGTCCTACCAGGTAGCAACTCTTCAGTGAAGATTACTGAACGCTCAAACAGTGTGCGAGAGAAGGAAAAGGATCGTGAGCGTGAGAGGGAAAAGGCTAATTCAGTCGAGTCAAGTGGTGGTTCTAAGGAGGCTGCAGGTGAAAAGCGGAAGAGAAACCGGGCCACAGAAAAAACCCTGAGTACCGGTAATCCATCCAGCCCTGGGGGAGCCAAGCGCCGCAGAACATAGTGTTGGCCAACAGGGGCGCATTTGGAGCATCTAACTCATTGGGACTGAGTGATGGCTTAAGTTAGGCCAACCAGGGTCTCAGACATGGTTAAAGTAAAGCATTGTGAGGCACTGTTTCTGTATGAATGCAATAGTCCTCTGTTTGAGCTTTTTCAGAAGCTTGGTGTATTTGGGAACACACCAGTGCACACATGTAAACAGTGTACTGAAGAATAATCAGGACTTTGATAGAAAGTATAAGCAATGGATTGAGAAGATCTTAAAAGCCTCCAGGTTGTGGAACATAGTAAAGACCCATGTAACTCACCACCTTATTTTTATTCCTGTTAAGTAAGTTTTTAAGTAGCAGTTTCTCCATTAAACAAAGTGACCTCATGGAGTAATTCCTGTACATTAACTTTTTTCTTTTTCAACAAGGACAGTGGATGCCATTATGGTCAATTATAGGGATAGGAGGCTTAGTGTTAAATTGTTAGTGCGGTTTAATGCTTCTGTTAAGTCCTGCTTTGGATTTTCAGACTGTCTAAATGGTGTGTGTAATATAACCAAAATGGACTTAAATGAAGTTCTTGTATTTACTTGTGTTTGTTAAGGAGGAATTGGATTTTACAACCATCTGTATTTATTAACTTTCTGTTTTATAAAAAAAAATGTAAGCAATGATAGTTTGTTGTTTATTTTATAAAAGAATAAATGCTGGCCTCCATTGGTTCATGCTTCGAATATGTCCCCCTTTACATTCTTTTATTCTCAGAAAATTCTCAAAGATGAAAAATGCTCATGGTACGTCCACAGTACAGTACGTCCTCAGCCAAGTTAGGGGGGGAAGAAGTGATTCAGCAGAGTTTAAACCTGAAGAAATTTCAGTCCATATGCTGAGTCACTGAGGTTTGTGTGGTGTCTCTCTCTCTCTCTCTCTCTCTCTCATCCCTACCTGCCTTCTTTGTCAGGCTGCTGCTTCAGTTCTCTCCTCTCTCTCTCTCTCTCTCTCTCTCTCCCCCCCCACTTAAAGTGCTGCATTGCGTTCCCTGGGCAGACACAGTTAGTGTGCCAGCCCCAGTGTTCTTCAGGGTACTGGAGGAACACACAAAGCTCCTTGTTTACAGCGGTGGGTAAGCGACCAATGGAAACTGCCTTTGCTTACTTATGAATGCATAGGACATTTTTAAAAATGCAGCTCATTTAATTTCTATATATTTAAGTGTAATATAATAATTGATGTAATCTCTTAAATGTGTATTTCTATATTACTGTAGGGCTTGGTCATAAAATCTTTAAATCCACTGCAGGGAGACACTGGGTGGACACATTCTCTCTCTTATTTACATCAGTGATTTCTTCGTTATGGGGAAAGAGAAGATCCATATTAATATAGTTGTGATTGGTCATGTTGATTCTGGGAAGTCCACCACCACTGGCCACCTCATTTATAAGTGTGGTGGCATTGACAAGAGAACCATCGAGAAATTTGAGAAGGAGGCTGCAGAGGTAAGACGAAATTTAAGCATAGTTCACCCAACTTGCACCTATGTTTTCTTCAATAAGTGTTCTTAAAAGTTGCTTCAGGAAGCAAGTGGTAAAGAAAGAAAACAGAAAAACATGGGAGTGGATTTTAAGTGAATCCTTGGACTCTTGGAGTTGGAGTGAAAGGCGTCTGAAGGTTTCTGGGAGTTGGCTTTAGAGTTTGCACAGACAGAATCTTAATTCAATTGTGTGATTTATGTAGATTATGAAAATGGAAAGAAGTCCTAATGTCATGGTGCACTTGGCCTTCTCATGTCATTTTAGCTTTTCTGTAATGATAGTGGTGGATCTAAAGTAGTTTTTAGTTCATTTACAGTAATCATACCATATGTCAGTAGTTATGTCAGTAGTGCATACCATAGTACTGTATACATACTATGTGATTATTGTTTTTCTCTTTAATACATAAATAATTTTTAATTTATTGTAAGATCAATAGCAAAATGAGTTTTCAAATCAAAGTAATGGTTGTATGTCTGTTGTTTTAAAAATAATATCCTTTTGGTTGCACAGATGGGGAAAGGTTCATTTAAATATGCTTGGGTTCTGGACAAGCTGAAGGCAGAACGGGAGAGGGGCATCACAATAGACATCTCCCTGTGGAAGTTTGAGACCTCTAAATACTACATCACCATCATTGATGCTCCAGGACATAGAGATTTCATCAAGAACATGATTACAGGGACTTCCCAGGTGAAGCAGTGTGGATAAATATACGTTTTGCAATACAAGCTTCACTATAGCGTAGTTTGGAACAACTCAATCTGTCCATTATTATTATTTTTTTATTTCCTTATTTGTTAGCTGAATGGATAATAGATCTCCTTTGTTTAGACCATGCAAAAGTGGATAAGTAATTACTATTATATTAATTATTATACATTAGATTTTTATTGTTTAGAATATGTTGAAAATGTTTACTTTTAATAATAATAACTTAATTAAACTGGGCACCAGTCCAGTGGACGATGAATGTGGTGACATGGAGATGGTTGCATCACCAAGATGATAGTAGTAATAATAACAATTAGCCTGATATTTAAAGAAATTTTTATTCATTTATTTGAATGCATTTACCTTTGGAGAACTTCTGTGACAAATGGCAAATGCAAACATGTAAAGTTATGTAATTATTATTACTATTATAACAATATACAGTATACTGTACATTTACCTATATACAAAATAAATAGTATATTGTATATAGGTAAATGTACTGTATATACAGTATATTGAAATGTAGTGAAACCAATTAGTCTATAATTTGATATTGAATAGAATTATTTGGCTAATGAAATGGGCCAAATGTTCTATATAACAAACTCATTCTAACAAAACTACCATGTGACGGTTGATGGTTTAATACAAGTTTTTCTAAACATTTAGACATAGTGCTGTCTTTTTCTGTAGGGATTATAGGTGAAGGATTGTGTTACTGTGTAAATGGCTTTTAAGTGGGAATTATGTAGAAGGTCCAGTCATGTCTGGTTGATTTGTAAACAAGGCCTTTCTGACTGACTGTAAACAGTTGCTGCCTTTACTGAACGTCTGAACATCTCTTCCTTTATGTCTTACAATAGTAGTTACAGTAGGATTACACATTTTGTAGTGGTCAATAATCACAAAAACGTAATACAGGTCCTTCTCAAAAAATTAGCATATTGGGATAAAGTTCATTATTTTCTGTAATGTACTGATAAACATTAGACTTTCATATATTTTAGATTCATTACACACAACTGAAGTAGTTCAAGCCTTTTATTGTTTTATTATTGATGATTGTGGCATATAGCTCATGAAAACCCCAAATCCTCAAAAAATCTAAAAAAATTAGCATATCATGAAAAGGTTCTCTAAACGAGCTATTAACCTAATCATCTGAATCAACTAATTAACTCTAAACACCTGCAAAAGATTCCTGAGGCTTTTAAAAACTCCCAGCCTGGTTCATTACTCATAACCGCAATCATGGGTAAGACTGCCGACCTGACTGCTGTCCAGAAGGCCATCATTGACACCCTCAAGCAAGAGGGTACGACACAAAGAAATTTCTGAACGAATAGGCTGTTCCCAGAGTGCTGTATCAAGGCACCTCAGTGGGAAGTCTGTGGGAAGGAAAGTGTGGCAGAAAACGCTGCACAACGAGAACAGGTGACCGGGCCCTGAGGAAGATTGTGGAGAAGGACCGATTCCAGACCTTGAGGGACCTGCGTAAGCAGTGGACTGAGTCTGGAGTAGAAACATCCAGAGCCACCGTGTGCAGGAAATGGGCTACAGGTTGCAAATTTTGCATGTCATTCGGAAATCAAGGTGCCAGAGTCTGGAGGAAGACTGGGGAGAGGGAAATGCCAAGATGCCTGAAGTCCAGTGTCAAGTACCCACAGTCAGTGATGGTCTGGGGTGCCATGTCAGCTGCTGGTGTTGGTCCACTGTGTTTTATCAAGGGCAGGGTCAATGCAGCTAGCTATCAGGAGATTTTGGAGCACTTCATGCTTCCAGCTGCTGAAAAGCTTTATGGAGATGAAGATTTCATTTTTCAGCACGACCTGGCACCTGCTCACAGTGCCAAAACCACTGGTAAATGGTTTACTGACCATGGTATTACTGTGCTCAATTGGCCTGCCAACTCTCCTGACCTGAACCCCATAGAGAATCTGTGGGATATTGTGAAGAGAAAGTTGAGAGACACAAGAATCTGCAAAAGGATTCCCGACCAAGTATTGAGTGCATAACTGAACATAATTGTTTGAAGGTTGACTTTTTTTGTATTCAAAACACTTTTCTTTTATTGGTCGGATAAAATATGCTAATTTTTTGAGATTGGGATTTTGGGTTTTCATGAGCTGTATGCCACAATCATCAATATTAAAACAATAAAAGGCATTGAACTACTTCAGTTGTGTGTAATGAATCTAAAATATATGAAAGGCTAATGTTTATCAGTATATTACAGAAAATAATGAACTTTATCACAATATGCTAATTTTTTGAGAAGGACCTGTATATGGTGATGGAGGTTGTGTGTTGTATCATTGAAAAATATATACTTTAGGTGTTGTATCACTGTCAGAAAATTACTGTAAGTAATTTATACCCTCATTCGTAAAAGGGAATTTAAAATATTTGCTGAAATGCATTTATTCGTGTACTTAATTATGTATTTAATTAAGCATTTCAAACTAAAAAAATATATATTTTTTTGATATCTCTATTTGATATCTCTACCAGGCAGATTGTGCTGTTCTTATTGTGGCAGCTGGGGTAGGTGAGTTTGAGGCAGGTATCTCCAAGAATGGACAGACACGTGAACATGCCCTCCTGGCCTACACGCTGGGTGTCAAGCAGCTGATTGTTGCCGTTAACAAAATGGACTCCACAGAGCCTTCTTACAGCGAGAAGCGCTATGATGAAATTGTTAAAGAAGTCAGTGCTTACATCAAGAAGATTGGCTACAGTCCTTCCTCAGTGCCCTTCGTCCCTATTTCTGGATGGCATGGGGACAACATGCTGGAACCCTCCGCCAATGTAGGTGTTAAGAGCATGTTCGTTCATAGTGTGTGAATGCATTATATTTTAGTTTATTTATTATGCTTGACATAATACTCTGCAGATGTCATGGTTTAAAGGCTGGAAGCTTGAGAGGAAGGACCAACATGCCACTGGAGTCACTCTCCTTGAGGCCTTGGACACAATCATGCCTCCTACACGTCCCACAGACAAGCCTTTACGCCTTCCTCTGCAGGATGTTTACAAAATTGGAGGTCTGCATCCACTTAGATGAGGTTGATGTACTGTGCTGTATATATTCACCTCATAGTGGGTATCCAGTAATTTGTCCATGTATTAAAAATCCTAATTATTGTTAAAAGTTAACACATTTGCCAAGAAGAATTAGCAAAAATATCAGAATGCAGATGTGCAAATCTCATACAGAGATTTATAAACAAATCCAGTTCTTACGGGTGCATCTCAATAAATTAGAATATCATCAAAAAGTTGGTTTTATTTCAGTAATTAAATTTAAAAAGTTAAATTCATATATAGATTCAGTGGCGGACTGGGACAATAATTCAGGCCGGGAATTTGACTCCACTCCCAGGCCACCTCTGCTGCTGCAGTCACCACCACCCTATTCATGTAATCTACTGGACTGATAAACTTGTAGGCTAACCCTATTATTGTAACAGGTAGACTACCAGATGCAATATAAATGAATAAAAAAATAACCCTTAACAACTCCCTAGGAATACACCATTTATACTACCAAACCAATGACAAATAGAAAATTGGCTTTTTAAAAGAGATAATAAGAGACACATTCACATGTTGAAATTTTATGTATTTTCAGTGCTCAACTCTAGTATACCAAATGTATCAGAAACACAAACACAAATAAACTTAACAAAACCTATGACAGCGTAAGTAACAGATAACAATGTTTACTCAATTATGGCATTATGTGGAACAGACCAGTAAGAGTAAACAGTAAGTAATTAGCACTACTAGTGCACCGGCTTTCACTGTCTCCTTCATCTTTCCCTGAATCCTTCTCTCTCTCACTCTGCACATCTAGTTGCTCACATCGTGTTCAATAATCTGTATTTATAATTGTGCAGCCATCAGTTGTATGTCCCCAAAATCACAGTCCTACTACTGATCTTATACAGTGGTGTGAAAAACTATTTGCCCCCCTCCTGATTTCTTATTCTTTTGCATGTTTGTCACACAAAATGTTTCTGATCATCAAACACATTTAACTATTAGTCAAAGATAACACAAGTAAACACAAAATGCAGTTTTTAAATGAGGGGCTTTATTATTTAGGGAGAAAAAAATTCCAAACCTACATGGCCCTGTGTGAAAAAGTAATTGCCCCCTGAACCTAATAACTGGTTGGGCCACCCTTAGCAGCAATAACTGCAATCAAGCGTTTGCGATAACTTGCAACCAGTCTTTTACAGCGCTCTGGAGGAATTTTGGCCCACTCATCTTTGCAGAATTGTTGTAATTCAGCTTTATTTGAGGGTTTTCTAGCATGAACCGCCTTTTTAAGGTCATGCCACAACATCTCAATAGGATTCAGGTCAGGACTTTGACTAGGCCACTCCAAAGTCTTCATTTTGTTTTTCTTCAGCCATTCAGAGGTGGATTTGCTGGTGTGTTTTGGGTCATTGTCCTGCTGCAGCACCCAAGATCGCTTCAGCTTGAGTTGACCAACAGATGGCCGGACATTCTCCTTCAGGATTTTTTGGTAGACAGTAGAATTCATGGTTCCATCTATCACAGCAAGCCTTCCAGGTCCTGAAGCAGCAAAACAACCCCAGACCATCACACTACCACCACCATATTTTACTGTTGGTATGATGTTCTTTTTCTGAAATGCTGTGTTACTTTTACGCCAGATGTAACGGGACACGCACCTTCCAAAAAGTTAAACTTTTGTCTCGTCGGTCCACAAGGTATTTTCCCAAAAGTCTTGGCAATCATTGAGATGTTTTTTAGCAAAATTGAGACGAGCCTTAATATTCTTTTTGCTTAAAAGTGGTTTGCGCCTTGGAAATCTGCCATGCAGGCCGTTTTTGCCCAGTGTCTTTCTTATGGTGGAGTCGTGAACACTGACCTTAATTGAGGCAAGTGAGGCCTGCAGTTCTTTAGATGTTGTCCTGGGGTCTTTTGTGGCCTCTCGGATGAGTTGTCTCTGCGCTCTTGGGGTAATTTTGGTCGGCCGGCCACTCCTGGGAAGGTTCACCACTGTTCCATGTTTTTGCCATTTGTGGATAATGGCTCTCACTGTGGTTCGCTGGAGTCCCAAAGCTTTAGAAACGGCTTTATAACCTTTACCAGACTGATAGATCTCAATTACTTTTGTTCTCATTTCTTCCTGAATTTCTTTGGATCTTGGCATGATGTCTAGCTTTTGAGGTGCTTTTGGTCTACTTCTCTGTGTCAGGTAGCTCCTATTTAAGTGATTTCTTGATTGAAACAAGTGTGGCAGTAATCAGGCCTGGGGGTGACTACAGAAATTGAACTCAGGTGTGATAAACCACAGTTAAGTTATTTTTTAACAAGGGGGGCAATCACTTTTTCACACAGGGCCATGTAGATTTGGATTTTTTTTCTCCCTGAATAACGTAAACCTTCATTTAAAAACTGCATTGTGTGTTCAATTATGTTATCTTTGACTAATAGTTAACGGTTTTTGATGAGCAGAAACATTTAAGTGTGACAAACATGCAAAAGAATAAGAAATCAGGAAGGGGGCAAATAGTTTTTCACACCACTGTAAATCATAAAAAGCACATGTTTAAAAAGTACAGTATAGGCTGCTGCCTGCATGTTTAGTTTTGCTTATCTTAAACTTTACCTGAAGGTTCCTGCTCTGACTCAAATGCTGAACTGTCCACCACCTCTACTGTAGCTCAACAGCAGGAGCATTTGCAGCACTAGTGCTACTGCTGCTTCCTTCCTCACCTTTTCTAAATAAATAAATAAACAAACATTGTATGCTGTATATTGTAGACTAGAAATGAAAAATCAAAATAGCTAATACTGTATTCTTTTCTATACCATCTACTTGATTTATTTATTTTAAACAATTTGACCCACTAACACTATTCTGTCTACTTTTTATTCATTTTTATTTATTATATTAAAAATATGCTACATGTAGACGAAACGAGACTTGACACAGCACAGCAGCACTTACATATTGTAGCTCGTTTGTTGGTTTAATTTTATCTATTGTGATTATCTAAGTGATTTGGATGAAAGTGTTCGTCTGCCAAATTATAAATAAAATGTAAATGTAATCTTGACCGACCTGTTCCCTTACTGGCGAACATGGCTGGGATTTTGCAGCAGCTTGCTGCGTCTGCGGCCGGGGCTTTTTTCCTTTTTATACGCTCTCTCTCTGCTCCTCCTTTGCGTTTACGCTCCATTTTTTTAACAATTTAGTCAGATATACCCTGTCTCTGGACATAGCCAGATATTAGGCAGTGCGTCGCTGACATTGGGTCATGTGGGAGGTCATGTGGGAGTGTAATTTTCCCTCCTGATCTTCTAATCTTCCCTTTCCATTGCCTGATTCGTAGATTGAGAGATCCGTCAATTAATTCGTAGTTGCACACCAGCCTATCACATGCCAGGCTGATCGTCTGCACAGCGGCAGCCGGCAGGCCAGAACGACCGTCAGGCCACCGGGAAATGTCCCGGTGCTCCCGATGGCCAGTCCGCCCCTGTATAGATTTATTGCACACATACCGATATATTTGAAGTGTTTATTTATTTTTTTGATGCTTATGACTTACAGCTAACAAAAGCCCAAAATTTAGTATCTCAGAAAATTTGAATATTGTGAAAAAGTGATTGGAGACTCCTGGTATCACACTCTAATAAGTGAATTAACTTAAAACATCTTCAAAGGTTTCCTGAGCCTTTAAATGGTCATGAAATGGTTCAGTAGGCTGGGTGTTCACAGAGTGTTGTATCCAAGCACATTAAGCGAAAGTTGAAGCGAAAGTTGAATGGAAGGAAAAAATTTTTGGTAGAAATGTGCATAAGGAACAGGGATAGTCAGGTGGATCAGTTCTTCAAGAGCTACCACGCACAGACGTATCCAGGACATGTTCTTTGCATTCCTTGTGTCAAGCCACTCTTGACCCAGAGACAACATCAGAGGCATCTTACCTGGGTTGAGGACAAAAAGGACCGGACTGTTGCTCAGTGGGCCAATGTTCTCTTTTCAGATGAAAGTAAATTTTGCATTTAATTTGGAAATCAAGGTCTGAGTATAGAGGAAGAGAGGAGAATTACAGAATCCAAGTTGCTTGAGGTCCAGTGTAAAATTTGCACAGTCAGTAGTGGTTTGAGGAGCCATGTCTTCTGCTGGTATTGGTCGACTGTGTTTTATCAGGTCCAAGGTCAAAGCAGGTCCAGCAGGACTTGGCACCTACCCACACTGCCAAAAGTACTAATACTTTGTTTAAGAACCATGTTATCCATGTACTTGATTGGTGAGCAAACGTGCCCCACCTAAAAGAGAAAAGAAGAAGAGGAAGATGTGAGACACCAGATCCGAAGAGCTGAAGGCCGCTATCGGAGCAAAAAGCATTTCGATTACACCTCAGCATTACCACAAACTGATCGCCTCCATGCCATGCTGCATTGCTGTGGTAATTCATGCAAAGGCATTAAAAAAAATTTTTTTTACTTAAGTAATATTAAAATTTTCTGAGACTGAATTTTGGGTTTTCATTAGCTGTAAGCCATAGTCATCAAAATGAAAAGAAATAAACACTTGAACTATATTAACCTGTGTGTAATTAATTTATATATTATTTTCACTTTTTGAATTTAATTACTGAAATAACTCAACTTTTCAATGATATTCTAATTTATTGAGCTGAACCTTTGTATATATACTTGTACTGAGCAGTCAGAAATCCACTGAATGGTAATTTTCAAAGGCTGAGAAGAGAGCAAGCTTGATGTGTTGATTATTGATTTTTTACTTAGGCATCGGGACCGTACCTGTGGGCAGAGTGGAGACGGGCATCATGCGTCCGGGAATGGTGGTGACCTTTGCTCCTGTCAATATCACTACAGAAGTAAAGTCTGTGGAGATGCATCACGAGTCACTGACTGAAGCGGTACCAGGTGATAATGTAGGATTCAATGTGAAGAATGTGTCTGTGAAGGACATTCGCAGGGGGAATGTGTGTGGGGACAGCCGGTCAGATCCACCCCAGGAAGCTTCAGGTTTTACAGCACAGGTTAGAGAATGATTTAAATGCAATATGTTAATACACTAAGTAAGGTATGTCCAATAGGATGTCACCACAAGTCAGTATTTCTCAGCAGTTGCACAAATGAGGTCAGAATTTTTCAGCACACTAGGTCAGGTACTAGAAGTTAAGTGCATAGGATACACAAATAGTTTTGCATTTGAATAGATTTTACTAAGGTCTTCTGGTGAACACTTCTATTAATTTGTTTTTGTACTGTGGCGCTCTTTTCTCTTTTACACTCACACAGGTTATCATCCTGAATCATCCAGGTCAAATCAGTGCTGGCTACTCCCCGGTCCTCGACTGTCATACAGCTCACATTGCCTGCAAGTTTGCTGAGCTGAGGGAGAAGATTGACCGTCGCTCAGGAAAGAAACTGGAAGACAACCCCAAGTCACTGAAGTCTGGAGATGCTGCCATTGTGGATATGATTCCTGGGAAACCCATGTGTGTGGAGAGTTTTTCACAGTACCCACCTTTGGGTGAGTGTACAGCAGTCACATATAATTTAAATTATAAAGCTATTTAGTCTTTGTCCCTTCAAGAACATATGGCTGTTAATCTTATGCTGAACATGGTGATTTCTAAGTGTTGAGCATATTACATGTTAAATAATTGAATGACTTTACCCATTCAATTATTTCACACAAAGTATTTCCAAAAGAATGTGCAATATCAAGCTACGTCATCATGATTTTAACTCCTTTTGCCAAGACAAACTACAGACCAATGAATGTGTCACTGTTGTGTTTTTGTGAGTATAATGTTATCTGGATGTGTTTACAGGACGCTTTGCTGTGAGAGATATGAGACAAACCGTTGCTGTTGGTGTCATCAAGAATGTAGAAAAGAAAATTGGTGGGAGTGGCAAAATCACCAAATCAGCTCAAAAAGCTCAGAAAGCTGGCAAATGAAACTTACCCTTGTAGTGCCTGACTTCTGCTTCTGCCCTCCAGCAACCCCCATATTAAAAATGGGCATGCTCACCTGGCCTACTGCACTACAGGCCCATTTTACATCACTGATTGGATGACGGTCATCTCAATGTGAATGACAGAAAATATTTATTCATGTATTTGACATGGCTTTGTTGTAATTTAAGCTCTCAGCCCGAAGTCTATATAACTCTACTATAATATGGATTATAATACTGATGTATATGTAATTGTGTATAAAATTCATACATAAGATTGTGCTACACTTATGAAAGATGTGATCGGGTTACCCATTCATTGTGGATTTATTCAAAACTGTGAATGCCAGCTGGCTTTGTCTTGATTCCTGCTTTTTAAGCTTGACTTGATGAATGGAGCATTTAGGAAAAATAAATGAATGGTGTTTAACGTTTTTATACTGGTGATAAACTAGTTTGCAATGGCATTAGAGAACATGATTTATTTGTACTGAATGAGGGGAAGTCATACCCTTAGGATTAAAAGAATAATAAATTGTCAGCTATTAGCAATCAAGTACTATGCACCAAATGATGTCTGCTGTTTCTTTTAGTGAAAGCTATTCTAAATAGCTTAATTTCAAGAACCTTTTTAAACACTTCACCAGGCTTGTAAATTAATAACACTGACTAGAAAAATATAGAGCGACAAATTCCTCTGTGTGTGTGTGAGTGTGTGCGCTCTGCGATGGATTGGCACGCTGTCCAGGGTGTACCCTGCCTCGTGCCCTGAGTCTCCTGGGATAGGCTCCAGGTCCCTGCGACCCTAAATACAGGATAAAGTGGTATAGAAGATGAAATTCCTCTGATGTTGAAGGACAGATGGCGATGCTATGTTTAGTGATCCTCTGCTTGAATTGCAGAGCAATCAGTAATAGCCAGATAAGCCTTTAATCACATACAGCTGGCTACTCTAATAGGCCTTCTATGATTCAAACTTTTCTCAAGCAAATCCATGTTAGTAACTTGTAGATAACTTGAAACCCTGTTTTAAATGATTAACGTATGTCTGCAAACAAAGACAATTGGATGTAATTGCCACTAGTGTTAGGATGCTTATAAGAAAAGGAATTTCACGTTTATCTGTTCTGACCGGATGAACTTCCTCCAGGGTGTACCCCACCTCGTGCTCTAAGTCTCCCAGGATAGTCCCTGCGACCCTGAATACTGGATAAAGCGGAATAGAAGTTATTCTATGTCTGTAAAACAGTTGTGCAGGGGCGAAAACATATATTCAAAAAAGCAGCTGAAGAGAAGATAATTTAAGAATGACAGGACCACCCAAGAAATGTTCTATATTAGATAGTATGGTATAAAAACTTTGTCTGCTTTATGATCTGTAAAGTCTTCATAACTGAAAATTGGTGATTTCTGAGGCTGGTAACTCTAAAGTAACTTCTTCTCTTCAGCAGTGGTAAGTTATGGTCCTGCTTTCCTGGGATGGTCTTTGTGAGAGCCAATTTCATTATGGTGATTGATGAGTTTTGCAAAAGCACTTGACAATAATGTTCTTGCAAGAACTATTCAAGAAAAGCTGACCTTTTGTGTTTTTTAAATAACTTCAAGTTGTTGCTGCTGTTACTTAATTACACAATGACACATTTATTATTTCATGGTTATAAAAAAAATCCAGTATTGTTCTAAAATTTATAAAATAAATCCAAACTTGTGCCCAAAAGTTTGACTGTTACTGTAAGTGAAAAATTTATTTCTAGTTACTAGTCTTACCAACAGGGGGCAGTAGTTAATTTTAACCTCAGTTCGTAGAAGAAAAAAAGCTAAAGAGGAAACCGCGAAAAGCAAAGTAAACTCGTAATGGCAACTAAAAAGATAACAGCTGCTCGAAAAGTTTTCTATTTGTCATTGGTTTGGTAGTATAAATGGTGTATTCCTAGTGAGTTGTTAAGGGTTATTTTTTTTATTCATTTATATTGCATCTGGTAGTCTACCTGTTACAATAATAGGGTTAGCCTACAAGTTTATCAGTCCAGTAGATTACATGAATAGGGTGGTGGTGACTGCAGCAGCAGAGGTGGCCTGAGAGTGGAGTCAAATTCCCGGCCTGAATTATTGTCCCAGTCCGCCACTGTTCCTCAGAGAGTCAGTGACGGAGTAAAATGTGAACGTCTATAGTTTTAAACCTCTTACTTTGAAACATTAACAACCCATGAGGGAAAGTGAATTGGAACCAGTCGTTTTATTGACTTATGTGCTTGTTTTACCCCACTTCAAATTTTTCTTTAAATGCAATTATTTACACATGCTGTGCAAGATGCTACATTAGGTCTCTATAATAAATGGACATCATGTTCAAACTGTATTTTTCTTAGTACACATACTACTTTATAATAAATACTTTATTATAATAATAATAAACATTTTAGAACTTTGTGGATTTGAAGGGTTTTCCCTCATTTGTTTAGGGAAATATGATTAAAAACTAGATATATTGTGGCGTGGGCGGGGCTGCCGACCGCCGGCTTTGGGCCAGCATTATGTTTGTGTTCACCATGGGTGGGATATTGGTTTTAGGTTAGTGGCTTCGGCCATGTTTAAGCATGTGGATGTGTGTTTTGACCTGTGTGTTCATGATTGTGCTGAATTAATAAAATAACCACCAAGCTCACTCGTCCTCCAAGATCCCTGATAGCGTTGAAAAACGCTACAATATAATATAGACAGATAGATCCACTGTTTGTGAATTTAAAGTTAATAAGAAAGTTAAAACTTTATAAAAACTAAAATAAATATCCTGAATGATATCCAGTTACAGTTAACTTCATGGTTTCTTCATTTAATATGGTTTCTGTTTTGTTAAAAGAAATCATTATTAATTAATGAACCTACATTGACAGTCCTGAACTGTGTTTCAGATATTCTGCAATTCTTTTAGACATTGTCATGAATTTGTGCAAAAGAGTAGATTATGCAAAAATCTTATGAAAAACTTTTTTCAGCTTAATTTTCATACTTAAAAATAATGTTAAGGATCATTTACTGGTCTTTGTTTTCCTCCATTCTTTTCTGAGTTACACACACAAAGGGAGAGAGGGAGGTGTGTGTGAGTGAGAGTGAACCAGTCATACATATTCTTGTTAAGGGTGGTATATGTCACAGTTTTAAATCAACATGAGCTACGCGTAATTAACTATACAACCTGTTTTCCCCGGCACATCCACCGGAGGGCAGTATTGCACCTTGAATATTCTGCCTTCTTCAGTTCAGACCAGATGTTCATTAGTGTACAAGTTTGAGACTGATATATATATATATATATATATATATATATATATATATATATATATATATATACACAGGTCCTTCTCAAAAAAATTGCATATTGTGATAAAGTTCATTATTTTCTGTAATGTACTGATAAACATTAGACTTTCATATATTTTAGATTCATTACACACAACTGAAGTAGTTCAAGCCTTTTATTGTTTTAATATTGATGATTGTGGCATACAGCTCATGAAAACCCAAAATCCCTATCTCAAAAAATTTGCATATTTCATCCGACCAATAAAAGAAAAGTGTTTTTAATACAAAAAAAAGTCAACCTTCAAATAATTTTGTTCAGTTATGCACTCAATACTTGGTCAGGAATCCTTTTTTCAGATTTTTGTGTCTTGTGTCTCTCAACTTTCTCTTCACAATATCCCACAGATTCTCTATGGGGTTCAGGTCAGGAGAGTTGGCAGGCCAAATGAGAACAGTAATACCATGGTCAGTAAACCATTTACCAGTGGTTTTGGCACTGTGCCAGGTCGTGCTGAAAAATGAAATCATCTCCATAAAGCTTTTCAGCAGCTGGAAGCATGAAGTGCTCCAAAATCTCCTGATAGCTAGCTGCATTGACCCTGCCCTTGATAAAACACAGTGGACCAACACCAGCAGCTGACATGGCACCCCAGACCATCACTGACTGTGGGTACTTGACACTGGACTTCAGGCATTTTGGCATTTCCCGCTCCCCAGTCTTCCTCCAGACTCTGGCACTTTGATTTCTGAATGACATGCAAAATTTGCAGCCTGTAGCCCATTTCCTGCACACGCCTGTACACGGTGGCTCTGGATGTTTCTACTCCAGACTCAGTCCACTGCTTCCGCAAGTTCTGGAATCGGTCCTTCTCCACAATCTTCCTCAGGGCCCGGTCACCTCTTCTCGTTGTGCAGCGTTTTCTGCCACACTTTTTCCTTCCCACCGACTTCCCACTGAGGTGCCTTGATACAGCACTCTGGTAACAGCCTATTCGTTCAGAAATTTCTTTCTGTGTCTTACCCTCTTGCTTGAGGATGTCAATGATGGCCTTCTGGACAGCAGTCAGGTTGGCAGTCTTACCCATGATTGCGGTTTTGAGTAATGAACCAGGCTGGGAGTTTTTAAAAGCCTCAGGAATCTTTTGCAGGTGTTTAGAGTTAATTAGTTGATTCAGATGATTAGGTTAATAGCTCGTTTAGAGAACCTTTTCATGATACAGTATGCTAATTTTTTGAGATAGGGAATTTGGGTTTTCATGAGCTGTATGCCACAATCATCAATATTAAAACAATAAAAGGCTTGAACTAATTCAGTTTGTGTTTAATTAATCTAAAATATATGAAAGTCTAATGTTTATCAGTACATTACAGAAAATATTGAACTTTATCACAATATGCTAATTTTTTGAGAAGGACCATTATCCCCCCCCCCCCTTTTTTTTTTCAGAGACACAAACTAATTATTTGTATTGAGGACATAATAATAGCTAATAATAATAAATAAAAAAGCTGTAATCCAAGGTTTAAATAGTTAATGGTTAGAGAGAGAGAAATGCTCCTGTTGTTACTCCTGCTGGTGTCCCTGCTTCACCACATACATTGTGTGACTGTGATCATACCTATGTCTCCTCTTCTCTCTCTTCTTCTTCTCTCTCTCTCTCCCCCTGTCTCTCTGTCGAGCTATACATGTCGTTCCTGAGCTGCCGATGATCCAGACCCCCTTGGCCCTCTGGACCTGTCTGACTAATCCTGGTGCCCCGCTTCTGGTTGGAGATCTCGTCACATGGATGCACCGTGTGGTCTGTCTCGGATGCGTGTGGTTACTATGGTACACTGTAAAAAATCTTATGTGCTATCTACTTAAAAGAAATATGGTAACAAAATTGCACGTATTATTTTTAAGCAGTTTTTAAGGCTTAATTTTTTTTTTGTGGAATTTACTTGAATAAATCATGTAAAAAATCCTAAATTATTTAGCCAGACGCATATTATTTTTAAGTATTTACTGCTTGATTTTATCCCCTAGCAGAATCTACTTAAATAAATCATGTAAAATATCCTAAATTATTTAGCCAGATACATGATGATTTTAACATTATTAGTGGAATAATCTTTTTTAGTTTAAGCAGATACCAAAAGGTACTCATATGTATTAAGGAAAATTACTTAATAATATTAAAAACATTTTATAATGAAATGAATACATAATGCATTTTGGTGTTAAACATGCTTTTATTTCATGTTTCACTGGTATTAAAATATTAAGCACTGTAAAATAGTGTATATAACATTTACAGCAGATTTAAGATCTGTAAAACTATTTGTAAAACAGTTTGTAACTGACAATTTCTATTGAAATCAACATTGAAATCAACTGTTTAGCATTATATGCTAGCATCTTTTCTTGTGGGTATAGTCACATTCTGTACTAAAACCTGAGAGAACTTGTACAGTAAACCATTTCTAGGTTCATATCTTTGTAACATTACCCTATTTACATGTACATTTAGGCATTTGGCAGACGCTCTTATCCAGAGCGACTTAATAAAACCCTATTTCCCCTATGCGGTTTGACTCAGATGCGGTGTCAGGCACCGTGAGTCAGCGCGATTGCCCGCCCCAGTGAAAAAAAAATGCACTTTAGTGTATTACAAATATATTGAAATCCTCGATAATACACTGCTAATATACTAACAAAAAGTTGTACCATCAGTTAATATATAAAAAGTATACTAACATCATGCTTTTACCAAATTTTGGAATTAAACTTTAAATATACTTAAAAATTATTGTATTATAGTACACGTTCCAAAGATATATTATTGGAAAATATACTTTAAGTGAAAGGATGGTCTAATTTCCAAAGTATACTTATTTAAACTTGTTTTTCAATATATTTTTGGTATATATTTTTTTAAATATGCTCGAAATAATCATTGTACAAATGTACAGAAAATATATATTAGAATACAAATTTTAATATACGGTAGTCTCAGTATATTATCAGTTAAATGTAAATGTACTTATATGTAGTGCACTACTCTCTCGTGCGCGCGCTTTTAGACTCGTTTTTGCACGCTGAATCTCTCCCTCGCGATCTCAAACTCGTTCCTGCGCGCTCAAAATCACTTTTGCCGTTCAAGGTAATTTATGTTTTTACTCCTCACTCTTCTGTCCGCTCACTGTCATAAAGCGACACACAAACTGCAGCAGCGTTGTAAACTCTGCGACTATTCCAGCCAACTGGAGACTAGACGGCGCCCCACCAGCCAATCAGAGCTAGAGGCGGGCAGATTGGCTCCCCAGTTCTCCACTTCTCGTTTGAATTAACGGCTGATGGTGCATCATCGCGTGCGTTAGTTCGTATCGTTATTATTTTATTTTCATCGGCATAAGGTAAATTTAACGGTTTTAAATTAAGTACATACTTTAATCTATAGTTTGTATTGTCTAATGTGTTGTTGTTAATGTGTTATGTGCTTTGCTTGTGGTATAATGGCTCCGTAGCTCTCAGCCTGTTTTCAGTCTCTGTGTAACAGAATCAACACACCAGGTTTAAACTAATACTGTACCTGTAGATTCTAATACTAATGTCTGTCTGTGTTCACACACCAGGTTATATTTTAGTTTGTGTGTTTGTAAGACAACCTGATGTTTTGTTGAGCACAAATAAACTATAGTAGTGCTTTTTTGTAACCTTGTGCAAATTAAATCTGTTGAACTCATGAATAAAGTCTGCCTCATAATTACTGACGTAATGCTTTTCAAAAACATGTTATTGTGTAGAAAATGCATTTAGCATATCCTAAACACTTAATGTACTGGTAACACATTTGCAGTACAGTATTGTGTGTGGGGCTGCGGTTTGCGACCGTCGTGCCTTGAGGGAGGTGTTCTTTTTGTGTTCACCCTGTTTTAGACGTGTGTTTAGGTTAGTGGCTTCGGCCAAGTGTGAGTATGTGTACATGTGTGTTATCTCTACGTGTGTATGTGCTGCATTCTGCTACCATTCTCCAGTTCTAGCTAATAGCTGAATAGGTGTGTCATTACATTGTGTAGCCACTAAACTCACTCGTCCTCCAAGTTCCCTGCTAGCGTCGAAAAACGCTACAGTGTTATAGAAGGTTGTGTGTACTGTATGATACAATAAAGTATATTTGTATTAACCACAAAGTGTACTTTTTTTAGTATTTGTAATTGGCCAGAAGTATAACAGCATGCTACTGCTGCAATAAGAATATACTCATAGTGTATTAATCATGTATTTGTAATACAGTAAAAATAGCTGTAATGTAGTTATAATACATTAAATATATACTTAAATTGTATTAATAATACTGTCATAACCAAGATGGCGCCGGTGAGGTCGGCTACCGTCACGACTGCTCCGACCACCTTTTCTTTGTTTTTGTTCTTTAAGTTAGTTTTCAGTGTTTTAAAATCGGCAAAATCACCACCATTGAGTACATTAGGTATGATAGAGACACTCTTGTTTCTATTGGTATACAATGTACTCACAATTCGACGTTTTTAACTCCGGATCCGAGCTGGCCGAGCGAGATCCTGAGGGAGAACAATGGACGCCACGCGAAGCGACGGACCCGAGGGAGACGAGCTGGCGTGAGGAACCGGCTCAGAGCCCGTGCACACCGCACACCTCTGCCTAGCATCCTGCTCGCCAACGTCCAGTCACTGGAGAACAAACTCGATGACCTCAGGGCCAGGATAAAGTTCCAGAGAGACATTCGGGACTGCAGTCTCCTCTGCTTCACCGAGACATGGCTGAACCCAGCGGTGCCAGACCACGCCATACAACCAGCCGAGTTCTTCTCGGTTCACCGCATGGACAGGACGAGGGACTCGGGGAAGTCAAGGGGAGGCGGCGTGTGCTTAATGGTGAACAACAGCTGGTGCAACAGCGCGAGCGTTGTTCCTCTTACACGCTCCTGCACACCAAACCTGGAACTACTGTCCATCATGTGTCATCCATTTTATCTTCCACGGGAGTTCACATCGGTCATAATCAGTGCCGTTTACATCCCTCCACAAGCAGACACTGACACTGCCTTATGCGAGCTGCATGAGGCGCTCACACAGCACCAGACACAACACCGGGACGCTGCACTCATTGTGGCGGGGGATTTTAATAGTGCCAACCTCAAACGCGCAGCGCCGAACTTTTATCAGCACATCACCTGCCCCACCAGGGGCGAAAGGACACTGGACCATTGTTATACAATGGTCAAAGACGGTTACAAGGCACAATCTCGTCTAGCGTTTGGTAAATCCGACCACGCCGCCATCTTCCTCATGCCAAAATATAAACAAAGGCTGAAACAGGAAGTTCCGGTTCAGAGGGAGGTCGCGCGCTGGACGGACCAATCGGTGGCCGCGTTACAGGACGCACTCGATGACGCAGACTGGGACATGTTCAGAAACAGCTCCGATGATGACGTCAGCGTGTTTACCGAAGCAGTTGTGGGATTTATTGGGAAGCTAGTGGACGATACGGTGGAGAAAAAAGACTATCAGAACGTTTCCCAACCAGAAGCCGTGGGTGGATAAAACCATCCGCGACGCTCTGAGATCTCGCACCGCTGCCTACAACACGGGACTTGCGTCGGGGGACATGGAACCGTACAAGGCTGCGTCATATAACGTCCAGAAGGCGGTGAAAGAGGCGAAGCAGCGCTACGGGAGAAAACTAGAGTCACAGCTTCAACAGAGTGACTCTAGGAGCCTGTGGCAGGGACTAAGAACAATAACGGACTATAAAGCACCAGCATCCGGTATGACGAACGCGGACGCGACTCTGGCAGACGAGCTCAACACCTTCTATGCTCGCTTCGAGGCTGCAGCTAAAGACGCTAGCGATGCTAATGCTAACGGCGCTAATGCTAACGGCGCTAATGCTAGCGGCGCTAATGGCTGCAGACAGGAAGACACAGCCAGCACCGGGAACGCGCTCATCATCTCCGAGCACGACGTGAGGAGAGCCTTCAAGAGCGTGAACACCAGGAAAGCAGCAGGACCAGATGGCATCTCAGGTCGTATCCTCAGAGCCTGCGCAGACCAGCTAGCACCTGTGTTCACTGAGATATTCAACATCTCTTTATCTCAGTCGGTGATCCCCACATGCTTCAAAGAGTCCATCATTGTTCCTGTCCCGAAGAAACCACATCCTGCTTCCCTCAATGACTATCGCCCTGTAGCCCTCACCTCAGTAGTGATGAAGTGCTTTGAACGCCTTATCAGAGACTTCATCATTTCTTCACTACCCGACACACTGGACCCACTACAGTTTGCATACCGTCAGAACCGCTCCACAGACGATGCAATCTCTCATCTCCTCCACACATCACTCACTCACCTGGACACTAGGAAAGGGAATTATGTTAAAATGCTCTTCATCGACTACAGCTCTGCTTTTAATACCATAATTCCCTCCACACTCACCACCAAGCTGGAGCACCTGGGACTGAGCTCATCTATATGTCAGTGGATCTCCAATTTTCTGACTGGCAGACCACAGGCAGTAAGGATGGGCGGACATGTCTCAGCCACACTCACTCTCAGCACTGGAGCCCCCCAGGGTTGTGTTCTGAGCCCCCTGCTGTACTCTTTGTACACCCACGACTGCGTGGCCACTACCAACTCCACCTCCATCATCAAGTTTGCTGACGACACCGTCGTGGTCGGACTGATCACCAACAATGATGAGTCGGACTACCTAGAGGAGATTGGAAATCTGGAGAACTGGTGCCAGAGGAACAATCTCCTCCTGAACGTCAGTAAGACAAAGGAGCTGATAGTGGACTTTAGTACAAAGCAGGAGAGGAACTACCAGACCCCCGTCATCAACAGGAGCCCAGTGGAGAGAGTGGACAGCTTCAGATACCTCGGTGTTCACATCACGCAGGACCTGTCATGGTCCTGTCACATCAACACCGTGGTGAAAAAAGCCCGGCAGCGTCTCTACCACCTCAGACGCTTGAGAGACTTTAGACTGCCCTCCAAGGTGCTCAGGAACTTCTACTCCTGCATCATAGAGAGCATCCTGACGGGAAACATCACGACCTGGTTCGGGAACAGCACCATGCAGGACAGACGAGCTCTACAGAGGGTAGTGCGATCAGCCGAGCGCATCATCCGCACTGAGCTCCCTGACCTGCACTCCATCTACAGCAAGCGGTGCTGGACTAAGGCCAGGAAGATCATGAAGGACCTCAGTCACCCCAGTAATGGACTGTTCTCTTTGTTGCGGTCTGGGAAGAGATTCCGCTCCCTAAAGGCCAACACAGAGAGGCTGAGGAGGAGCTTCTTCCCGCAGGCGATAAGGTCTCTCAATCACAATCACACCTCCACACAGGACTAATAACATCTTTTAAGCTCACAACACTGACTGGACAATCATGGACACATTCATACACACTTGCACTAAATACTCATATATCTGGACAATTGCACATGTCACCTTTCATGCATATTTGCACAACCACTGACACTTTAATTCTATATACATATATACTCTATCTACCCTATATTTCTAAATTTTTGCAATATTCTATTATGCCCTTATTGTACAGTTAATTTTACTAGTTAAAATTATTTCTTTAGTATTTCCTTTTTATTGATTATTTATTTTACGTACAAGCTTTTCTTTTCTTTTTTTAAGGTCACTGGCGGTCGTATAAGCATTTCACTGCATATTATACTGTGTATGACTGTGTATGTGACTAATAAAATTTGAATTTGAGGTATGTACGTTAGTACACACACAGCCATACAGTGGTGTGAAAAACTATTTGCCCCCTTCCTGATTTCTTATTCTTTTGCATGTTTGTCACACTTAAATGTTTCTGCTCATCAAAAACCGTTAACTATTAGTCAAAGATAACATAATTGAACACAAAATGCAGTTTTTAAATGAAGGTTTACGTTATTAAGGGAGAAAAAAACTCCAAATCTACATGGCCCTGTGTGAAAAAGTGATTGCCCCCCTTGTTAAAAAATAACTTAACTGTGGTTTATCACACCTGAGCTCAATTTCTGTAGTCACCCCCAGGCCTGATTACTGCCACACCTCTTTCAATCAAGAAATCACTTAAATAGGAGCTACCTGACACAGAGAAGTAGACCAAAAGCACCTCAAAAGCTAGACATCATGCCAAGATCCAAAGAAATTCAGGAACAAATGAGAACAAAAGTAATTGAGATCTATCAGTCTGGTAAAGGTTATAAAGCCATTTCTAAAGCTTTGGGACTCCAGCGAACCACAGTGAGAGCCATTATCCACAAATGGCAAAAACATGGAACAGTGGTGAACCTTCCCAGGAGTGGCCGGCAGACCAAAATTACCCCAAGAGCGCAGAGACAACTCATCCGAGAGGCCACAAAAGACCCCAGGACAACATCTAAAGAACTGCAGGCCTCACTTGCCTCAATTAAGGTCAGTGTTCAGACTCAAGAGACTGGGCAAAAACGGCCTGCATGGCAGATTTCCAAGGCGCAAAACACTTTTAAGCAAAAAGAACATTAAGGCTCGTCTCAATTTTGCTAAAAAACATCTCAATGATTGCCAAGACTTTTGGGAAAATACCTTGTGGACCGACGAGAC
The DNA here is from genome assembly GCA_030522415.1 of Channallabes apus. Classification (NCBI taxonomy): domain Eukaryota; kingdom Metazoa; phylum Chordata; class Actinopteri; order Siluriformes; family Clariidae; genus Channallabes; species Channallabes apus. Next base: position 20,459,159 of record CM060117.1, on the reverse strand, counting down.
AAAAGTTTAACTTTTTGGAAAGTGCATGTCCCGTTACATCTGCCGTAAAAGTAACACAGCATTTCAGAAAAAGAACATCATACCAACAGTCAAATATGGTGGTGGTTGTGTGATGGTCTGGGGTTGTTTTGCTGCTTCAGGACCTGGAAGGCTTGCTGTGATTGATGGAACCATGAATTCTACTGTCTACCAAAAAATCCTGAAGGAGAATGTCCGGCCATCTGTTCGTCAACTCAAGCTGAAGCGATCTTGGGTGCTGCAGCAGGACAATGACCCAAAACACACCAGCAAATCCACCTCTGAATGGCTGAAGAAAAACAAAATGAAGACTTTGGAGTGGCCTAGTCAAAGTCCTGACCTGAATCCTATTGAGATGTTGTGGCATGACCTTAAAAAGGCGGTTCATGCTAGAAAACCCTCAAATAAAGCTGAATTACAACAATTCTGCAAAGATGAGTGGGTCAAAATTCCTCCAGAGCACTGTAAAAGACTTGTTGCAAGTTATCGCAAACGCTTGATTGCAGTTATTGCTGCTAAGGGTGGCCCAACCAGTTATTAGGTTCAGGGGGCAATTACTTTTTCACACAGGGCCATGTAGGTTTGGATTTTTTTTCTCCCTAAATAATAAAACCCCTCATTTAAAAACTGCATTTTGTGTTTACTTGTGTTATCTTTGACTAATAGTTAACTGTGTTTGATGATCAGAAACATTTTGTGTGACAAACATGCAAAAGAATAAGAAATCAGGAGGGGGGCAAATAGTTTTTCACACCACTGTATACTTTAAGTGTACTAAAGTATACTTAAAGTTGTTCCACTTTAGCACACACAAGTATACTTAATACACTTAAAATTGTGCTTTTCTACAATTTAATTACAACTTAAATACACTTAGTACAAAATTAGTTGTTCCAAAATAGCAAACTTCAAGTATACTAGTCATTAGTCTGGCTGCAAGTACATTTAAGTATGCTTTGGAATGCTAGGATTTAATATACTTAGCATACTTTTTTTTTTACTTGGGCGCCGACGTTCCGCTGGCGCTTCACGAAGTTCTGTAAGGTCTGCAAGCTTTTGCGAGGACCGGCGCGGAAAGATGGAAACGTACTCACAGCTCCAAAAACTCGCAGTGAATCATAATGAACCGTACTTACGGCCACCGCGCGAAATCGCATACTGTAGGTGCACTCCCCAAAACCTGTTCCAGTGAACAGTGGAGACACAACAACAAACTCAAGTATGCTAATGGCAGACAGGATGTTTTCAGAAATGTTCACAATGTTTAATTTATTTCATTTATATTGTTGACACTAATGCAACAAAGGAGCTTATTGAAGAAATCAAAATAAAGTATAAAAATTAGTAAGGGGCTTAACTTATTTCTTAACATTTTACACTGTTCGCCTGTTCCTTCAAAATGGCGTCTGATTTCTGCTGCTGCTGTTGAGATTCAAATGAAGGTGACTAAATCCCGGATAACTGAGCCAATTCTCTTAAAATAAATATGAAGCCTTTTTTCCTCAAATTTTTTGACTAAATGGTTCCTCAAATTAAGACTAAAAATTGCACTCATTTCCTTAAAAAAATAGGTAAAATTTATTTCTTAATTTTATTAGTGAAATGTTCTCAATATATTATAAAAAACACAGAAAAACATTTTTAAAAATTAAATATGCACATTATTTTTAATTATTACATAAATTTTTTAATGAAAATTACAAGCCTCATGATTAATTTTTTACAGTGTAGGCATTGTTCCACTTTGATGCAGACAGCTGTTCTCTGTATCCGTTATCACCCCAGTGAGTATGCATTCCCTGTTGAGTATGGCTCCTCTCCAGGTTTTTTCCTATTGCTATCTCAGGGAGTTTTTCCTTGCCACCGTCGCTTTCAGCTTGCTCATTAGGGACAATCTGATCATTTTGATTCATACACATTTGCTTGTCATATAAACTTCCATAATTTATTTTGATTGTGTAAAGCTGCTTTGTGACAATGACAATTGTTGAAAGTGCTATACATATAAAATAGAATAGAATTTAATTTCTTCATAACAGCATGTTTACATCATGTCCTGTAAAATAGTGTCAACTTTTTTGGCTGTTATTTGACATTATATATTATATAATGATATTATAATCAATGCACTGAATGATTTTCACAAGTTGGCTGCTTGTATCTTTATGGATCCCTGACCATACATAACACCTGGAAGCAGACATGTTAATGAAAGTCATCCTCTGCCTGTTTACTTAGTTTTTTAAATCATGTTTAAACTGTCACCAAGTGTGAATTGTAAGCTGATGAATACTGTTAGTTGGCAAACAATGCAGTATACACACAAATCAGCAATAATATTATGACCACTCACCTAATATTGAGTAAGTACCCCTTTTGGCTGCAGATTTGATATATTTTGACCCTGTAGTCTAGTCATCAAAATTTGGCCCTTGTCACAATAGCTACAGCAGATGAATGTCCCTGAAGTTGAAGTGTTGGAAACTGAAAAAATGGGCAAGGGTAAGGAATTCAGGCAATTTCAGAAGGGCCAAATTGTGATTGCTAGATGACGGCATCAGGGCAACTTAAAAACAGCATTTTATACATACAGTCTATACTGAATTTGTCACTGTGGTAAATAGTTCATGTTAATTCTGTTATACAATTTTTTAAAAAGGTGTATATAGTACTACTGTCTTTTGACACTTTCATTCCTGCATTAATTACTGTGTTGTTGTTTTTTTGCACTGGCAAAAAAGTATAAATAACATACAAATATGTGGACTGGTCATCAGATATTACATTAATCAGATATATGATTAAACCTACTGACATGCAAAGTGGTTCATATTAATTTTCTCTTTAAAGTGGGGCGATATATTCAGCAGTAATTGAACAGTCAGATATGTATGCACTATTGGAAGAAAACAAGCTGGAGGAGGCAGTGTGATACTCTGAACAGTTCTCTGCATGGAAATCTTGGGTCTTGGCATTTATGTGGATGTTACTTTGACACATACTGTACCACCTACTTAAAATTTGTGGCCTATGGCATATGAGGCATATGGGCCTCTTTCAGTAAGATAATGTGTCCTTCACACTGTGAAAATTGCTCTGGAGTGACTTGAGGAATATGACAAAGAGTTTAAGATCTTGACATGGTCTCCAAATTCCCAAGCTTTTAATCCAGCATCCATGGAATGTTCTGGATGAACTATTCCAAACCACCGAGACCCCACATCATAACTTATAGAACCTAAAGAATTTGCTGTTAATATCTTGTTGCCAAATACCACAGCACACTTTTGGTGGTCTCGTCATGTCTTTGCCTTGACAGGTCAGAGGTGATTGGTGACAAGTTGTATTGGGCAGGTAGTCTAAAAATAATGGGTGTATACATTTATTTATTAAAAATAGATTCCCACTGTATGAGATCACAATGAAATAAATTTTTACTTTCACATATTTTGACAAAATTTTTATAGTTAGAATTTTAGGCAACCCTATTACTCATGAGTCTACTACTGTATATAGCTATGGGCTGAAATATCCCTATGTGCTGTCTATGCACATACTGTATACTGCAAAATACAGCATGAATATTGTATTTTGTGTTGTTTCCTGTTGGGCTTAAATTTATGTTATAATATGAAATGTGCATTAACTTTGTGATATTGTTGGCACATTAAATAACAAGGGAATGTACTGAATGTGCTGACACATGCATAACGTGTATAGTGTAAAATAGGCTTATGGGCTTACCATGCTGGCATAAAATGAGCTTGACTTTACAAATCAAACTCTTTTCAAGGCTAAGGATTAACACAGATGTTAATTGCTGACGTAGCGTAAAAAAGGTTAAATAAACAATTATATAAATTTTGCTAAACGTAGGTCATTACCTGTAATCATGATGAAAAATGAAACATCTCGATAACCCAAAAGAATATGACAGAAAAGAGCAGATGGTTTGCTATTTCACCCCCACAACCAGTCATCTTCTAAATAAATAAATATAACCTCACCTTTTACTACTGTTTAATTCAATGTTAGTCTGTAGTGTCTTCTGTGCTTTGAGTGGATCAGTAATTCTTTCAATAAATAAAATCGCTTGAAATGCACAGAATGCAGAGTCTAAAATGTCCTTTAAAAATGGTTGTAAACTTTACACGAAACCAAAAGTTTTTTTGTTCAATACTGGGGGAGAAAACCATTAGAAAAGTTTGTTCTTACCAAGGAGTAAGTAACCATAGGAGTAAGCCTTTAAATCTAAAATACAACAGTTACAGTACATTGATGTCAGTTGTCAGTTGAACCCCACCTCATTGCCATAGTATGAGCCATAGCCAGCACCAGAGAGAGAATTGGGGGTACTATACCTACCTGTAGGAGAGCCAGAGCACCCCACTAGCACCCCAAGAAATATCTGTTGTTTATTTATTTATTTTTTAAATGTGTGAATACGTTTAATTAATAAAATTAATTTAATGCATTTGGTGGGTGAGGCATAAATAATTTTTATAGTTATTATCTGTTTGCAAGACTATTTCTAATATTAGGCTGTATAACATTAGGTCTATAGGGCAGAATATTGTTCATGTATTAGTTGAGGTGTTGCTAACTGGCAGCATCATGAGTCCATGATCCCAGTATCTGAAGCTTAATGCATGAACCCATACGTGTGTGTGTGTGTTTGTGTGTGTGTGTGTGTGTGTGTGTGTGTTTGTTTGTGTGTGGGCCTATGCCAGGACATAATCGTGTCAAATTTTATATTCAGAGGTATATATGTAGGCCAGCTCGTGAACCTTTCATGTATATCTTATGAGCTGGATAGCATTGTAATGTTACGAAGCAGGTACTGAGTATAAGCATGTTTACTGTATGTGCAATGTATGTCAGGAGCGTTGAAAATTAAACTGTGCTAACCAGCATTAATCGTAAAATCCTAATGCCCCCATCACACTGCAATGAAGATAATTATCCCACTGTGTCCTAAAAATGTATCGAAACATGCAGCAGGAATGGGGTCAAAATAGAAACCATAGCACCATGCTCTTACCAGGAACTTATTTCACGCTTACTACATTGTCACTGCATCTGGCAGTTTGGAATAAATACCCACGACACACTCAGTGCTTTTCAGCACGAAGTGATGGTGTGAAAAACTGGATTAATACTGAATTCAGTGAAAGTGACATATACTTGCTGATAACCTGCTGCATTTGTGCCATAAATGTGGTAAGCACCACAAGAACACCATATGACCTTAATGCAGTCTTCTACAAGGTGGCATGGACCTACAATTGCCATATCTCAAGCCTGAAGAGGTTGTTGTGAGAACTCCATTGACAGAGCAACATCCCAGTGACCTCCCAATAATAACTTGGTCAGAACACTATCTATTCTTTCTTCACCATGCTTGTAGTACACCATTCAACTGTTATAGCTGAACTGCCTGCCACCTAACACACAGTATAAATGCAGATCAATTCCTGCTTTCTGTTTCACCCAAGTGAGGATGGGTTCCCTCTTGAGTCTGGTTCCTCTCAAGGTTTCTTCCTATTACTATCTTGGGGAGTTTTTCCTTGCCTTGCCACTGTCGCCCTCGGCTTGCTCACCAGGGACAATCTGATCATTCTGATTCATGCACATTCACATTCCATACAAACTTAAATAAATCTTTTGATTGTGTAAAGCTGATTTGCGACAATGACAATTGGTAAAAGAGCTATACAAATAAAATTGAATTGAATTGAATAGTACGTCACTAAAGTTCCTAAGAGATGTTCGTAATGATAGTAAGTGGTCTATGCTGTAGTTGCAACATTCTTATTAAGTTCTACTTGCATCTTGCTTTGACCATGTCCTCACCAGGCTTTTTTTTTTAAACGTATTGTAGCGTTTTTCGACGCTAGCAGGGATCTTGGAGTACGAGTGAGCTTACTTGCTCCCCAATGCAAATGGCTGAGGAGTAGTTTATTATCACAGCACAAGCACACATACACAGGTCAAGCACACACACATACACGCACCCAACTTGGCCGAAGCCACTAACCCAAACACCCTTCTCTCTCATGGTAGAGACAGAGAAAACCCCGCAAAGCATGACGGTCGTCAGCCGCTGGCCCGCCCACGCCACACTGCCCCCACCCGAGCTGTGACCGTCCCCGGTCACCATGACTCTCAGTCTTGCAGGCGTGAAGGCGGTCGGCGTGGTTCTTTTGTGGAGAAGCACATTGTCCCGGAGGCGGTTCGGCCTCCGCAGAATTCGCTGTCTCGCCGGCGTGCGGCTGGAAAGGCGCAAGACGGTCTCGGTGGAGCAACACTCGCGCCCGCCCCGCCAACCGCACCCGGTAGATGAACTTGGCGAGCTGAGCGATTACCGTACAGGGGCCCACCCAGTGAGACGTGAGCTTGGGCGAACGCCCTCTCTTCCTTCCGGAACGCACCCACACCTGCTCACCAGCAGCAAAGCCTCGCTCCTGGCTGTGAGTGTCCACGCCCACACGCTCCACAGGTGCCCCCACCCGAAAGTCCCGCAGCGGTGCCCGCGAGCGCTGGGTGGGGCCCTTCTTTACCAGCGGCGGCGCAGGTGAAATGACTGCGGGCGATGCTCTCGGCGAGGGAGTAACTCGGCACACGCGCTCTTTCCTTCGACGCGATTTGCTGCCCGGAGGTTCACCTGGCACGACCACCGGCGCTCGTCCGACGGCTGCTGGGGTACGCTGTCCCTCAGTCCCAGGAAAAACCCCAGAGACTTTTCCGCTGTCTAGCCGTGACGGGTAGCCCTGTCCCCGACTAGATTCACCTACCGAGTGCCCCCGAGCTGCGGGCGATCGCTCGGCCCTTTCGCCGTGATGCACCGCAGTTATGGGTTCAGCGCGCTGTGCTGCGCGTAGCGCCTCGGTGAGGGAAGCTGGTGCTGCCAACCTGGTGTGCTCACGGAGCCGCGGCGGTCGGAGTCCTCGAAGAAAAGCGTGATAAGCTAGCTCTTCCTGCTTATTGGGCTCGCATTTTGGATAGCCCCGACGCGCCAGGCCTCTTAAGTCCATGGCGAACGCGCCCAGTGGCTCAGATGCGCGCCGCTCGCGGACTGCCAGCTCCTCGCACGCTGCTTCTTGACGATCACCGGCGCCGAACCGGAAGTGAAGCGACTCGCGAAGCTTTGCCCAGTCCTTCCGATCATCGGCCCGGAGGTCTTCCAGTGCCCGGAGCGCGTCACTCTTCAGCGAGAGTGCAACCCTTACGGCCGTTTCCGCCGGAGACCAGCATGCGAAGTCGGCGGCTAGCTCCACTTGGGCGAAGAACGCGTAGGGCTCGACGGCGCCGTTGTAGGAGGGAAGGCGCAGTTGCAGCGCACATCGCCGGCACGGAGCTGTAGCTTGCTCCGACACTTGCGCAGCGTCACCGTTGGGCTCCGCTCCGAGATCCAGTTCCGGGATCCTCATCTCGCCGCTCCATTTTTGTCGTGCCGTTTTGCTGGCACTTGCTCCATCCGGGAGATGCTTCTTCCGGAGTCGTGCTGCAATTCGGCGGCCCTCCTGAATCTTTCGCAGGTCCTCCGCCGTTCGCTCAAACTCAAAATTCTCCATCCCACTTCTGACACCAATGTAGCGTTTTTCGACGCTAGCAGGGATCTTGGAGTACGAGTGAGCTTACTTGCTCCCCAATGCAAATGGCTGGGGAGTAGTTTATTATCTCTCAGCACAAGCACACATACACAGGTCAAGCACACACACATAAACGCACCCAACTTGGCCGAAGCCACTAACACAAACACCCTTCTCTCTCATGGTAGAGACAGAGAGAACCCCCGCAAAGCATGACGGTCTTCAGCCGCCGGCCCGCCCACGCCACAGTATGTAACAACTCCACCTCATGGGAAACAATATTATGTCCTTACCATTTCTACTGCATTCCTGCTAAGTTGTACAAGTTCTTACTGTGTACCCTGACCAAGTAAATTCAAGCATCCCCACAGAACAAGCTAAAGAAAATCTTTGGCACAGGCACTGATATGAACTAAGAGCTGTGCAATGAAAATCTATGAGTGCTTTATACAAGTGAAATTTTTAACATAATAATAATAATAATAATAATAATAATAATAATACTACAGTGGAACCTCGGATTACGGGCATAATTCGTTCAGGAAGCGGGCTCGTATTTCAAAACACTCGTAAACCAAATTACATTTTCCCATAAGAAATAATGGAAACGTAAATTATTCGTTCTACAGCCTAAAAAAATAAATGCATAAAAATAATTAATTGAAAATATACAGTAAAAATAAAACAAATTAACCTGAACTTTACCTTTAAAAAAGTAAAAATAAATCCCAAAAGATAAGTGTTTCTGTATGTGCGAACAGGCGCTGTGTGTGTGTGTGTGTGTGTGTGTGTGTGTGTGTGAAGCTAAAGTAAGGAGCCCCTCCCCTCTCCCCCTTGCTGTTTTACACAGTTACCCTTCCTCCACTCTTTTCACACACACGCACACCACGGAAACCTCTCTAATGACAGAAATCTCTCTAATGACACTTGATTGGGCGACATACTAACATAATCACTGCTGTAAAGTAAAAATAAAAGAAACTAACCTGAACTTTACATTTGAAAAGAATCGCGACAGAGTGGTGTTTCTGTGTAGAGTGTGTGTGTGTGTCTTTGAGGGCGAAAGTAGGAGGGGGCTGTGTGTGTGTGTGTGTGTGTGTGTGTGTGTGCGCGTGTGTGTGTGTAGGGCACGGTATCCATTGACGCGCACGCACACAGACACAAAGAGCAGGCTAACACAGAAAGAGAAAATGGATCTTTAACCTCTCTAATGAGACTTGCTTTTGCTTTACATGCGCACTATACACACACGCATACAGACACAAATATAAAATATGTTTTGCGCACACACACGTGGTCTGTGTTATAGTAAAAAGTGCACGGATGTTGATTATACCAGTAAGAGACGCGGACTAAGACTCAGCAGGGGAGACAATTACCCACAATTCCGCAACGAAAGGGAGAGAAAAACCGTTGCCTCAGTTGTGATCACGTGACGCTCGGAGTCAAAACAAGAAGTGCATGCGTGATACATGATACTCGGTACTCGTAAACAAGACTTGTTTACGTCGAAATTTATTAAAAATCTTTGCTCGTCTTGCGGAACACTCGCAAACCACGATACTCGCAATCCGAGGTTTTACTGTAATAATTAGGAAACTGCATGAAGTTGTAAAATAGACTAACTGATTTGAAATGACAGTTAGTTGTGAAAGATTTGACTAGACTAGACAGGTTGTGTCAGTGATGGGAATACGAACACTGGGTCATGCAACCTTCTTGTTTTTTCTTGGGCTTTCTGCACATGCTGACATTTACAGGGTGTAATTGCTTGTGGGGTGGAAGAAGACCTTGTTGACCTTAGAAACCTTTTGTCTATGTGAACACACTTAATCCTCAGTGGATTGGAAGTAAAACAGTAGCTCTGATAAAGAGCAGAACATTTCATTGCCTCTTCTCAGCCAATCATCACATTTAAGAGAATCTCTGGCCAAGGAGAATAAAAAGCAGGTCAAAAAGCTATAATCAAACGGTATACATATGTTTATTTTATGATGTGATTACTTAACGTAACACTAGAATGCTTTCTAACATGAAGATGTCCACAAAGCATTTTAGTTATAAATCGAATTTTCTGATAATATGTGAAAATCTAATTCTTCCACATAGACAGGTTGAGAATGGTGTCATGAGGAGGCAGAGTAAGTTGGAGACACTGGCAATAATGTTTATTGAAACAATTCAAATTGGCAGCCTCTGTAGCCAGACAGAGGATAGTCAACAGAGAGAAAAACAGGACAATATAGAAAATGAAGAAGGCAAAATTATGAAAGAAGGAAATCAAAAGCAACATCTGAAAATAGAGAGATTGCACTAGCGAAACCTTGCAAGGAACATAAGTGGTGTAATTTATATACTAGGATTAATGAATACAATAAGAAACAGGTGCAAGTCAATAGGAAGATGAGTGGGAGGATTGCAAAGTCACATTTGGATAGGGAACAGACTCTGGATTTTTGGTAGCTGTCAGTATGGCGTTGGCTTTGGATGTCATAAGACATGACAGCACAAATTCCACCATCCCACCCCTGACATCATATCACTCATCTGCAGAGTTAATGTGTGACAGCCATGTTGAATGGCAAAACCTGGGACAGGGAGTGGGATGCTCAAGAAGAAGGCAATGGAATTTTTCAGTGTGATACTGGGCCCATTTATCTTGGCTGTATGCTTCTCAGTGGTTCAGATGCTGGGAGCAACCCCAGTGTGAAGGTGAGTACCTTATACAGTATTGCCTCTTTTCCACTGCATAGTACGACACAGCACGGTTCAGTACAGCTCACTTCGGTTCGGCTCAGTTTGGCTTGGTTTGCGTTTCCACTGCAGTTTAGTAACGCTTTAGAGTGGGCGGGATTATTCACGTTCATTATAGTTGCGGCGCCGCTTCTGCCGTGACATCATCGTAAACGCGCCACAAACAAACACACAACAATGGAGCATATCGACGGATTGGTGTTCTTCATTCTCGGCATGTGGATGTTTTTAACAGCAAGACGAAGGAGTCCAAAAAGGTGCGTCCGATCCTTTGCTGGCTGTTCTAAATATAGCGGTTCTGTTGTGTGTAATACAAAAAGGTGCGTCCGATCCTTTGCTGGCTGTTCTAAATATCCAGCTGTATATTTTAAATGTTTAACTAATACCATGGTATTGTGGTATTAGTTAAACATTTTGTGATATTTTTAGAAAAGGTTATCATATTGTGGATGTAAAACCCCTACTGTTTCCTATGTGATTACTTCTTATTACTTCCCATACAAATTTGGATTGTTTCATACTTTTCAACTGTCAACTGCCACTACCCCCGGCCAGGCTCGATTCCCGTCTCTGTGTGCATGGAGTTTGCATGTTCTCCCCGTGCTTGGTGGGTTTCCTCCGGGTACTCCGGTTTCCTCCCACAGTCCAAAGATATGCAGGTTAGGCTAATTGGCGTTCCCAAATTGACCATAGTGTGTGAATGTGCGTATGAGTGTGTGCCCTGCGATGAATTGGCACCCTGTCCAGGGTGTACCCTGCCTTGTGCCCGAAGTCTCCTGGGATAGGCTCCAGGTCCCCCGCGACCCTGAGTAGAGGATAAAGCGGTACAGAAGATGAATGAATGAATGAACTGCCACTACCTAGTCGTAGAAAGAATTAAAGATTCACTGCCAAATGGAACAAGTAAGCAAACCAGAACTATACAAAATGAGACTGCCTAGTGAGCGCCAAGAAGAGTTGGTCTGCTATGGTTTTATGACACACAAGATCCCCAAATATCTAATACACTTACAATTTTACAATTACAATCCGCATCTCAATCCACAGGCCGAGAATGAAGAACACCAATCCGTCGATATGCTCCATTGTTGTGTGTTTGTTTGTGGCGCGTTTATGATGATGTCACGGCAGAAGCGGCGCCGCAACTATAACGAACGTGAATAATCCCACCCACTCTAAAGTTCTGTTGTGTCTCGTGTAACAAGTTCAGTGACGCAGTAATGACGATTTTCTCCGGCCAATCAGTGACCAGCGGAGTTTACACATCACGTTTTGGTAGCAGTTCGGTGCGCTTGGAACCTTTGGAACGCTTGGAGGTGGTACTAAAAAATTGGAGGTGGGTACTGTTCCCAGTGGAAAACCCCCCAAAAGTGAGCTGAACTGAACCGTGTCGTGCCGTACTATGCAGTGGAAAAGCGCCATATGTCTCTTTGCATTTCTCCCACACAAGAAAGGGACCACACTGTGAGCACCTTCCGTACCCAGTAGGTATTTTAGTTGTGTTGTTGTAAACAGGGAAAGCCATAAACAGCATTGTAAATGCAAATAAGGACATGAATGGTCTTCTTAGAAGGTTGTGATCGAATTTCTAAAATAGGTTGAGTATCCGCCAAGGGCAGTAAATACATTGGATAATATGGTACTTAAAATTATTGGGTCAGGTATGTGGCCATAAAATTTCCTGCGTCACCAAAGTCTATTAGAGCTGGAAAGAATAAAAAACAATCATGTCAGTTGATTGGTACAGACTCAAGAATTAGTTGTTTTTTATATAAAAAAAATAAAGGGGCTTGCCTAGGACTACTGTTGTGCTACTGGGTAGAAGGTTATTTTGTATATTTTAAACATTGTCAACAAAGACAATGGGCCAGGGGTAGCTCAGTGGTTAAGGCAATAGACTATGGTTCGGAAGATGCCAGGTTCAAACCCCACAATCACCAAGTTGCCACTGTTGGGCCCTTGAGCAAGGCCCTTAACCCTAAAACTGCTTAGATGTGTAATGAGATAAAAATGTAAGTCGCTCTGGATAAGAGCGTATGCCTAAATGTAAATGTAAGACAAAATCATCTACTCCTTTCCTGCTATTCGGTAGACAGTTGCAATAATAAAAATGATGTAGACTATGATGTGCAGGTTGGATTGAGATGCGAATTGTAATTGTAAAATTGTAAGTGTATTAGATATTTGGGGATCTTGTGTGTCATAAAACCATAGCAGACCAACTCTTCTTGGCGCTCACTAAGCAGTCTCATTTTGTATAGTTCTGGTTTGCTTACTTGTTCCATTTGGCAGTGAATCATTATATCCTTTAATTCTTTCTACGACTAGGTAGTGGCAGTTGACAGTTGAAAAGTATGAAACAATCCAAATTTGTATGGGAAGTAATAAGAAGTAATCACATAGGAAACAGTAGGGGTTTTACATCCACAATATGATAACTTTTTCTAAAAATATCACAAAATGTTTAACTAATACCACAATACCATGGTATTAGTTAAACATTTAAAATATACAGCTGTGGTTATCATAAAGGTATGATTTTCCAGACATGTGAAAGTGAAAATATACTGACATGACTGGTCAGCCTAAAATCCCAGCCATACTCTGATTATAATTAAATGACCATAAATCTCTTACACTGTGAGTATTTAATATTATAAGAGAATGGCATGATTAAAAATGGAAAAGGCAATTTAATCAGTATTGTGAAAAGTAAACATTAAGGTAACCATCCAATCATACACCATAACTAACTGTGCTCAGTGATGTACAATGCTGGATTAAACACATAGGAATTGTTTATTCATAGTAATGACTAACATTCTACAGCAAGGGTAGGATTCTACTAGATGTCCATATGGCAATCTTTAAGCAATGCCTAAAAATCTATGTATTTAATAGATATTGTATATGAGTAACTCCCCTCCCCTCCCCTCAAAATAAATAAACCTTCCCAACAGTGTTTGACTGATAGTACTTCTAGTTAGTAACCTACATGTAGTAACCCAGTGTAAGAATATAATGATTGAAAGGGACATTCTGATTTTTTTTTTCAAGTTCAAGTAGACTTTATTGTCCCTTCAAACATATACAGTGGTTACCTAATCGGAATGTTGGTTTTACCGTCGCGGCGCTCAGGGGCAGCATTTGGGTTTGTGCGTTTGCTGGCTTTCACCACTGAGTGGCGCTATATAACTACAGACGTGCTCCTTTAGAACTGCACGTAGTAGTGGATAAAATCAAGTGAAACATTGTACTTAAACGAATTCATAATCACAGTATTAAAATTACAGTACAAATGTAGAATTCAAATTAAATTCAAATTATAATTAGAATCAAATTTAAGCAAAATAAATGTTAACGCAGTGAGCCTTTAGATTTTATCATGTGTAATTAGATAAGACGTGTGTAGAGTTTTGTGTCATCTTATTTTTTGTGTTCTTTAAATTTATAGTAGATTTATTAACTGAAATAAATGACCATAAAATTATAACATTTTCAGGACGTTCTACTGCGTCAGCAGATGTCGGTCATTCAGCCCCGCTTGTGTTTTTGCGTTATTATAAGAATGAAATGCAGTAGGCTGTTATGATCTGTAACGGGTTCGACCCATGTTGCACAGACAGCATCATAAAGCACGGACACGAGGCGAGGTCTTACGGGAATAGGGTAATTTATTTAGGTAAAATGGGGAAGAAAAAGGTTGAAGGCGGGAGAATGGAAAGAAAGGGAAGGGGATAAAGGTTGTGCATGTGCACACAGCTGACTATAAGTGACGGTGGGCGGAGTGGCAGAACGGAGCAAGCGGAGGCAGTGCTCCTGCATGCTCCCTCGTGACGACGCTTCTCCCACTGTTGATGGCCAGCGGGAGTCCTTAACTTAACGCAAACGTCCTCGCAGCCTTTTCCTCTTCGGCAGCGGAGCTGGGAAGGCGGGCACGGTGTGGGAGTGAAGATGCCGTGGGAGCTCGTGCAGCTCTTTCTCAAAGGGCGGAATTCCAGTGTCCTTGTTTAAAGTCCCTGGGGCGCGTCACATCGCCCCACCCACATACCACTCTCCTATTCTCCACCACACCACATAGTCCCAGACCTCGGACTAAACTCCGCGCCTTGCTTTTATAATGCGGAGCAAGCCCGAGATCATATTAACGTTAATTATCACCAGCCGGCACGAATAGGCGGCCGTCTTCTTCTGCACCGTCTTCTTCCATTGTCGAAGTGTATGTGAAGCCAAACACATCAAAAGTGGGACGAAACTGCGGCACCCGATTGAACCGAATATCTGCGCAAATACAGCGTAGCGCAACTATCTGGATAGCGCAGTGATGATCTGGTTTATTCACACAGCCCGGTGGATCGCGCAGCGCCGTTCGAATCACAAACCTTTTTCACACAGGGCCATGTAGATTTGGAGTTTTTTTTCTCCCTTAATAACGTAAATCTTCATTTAAAAACTGCATTTTGTGTTCAATTATGTTATCTTTGACTAATAGTTAACGGTTGTTGATGAGCAGAAATATGTAAGTGTGACAAACATGCAAAAGAATCATAAATCAGGAAGGGGGGCAAATAGTTTTTCACACCACTGTACATAATTTTATTTTTTTTAATGTAAGTTTATTTAAACTGTGAGTTGCTGAGGTTTGCCGCATTTTTTTACTTTGGCCATATTCATTTGGATGTTTGGATTTCAGATGATAGAAAAGGTTTGACGTGTTTCCACCACTTGTTAAAACAGTGCACTTGCATACTTTCCAAATCACGTTCATCTCATTCGTATCACTTTTCTTATACCCAAACCAATTCCACAACACAGACGATGCAGCTTTTTTTCTTTACAATCTCCTCGTTGTTGGTTTCGTCACATGTAAGCAAACTCACTGCTGCTGTACCATCTTCTTCCATTGTCGAAGTGTATGTGAAGCCAAACACATCAAAAGTGGGACGAAACCGCGGCACCCGATTGAACCAAATATCTGCGCAAGTACAGCGCAGCGAGACTATTTGGATAGCGCAGTAATGATCTGGTTTATTTGCGCAGCCCGGTGGATCACGCAGCCGGTGCAGCGCCGCTCGAATCACAAAGCTGCGCGACTCACTGTTTTTTATTTAAAAACAATTTAAAATATCAGGACTGTTTAATATTGTTTCCGCCTTGCCATGCCTGTTTTGTACGTGCGCATCCCAGCGGGGTAAAATGTATTTTGATGGTCGGCGCCGTCTATTTCTCTGAGTCGCGCAGCGCTGCCCAGTGGGTCACGCAGGATTGTGATTCGAGCAGCGCTGCTCAAGTTGGTCCGGCGTTAAACCATTATTGTTGCACTATGGTTCCACTTTTTCTCCCGGCCCCCAACTGATAAATTTACTTGTATTAATGATCCATTTATTTGTGTGTGATTGTTTAGTTTTTTCTATTATTTTCAACTAATTTCCTCCCATTCATTGTGCCCCACCTGTCATGTCTGTATTCCCCACTAGTGGGGCGCGCCCCACACTTTGAGAACCACTGGTATAGACAACCTAGGATTAATAGGAATAAGAGGCCCTGATTATACCGCACAAATATTATTTAGTACAACCAAATTCCTCCACACCATATGCGTGCGATTGAGCGCTGATTATACTATAGGAAATTAAAGATGAGGATTTTTATTTAGACTATAAAAAAATTAACCTATTTTTAGGTGTGCCAGCTGCCACTTTTTAGTTAGAAGTTTTCAATACAAATCTTATAATGCCCACATGACATGACGGAATTAGGCATGGCTGGTGAGCTATCCTTGCTAATGATCTCGGGCTTGCACCCCGCGCTATAGAGTACTTGGGGTTTGTTGGGTTACAGTGGATTTTACGAAGCGGTGTGAGTGCGACGGCCATCCTCAGAAAGAGTCAGTGAGAGCAGATGGAGGATGGTGCCTTCCACCTTTCGCTTCTTTGAAGTCCCTGGGCGCGTTTCATTCGCCCCACTTGCATGCTGCATTTCCGCGTTGTTGCGTGCGCGTCGCACTCACACTGCGTAGTAAAATCCACTGTAACACAACAAACCCAGAGTATTTTATAGCACGGGGTGCAAGCCTGGGATCATTAGCATGGATAGCATTACCAGCCGTGCCTAATTCCGCTTCGCATATCTGAACGGGAGGACGCCTAATGAGCGAGGTGCGATATCGATTTGGGCGCATGCCGTGACAGGCTGAAAGAAACTATTGTTCTTAAAAATGTAACAGATGAGGACACAGATTAATGTGCAAAAACTATATAATAAAACTATATAAGACTACATGGCCTTTATAAGACTCAACTTTTATTTAAGTGCACTCACAATAAAGAAAAAACTTTATGATTTTGTAAATGTTTGAAAGCAAATAAGGTGCGCTGTTCTGCATTGTTTTTGGTGAACTTGAGAAAATGAACGCAAACGTTTTTTAAAATGGTCAGAGTCAGTCTGCTTGCTGTTTTTCCTGACGTATTCATAATCATTAGTCTACTCCTGTCGGTGCGCTGTGGAAAACTTCATGCATGCCGTTTAGCGCTGATTTAGAATAAAAAGGAAATTAAAGAGGGGGATCACAATGCCGAATCAAAGTCCTGAGCCCAAACCTCATTTAAATGAAATTAACAAATATTATAGGTAAAAAAACAATAGCCCACGTTTAGAAAATGTTTATAAATTCTTTCCGACATGAGTTGGCCCAGTGTTATGCGCAGAGCACCAGGAGATTTCCTGAAGCTCCGAAATCGCTCGGGCATTTTTTCTAAATAGATGCTATCTTTAACAACTGATGGAGGTTTTGAGCTGTATACACACGTACAGTATTCCTGCCTAAACAACTCTTAACACTACACCTGTGACACAATAACAGTAATATTTCGAACATTTTGCAGGCTGCCATTTGGAGAAACGAAAGAATAATGAATAAACCAGTTGTTGGGTCAAAATAACCCAACCAGATGTTCATTTGTAAATGACTCACTACATCTCATATGACCCAACATGAGCAACCCAACAATGTGTTTAAAGTACCTGAAATAACCCAGAACTTAAATAACAATAATACGGAGATACGCTATATAACAGTTTATACTTTGTACAAATCAAATTGTCAGCTAGTGAACTTGATCTAAACAACATTTAACCAATGTTTTTTTTTACTCATTATTGTGAAGTACATATCAATAGCTCCAGTTCAGATTTTTCATGTTTTTTGTGTAAAATACTCATGTGGAAATTACCATCACTATTGTATTTACTGCAACGAGTGAAAATGTCACTTTGCGCCACCTGGCGGCCATTTTACGAATGACTTTGAAATGCAACTGATTTATTTTGGCCGCTGTCATCTTTACACAGCGGTGAGTGCGACGGTAATAACCATTCCGATTGGGTAACCACTGTACAGTTAGTACACAGTGAAACGAAACAACGTTCCTCCAGGACCAAGGTGCTACATGCAACATAAATTTACCACATAAATTAACAGAAGAGCTAAAACTAGCTAACTAAGAGGCCTAGGCCTAGAATGCAGCAGCGAGAGTCCTCACTAGAACCAGAATATATGAGCACATCACCCCTATCCTATCTTCACTGCATTGGCTCCCTGTGAAATTTCGCATTGATTTTAAAATACTACTCTTGACATATAAAGCATTAAATGGTCTTGCGCCGCAGTATCTGAGCGAACTGCTAGTGTCTTATGATCCGCCACGCCTACTTCGATCAAAGGATGCAGGCTGCTTGCGTATTATGAAAACTACAGCTGGGGGAAGAGCTTTTTCTTACAAAGCCCCAAAATTATGGAATAGTCTTCCAAATAGTGTTCGGGATTCAGACACAGTCTCAGTGTTTAAGTCTAGGCTAAAAACCTATTTATTTAGCCAAGCATTTTTATAAATAGATTTGCTTTAGGTAAAGGAGCAGATCTGGGGGACTCATGGACGTAGAGTATTACGGTGAACTGGTATGTTTAGATGCTGTCTTCCTCACTCTCATTTGATCACTCAGGTTTGATGACGGTGAGGTGATTGTTTGCTTTACATCTCAGGGAGCCCTCATGTTTGTGTTTCCTTCTGGCTCTCCCTTTTAGTTGTGCTGTCCTGCCGGAGTCCCTGCTTGCATTCTACAGTAAATATACATTCATATTATACATTATGTGACTGTGACCATACCTAACTGCCATCTGTCCTCTTCTTCTCTTTCTCCCCCTCTTTCTCTTTCCTCTCTCCCCCTGTCTCCCTCTCTCTCTCTCTCTCTCTCTCTCTGTCGAGCTACACATGTCATCCCTGAGCTGCCAGTGATCTAGACTCCCTCTGCCCTCCGGACCTGTTCCTTAAAGCAGCAGCAAGAAGTAGTCCAGTAGTGAATATTGTGCAAAAAAGAGCATTTACAGGTTGGTGTATACAATAGTTTGGTAGTGTAGGTCAGTGTGTTTGTGCTTGTGTTGATTAGTTAGTCCAGTCTCAATGTTTTGAGGTAGTTGAGTTAAGCTGAGTGATAATGTGTGTGTGTGTTTATCAGTCCAGACCCTTTGTGTTGAGAAGTCGGATGGCTTGTGGAAAAAAGCTGTTGCACAGTCTGGATGTGTGTGCCCGAATGCTTCGGTACACTTTTCCAGATGGCAGGAGTGTGAAGTGTGTGAGAGGGGTGTGTCCGATCAGCCACAATGCTGGTGGCTTTGTGGATGCAGCGTGTGGTGTAGATGTATTCAATGTAGGGGAGAGAGACCCCGATGATTTTCTCTGCTCAGGAGAAATGCAGCCGCTCAGGATGCTCTCGATAGTTCCTCTATAGAAGGTAGTCAGGATCGGTGGTGGAAGCTAGGCCTTCCTCAGTCTTCTCAGAAAGAAAAGACGCTGTTGGGCTTTCTTGTGCAGGGAGCTGGTGTTGAGGGACCAGCTGAGGTCCTTCTCCAGATGGACGCCCAGGAATTTGGTGCTTTCGACGAATGGTCGCCTCGTGTCCTCCTAAAGTCAACAACAAGCTTTGTTTTGTCAACATTCAGAGACAGGTTGTTGTCTTTACACCAGTCCGTTTGCCTCTGCACATCCTCTCTGTACGCTGACTCATCGTTCTTGCTAATGAGATCCACCACGAACTTGATGATGTGATTTGAATTGTGTGTTGCTGCACAGTCATGAGTCAGCAGTGTGAATAGCAGGGGACTGAGCACACAGCCTTGTGGGGTCCCAGTGCTCAGTGTGGTGGTGCTGGAGGTGCAGTTCCCGATCCGTACTGACTGAGGCCTTCCGGTCAGAAAGTCCAGGATCCAGTTGCAGAGGGAGGTGTTCAGGCCCAACAGTTTCAGCTTCCCGATCAGTTGTTGGGGGATGATAGTGTTGAATGCTGAGCTGAAATCTATGTACAGCATTTGAACATATGTGTCCTTATTGTCCAAGTGTGTGAGGGCAAGATGGAGTGTAGTGGAGATGGCGTCGTCCGTTGAGCTGTTAGGACTGTACGCAAATTGAAGTGGGTCCAGTGAGGGGGGCAGCAGGGTCTTGATGTGTCTCATGACGAGCCGCTCGAAGCACTTCTCGAAGATTATACACTTGATCATTTTGTTTCATACATTTTTCTCACAACTTTCATAGTCATTTCCATGAGTTTCTTTTGATTCTGTAAAGCTGCTTTGCAACGATCACCATTGCTAAAAGGACTAAATAATTATATTGAATATGTTGCCATCCCGATAAGCTTATCTGATTCGTGATCAGATATGAGACGAAGCTGCAAGAACTTCACAAGGCCAGATGCTTTGAAGTAGACCCCAAAACCAAGGGTGTAAATTGGCGATCCGGAAACCAAAGCAGACAGTTTTACAGCTTCACCCCGAGCTGGGGGGAGAACGACCACGTCACACCTAGACACTCTCTTGACCTCCAGAAGACATGCCTTTTAGTGAACAAAGGCATGGACACTATTTTAAACATTTTAAAGTGTGCCAGTAGGGCAAAACAGTACCCTTTTTCCTTGTGTATATGTTTGATTATTCTGCATAACTTTAAAGGTGTAATCCGCATTTACAAACCCCTTTTATTAGATAAAGGAAGGAATGAGTGGGTAATATATGTAATTTTGGTGTCAATCTCAAGCTGGCTTTATTTCAAGAATGTTGGTGAACATGGGAAATTGGTAGCATGAACAGAGCCCATGCAAAATTACTTTATAAAAAGTATTAAAAACTCCAACCGAATAGGTCACACGTGACAGCCGAAACACCGGGCTAATTTATGCACAACAGGAGGAACCACGTGAGGCGTGGCTAAGCCGCGCAACCACATCCGATTGGACCAATCACCCATGGGATGGACTGACCCCGAAGGGGACAAAAACCCTAAGGAGTAAGAGTTCAAGAGAAGAAGAAAAACAGTTAAAGATTCGATACAACTTTGACCCAGAGCTAAACATTACATATTAATGGTGAAGGATGCGTTGGCATTGTGTCCACATTAAAATGTCTACATTTATTGTTGAACAATGCGACCTTCCTTCGTTGTCTTTATTATATGTAAACCCTACAACTGTTTAACTGAACTCGCAAGTGAATCTCAAGTTTTTTTTGTGTGTATCAAATACATTTTCAAATAACCTAAACACTGAAAATATAATCTTATTTTGTCTTCAGATTCTTTCTTGTAACTCTCCTGTCTCAGTCACATACCTGTCTGATGGCTCATTATGCAGATCAGTATGCAGGCCTTTGTCTTCTCAGGTGTGAATCACTGCATTAGTAATGATGGTTCATCCCTTCTTGCATAGACCCTTTACACTCAAAAAGTGACTTAAAAGTGTTAATCTCTATATTGTTTTCTGTGAGCAAGTAAACAAGATAATTTTCACATAATTTTGAAGCAAAAACGTCTCGGGTTACTGTGCTCTGTAACCCTGTTCCCTGAAAAGGAAAACGAAGGAACGAGATGCTGCGTGAAAACGCTATGGGAACCATTTGTCCTGTTGCCGGTTGTGAAGCATGTGTGCAAATCATGCAAAAGCATCCTTAAATTGATTGTCAGAAATCAATCACTTGGTAGGATTTGAGAGCAATCACTTTGACAGTCAACATTTGAAACTGTATTATTGATTTTCAGATATCCGGAAGAGCCCGCAAAATCTGAAAAATTGGACGCAGCCCCCGTTCCTCTTGGGAACCAAGAATAGTAGCCTGACTCACTGTCTGGTGGGGGAACATGTTCCATGGCCCCCTTCCCCAGCAGCTTTTGTTATCAGATGCGCACTTTCAGGTTTCATGGAAGTGGAGACCACGCCATTGAAAACACAAAGGGTGAAGTGAGAACTGAATCCTGTAGTTTCTCTCTCCATTGCTTAGTACCCAAGGAGATATACTTGGCAGTAGCTTCCACGCTGCCAGTTTCTCAGAAAAGGGCAAAAGTCTCGGCGGCTTGGTTAAACGGGGGGGATGTTAGATGTTCGGCATCCTGAAACATGGCAGGAAAAAAACGAAGAACTAAAAGCCTATTGGAGACTGGTGTTGCCCGAAACACCAGTGGTGGCGGAGCAAGAACACCGACCTCCTGGGGGTGCCAGGGAGAACACTTCATTCGTCTGAAAGGAATTCTGGGTGCCTCTCCCTATTGGGGGGGCCACCTCCATTAATTTTATTTAATAAATTTTTATTTTTTTAATCAGTCTGACCTCTTGGGGCAGATAGTGCAACGCGGCGCACCCCAATCTTTACGAGGAGGTGCCCGGGTCCAAAAAAAAACACCCTCCTTGTGTTTTACGCCTCGCAAGAGTCAGACCCAATCGAGACTGGGTGGCTGACAATCCCGACTCTTGAGCACGGCGGGGAGGGAATTTCCCAAAAGCTTGTTCGTATAACTTCGCCCCAAAATCTAGTGGCGGCTGAGTTAACGACATCGCTAAACAGGCCGGAGGAATGCACAATCCTATCCTTGATGCGCCTGAGATTTAGCCACAGGTGCCTCCTGCGAAAACCATAGCAGCCATAAAACGGCGGATAACACGAGCCATCTGCTTTGTTGCACGAAGAGACAAGTCTGTAGCTTGGCATAATTCCAATATGCCTTATCTTGAAGAGCCCCGTCAGTACTCAAATCTCTCAGCAGGTCAGCCTGGTAGGCCTGCAAAACTGCCCTGGTGTACAGTGGAGCACCAAGCTGACCTACTTGAAAAGCTTTCCGCTCCAGGGAAGATGAAAGTCTACACAGCTAGAAAGGAAGTATAAGCTTTCCAGGAAGGATGATGTCCCAGGAGAGAGATAGCCTGTGAAGCGTCTCTTCTATCTGGGTGTCATCATATAACCCCGTGTTTCCACATCAACTATATTTAAATAAATAAATAAGTTGATGGCAGGAAAAACACGGGATGAATACAGCTTACTCTATGAAAGGGTTAACTCATATGGAGAGAGCTAAGAGGGGGGAGAGAGCGTCGTTGAGGCTCCGACCCCCGGCCCCACGACAGAACCTTCCGTCTACTGTTTTTAAGTCCTTAAGGCTATTTTCATCTCCGCGTATGCAAGGGAGGAATCCCCGTGATGAGAACGCGAAAGAAAGGAGCTTACCTCTGTCTGCCGCAGCTCTGTCAAATGCACGAGTTTAAGCCAGGAATGCGCGGCGGCTCGAAGCTTCTCAAGGAATGCGAGGCGCGCGCAGCACTTAACCGAAGCAGTGTAGAGATCGCCCTCCGATATGGATTATCACACACGGAGGGATATCTAGTTTAAACTCCGCCATATTGGTGAGTTAAACACTTTCTTATTTTGCTGGTTTAAACACAGACACGCTCACGACAAGGTGAAGACAAATGATCTGAGGTTTGTCGCCGGCTCACTAGTATTTATAACCTGCAGCTGCATCTAATCAGATGACGTCACCTGACCGAGGTTATATATAGCCAAAAAATTTGCCGTGTTTGCACACATGCTTCACAACCGGCAACAGGACAAATGGTTCCCATAGCGTTTTCACGCAGCATCGAGAGAAAGCCTTTGAAAGGGAACACTAGTCCACCAGCCCTTGTGAAACAATGTCTTGTGAACAAATGTTCTGTATGAGTTTCATGGCCTTATTTCAGCTACTTTTATTTTCACAAAACTTACTAACCACGCATAATATATTGTTCCTAAAAAATGCAAACACATACATTCATTTTGGTCACATAGTGTTAAGTTTAAAATGTAGAAGAAGTGTCCGAGCTAAGTTTTAAGCTAAGAGAGTAAGAGTTATTTCTTGTTGTGTCCGCTGCACCTTGATACACTTATCGGTCCGGGCCCGATCGACCGGAAGAGACAAACACACACACACACACGCAGGCATGATGTCTGAAGATCTCTGTTTATTCTCAGCAAAGAGAGCACATTTAAATGCTGCTACGTCCCGAACATCAAAAGAACCAGTCATTAACATGTCAGTCATAGAGGGACCCGGAGACAGACAGGTGTGAGGAGATACATTTGCATTCTCCTGATTAAACAAAAGGGTTCTAGCAGACAGGAGCCATTTGGATGTATCCTTGTCTGAATACAGGATATACAAGGTGTTACCACAGAAGGCATGAGGAAGCACAGTGAGGGGTCTGTTCTCAAGGCACAGGAATCTTCTTATTAGATTACACTGTCTTACAATATTATAAAACCTTACACATAGTATTGTAGAACAGTTTGTGCTGATTACAAGAAAAATACAGGTTGGTCAATAATATATTACAAGTAGCTGAAAAAAGAACAAATATCAGAGCATGTCCAAACATCTCAAGGGCTCCAAAATCACCTCGGACCCCAGAGGGTTAATAAACCATTTTAGAAAATATACACTTTTGTTGTTTATTTAGGAAATTAAAACATATATTTAAACTTTAACCCATTAGATAAAGCAAATGTTATCAAGAGTAGCTAGCTTCTGATTCTTCTTGCTATATGATTACACATTATTTTAGTGTGTACATAACACTTGTTCTCATTATTTGATGTGTGCATCTCTCCTGTAATATAAATGTAAAAAAATTAAGTTACAAATTGGGATATTAATTAAGCAAACAACAAAACACATTAAGTGGGAAGGTTATCTTTATTTAAACACCAACTTTCCACTCTATTTAAACATTTTTAGAAACTATATCGCTTCCTTTATATAACAAAAGTGCAATTTAATAAAATCAGTTAAATGACTTTTAGACTGTTCTATGGATGTGTACACACTTTACCTTTGTCTCTAACATGCAGCCTTTGAACAAATCATCCAAATATACCAGACACTGTTAAATAATTGAGTGTGAGCACTAAATAATTCAGTGCATATATTAAAGTCTGCTCACCAGGAAGGTTTTGGCTCATGCAAGTAAAGGAGACAAATGTTCATGAAGAGGAATACAGGCCCCGGATCTGTCCACACATGATCAGGCACATTTGGCATGACACATACTTCCCGGGCCTCCAGCATTAGCAGATAAAATTTGAATAAAGGAATAACTAATATGCCAAAACAATAGTAAGCTCAAAAAGGAAAATGTTTTTTAGATTAGTTTTGACCATTTCTCTGGTTTGGGCTAGTCTCCATTGAGCTGTGGTTAGTCTGCTAGCTCTCTTTTGAATTCTCTGTTAAGCGACTGTTATCGTGAACATGTGTACATGAATAACAGCTTTCTTTTCGCTGTATTAGATAGGATTAGCTTATACTCTGAGAAATGTTTCTTGCTCACAATTAAGCAATTTTCACACTTGTTAGTATAACTTCTGGAGCTGGTTTATCAGGTCAGTGGAGTCAATCACTGATACAGTACAAAATAAAAATGTGCACGCATTGTAGGTTAGTTGTTGTCTACCACTCAAACGGAATGATGTTGCAATCTGCCGCCGTTTAAACATGAAATACACTATATCTCCAAAAGTATGTGAACACGTGTCCATCAAAACCATATGCGATTCTCCCCCAAGCTGTTGTTGCAACATTGGAAGCACACAATTATATACAGTAGAAGGCCTTCATGTGCTGTAGTATTACAATTTCACTTCACTGGAACTAAGAGGCATAAATGTGTTCCAGTGTGATCCCTATGCATAAAGAAATTGGAACATTGACTGCACCCCAGGGCTCCTTGCCCAATATCAGTGCCTGACCACATTATTGCTCTTATGGCTAAATGGGCCACAGCTACGTTCCAAGCCATATCAAGGTTATTATAAAAGTTAAAGATCACATACTGTATGGGTATGATTGTCAGGTGTCCACAAACCTTTGGCCATATAGTGAGTGCCTATTAAAAATTTATCAAATTACAGTATCATTGCTTATCTTAGTCCCTGCTAGTAGTTTGTTAGAACCAGTGGCACTTTTTAAGGAAGTCCTGAATGAGACTTTTCAACTGGGACTCCAAAAAGAGATTTTGTAGGGGAAGGTTTTTATGGTGTGGTGTCACAGCTAATTCGGGAGGCCAGAGAGAACAAAGGCAACCCGTCAGTGTTATGGCTTGACCTAGCAAATGCGTTCGGCTCCATTCCACACAAGTTAGTCCAGCTCACTCTGATAAAGCATCATATTCCAAACAGGTGCAGAGACCTCATTGCTGATTACTACAACAACTTCAGGATGAGGGTCTCTTCTGGAACAACTACATGAGCTTGGCATAAGGTGGAGATAGGTATCATCAAAGGTTGCACTATCTCTGTGATGCCGTTCTCCCTGGCCATGAATATGCTGACCAAGTCTGCTGAGCCAGAGTGCAGAGGGCCCCGAATGAATTCTGGACAACGGCACCCATCCATCAGGGCGTTCATGGATGACCTATCAGTCACGACGGAATCAGTGCCAGGCTGCCAATGGATTCTGAAGGGACTCGAGAAGCTAATCGAATGGGCCAGGATGCATTTCAAACCTTCCAAATCAAGATCTATGGTACTGAAGAAAGGCAAGGTGGAGGACAAGTTCCGGTTTTACATCACAGGTACAGCCAATCTTAGAGAAGCCAGTCAAGAGCATGGACAACCCACACGGAAAGAACCTATATAAACATATATGTTTTAATATAGGTTTTGATATAGGTTTTTAATATATGTGACATATATAAAATTGGCCGTTTTCCTATATTATATGTACATATATGTACATATATGCGTGCATATACAGTATGCGTGCATATATGTACCTATATAGACATATATAAAATTGGCCGTTTTCCTATATTATATGTACATATATGCGTGCATATATGCGTACATATATGTACCTATATAGTAATACAGTATATGTG
The DNA here is from genome assembly GCA_030522415.1 of Channallabes apus. Lineage (NCBI taxonomy): Eukaryota > Metazoa > Chordata > Actinopteri > Siluriformes > Clariidae > Channallabes > Channallabes apus. Next base: position 20,432,571 of record CM060117.1, on the reverse strand, counting down.
ACATATATAAAATTGGCCGTTTTCCTATATTATATGTGCATATATGTACATATATGCGTGCATATACAGTATGCGTGCATATATGTACCTATATAGACATATATAAAATTGGCTGTTTTCCTATATTATATGTGCATATATGTACATATATGCGTGCATATACAGTATGCGTGCATATATGTACCTATATAGACATATAAAATTGGCCGTTTTCCTATATTATATGTACATATATGCGTGCATATATGCGCACATATATGTACCTACTGTATATAGTAATACAGTATATGTGACATATTTAAAATTGCCCGTTTTCCTATATTATATGTGCATATATGCGTGCATATATGAACCTATATAGTAATACATTTACATTTAGGCATTTGGCAGACGCTCTTATCCAGAGCGACTTACATTTTTATCTCATTATACATCTGAGCAGTTGAGGGTTAAGGGCCTTGCTCAAGGGCCCAACAGTGGCAACTTGGTGGTTGTGGGGTTTGAACCTGGGATCTTCCGAACCGTAGTCCAATACCTTAACCACTGAGCTACCCCTGTCCCCAATACAGTATATGTGACATATAAAATTGGCCGTTATCGTATATTATATGTACATATATGCACATATATAGGTACATATATGCATGTACTGTATATATATGTGTGCATATATGCACCTATATGTTTACCTAGATTAGTAAAAAAATCCATAGCTGCTAGACAACATAAATAAAAGCCCAAAATGAAGAAATTAATTTTTTATTTTCTTAAGAACAATCAACTAGTAAAAGAACAAAAACATGACAATTTGAATTGATAGCCTATCTGCCTTCGGGTGGCTGCCGGCCACTTCTTCAATGTAGCATCTAGAGAAGACAAAAATAATAAGACAGTATAATAATAATAAATGATTATTTATTAAAACTTCAGACGACAACAATTAGTGCCACGAGGTTATTTGCAACACTATATGTTCTACAAAATAGAGGACTACACACCCTACAGCGCAATACCCCAGAAATGTGGCTTTAGAAGAGGAAAGGTAGGATTAAGAAGTGAGCAAGCGATGAATTAGTATTATAGGTACCAAGCAGATACAGTAACAATAATGGGTGCCCTACCTTATGCAGTCTCCATTGATGGCTAATAAACATTGATACAAGTAGGCTATGGTTAAAGTGGTGAGCTTATAAAGTCTGAAATGTTTTTTTTCCCTTCTCAACGCATTATGCATTTATTCACCAATAATGGCTACCTTTTTAATTTGGTCAAGTCTCCAAGTCGAAGGTGCCCAGCAGCAGATTCCGTATCATGGCAGTAGCAGAGGTGGCAAGGTGGGCTGCTCTCCACGCTTCTGCCTGGCAAAACACCCCAGAGCCCTTTATAACTTCAATCTGAAAAATTATTTCACACCACAATATTAATTTATTGGCAACTTTTAGAAACTTTTCATGTTTCATACTGATTCTCATGTTTAGCTTCCCAATAGTTAATAGGATTTTATGTATAAATGCAGATTAATGATAAAGATACATGCAGGGTAAAACTGCAACAGGAACAGTACAAAATAAAAACTGAAAAAAGACGGACATTCAGAGTAAAACAGTGCAAGATAAAAACAAAAAACTGTACAAAACATATATGCAGGGTAAGCATTGGTGGGAGCAATGTCCAAGCAGTGTAGAGAAATATTTCTGTACGACTTCATTGTTTTGTGCTGTGTAGTATAGTATTGTAATACAGTAGCTGATCAGAGGGATCAACTCCCCATGTGCTGGTTGTACGCAGTCACAGGAAATGTCTTTGTAGTCCATGTACCTTGTAATTTCACCCTCATCTTCACCGCGTCTACTGTATAAGCAGAATGGATGGTACAACATGTAGATACTTCTCGTGTGTCCATCCACTTCACAAATACAAGAGGTCCATCTGAACGGAGCTTGCGTGTCCTGATGTGAGGGGCTGGTGAAGGCAAGGGTGATGCAGACACATTCCTAAAAACAAATAAATAAAAAAATGTTAGCCTATACTGTTCAGAGTAAATGGATGTGCAATTAATATGGATGCATAATATATAAAGAGATGACCAAAAAAATTATCCACACTTCAACATGAAAAATATACACCTCTCTTCTGTAGGTCACATGACAGCATCAATGATGGTGATAAATAATACTACACACTGCAGCCAGAATTCAATTTGAGTTTTAAAAAAGGCCATAGATAACAATTGTGAAAGTGTGTATACATTTTTGTGCCCCTCTGTATTTTTGATGGGCAATAGGCTGGGCAAATATCTGTTGATGGACAACAGACCATGTAGTGGATCTCAAACATTTACAACTGAGACATTAGCAAACACCATCCATTGGACATTACACACATATTGAACACATTCTAAACAATTACATCTTATCAGGCATTTGTAAATACATGCTAAACAAAAGGGATTATATACATTTACACCAAAGAAATATTCATAAGCATCACTTAGCTACATAAGGCAGTATTTTAGCCACCTGGAACTAGCTTGTTTGTGCTAAATAACATTACTGATAGCAGTGTTATAAGCTAACCAAAATGGAGCCAAATACACATTAGCAACTATAATCTAAAGCTATCCAAAACAAGGTGAATATAAACATCTGTAAACTCCATAAGGCATTAGCTTAGCCACCGGGAAATATCATGTTTGTGCTACATGAGGCAGCATGTTAGCATGATTTACCTAAACTATATAAATGGCATTGAAAGCCAATGTGTCACACAAGCTGACAAGAGCTAGCTGTAGTGAGGAAAATATTTACTAATATTAGTTTAATATTATCAGAATAAGAGTTATATAAGACTTAATAACTTACCCAGTGTAGCATGGGTCTATTCTCTGTTCAAAATGCTCCCGTTCGGCGTCGGAGTCACACAGTCTTCTTCTGAGGTAAATGTAAACTCCTCCCACTTTCCAGGAGTTTCCTCGGATGTGTAAGCACGTGCCATCTTCTAAAACGTGCAGAAAACTCACTGAATCTGAGTGTTTTCAAACCTGTCTCTGTGTGTGTGTGTGCTGATCAGTCCGGCGTCCAGGGGCGTGGCCTAGTATGTAAATTACCCGGACTGATTTCCGTATGATTGGCGTGTGGGCGTGTCCTGCCTCGAGTTATTAGCAGATAAGTGCGACAGAAATTCTGTGCCTCTCCTTGGTTTCATACGGATTATATAAACTGAGAGTATTTGTTTTCAATGTGACTTGCATCATTTAAAAGTAGACACTTTAAGATATATAGATATATTTCTCATTTCAGTTAATTTTAGTGACGTGTTTCAAAAAGATTTTCACGGAGACTGAGGTTTCATATATGTGCATATATCCTCATATACTGTATGTGGCCAATTAGGATACCAATTTAATGTGTTTGCACATAAGTTCTTTGCATTTTTTTAAAGTTAGTTCTTAGTTATTGCCTTGATAATAGAAAATATAAGCTAGGCATCATGTATGACAGTTGCCAAAGTGAGATATGAGCTAAAATGACCAGATCCTGCCATAGGAGACATATCTTGTATGTACATATAGGGCTTATATGTGGATATAAAGAAGCAATACAGGAGACCTATATGGCCTGTATATACGCATATATGCACCTCAATGTTGCCTATATGTGGCATATATACGCATATATGCAGCATATATATTATCATATATATGCATATATACTGTATATAGGTTTCATATATCCTCATATAGGTGCGGTTATATGCGCATATATACTGCATATAGGTTTCATGTATGCGCATATATCCTCATATAGGTGTGGTTATATGCGCATATATACTGCATATAGGTTTCATATATGCGCATATATCCTCATATAGGTGCGGATATATGCGCATATATACTGGATATAGGTTTCATATATGCGCATATGTCCTCATATAGGTGTGGTTATATGCGCATATATACTGTATATAGGTTTCATATATGCGCATATATCCTCATATAGGTGCGGATATATGCGCATATATTCTGCATATAGGTTTCATATATGCGCATATATCCTCATATAGGTTCTTTCCATGTGGGAAGGTTTTTGACAGCTCTCTGAAAGACTCATCATCTATCCAGTCAACTTGTGCTGAGTTGGATGGCTGGCTGAAATCTGTGGACAAGTCTGGTCTACCTGGAAAGTTCAAAGCCTGGGTCTACTAGCATGGCATCCTTCCCAGAATCCTTTGGCACCTCCTCATCTATGCTGTCCCAATCTCTACTTTTGAGATCCTACAGAGGAAAGTCAGCAACCACCTGCGGAGATGGCTTGGGTTACCAAAGAGCCTGAGCAGCATCACACTTTATGGGGAATTGAGAATTAATGTCCAATTTTTATTTCAGCCAACTGTTCTGGGTTTTTTTTTTTTATATAAATTTTTTTTTTTTTTTTTTTTAGTAAATCTCCAGTTGGGCTCAAATGAACTCTGAAAGTGTTAAATCAACACTAGGGATTTTACTGTGAAGCTTGATTGTCTGCTCTGGTGATTATTGTTGAGATACATTCAAATAAAAATTTTATTAGTCACATACACAGTCATACACAGTATAATATGCAGTGAAATGCTTATACGACCGCCAGTGACCTTAAAAAAAGAAAAGAAAAGCTTGTACGTGAAATAAATAATCAATAAAAAGGAAATACTAAAGAAATAATTTTAACTTGTAAAATTAATTGTACAATAAGGGCATAATAGAATATTGCAAAAATTTAGAAATATAGGGTAGATAGAGTATATATGTATATAGAATTAAAGTGTCAGTGGTTGTGCAAATATGCATGAAAGGTGACATGTGCAATTGTCCAGATGTACGAGTATTTAGTGCAAGTGTGTATGAATGTGTCCATGATTGTCCAGTCAGTGTTGTGAGCTTAAAAGATGTTATTAGTCCTGTGTGGAGGTGTGATTGTGATTGAGAGACCTTATCGCCTGCGGGAAGAAGCTCCTCCTCAGCCTCTCTGTGTTGGCCTTTAGGGAGCGGAATCTCTTCCCAGACCGCAACAAAGAGAACAGTCCATTACTGGGGTGACTGAGGTCCTTCATGATCTTCCTGGCCTTAGTCCAGCACCGCTTGCTGTAGATGGAGTGCAGGTCAGGGAGCTCAGTGCGGATGATGCGCTCGGCTGATCGCACCACCCTCTGTAGAGCTCGTCTGTCCTGCATGGTGCTGTTCCCGAACCAGGTCGTGATGTTTCCCGTCAGGATGCTCTCTATGGTGCAGGAGTAGAAGTTCCTGAGCACCTTGGAGGGCAGTCTAAAGTCTCTCAAGCGTCTGAGGTGGTAGAGACGCTGCCGGGCTTTTTTCACCACGGTGTTGATGTGACAGGACCATGACAGGTCCTGCGTGATGTGAACACCGAGGTATCTGAAGCTGTCCACTCTCTCCACTGGGCTCCTGTTGATGACGGGGGTCTGGTAGTTCCTCTCCTGCTTTGTACTAAAGTCCACTATCAGCTCCTTTGTCTTACTGACGTTCAGGAGGAGATTGTTCCTCTGGCACCAGTTCTCCAGATTTCCAATCTCCTCTAGGTAGTCCGACTCATCATTGTTGGTGATCAGTCCGACCACGACGGTGTCGTCAGCAAACTTGATGATGGAGGTGGAGTTGGTAGTGGCCACGCAGTCGTGGGTGTACAAAGAGTACAGCAGGGGGCTCAGAACACAACCCTGGGGGGCTCCAGTGCTGAGAGTGAGTGTGGCTGAGACATGTCCGCCCATCCTTACTGCCTGTGGTCTGCCAGTCAGAAAATTGGAGATCCACTGACATATAGATGAGCTCAGTCCCAGGTGCTCCAGCTTGGTGGTGAGTGTGGAGGGAATTATGGTGTTAAAAGCAGAGCTGAAGTCGATGAAGAGCATTTTAACATAATTCCCTTTCCTAGTGTCCAGGTGAGTGAGTGATGTGTGGAGGAGATGAGAGATTGCATCGTCTGTGGAGCGGTTCTGACGGTATGCAAACTGTAGTGGGTCCAGTGTGTCGGGTAGTGAAGAAATGATGAAGTCTCTGATAAGGCGTTCAAAGCACTTCATCACTACTGAGGTGAGGGCTACAGGGCGATAGTCATTGAGGGAAGCAGGATGTGGTTTCTTCGGGACAGGAACAATGATGGACTCTTTGAAGCATGTGGGGATCACCGACTGAGATAAAGAGATGTTGAATATCTCAGTGAACACAGGTGCTAGCTGGTCTGCGCAGGCTCTGAGGATACGACCTGAGATGCCGTCTGGTCCTGCTGCTTTCCTGGTGTTCACTCTCTTGAAGGCTCTCCTCACGTCGTGCTCGGAGATGATGAGCGCGTTCCCGGTGCTGGCTGTGTCTTCCTGTCTGCAGCCGTTAGCGCCGCTAGCATTAGCGACGTTAGCATTAGCGCTGTTAGCATTAGCATCGCTAGCGTCTTTAGCTGCAGCCTCGAAGCGAGCATAGAAGGTGTTGAGCTCGTCTGCCAGAGTCGCGTCCGCGTTCGTCATACCGGATGCTGGTGCTTTATAGTCCGTTATTGTTCTTAGTCCCTGCCACAGGCTCCTAGAGTCACTCTGTTGAAGCTGTGACTCTAGTTTTCTCCCGTAGCGCTGCTTCGCCTCTTTCACCGCCTTCCGGACGTTATATGACGCAGCCTTGTAGGGTTCCATGTTCCCCGACGCAAGTCCCGTGTTGTAGGCAGCGGTGCGAGATCTCAGAGCGTCACGGATGGTTTTATCCACCCACGGCTTCTGGTTGGGAAACGTTCTGATAGTCTTTTTCTCCACCGTATCGTCCACTTGCCAATAAATCCCACAACCGCTTCGGTAAACATGCTGACGTCTTCATCGGAGCTGTTTCTGAACATGTCCCAGTCTGCGTCATCGAGTGCGTCCTGTAACGCAGCCACCGATTGGTCCGTCCAGCGCGCGACCTCCCTCTGAACCGGAACTTCCTGTTTCAGCCTTTGTTTATATTTTGGCATGAGGAAGATGGCGGCGTGGTCGGACTTACCAAACGCTGGACGAGATTGTGCCTTGTAACCGTCTTTGACCGTGGTATAACAATGGTCCAGTGTCCTTTCGCCCCTGGTGGGGCAGGTGATGTGCTGATAAAAGTTCGGCGCTGCGCGTTTGAGGTTGGCACTATTAAAATCCCCCGCCACAATGAGTGCAGCGTCCCGGTGTTGTGTCTGGTGCTGTGTGAGCGCCTCATGCAGCTCGCATAAGGCAGTGTCAGTGTCTGCTTGTGGAGGGATGTAAACGGCACTGATTATGACCGATGTGAACTCCCGTGGAAGATAAAATGGATGACATATGATGGACAGTATTTCCAGGTTTGGTGTGCAGGAGCGTGTAAGAGGAACAACGCTCGCGCTGTTGCACCAGCTGTTGTTCACCATTAAGCACACGCCGCCTCCCCTTGACTTCCCCGAGTCCCTCGTCCTGTCCATGCGGTGAACCGAGAAGAACTCGGCTGGTTGTATGGCGTGGTTTGGCACCGCTGGGTTCAGCCATGTCTCGGTGAAGCAGAGGAGATTGCAGTCCCGAATGTCTCTCTGGAACTTTATCCTGGCCCTGAGGTCATCAAGTTTGTTCTCCAGTGACTGGACGTTGGCGAGCAGGATGCTAGGCGTACGCCACGCGAAGCGACGGACCCGAGGGAGACGAGCTGGCGTGAGGAACCGGCTCAGAGCCCATGCACACCGCACACCTCTGCCTAGCATCCTGCTCGCCAACGTCCAGTCACTGGAGAACAAACTTGAAACTCCATTGTTCTCCCTCAGGATCTCACTCGGCCAGCTCGGATCCGGAGTTAAAAACGTCGAATTGTGAGTACATTGTATACCAATAGAAACAAGAGTGTCTCTATCATACCTAATGTACTCAATGGTGGTGATTTTGCCGATTTTAAAACACTGAAAACTAACTTAAAGAACAAAAACAAAGAAAAGGTGGTCGGAGCAGTCGTGACGGCAGCCGACCTCACCGGCGCCATCTTCAGATTCGTCTACAGCTACAGTACAGCTGTCTACAGCTACAGTACATGGGATTAAAATCACATTTCAATTACAATTACTCATCACAGTGCTGGCACAATGCTGATCAAAATATAGAATATTCTTTGCTCTGACATAGAGTCTAGAGAGAAGTCTACGGAGGTGTGATACAGCCTGACATGAAACAGATTAGTTAATTCTAGATGCACTAATTAGTGTGCATATGCAGAAGCAGCAGTGTGAGTATCATTGTTTACACAATGTATTATGCTAAGTGTATTTTTTGTCATGCACACTCAATCCACGACCGGCACTAGGACCCGGAAGTAGAGCGGTCGTAAATCAGGAAGTATAAAAGGAGTAAATAAACCAAAGCAGAGCGCTCAGTCATTGAGTTCGGCCCATGTTGGTTCGTGTTGTGATCTTCCAAACCGTGAGTACTCACCAATCTTTTGGGTTATTGCTTTCTGCTATTTGTGTGTGCATTTATAGGACGCGGGTTAAATTTGTGTTTTTCCCTCGCTCACCCTTTGTGAGAGTCCTTATACTAAATCGCGGGGATATCCTACCTACTCGCTTCTCTCCGCGTTTGGGTTCACCATCCACGCTACATTGGGCTAACCGCTAAAGCTACGTCTTCTGGTCCTTCAGGTTAGTTCGCCCGTGACAGAATGACTGAGCCCTCCGCGGTGAACCCAGCGGATTATGCGAGTCTTTGCGACGTTGTGGATCAGTATGCCGCGCTAATCAATCAGCCTGGCGCCGCATCATCACCCCTCCCCCCCCCTTCTGATGTTTTTCTTTCTCTACCAGAAAAATGGAATGGCACGGACGGGAAATGCAGTGTGTTTTTAACAGCGCTTGAGTTGGTGTTTGAGTTCAATTCCACCAGGTACTCCACCGACCGACTACGCATTGCACTACTCGTTTCGTTGCTAACAGGGCAGGCAGCTGAGTGGGCCACGGCAGTTATCCGCGCTGACACGGACGTCGCTCACTCATACAACGAATTCACCCGTCAGCTCAAACTCACTGTTGAACACCCTGCGGGCGAGGTGGAGACCGACTCAAAGCTCTATCATCTGCGGCAGGGAGCATTGTCCGTGAGTCGCTATACGGCTGAATTCCGCACGCTCGCCGTTCAGACCACCTGGGGAGATGCAGCGCTCCGGACATCCTACTACGAGGGGTTGGCTTCTAGGATAAAGGATGAACTAGCCGGGCGAGAGCTCCCCGGTACACTGAAGGGGCTAATCCAACTGGCCCTGCGGATCGACCAACGCCTCGTCTCTCGCCCGAAGCCAGCTCCTAGAACCCTGCCGCCAGCATCGACGTTCACCTTCAACCCACCACGACCACCTTCTTTCGCCACCTACGCCACACCTGGACATGTTGGTTCTCCACCTCCTGCCGTGGTTGACACAGGACCCGGGGAACCCATGCAACTAGGGCGCGCCTCCCTGACCGTATCGGAACGCGCACGCCGATTCAAAGAGGGTCTGTGCACATATTGTGGTTCCGCGGACCATCACCGGGCGTTCTGCCCTCTACGTCCGGGAAACGCCCAGGCCCGGTGAACAGAGGGAGAGATTCACCGGGCCTCCTTCAGATCTCCACCACCATCGACAACCCTAACGCGCGCCTTACGGTTCAGGTATCCCTCCAAATTGGCCACAAACGAGTTCGAAGTACCGCATTCATCGACTCCGGGGCAGCGGGTAACTTCATTGACTCATCTTATGCCAAAAAATTGGGGGTAAAAATTGAGACGTTATCCCAGCTCATTCGGATCACTTCAGTTGACGGTCGCCCCCTTTCATCTAGCCCTATCATCCCCCAAACCCAACCCATCACCTTAGTCATTGACCAACACAAAGAACAGCTCCGGTTTCACCTCACCTCCATCTCATCACCACATCTCATCATTCTGGGTCACCCATGGCTCATCCAACACGACCCCCTCAACTCCTGGACTCAGAACAGAATTCTACAATGGGGCGCGACCTGCACCGAACTTTGCCTGAGGGCTGCGGCTGGGACGTGCTCTAGGGAGTCCGAGGCCCCCGACGTCGACACCAATGCCATCCCCACTGCGTACAGAGACCTGGCTGAGGTCTTCTGTAGAAGACACGCCACACACCTCCCACCGCATCGCCCCTATGACCTGGCAATCGACCTCCAGCCGGGCTCTATACCACCCCGCGGCCACCTCTACTCTCTCTCCACCACCGAGACGCAGGCAATGGAAGACTATGTGACAAATGCCCTCCGCCAAGGTACCATCCGGCCCTCCTCATCACCTGCTGCCGTGGGGTTCTTCTTCGTGAAGAAAAAAGGAGGAGAACTTCGGCCATGTGTCGACTATCGGGGGCTAAATAACATCACCATAAAGAACCGACACCCGTTGCCTCTTACCAACTCTGCCCTGGACGCCCTCTCTGGCGCTACCATCTTCATAAAGTTGGACCTGCGGAGCACCTACAACTTGGTGCGCATCAGAGAGGTTGATGAGTGGAAGACGGCCTTCATCACACCCACGGGACACTATGAAAGCCTGGTAATCCCCTTTGGTCTTTGCAATGCCCCCGCCGCTTTCCAACATTTCATCAATGACATTCTCCGGGACATGTTAGGGCGGTGGGCATTTGCATACTTGGACGATATCCTAATTTATTCACGAACTTCTGAAGAACACACTCAGCACGTCAGAGCGGTTTTAAAGAGATTACACGCCCATCAACTGTACTGTAAGTTGGAAAAGTGCGCTTTTCACGAGCGCTCCACCACGTTCCTGGGTTTTGTCATCTCGCCCCAGGGTGTGGCCATGGACCCGCAGAAACTCGAAGTTGTGCGTCATTGGCCCCTACCCAAGACCCTTAAGCAGCTTCAACGGTTTCTCGGGTTTGTGAACTTCTATCGTCGCTTTATCCGGGACTACAGTACGGTTGCCGCCCCCCTAACCGCTCTGACCCGACCCTCACCGTCACCCTTCACTCTAGACTCTGCCGCCATCTCAGCCTTCCAAAGGCTTTGCCAACTTTTCACCACCGCACCGATTCTTCTTCACCCAGATTCAAGCCAACCATTCGTTGTGGAGGTGGACGCCTCAGATGTGGGTGCTGGGGCTGTTCTCTCCCAGCGAGGTCCAGACCAAAAACTACACCCCTGTAGTTTTTTCTCCAAAAAATTTGACACCACTCAGCAGCGATACGGGGTAGGGGACCGCGAGCTGCTGGCCATAAAGTGGGCTTTGGAGGAATGGCATCACTGGCTCCAGGGCACCAGAGAGCCATTCATCGTCTGGACCGATCATCAAAATCTCATCACGATCCGCAACCTAAAACAGCTGAACCCGAGGCAGGCGCGATGGGTACTATTTTTCGAACACTATAATTTCCATCTGTCATACCGCCCGGGCTCGAAAAACACCAAGGCTGATGCCCTCTCCCGTCAGCATGAAGAGGATGTCGCCCGGGCGGAGCCCGCGCCTGTTCTCCCACCATCCAGAATTATCGCACCCCTCCGCTGGGAACTGGAAACAAGGGTCCGCCAGGCACAGGTCACGGAGAACGAACCGGCAGGTGCGCCGCCTGGACGTCTCTACGTGCCTCACCCCATGAGATCGGAAGTCATCCAGTGGGGCCACACCTCACTCCTCTCCGGGCACCCAGGTAGCAGGCGTACAACTCAGTTCGTCCAGCGCGCCTTCTGGTGGCCATCCATGACCAGGGACATCGACGAATACGTTCAGGCGTGCCCAGTGTGTGCCAGGGCAAAGGACACCAACCAGCCGACACCAGGGGAACTTCAACCACTTCCGATTCCCCGTCGGCCCTGGTCGCACATTGCCGTTGATTTCATCACGGGCCTGCCGGAATCCGAAGGGAGAAATACCATCTTAACCATCGTCGATCGTTTCTCCAAAGCCATGCACCTGGTGGCCCTAACCGGACTCCCGTCAGCCAAGGACACCGCAAAACTGATATTAGAGCACGTAGTCCGCCTGCATGGGTTCCCCAAAGACATCATCTCGGATAGGGGGCCCCAGTTCACTGCCCGATTCTGGAAGGCCTTCTGCCGTCTGATCCATTCCACCTGCAGCCTATCTTCTGGGTACCATCCCCAGACCAATGGTCAGACAGAGCGGACCAACCAACAACTGGAGCGCTATCTAAGGTGTTTTGTGGCGGATCGTCAGCGCTCCTGGGCTCGCTACCTCCTATGGGCTGAGTTGTCACACAACCTACACGTCTCGTCTGCAACCAACCTCAGTCCATTCGAGGTATGCCATGGTTTCCAACCTCCGATGTTCGAACACCAAGAACCGGAGGTTGATGTACCATCAGCCCAACAGTTGGTCCGCAGGTGTCGGCGGCTCTGGACATTGACGAATCAAGCCATCCAACGAGCCAACACACGCTACGCCGCTCAACATCGCCGTCGACACCCTCCGGGACGTTTGTATAACGTAGGTGACAAGGTATGGCTGTCCACAAAGAACCTCCATCTACACACCGAATCAAGAAAACTGTCACCCAGATTCATTGGACCATATCGCATCCACCTCAAAATTAACCCTGTCACCTACCGGCTCCAGCTGCCTGCGGCGCTCCGAATCCACCCAGTATTCCACACATCCCAACTAAAACCCTTCATCACTTCACCCATGGTTCCACCCACCCCCCCTGCTCCTCCTCCCCGTATCATTGACGGCGGTCCCGCTTACACCGTGCGACGGATCCTCGACTCGCACCCTCTGGGCAGAGGTACTCAGTACGCTGGTTGACTGGGAGGGCTATGGCCCCGAGGAACGGTCGTGGGTTCCTGCACGTTTCATCCTCGACCCAGAACTAATTCGGGATTACCGTCACAGGGTATCCTCCATCCCAGGACCGTCTGGAGCCGGTCCTGGACGGGGGGGTACTGTCATGCACACTCAATCCACGACCGGCACTAGGACCCGGAAGTAGAGCGGTCGTAAATCAGTACGTATAAAAGGAGTAAATGAACCATAGCAGAGCGCTCAGTCATTGAGTTCGGCCCATGTTGGTTCGTGTTGCGATCTTCCAAACCGTGAGTACTCACCAATCTTTTGGGTTATTGCTTTCTGCTATTTGTGTGTGCATTTATAGGACGCGGGTTAAATTTGTGTTTTTCCCTCGCTCACCCTTTGTGAGAGTCCTTATACTAAATCGCGGGGATATCCTACCTACTCGCTTCTCTCCGCGTTTGGGTTCACCATCCACGCTACATTGGGCTAACCGCTAAAGCTACGTCTTCTGGTCCTTCAGGTTAGTTCACCCGTGACATTTTTTGTAAATCCATAAGATTATATATCTAGAGACTAAAGATGAATTATGTGGCATGTCAGAGCCTTAACTTACAGTACCAGTCTGTCAAACACTAATTGCTGTAGTAACCAGTTTGTTTTAGTAATGGTCTTGAATAGTATGCAATTCTTGTTGTAAGTAGAAAGACTCAGAAAGTCTGTTTTAATAGTTTAATTAACATAAAGACCACAAACTTGGATCATACTGAATGCGCAGCCAGCACCTCTGATCTGAAGCTAGCACTGTTAAATATTAGATCTCTCGCATATAAAGCAGTTATTGTTAATGAAATTATCACAGATCAGGAGTTTGATATACTCTGTTTAACTGAAACCTGGATTAAACAGGACGAGCTAAATGAAGCTAGTCCTCCTGGATACAGCTACATACACCAGCCTCGGTTAACTGTTAGAGGAGGAGGCGTCGCAATTATTTACAATGATAATTTGACTATTGTACAAAAACACGTACACAAATTTAATTCATTTGAAATTCTTTATAATAACCTAAGTGTATTTAAGTATATTAAGTCAGCTCAGTCGATTCCACTAATTGTCATTTACAGACCTCCAGGGCCGTATTCTGAATTTGCAGATTTCCTCTCAAACCTAGTCGTTTCTGTAGACAAAATGTTAATTGCTGGAGATTTTAATATTAATTTTGAGAATCCAGAAGACCCTCTGAGAACAGCATTTACATGTAAGTATGCCCATTCTGGACTCAGTAGGAGTAAATCAAATCAAAATTAAATCATTTAGATTTAATAATATTTTTCGGATTAAGTAGAAAAAATATACTCACAATTTCACTGTCTGAAGTTATCTCAGATCACTATCATGTCTCAATTAAAGTGTGGCATAGTGATAATGTACGCACAGCAACGCGCTACCATATTAAACGTACATTCACATCAACTACCACACAGAGTTTTATCAGTAATCTCCGAGAGTTAACAACTTTGATTGGATCACCGTCTGACCCCACAGAACTCGATCAGGAGACTGAATATTTAGAGTCGACATTTTGTTATACCTTAGATAATGTAGCTCCAGTTAAAAGAAAAATTATCAGAGATAAGAAACTCGCTCCGTGGTATAACGACCACACACGCACTTTAAAACAGACCGCTCGGAAATTAGAATGTAAATGGCGTCAAACTAAATTAATAGTATTTCAAATAGCATGGAAGGAGAGCATCCAGAAATATAGCAAAGCACTTAGTGTAGCTAGATCAGTGGTTCTCAAACTTTTTCTGTCATTCCCCACTTAAGGGGGTGAGCGAATTTTCAAGCCCCACTTGTCAACAAAATAATAACGAAATCGGCCAAGTTTACTGTTTATTGAAATATCAATTCCTAAACCAATACGATCAAACACCACCAAGTTAAAAAAAGATTAAATACACGTGCAATTGTTACAAGGCTTACGTTGACACTTATCTTTGCATAATTGACCCCATGTTTATTAGCTGCTCAGCAATCGTTTGTAGTTTTTTTTGCACTGGCCAATTCTGTATGCAACTTTGAATGAAGCCATTTGTGCTTTGCTGTCTACTGATTCAGATTTTACCATGCAATTATCCTGCTGTCTGTATTCTGCCAGCTTTCTTTCAAAGACGTCCAGTGGTTTATTAATGTGACTGGAGTGGACTATTTTGTGTTCTTTAAATTTGTAGTAGATTTATTAAATGAAATAAATTACACTAAACGGGGTTCTGTATTGTTTTCGGTGAACTTGAGCGCGTCAGAAAATGAACCCAAACTCCGTGTATACTCGCCTCACAGATGTGAAATATAAGTACTGAAGTACTGTAGATAACAGCCCACATTTATAAAAGCATTTTTTATTTATATAAAACTATTAAAAAAATAATAATCCTGCGTTTATTTTTAGGTGTGCCCGCTGCCACAGTTCTTCAGTAACAAACCTATAAAACATGTACATCTGTATGAATAAATTGTTTAAATGTGATCAGTGATTTTATCACTTCTAGGTTGGACTATTGTAATGCCTTACTGTCTGGTTGTTCAGTTAGGTGCATAAACAAGCTTCAGCTAGTCCAGAATGCAGCAGCGAGAGTCCTCACTAGAACCAGAAGATATGAGCACATCACATCTATCTTATCTTCACTTCATTGGCTCCCTGTGAATTTTCACATTGATTTTAAAATACTACTTGTGACATATAAAGTATCTGAGTGAATTGCTAGTGTCTTATGATCCGCCATGCCTACTTCGATCAAAGGATGCAGGCTGCTTGTCAGTACCGCGTATTATGAAAACCACAGCTGGGGGCAGAGCTTTTTCTTACAAAGCCCCAAAATTATGGAATAGTCTTCCAATTAATGTTCGGGACTCAGACACAGTCTCTGTGTTTAAGTCTAGGCTATAAACCTATTTATTTAGCCAAGCATTTTTATAAATAGATTTGCCTTAGGTAAAGGAGCAGATCTGGGGTACTCATGGACATAGAGAATTACGGTGAACTGGTATGTTTAGATGCTGTCTTCCCCACTCTCATTGATCACTCAGGTTTGTTGACGGTGAGGTGATTGTTTGCTTTACATCTCAGGGACTCATGTTTGTGTTTCCTTCTGGCTCTCCCTTTTAGTTATGCTGTCATAGTTAGTCTCTGCTTGCACTCTACAGTAAATATACATTCACATTATACAGTACATTATGTGACTGTGACCATACCTAATTGCCATCTCCCCTCTCCTGTTCTCTCTCCCCCTCTTTCTCTTCCCTCTCTCCCCCTTTCTCTCTTTCCCTCTCTCTGTCGAGCTACACATGTTGTTCCTGAGCTGCCAGTGTTCCAGACTCCCTCTGACCTCTGGACCTGTCTGACCCATCCTGGTGCCCCACTTCTGGTTGGAGATCTCATCACATGGATGCCCCGTGTGTTTCTTTGGGATGCGTCTGGTGTCTGGGGATTGTTTCACTCTACTATGAAGACGGTTCTGGCCTCGATTGGTGTTGACAGCTGTTTCTCTGAGGACTTGACCTGGCTGCAGTTGCTCGATAATTCAAGAATGGAATTTCCTACAAGTCTACCTGAGTCTCCAATAAACTACCTGGACTCCATATTAACATCAATTAACATCAACTGTTATATTATGAATGCAGATCAACTCCTGCTTCCTGTTTCACCCAAATGAGGATGGTTTCTCCCTCTCAAGGTTTCTTCCTATTACCATCTCAGGGAGTTTTTCCTTGCCACTGTCGCCCTCGGCTTGCTCACCAGGGACAATCTGATCATTCTGATTCATACACATTCACATTCCATACAAACTTAAATTATTCTTTTGATTGTGTAAAGCTGCTTTGCGACAATGACAATTGCTAAAAGCGCTATACAAGTAAAATCCAATTGAATTGAATTGAATTGTTCTAAATCTAGTTAGTTAAGCGGCAGCAGACCAGTGGCGGCTGCTAGCTTTTTGAAGCAGTTCCTCGTACCGCTTGACCTGCAAAACCGTATGGGACTGAACTCGAATCTCTGTAGCGCTGATGTATACTTAAGACATGCTGTCAATCAAAAAAGGGGTTCCATCCTTTAAACAGCTCCACCAATCATCATGCAGCAGTCCAGCGTCCTGGCCCGCCCACTGCTCCATTCACTCCCAGAGAAGCTGAGCTTCCCTGGAAGTGATGATTTTGGTGCATTTATAAAAATTACCGTCCAGCTTTTCTGCAGTGAAAAATGCTCCTCTCTGCTTCGCCATAGTGACATTGCCCTTGTTTTACACTCAAAATACTAAGCATAAAGTCCATTGAAATCTCAAAAACATATTTTTATACACTGTGTACTTAATTTAAAAGCATAATTACAAAAATGCCATTATTATACATCAAGCTGGATTGAAAAGGTGCTTTATATAGCAAGATATTTATTTTATATCAACATTGTTGTTGTTAGTTGCAAAGTCGTGTTCGACCCATCGCGACCCCATGGACCATGTTCCTCCAGGCCTTCATGTCCTCTGCCATCCTCCGGAGTCCATTTAAACTCACAACGACTGCTTCAGTGACTCCATCCAGCCACCTCATTCTCTGTCGTCCCCTTCTTCTTTTGCCCTCAATCTTTCCAAGCATTAGACTCTTTTCCAGTCAGTCCTTCCTTCTCATTTGGGGGCCAAAGTATTTAAGTTTCCTCTTCAGGATCTGACTTTCTAAAGAGCAGTCAGGGTTGATCTCCTCTAGCACTGACCGCTTTGCTCTCTTTGCAGTCCAAGGGACTCGCAGGGGGCTTCTCCAGCACCAGAGTTCAAAGGCCTTAATTCTTTGGCGCTCAGCCTTTCTTATGGTCCAACTTTCACAGCCATACATTGCAGTGGGGAAAACCATAGACTTGACTATATGCACTTTTGTTGGCAGGGTGATGTCTCTGCTTTTTAGTGTGCTGTCTAGATTTGCCATCGCTTTCCTCCCCAGGAGCAAACGTCTTTTGATTTCTTGGCTGCAGTCCCCATCTGCAGTGATCTTGGAGCCCAGGAAAATAAAATCTGTCACTACCTCTATTTCTTCCCCATCTATTTTCCAAGAATTGTGAGGGCCGGATGCCATGATCTTAGTTTTCTTATTGTTGAGTTTCAAACCAACTTTTGCACTCTCCTCCTTCACCCGCATCAAGAGGCTCTTTAGTTCCTCTTCATTTTCTGCCATTAGAGCGGTATCATCTGCATATCTGAGGTTGTTGATATTTCTCCCTGCAATCTTAGTTCCAATTTGTGATTCGTCTAGCTCCGACTTTCTCATGATGTGCTCTGCATATAAGTTAAATAGGCTAGGGGACAGTATAAAGCCTTGCCCGAACTCCTTTCTCAATTTTGAACCAATCAGTGATTCCGTGTGCAGTTCTCACTGTTGCTTCTTGACCCGCATATAGGTTTCTCAAGAGACAAATAAGATGGTCTGGTATTCCCATCTCTTTAAGAACTTGCCACAATTTGTTGTGATCCACACAATCAAAGGCTTTGGCATAGTCAATGAAGCAGAAATAGATGTTTTTCTGGAACTCCCTACCTTTCTCCATGATCCAGCATGTGTTGGCAATTTGATCTCTACTTCCTCTGTCTCTTCGAAATCCTGCCTGTACTTCTGGATGTTCTCGGTCAACATATTGCTAGAGTCTTGCTTGTAGGATTTTGAGCATAACTTTGCTAGCAAGTGAAATGAGTGCGATGGTGCGATAGTTTGAACATTCTTTGGCATTGCCCTTCTTTGGAATTGGAATGTAAACTGATCTTTTCCAATCCTGTGGCCACTGTTGAGTTTTCCAAATTTGCTGGCATATTGAGTGTAGCACTTTTAAGATTTTGAATAGTTCAACTGGAATACTGTCACCTCCACTAGCTTTGTTGTTGTTTAGACTTCCTAAGGCCCGTTTGACTTCACATTCCAGGATGTCTGGCTCTAGGTCAGTGACCACCCTATTGTGGTTATCAGGGATGTTAAGCTCGTTCTTGTATACTTCTTCTGTATAATTTTTCCACCTCTTCTTAATGTCTTCTGCCTCTGTTAGGTCCCTGCCATTTTGGTCCTTTATCATGCCCACCTTTGCATGAAATATTCCTTTCATATCTCCAATTTTCTTGAAGAGATCTCTGGTCCTCCCTATTCTATTGTTTTCGTCTATTTGTTTGCACTGTTCATTTAAGAAGGCATTCTTATCTCTTCTAGCTAGTCTCTGGAATTCTGCATTCAATTGGGTGTATCTTTCTCTTTCTCCCTTGCCTTTTGCATCTCCTTCTATCCTCAACTATTTGTAAAGCTTCCTCAGACAGCCATTTTGCTTTCTTGCATTTCTTTTTCTTTGGTATGGTTTTAGTTGCTACCTCTTGTACAATGTTGCAAACCTCCGTCCATAGTTCTTCAGGCACTCTGTCTATCAGATCTATTTGTCACCCTACTGTATATTCATCAGGGATATGATTTAGTTCATAGCTTAGTGGTCTAGTGCTTTTCCCTACTTTCTTCAATTTAAGCCTAAATTTTGCAATGAGAAGTTCATGATCTGAGCCACAGTCAGCTCCTGGTCTTGTTTTTACTGACTGTATAGAGCTTCTCCATCTTTGGCTGCAGAGCACATAGTCAATCTGATTCCTGTGTTGACCGTTTGGTGTTGTCCATGTGTAGAGTCATCTCTACACATGGAGGAAACCTTCAAGAGGGCGCCGGTGAGGTCGGCTGCCGTCACGATTGCTCCGACCACCTTTTCTTTGTTTTTGTTTTTTAAGTTAGTTTTCAGTGTTTTAAAATCGGCAAAATCACCACCATTGAGTACATTAGATATGATAGAGACACTCTTGTTTCTATTGGTATACAATGTACTCACAATTCGACGTTCTTAACTCCGGATCCGAGCTGGCCGAGTGAGATCCTGAGGGAGAACAATGGACGCGACGCGAAGCGGCGGCCCCGAGGGAAACGAGCCGGCGTCAGGAACAGGCTGAGAGCCCGTGCACACCGCATACCTCTGCCTAGCATCCTGCTCGCCAACGTCCAGTCACTGGAGAACAAACTCGATGACCCCAGGGCCAGGATAAAGTTCCAGAGAGACATTCCGGACTGCAACCTTCTCTGCTTCACCGAGACATGGCTGAACCCAGCGGTGCCAGACCACACCATACAACCAGCCGAGTTCTTCTCGGGTTCACCGCATGGACAGGATGCGGGACTCTGGGAAGTCAAGGGGAGGCGGCGTGTGTTTAATGGTGAACAACAGCTGGTGCAACAGCGCGAGCGTTGTTCCTCTTACACGCTCCTGCACACCAAATCTGCACACCAATGGAACTACTGTCCATCATGTGTCGTCCTTTTTATCTACCCCGGGAGTTCACATCGGTCATAATCAGCGCCGTTTATATCCCACCACAAATGGACACGGACACTGCCTTATGCGAGCTGCATGAGGCGCTCACACAGCACCAGACACAGCACCGGGACGCTGTACTTATTGTGGCGGGGGACTTTAATAGTGCCAACCTCAGACGTGCAGTGCCGAACTTTCATCAGCATATAACCTGCCCCACCAGGGGCGAAAGGACACTGGACCATTGTTATACAATGGTCAAAGACGGTTACAAGGCACAATCTCGTCTAGCGTTTGGTAAATCCGACCACGCCGCCATCTTCCTCTGCCGCCAAAATACAAACAAAGGCTGAAACAGGAAGTTCCGGTTCAGAGGGAGGTGGCGCGCTGGACGGAACAATTGGTGGCCGCGTTACAGGACGCACTCGATGACGCAGACTGGGACATGTTCAGAAACAGCTCCGATGATGACGTTGGCATGTTTACTGAAGCGGTTATGGGATTAATTGGGAAGCTAGCAGATGATACCGTGGAGAAAAAGACTATAAGAACGTTTCCCAACCAGAAGCTGTGGGTGGATAAAACCATCCGCGACGCTCTGAGATCTCGCACCGCGGCCTACAACACGAGACTTGCGTCGGGGGACATTGAACTGTACAAGGCTGCGTCATATAACGTCCAGAAGGTGAAAGAGGCGAAGCAGCGCTATGGGAGAAAACTAGAGTCACAGCTTCAACAGAGTGACTCTAGGAACAATAACGGATTATAAAGCACCAACATCCGGTATGACGAACGCAGACGCGACTCTGGCAGACGAGCTCAACACTTTCTACGCTTGCGTCGAGGCTGCAGCTAAAGACGCTAGCGGCGCTAACAGCTGCAGACAGGAAGACATTGCCAGTACCGGAAACGCACTCATCATCTCCGAGCATGACGTGAGGAGAGCCTTCAAGAGAGTGAACACCAGGAAAGCAGCAGGACCAGACGGCATCTCAGGCCCTATCCTCAGAGCCTGTGCAGACCAGCTAGCACCTGTGTTCACTATATATGTATACTAGATATTCAACATCTCTTTATCTCAGTCGGTGATCCCCACATGCTTCAAAGAGTCCATCATTGTTCCTGTTCCAATGAAACCACATCCTGCTTCCCTCAATGACTATCGCCCTGTAGCCCTTACCTCAGTAGTGATGAAGTGCTTTGAACGCCTGGTCAGAGACTTCATCATCTCTTCCCTACCGGACTCACTCGACCCACTACAGTTCGCTTATCGACCAAACTGTTCCACAGACAATGCAATCTCAAATCTCCTCCACACATCACTCACTCACCTGGACACTAAGAGGGGAAATTATGTGAAAATGCTCTTCATCGACTACAGCTCTGCATTTAATACCATAATTCCCTCCACACTCAGCACCAAGCTAGAGCACCTGGGACTCAGCTCATCTATGCGTCAGTGGATCTCCAACTTCCTAACTGGCAGACCACAGGCAGTAAGGAGGGGCGGTCATGTCTCAACCTCCCTCACTCTCAGCACTGGAGCCCCCCAGGGTTGTGTTCTGAGCCCCCTGCTGTACTCTTTATACACCTACGACTGCGTGGCCACTACCAACTCCACCGCCGTCATCAAGTTTGCTGACGACACTGTCGTGGTCGGCCTGATCACGAACAACGATGAGTCGGCCTACCTGGAGGAGATTGGAAATCTGGAGAACTGGTGCCAGAGGAACAATCTCCTCCTGAACGTCAGTAAGATAAAGGAGCTGATAGTGGACTTTAGTACAAAGCAGGAGAGGAACTACCAGACCCCCGTCATCAACAGGAGCCCAGTGGAGAGAGTGGACAGCTTCAGATACCTCGGTGTTCACATCACGCAGGACCTGGCATGGTCCTGTCACATCAACACCGTGGTGAAAAAGGCCCGGCAGCGTCTCTACCACCTCAGACGTTTGAGAGGCTTCAGACTGCCCTCCAAGGTGCTCAGGAATTTCTACTCCTGCACCATAGAGAGCATCCTGATGGGAAACATCATGACCTGGTTTGGAAACAGCACCATTCAGGACAGACGAGCTCTACAGAGGGTGGTGCGTTCAGCTGAGCGCATCATCCGCACCAAGCTCCCAGACCTTCACTCAATCTACACCAAGCGGTGCTGGACCAAGGCCAGGAAGATCGTGAAGGACCTCAGCCATCCCAACAATGGACTGTTCTCTCTGTTGCGGTCAGGAAAGTGCTTCCGCTCCCTGAAGGCCAACACAGAGAGAATGAGGAGGAGCTTCTTCCCGCAGGCGATAAGGTCTCTCAACCATACCACATTCACACCACAAACACAGAACTAATACAACCTGTTAACGTCAATGGACACTATGGACACTTTCATGCACATCTACACTTACATCGGAACTCATGTTTATGTTTACATTCAGGACCTTTGCACAAAGACACTTTAATAAGGAACTCATGTTTGTTTACATTCTGGACCTTTGCACAAAGACACTTTAATAAGGCACCTTAATAAGACTTTTCTATGCATACTTGCACACCATACTTCCTCCACCAAATTTCAATTTAAAAAAGAAAATTTCTATTGTACAGTATATTTCTATTTTTATTTCTATTTTATGTACAGTATACTTCTATTTTTATTTCTATTTTTATTCTAGTTAAGTTTACATTTTCCTATCTTATTTCTTTTATTAAAATGTATTTCTTACTATAAGATTTAATTCTGTTTTAAGGTCACTGGCGGTCGTGTAAGCATTTCACTGCATATCGTACTGTGTATGACTGTGTATGTGACAAATAAAATTTGATTTTTAATTTGATTTCTTGGGTTGTTGGAAAAGAGTGTTTGCTAAGACCATCCTATTCTCTTGACAAAATTCTACCAGCCTGTGCCCTGCTTCATTTTGTACTCCAAGGCCAAACTTGCTTGTTATTCCGGATATCTTTTGGCTTCCTAATTTAGCATTCTGTCACATCTGTGCCACCACGGTCCGGGGAAATAAGATCTGGGTCTCCGGACTATTGAGCCGCACCTTGTCTCCCCCTAGTGTGTCAATGTGGTATGTCTTCCCCTCATCACAGTAATGATGTGCACCTGTGTCACTCCCTCGTGTGTCACTATAAATGCCAGTCAGATCCGGACGCCTGTGTCCGTGCACTGTTGTCTACACGTTATGTTTTGTTTCGTCTCCTCACCTCTCTGTGTGTGCGTGTCTCCTCCTCAGGACTGAGCCGAGTCTGCAGGGTCAGGGTAAGACCTGTCACAACAGGTATCTGGGATTAAAGACTATGAGGATTCATGCGGCGTGAGCGCCATTGTTTCAAGTGATTGCTATGTGTATGTTTTGAAAAGAAGAGAACTGTGCTTCTGTGAACTGTGCCCGCCTGCAGACCCAGCCTGAGGAGGCTATTAGAGGAGCTTCCCCCGTCTGGTTTATTGTGTTTGTGTTTCTTCGTGTTTTGTTTTGAGTTTTGTTTATTATTTTCATTAACAAAGAAAAGAAAGACTTTGATTGAAAAGAATAAGAAAATAAACGTGAACTTGAGTTTCGAACTTGAACCTGTATCTTGCGTCCTCACTGAATAATCACCTCGAGAACATGACAGATGCACGGACCTTCATGGACGCAGCAGGTGTACCCCTGCCGGATGAAGACACACGCCTCCACGAATACTTAAGAGCGCAGCAACAGGAGATCAGCAGTCTGGCGCGAGCCGTTCATGACCTGGCAGGCAGCGTGTCACAGCTCGCGGCATCGAAGCTCCCTCCGGCTGCTCACCCAGCGAACGCGACACCACCAAGGCCACGCCCAACTCCACCTGAAAGGTATGGAGGCGACCCAGAGGGGTGCCGAAAATTTCTACTAGCGTGTGAACTATATCTCGAAGATTTCCCGAATATGAATGACTCCCAGAGAGTGAGTTTTGTTACACAGCATCTGACGGGAAGAGCAATGGACTGGGCGGCAGCGTTGTGGAGCGCCGGAGGTGTAGCGATCACCCGGTATCGGCGGTTCGTGGAAGCCCTCCGCGCGGTGTTCGACCACCCAGACCAGGGCCGATCAGGAGAACAACAGCTGCTGAGGGTGAGTCAACGAAACACCACGGTGGCTGACTATGCGGTGCGATTTCAGGTGCTGGCGGCGGAAAGCGGGTGGTGTGAGAAGAGCCTGTTGGCTCGCTTCCGAGACGGATTGAACGCGGATATCCAGCTTGAGCTCGCGTGTAGAGACACTGAACTTTCGTTAGAGGACACTATCACCCTAGCGATCAAGCTGGATTAGCATCTACGCGGCCAGCAGCGCCGAACTCCACCTCGCACCGCGCAGCGCGCCGCGTCGCGCCGCCGCTCCAGCCCCCCTCAGCAGCCTACCCCCGAGCGCGAAGGCACCTGGACCGCCGAACCGATGGACGTCGACACGTCACGCCTAACGGCATCGGAGAGATCTCGCAGAATGTCAGCTGGACTGTGTCTGTATTGTGGAGGCGACAAACACCTCGTGAAGGACTGCCCACTGCTTAAAGTAACGCCTCGCACCCCCCCACGCACACACGCACCCTTCTGTATACCTGCCAGTATTTCTTTTCGTAATCGTTCTGTGTCTGTCTCTCCCTTAATAGATTCCGGATCGGCTGGCAACCTCATCTCTACATCTCTCCTTTCCGAGCTGCAAGCTCCCGTGTCGAAGCTTCCATCCCCGATATCAGTTAAAGCTCTGGATGGTCACACACTTAGTCAATCGCCACTTACAGGCATATCAGTCCCATTACGGTTAACTTTCCCCGGCCATTCTGAGGAAATAAATTTCTTTGTGCTTCCTCAGGTGGACCATTCCGTCGTGCTGGGTCTTCCCTGGCTCAGTTTTCACAATCCCAATTTTGATTGGGCTCATGCACGCATCCGATCATGGTCCAAACGATGCGCTAAAACATGTAAACCGCCTACGTTAGCGGTCCAAGTTACCACCATTGAAAGCCCGAGAGATAAGGTGTCCCAAAGTGTGCCCTCCGAGTACGCGGCATTTCAAGATGTATTTAGCGTTAGGGCAGCTGCGAGACTTCCTCCCCACCGTCCGTGGGATTGTGCTATTGAGCTCGTGCCTGGGAAAGCACCGCCTTACTCGCGTGTTTATCCACTGTCCCTGGAGGAAACCAGGGCGATGGAGGAATACGTAGAGGAGGCTCTCAGGCAAGGGTTCATTAGCAGGTCCACGTCTCCCGCTTCGGCAGGGTTCTTTTTTATTGAGAAAAAAGGTGGGGGCTTAAGACCCTGTATAGATTACAGGGGGCTCAACGCCATCACAGTAAAGTACAAGCACCCACTGCCACTGGTGCCAGCCGCTATCGACCAACTCCGAGGGGCCTCCATATTCACTAAACTCGACCTCCGCAGCGCTTATAACCTCGTTCGCGTGCGTAAAGGGGACGAGTGGAAGACCGCGTTTAGCACCTCATCGGGGCATTACCAATATAATGTCATGTCGTATGGGCTGGTAAACGCGCCTGCGGTGTTTCAGGGGTTTATGAACGACGTGTTCCGGGATATGTTTAACCGTTGTGTGATAGTATATTTAGATGACATTCTAATATACTCAAGGTCATATTCTGAGCATGTCGAGCATGTAACCGCCGTCCTTCGTCGCCTGCGTGCACACGGGCTCTATGCGAAGGCGGAGAAATGCGAATTCCATCAACGGGAGGTAGCATTTCTCGGCTATCGTATAGGGCCACTGGGGGTCGAGATGGAGAAAACCAAGGTGGAGGCGGTAACACAATGGCCGGTACCAAAATCAGTAAAGGCGCTACAGAGTTTCCTCGGGTTCGCCAACTTTTATAGGCGTTTCATACGGAACTTTAGTTCAGTGGCAGCGCCCCTCACCTCACTCCTCAGGGGGAAACCCACGAAACTGAAAGCACTCACTGCCGAGGCAGAGAGTGCTTTCCAAAAACTGAAGGCGGCGTTCACCACCGCGCCTGTCTTACGGCTTCCAGACCCCGAGAAGCCATTCATTGTAGAGGTTGACGCATCAGAGGTGGGGCTCGGGGCGGTGCTGTCACAACGTCACGGTCAACCCGAGAAACTCCATCCCTGCGCATTTTTCTCTCGAAAACTGACACCTGCCGAACAAAACTATGATATCGGTAATCGCGAACTGCTCGCAGTCAAGGCGGCGTTAGAAGAGTGGAGACACTGCCTGGAGGGAGCTAAACACCCCTTTGTGGTTCTGACCGATCACCGTAATCTCGAGTACATCCAACAGGCCAAAAGATTAAACACGCGTCAAGCCCGTTGGGCGCTGTTCTTTACT
Source organism: Channallabes apus (assembly GCA_030522415.1). Taxonomy (NCBI): domain Eukaryota; kingdom Metazoa; phylum Chordata; class Actinopteri; order Siluriformes; family Clariidae; genus Channallabes; species Channallabes apus. Next base: position 20,406,111 of record CM060117.1, on the reverse strand, counting down.
CGCTTTCATTTTCATATCACATATCGCCCCGGTTCCAAAAACCTAAAAGCAGATGCGTTGTCGCGGTACTATCCAGCACCCATCCCCACCGAAAATCCAGAGCCCATTTTACCAGCACCACTCGTGGTTGCTCCGGTCACGTGGGACCTCGACGAGGAGATCGCCCGGTGGGGACGTGAAAATCATGTGCCTCCCGGGTGCCCCCCGGATCGAGTCTATGTGCCGGAGCCACTGCGAGACCAAATCACAATACAGGCTCACACAAATCTGTCCTCAGGACACCCGGGGGTGGCACGCACGCTCAGCGCACTCACACAAAAGTACTGGTGGCCGAGAATGAAAGCGACCGTAAAGACAGTGGTTTCGTCTTGCGCCGTTTGTGCTACAACCAAAACACCACGTAGCCTCCCCGTTGGGAAATTAATGCCCCTACCGACACCGAACAGACCGTGGTCACACATCGCTGTAGACTTCGTCACGGATTTGCCGGTGTCAAAAGGGTACACGACGGTTCTAGTCGTGATCGATCGGTTCTCGAAGGGGTGTCACTTCATTCCATTCGGTTCGCTCCCGTCAGCCATTCAGGTGGCCGAGGCCCTTTTTGAACACGTGTTCCGTTACTACGGCATCCCCGAAGATATTCTTTCCGATCGTGGTCCTCAATTTATCGCCAGGGTCTGGAAAGCGTTCTTCCAGAAGTTGGGGACCACCGTTAGTCTAACGTCGGGCTACCACCCCGAGTCTAATGGGCAGGCAGAGCGGACTGTTCAGGAACTTGGGAGATATCTTCGAGCATACTGTAGTAGCCGACAGCATGACTGGGCCGACTGGCTGCTTTGGGCGGAGTACGCACAGAACTCGCTCATCCACTCTGCTACAGGTCTGACGCCGTTCCAATGTATCCTCGGGTATCAACCTCCGCTCTGTCCCTGGGACGCCACTCCCACCGAAGTTCCCATGGTGGATCAGTGGTTTCGAAGAGCGGAGAGAGTATGGGAAGATGCACATGTGCAGATTTCCAGAGCAGTTTCTCGTTTCAAAAAGTTTGCCGATAGACGTAGGAAGGAAGGTCCTCCGCTCCAGGTAGGCGATCGGGTATGGCTCTCGACACGGGACCTTAAACTCAACCTCCCCTGTCGCAAACTGTCCCCCAAGTTTATCGGTCCCTTTCCCATACTCTCACAAGTCAACACAGTATCATACAAACTCAAACTCCCCACACACATGCACATTAACCCTGTTTTTCACGTTTCCCTTCTCAGGCCGGTAGTTCGGGGACCCCTAGACGAGGGCACAGCAGAGCCGTCGCTCCCTGGGGCCGTGGAGATCGAGGGTACCCCGGCGTTCAAGGTAACCCGATTACTAGATTCACGGAGGAGAAGAGGGTCACTCCAATATCTGGTGGAGTGGGAGGGCTACGGTCCGGAGGAAAGGAGCTGGGTCCCGGCCAAAGACATCCTGACGCCAGAACTCATCACTACTTTCCATCAGGAGAGGCCGGATCGCCCTGCTCCCCGACCTCCGGGCCGCCCCGCTCGACGGCCAGCCCAACCAGGCCGCGAGTCCCGACTCCCTCCGGTAAGACGTCGGGGGCGCCCTCGCCTCCTTCAGGAGGACGATCCTGAGGGGGGGGGGGGTACTGTCACATCTGTGCCACCACGGTCCGGGGAAATAAGATCTGGGTCTCCGGACTATTGAGCCGCACCTTGTCTCCCCCTAGTGTGTCAATGTGGTATGTCTTCCCCTCATCACAGTAATGATGTGCACCTGTGTCACTCCCTCGTGTGTCACTATAAATGCCAGTCAGATCCGGACGCCTGTGTCCGTGCACTGTTGTCTACACGTTATGTTTTGTTTCGTCTCCTCACCTCTCTGTGTGTGCGTGTCTCCTCCTCAGGACTGAGCCGAGTCTGCAGGGTCAGGGTAAGACCTGTCACAACAGGTATCTGGGATTAAAGACTATGAGGATTCATGCGGCGTGAGCGCCATTGTTTCAAGTGATTGCTATGTGTATGTTTTGAAAAGAAGAGAACTGTGCTTCTGTGAACTATGCCCGCCTGCAGACCCAGCCTGAGGAGGCTATTAGAGGAGCTTCCCCCGTCTGGTTTATTGTGTTTGTGTTTCTTCGTGTTTTGTTTTGAGTTTTGTTTATTATTTTCATTAACAAAGAAAAGAAAGACTTTGATTGAAAAGAATAAGAAAATAAACGTGAACTTGAGTTTCGAACTTGAACCTGTATCTTGCGTCCTCACTGAATAATCACCTCGAGAACATGACACATTCCAATCTAATAAATTCTAGAAGTTGTTGTAGGCCTTCATAGAACTGGTCAACTTCATCCTCTTCTGCAGCAGTGGTTGGGGCATAGACTTGGATTACTGTGTTGAATGGTTTGCCTTGGATTCGAATTGAGATCAATCTATCATTTTGGGGATTGTATCCCAGTACTGCTTTTCCTACTCTTTTATTGACTATGAAAGCTACTCCATTTCTTCTGAGGGATTCTTGCCCACAGTAGTATACCTGATGATCATCTGAATTAAAGTCACCCATTCCTGTCCATTTTAGTTCGCTGATTCCTAAGATGTCGATGTTCAGTCTTGTCATCTCTTGTTTGACCACGTCCAGCTTGCCTTGATTCATGGATCTTACATTCCAGGTTCCTATGGAGTAAAACTCTTTACAGCATCGGACTTTCCTTTCAAAACCAGATACAGTACATCCACAGCTGAGCGTCCTTTTGACTTTGGCCCAGTCGCTTCATTCTTTCTGGCGCTACCAATACTAGTCTTCTGCTCTTCCCCAGTAGCATATTGGACACCTTCCGACCTGAGGGGTTCATCATCCAGCGTCATATCTTTTTGCCTTTTGGTACTGTTCATTGGATTTTCATGGCAAAGATGCTGGAGTGGGTTGCCATTTCCTTCTCCAGTGGATCACATTTTGTCAGAGCTCTCTGCTTTGATCTGTCCGTCTTGGGTGGTCCTACACGGCATAGCTCATAGCTTCATTGAACTACGCAAGCCCCTTTGCCATGGCAAGGCAGCGATCCATAAAGGAGTAGGGAACCAATAAACAAAAAATAAAACAATGTTTATTTACCGTTCCACTGTCTGATGCAACTTACTGACAAAATAATCTTAGATGAAGGTCCAGACTATGTTAATTCTAGGGCATTGAATTAAGGCAGTTCATAACAAATTTGTTAAAAAATAAATAAATAAAAATTAGCTTGTAGCATATACTACTGTATATGTTTTATAATGTATATTGATAATCTACCAATGTCATTTTCTGCTAAAACATATTATTTATGACTGTGCATCAGAAACACCTTTCTCATAAGATTGAGAAAGACTGAGACTGGAGAAAATTCCGGAAAAAGGGACATGGTGAGACTAATGCCCTAGTCACACTTGATATTAAGATATGTCCTGGGTGACAGATTGTAAGTAGACAGCACTAAGTACAAATATGAACGGGGTCCAGTATGTTTTGAATATACACTGTGATCTGACTCAAACCAGGTTTTGACTTCTTTAGTTGCCACACCTCCTGTTAATTTATAAGTTTGACTAATGATCGAAAAGACTGAAACAGCCTATATACGAGGGGTATTTAATTCAAACTAGACTGTAAACATATTAATGCTGTATTCTGTGGACTCTATGGTTTGTAAGTGACAGAACTAACCTTAAGTGACCAGAAGACGTAGCTTTAGCGGTTAGCCCTTTGTTGCGTGAATGGTAAACTCAAACACGGAGTGACACGAATAGGCAGGATAATCAAGTGGTTTAGTCTAAGGATTCTCACAAATGTGGAGCAAAGAAAAGACACAATCTAACCTGCGTCCTATAAACACACACTCAATCTGAAAGCAAACCCCAAGAAAGTGAGTACTCACTAATCGGCGAACAAATCCAAAGTGGCATGGGCGAACTCAATGACTGAGCGATGTGCTGCACCATCTTGTCTCCTTTTATGCTTCCTGGTTCACGACCACATTACTTCCGGGTCCTAGTGCTGGTTGCGGACCGTGTGTGCATGACAGTAAGGCTTTACAAATTCAGATAATATATCTCAATAATGCCATCATTACAACAATACAGTCATCATTACTGTTAGTAATTAATCTGTAATATGCTTTCTAATTGTTAAGCAATGCTTACTACAATATTAAATAATGTATATAAACATGGGTGGTCGGGTGGTGTAGGGGTTAGCACTGTGGCTTCACACCTTCAGGGCTGCAGGGTTTCAGTCCCATCTGTGCATGGAGTTTTCATGTTCTTCCTTTGCTTGACAAGTTTCCTGTAGGTCGTACAGTGCAAAGACAGGCTGAGAAGGCTAATTGATATTTCCAAATTTCCTTTAATGTGTGAGTAAGCATGTGAGTGTGCATGTGCTTGTATGTCCTGCAATAGATTGGCACCTGTCCAGAGCATACCCTACCTAGTGCACTGAGTTCCTTGGGATAGGTGCCAGGCCTCCTACAGCCCTGTACAGGATAAACAGTGAGTGACTGATTATATTTACACATTTCTTACTGTAAACAGATCCATATGGTACAGTAAAGGAACTTCTATATCAACATTTCTCAAATGCATTTTATCAGCCAAGGATTTTAACCACAGGCTTTCCCATTATAATGTAAAACTCAACACGGTCTGCACTCACTTGAACATTTTTATTTATTTATGTTAATAGTAGAGTTCTGTGTAAAGGATGCAAAGGATACTGTCTGCTGGCTATACACCAATTTGCAAGAGAAATACCATTAAAAATGATTTCAGTATTACTAGAAAAGGGAATTTTTTCCTTTTGTAACAAGCACTTTAGATAAAAATATTGCCAATTTATATTTGCCAATAAGTGCTGAATATTAAGTTCTTATTGTGGTATTTGGGGAGGAGGAATCAAAAAGGCTTAATCCTTCTGTTTACTCTTTTAAAAGACAGAGTATCTCAACCAGTGAATAAAAGATGAAGCAATACCTAAATTTCAGGCTTACTGGAATGAAAGAAGAGTGCATGAAAGGACAAATACAGTAATTAAGCCTATATTGCCAAATGACATTCAACCAAAAAAAAAAAAAAAAAAAGAGCAGGGTCATGGGAAATCTGGACCCTAAACCTGGCACACCAGGCCTGATACATTCAATTCAATTCAATTTTATTTGTATAGAGCTTTTAATAATTGTTATTGTCCCAAAGCAGCTTTACACAATCAAAAGAAATTATGGACGTTTGTATGTTAATGTGTACAGTATGAATCAAAATGATTAGATAGTCCCTGATGAACAAGCCGAGGGGACGATGAACAAGCCGAGGGGATGATGATGGCAAGGAAAAACGCTGAGATGGCAACAGGAAGAAACCTTGAGAGGAACCAGACTCAAGAATCAGAGAGACAGGGAGATAGAAAGAGAGAAGAGGAGAGAGAATAGAGTAGATGAGAAAGAGAGAATTAGGTATGGTCACAGTCACATAATGTATAAGGTGAATGGATATATAGTGCAGAGTGCAAGCGACTCTGGCAAGACTTACTATGGCAGCTTAACTTAAAGGGAGAGCCAGAAACATATATAAGGGCTTCCTGAGATGTAAAGCAACCAATCACTTCACTGTCAACAAACCTGAGTGATCAATGAGAGTGGGTAAGACAGCATCTAATCAAACCAGTTCACCATAATGCTCTACATCCATGAGTCCACCAGATCTGCTCCTTTAACAAAGTCAGATCTACTGTATTTGCATTGTGTAGTGACAATATATTCCTTATCTTGGCAATATTTCTGAAGTGAAAGAATGCTATCCTGGTAATATTATCTACATGTGCTTCAAATGAAAGACTGCAATCTACAGTATAATCACATCAAGGTCTTTTACTGTTGAACTTGATGGAACAGAAAGGCCATCTAAAGTTACAGTGTGATCAACAAGCTTGCTTCTAGCTGCATGTGGTCCTATGACTAAAAGATCTGTCTTGTCAGGATTAAGCAGAAGTAAGTTAATTAACATACAGTCTTTTGTGTCCTTAACACATTGCTCACACATATAGTACATGAATACACTCAGAACGGGACACTTACATATACAGAGAATTTACACAGTTTTTTTGTGCCTAGAACAAGTTATTATAACCAGCTTAGCTGCTAGCTTAGTTTGTCATAGTGCAAACCAGAGAAAACCAAGAAAACTGAGTCTACATTGGCGTAGACTCTGAATAGAAATGGATCATATTGCTGTTATAAAGTACTGTAGATATTGGCATGTCTGAGTCAGGTTAGGAATGTGATGCAAAAAGGATTGGTGGTTATACAGAGATACATGTATACCTAGGTTATGTGCAATGACAGATGGTGTGATCTGTGAGTTGTCCAGGGAGATCACAAGATCTTGACAAGAGTATGGTTCTCCAGGGATGGAAACTACAGCTCAGTCTTGCTGGGATTTAGTTTTAGCTTATGTGTTGCCATTGATGACAAGATGTATGCCATGCTTGCTGAGATCCATGCCTGAAACATAAATGCCTGCGGGAGGAAATGAAAATTGCAGAGCATATCAGTCGTATGAAAACCACTGATTATATGACCTCACTGACAGATCAGGTATAGAAGGAATACTGAAGAGGACCCAGTGCTGAGACTTGTCGTACACCATTGGAGAGTCTATGTGGATCCTGCCCATTATTATTAGTATTCAAGATGGCGCCGGTGAGTTCGGCTGCCGTCACGACTGCTCCGACCACCTTTTCCTTGTTTTTGTTTTTTAAGTTAGTTTTCTTTGTGTTAAAATCAACAAAATCAGCACCATGGAGTACATTAGGTATGATAGAGACACTCTTGTTTCTATTGGTATACAATGTACTCACAATTTGACGTTTTTAACTCCGGATCCGAGCTGGCCGAGTGAGATCCTGAGGGAGAACAATGGACGCGACGCGAAGCGGAGACCTCGAGGGAGACGAGCCGGCGTGAGGAACCGGCTGAGAACCCGTGCACACCGCACACCTCTGCCTAGTATCCTGCTCGCCAATGTCCAGTCACTGGAGAACAAACTTGATGACCTCAGGGCCAGGATAAAGTTCCAGAGAGACATTCGAGACTGCAACCTTCTCTGCTTCACCGAGACATGGCTGAACCCAGCGGTACCAGACCACGCCATACAGCCGGCCGAGTTCTTCTCGGTTCACCGCATGGACAGGACGCGGGACTCGGGGAAGTCAAGGGGAGGCGGCGTGTGCTTAATGGTGAACAACAGCTGGTGCAACAGCGCGAGCGTTGTTCCTCTTACACGCTTCCAAACCTGGAACTACTGTCCATCATGTGTCGTCCATTTTATCTACCCCGGGAGTTCACATCGGTCATAATCAGCGCCGTTTACATACCTCCACAAGCAGACACTGACACTGCCTTATGCGAGCTGCCTGAGGCGCTCACACAGCACCAGACACAACACCGGGACGCTGCGCTCATTGTGGCGGGGGATTTTAATAGTGCCAACCTCAAACGCGCAGCGCCGAACTTTTATCAGCACATCACCTGCCCCACCAGGGGCGAAAGGACACTGGACCACTGTTATACCACGGTCAAAGACGGTTACAAGGCACAATCTCGTCCAGCGTTTGGTAAATCCGACCACGCCGCCATCTTCCTCATGCCAAAATATAAACAAACGCTGAAACAGGAAGTGCCGGCTCAGAGGGAGGTCGCGCACTGGACGGACCAATCGGTGGCCGCGTTACAGGACGCACTCGATGACGCAGACTGGGACATGTTCAGAAACAGCTCCGATGATAACGTCAGCGTGTTTACGGAAGCGATTGTGGGATTTATTGAGAAGCTAGTGGACGATACGGTAGAGAAAAAGACTATCAGAATGTTTCCCAACCAGAAGCCGTGGGTGGATAAAACCATCCGCGATGCTCTGAGATCTCGCACCGCTGCCTACAACACGGGACTTGCGTCGGGGGACATGGAACCGTACAAGCCTGCGTCATACAACGTCCGGAAGGCGGTGAAAGAGGCGAAGCAGCGCTGCGGGAGAAAACTAGAGTCACAGCTTCAACAGAGTGACTCTAGGAGCCTGTGGCAGGGACTGAGAACAATAACGGATTATAAAGCACCAACATCCGGTATGACGAACGCGGACGCGACTCTGGCAGACGAGCTCAACACTTTCAATGCTCGCTTCGATGCTGCAGCTAAAGACGCTAGCGATGCTATTGCTAACGGGGCTAATGCTAGCGGCGCTAAAGCTAACGGCGCTAACGGCTGCAGACAGGAAGACACTGCCTGCACCGGGAACGCGCTCATTATCTCCGAGCACGACGTGAGGAGAGCCTTCAAGAGAGTGAACACCAGGAAAGCAGCAGGACCAGACCGTCGATCAGGTCGTATCCTCAGAGCCTGCGCAGACCAGCTAGCACCTGTGTTCACTGAGATATTCAACATCTCTTTATCTCAGTCGGTGATCCCCACATGCTTCAAAGAGTCCATCATTGTTCCTGTTCCAAAGAAACCACATCCTGCTTCCCTCAATGACTATCGCCCTGTAGCCCTCACCTCAGTAGTGATGAAGTGCTTTGAACGCCTGGTCAGAGACTTCATCATCTCTTCACTACCGGACACACTCGACCCACTACAGTTCGCTTATCGTCCGAACCGTTCCACAGACGATGCAATCTCATATCTCCTCCACACATCTCTCACCCACCTGGACACTAAGAGGGGAAATTATGTGAAAATGCTCTTCATTGACTACAGCTCTGCATTTAATACCATAATTCCCTCCACACTCACCACCAAGCTGGAGCACCTGGGACTCAGCTCACCCATGTGTCAGTGGATCTCCAACTTCCTAACTGGCAGACCACAGGCAGTAAAGATGGGCGGTCATGTCTCAGCCTCCCTCACACTCAGCACTGGAGCGCCCCAGGGTTGTGTTCTGAGCCCCCTGCTGTACTCTTTATACACCTACGACTGCGTGGCCACTACCAACTCCACCGCCGTCATCAAGTTTGCTGACGACACTGTCGTGGTGGGCCTGATCACGAACAACGATGAGTCGGCCTACCTGGAGGAGATTGGGAATCTGGAGAACTGGTGCCAGAGGAACAATCTCCTCCTGAACGTCAGTAAGACAAAGGAGCTGATAGTGGACTTTTGTACAAAGCAGGAGAGGAACTACCAGACCCCCGTCATCAACAAGAGCCCAGTGGAGAGAGTGGACAGCTTCAGATACCTCGGTGTTCACATCACGCAGGACCTGTCATGGTCCTGTCACATCAACACCGTGGTGAAAAAGGCCCGGCAGCGTCTGTACCACCTCAGACGTTTGAGAGACTTCAGACTGCCCTCCAAGGTGCTCAGGAATTTCTACTCCTGCACCATAGAGAGCATCCTGTCGGGAAACATCTCAACCTGGTTTGGAAACAGCACCATGCAGGACAGACGAGCTCTACAGAGGGTGGTGCGTTCAGCTGAGCGCATCATCCGCACCAAGCTCCCTGACCTGCACTCAATCTACACCAAGCGGTGCTGGACCAAGGCCAGGAAGATCGTGAAGGACCTCAGCCATCCCAATAATGGACTGTTCTCTCTGTTGCGGTCAAGAAAGCGCTTCCGCTCCCTGAAGGCCAACACAGAGAGACTGAGGAGGAGCTTCTTCCCGCAGGCAATAAGGTCTCTCAACCATACCACATTCACACCACAAACACAGAACTAATACAACCTGTTAACATCAACGGACACTATGGACACTTTCATGCACATCTACCCTGACATTGGAACTCATATTTATGTTTACATTCTGGACCCCTGCACAAAGTCACTTTAATAAGGCACCTTAACACATGTTTCCATGCAAATTACTTGCACACCATACATCCTCCACCAAATTTTAATTTAAAAAGAAAATCTCTATTGTACAGTATATCTCTATTTTTATTTCCATTTTATGTACAGTATACTTTTATTTTTTATTTCTATTTTTATTCTAGTTAAGTTAAAATTTTCCTATTTCTTTATTCATATTTATTCCTTACTGTAAGATTTAATTCTCTTTTTAAGGTCACTGGCGGTCGTGTAAGCATTTCACTGCATATCGTACTGTGTATGACTGTGTATGTGACGAATAAAATTTGAATTTGAATTTGCCCATGCCACCTTATATGACCATTTCTCCAGGTACGAATCCCTAAATTTAATCTTAGCACACCAAAGACAGCGGAAATATATCCTAGAATCACTTGGCTGATCTAGCAGTATGAAGCAGCCACATCAACAGTTTTTTCCATGGAGTGTGCTGCTGAAACCAGAATGGTTAGGATGTTTGTGGACTTACAGCAAAAAAGTGAGAGAAGTGATACTGGTCAGTAATTGCTGATGTCTGAGGTATATAGAGTGGGTTCCTTTAAAAGGGATGAATATAAGACAACTACATGTGATTTTGCATTTGCTAAAAATGTCTTGTGACATTTTTACTAATAATCCACTTTTTAATCCACCTGCAGTCATATTGCCTTTGTCTTTTCTTAAAGCCAGACTAAATGTCCAATAAATAAAATGTTCTGGATAAAGTACTATTTTATGATAGTGGAAGTGTGAAGCATGTGTCAACGCTGCGTACGCACAAAAACTTTGCTTACGCCAGTTTTCACACTCACGGTCGGATTTACTAACAGTGAAATTAACGTGAGAATAGGCGTTCTTCCATGCCAACTTCATGTCTGGCATTGAAGAACGTTATTTCCGTTGGCGACTCCTAGAGGCAATTATGTTAAATTGCACACTACAAAGTATCGCATCAACATGTGAAAAACATTGCTATTCATTTATAATTGATAAAATGGGTTAATTGACACAATATTTTTCTACCAATTATGTGATTTAGAACATATAAAAGCATTTGCAAATGTATACAACCCTTAGTCTATGGCAATGGCAATGTTGGCCTTATTAGAGGACATTGTCAATGGCCGAATCCGAAGGGAACGCGTTTTTAGGGATCTGTAATGGAAAAATCATATTTTAATTATGTATTAATTCTGATCCTTGAAGTAAGTGTGTCACGTAGACGTTAGAAGTTTGAACTTGGTTGTCGAAGCTTAGAGACACAAGGCCGAGAACAGAATAGAAACAACCTGATTGTAGTTGTCCCTGAATAAATTATAAGGTATGGACATCTGGTCTGGGGCAGATAAAGAGTCATGAGTTTGAATGCAGGAACTTCACGTACGGGGCGTTGATTATGTTAACAGAGATGTTTGTGTATAAAATAGGTCAGCTAGAGAAAGAGATCACCTTTCTCTATGCTGCAACTGTTTGCTGTATGAGACTGGTCCTTCTGCAGAAGTTTAAAATAAAACCTTTGTTACTTTGTTCTTACCCAGTGTATGGATTACTTGTCTTAATAATATTTTCAGAATTTCCACCACAACTTGGCGTTGTCGGCAGGATCGAAGCAGCAGCAGCGAAGGCCGTGGCCAAACTTCCCCTTTCCTATAACCATAACATGTGTGTGTCTAATGCTCTCACCCCCACAGCTAACCTTGAAGAGCTTCAGAGCTACAGTCACTCCAGGAGAGGAAACACTCTGGAGAAAAGCGGGATGTGTTTTGACAGAAGGTGTTTGGTACGACCCCAATCACAAGCCATGTCTGCCTACAAAGCTATTTCTTTTTATGCTAAGTTGACACATGGGTAAGGACCATGTGTAAAAAGGGGGAATAAGCGATAGTATGTGCATTTGTGTTACTAATAACATACTGTACTGTAGATAAAGATATTAAGATGAAGCCAGAGCACACAAAAAGTAAAACGACATTGTGAAGATGAAATGTTATGTTATTGTGCAAAACTCTTTGAGGATTTATTTTTAATACAGGCCCACTGACAGTGCTCCTAACACCACAAAAAGAAGTCAAAGTAGTGGAAACAGAGATGAGGGTACATGCCAGCTACCCCAAACATGTTCCAGAACCTAAGAGAAAACAACACAGAGGTCAACAAGGGTGAGCAGTGACGTGCTAGTAACCTCTCCTGTAAACCCCAACAGACCCTCACCTGCACGCAAAGTGCATGGGTCAGAAGAACCAACTAGTGTGACAGAAACAACGCAGAACCACAACTCTCCACTCAAATTCATTACAACAATAAGTACACTACATTTGAGGACAACACATGAAGAAATTGTAAGGTGTCAAAGTAGCAGTTGCACTGAGTAACATTGGTGACATATAAAAGTAATTAGAGTTAAAAGTAAGTGTTGTAACTACTGACAGGATAGAAGACTGTTTTAGAGGACGGAGAATATTAGTGACTGAGATTATTCACACTACAGACATTGAATTAGCTGGACTGGACCCTTGGTTACAAATGAGAAAACAACACCCCAAAGCAATTTGGGTAATTTTAGGAATAATAATAGTTATGGTTACCCTGATGTGCCCACTTATTGAGAATTCAGAGAGAAATGGCCATGGTAAAGTCTATTTAACAAACCCAAGCCACATGCATTTAACTAGAATAAAGAGAAGAGACAGCATGATAAAAAGGCATAACGCTAATCTCAATAGATGTGTTAGGAATTGGGGATATGCTCTATCATTAGATGCGGTCATATTATTTCACTAGTTTTGACGCGTAGCTTTGTCTTAAAGTTTCACTCACACGACAGAAGTCCAATCTCTTTGTCTCTTGTACTTTATTTTGTCAGCATCAAAGAATCAACACTTCATACAGTCGTCTTGAGTAAATCCACTGTGATTACAGACACCAGTTGCTGCATCTTGCAAATCTCTGACTTTTACAACAACCTGTTTGCTGTATCTTGTAAATTACAGTCTTAGCTTAGGTATATAACAACACTCTTGCTGTATATATCCACTTACGGGAGCTTACGGTTACAACAACCTATTTGCTGTATCTTACATTCTTAGCTTACCGGGAGCTCTCGTTAGCTGACGGTTACAACAACCTAGTTGTTGTATCTTACATTCCCAGCTTACGCTTACGGTCAAAAGCTTGTGTTTCCTTAGCCTTCCGCATCTAAAACTGACCTCTCTTTCATATGACAGTCACACAAATGCATGTAATAGTAGAATGACATCACAGACCAACTTACGATTGTCAAAATGGATGCATAACTTAGAAATATAAAGCTTATGGCTTATGTAACAAACTTAATGCTTAATGCTTTACTAATGAATAGAACAAGGTAGAATAAATGAAATAACAGCAAATAAAATAAAATAAAATGAACACAACAACAAACTCATAACAAGTGCGATATGGCACTTACATTCCAGCCCCTAATTGACAGGCATGGAGACTGACAATTACAATTTGTGTTTTTTTTTTTTTTTTTTTTTGATAGAGCCATGAAATCAAACATTCTTAACCTTCTAAAACGTTTTAAATCTTTTAAATGTATAATATTTATCTCAGCTGTTTATATGTGCGTATCAAATTTCACAACATATTACCACACATTTAACAGTCCATTTCACATATGAGGCACAGCTTGTCGATGGGTCTTTCCAGAGTGTTGGTCTTAATTTTAACAAACACACATCTCTGGGAACACTTTCGTGATTTATCCAATAACCCATTAATTGCTTGGAGAAGACTCATCAGTTATTAAAACTATATCTCCAATCAAGAGGTTTTTTTTTTGTTTTGAAACCATTTTTGCCATTCCTGGAGCAAGGGCAAGTATTCACGCACCCATCGCTTCCAGAGCAGGTCTGATATGTACTGAATCTGCTTCTCCCTGCGACGTGCATAGATATCTTCCTTTTTGAAGAATCCAGAGGGCAGGTTTGGCTGTTTTTTCATCAGCAGCAGGTGGTTTGGTGTCAGAGGTTCCAGTTTGGGCGAGCAGCTGTTTCTTTTCACAGATGCCTTTCGTTTTTGCTGTGTGGGAATTCCCTGTTTGAATTCTGCTGCTGCTTTACCCTTTTGCGGCATGAGAAGTTCTTCCTTAAAATTTTGTCTTTGAGTGAACTTAATGATTTCGTTTTCTGCTCTTGTTAGGTCTTGAGCTTTTAGAGACTTGTGATTTTCTGTCTTTGGGTTATCTACTTGTGTTTTGACCCTTTCTGTTTTTTGTTTGAGCATGTCTCTGATGCGAAGGATCCAGGCAACGGATCTTTTTAACTTGTGCCAATCAGAGTGATGATTAATCAGTTTACTCACTGCATCTGCGCATTTTGTAATGCTCACAGTATTCACTAAAGCTGAGAGTTTGACTTCGTCCTCATTTTGTGTTATTGATGTGTCATGAACATTTTCAGGCCATTTGCACTCTGCTTCTTTGAGAAAGGAGGGATCATGGATCCAGTTAACATTTTTCATGAACTTTTCACAGGATACCCCCCTGGAGGCAGAGTCAGCTGGGTTTTTTGAGGTATTAACGTACCTCCATTGCTGTGACTTGGTTGACTCTCTTATAGTGGCGATTCTGTTGGCCACAAAGGTTTTAAAACGAAGTGTTTCGTTATCAATGTATCTCAAAACAGTTGTACTGTCAGTCCAGAACATAGAGTCCAGCAATTTCAATTCTAGCTGTTCTTTCAACATTTTGTCATTTTTTACAGCTACCACTGCCGCAGTCAGTTCCATTCATGGAATGGTGGTTTGTTTCAGGGGTGCTACACGGGAGTTCCCCATCATGAATGCACAATGTGTAAGTCCTTCAGCGTTTACTAACCTGAGCTATGAGACAGCTCCGTATCCCATTTCACTGGCATCCGAGAAGTGGTGGAGTTGTGCTGTAGCTGTAACTCCGAAGTCGGCTGGTTTTATGCACCTTGCTATGCTGAATTCGGACAGTCTGTGCAGCTCTTGCGGCCAGGTTTTCCATGCCGTTGCAAACTGCTCGGGAATGTCATCATCCCAGGCTTGTTTTTCTTTACATAGCTGTTGCATTGGGATTGTAGCTGGCAGTATGGCAGGTGGGAGAAAGCCTAACGGGTCGTATGTTGAGCTAGTGACTGACAGAATTCCTCTTCTTGTCACAGGTCATTCCTTTAAACTAATCTTAAACTTGAACATGTCTGAATCAATGCACCACAGCACCCCCAGAGCTCTCTCTATGGGCAGGGCATCTTTACTCAAGTCTAAGTCTCTCATGTCTTTGATCCTTTCGCTCTCGGGAATGACAGTCAGTAGGGCACGGCTATTGCTTGCCCGTTTAATGAGGTTAAAACCTCCGCTTGCACAGAGACTTGTGAGATCATTGTATAGGGCGACTGCTTGGTCATGGCTCGAAACAGATTTCAGGCAGTCGTCTACATGAAGGGTTTTAAGCACTATATTAACTGCCACAGCAGATGCATTGCTGCGGTTTTCTTCTGCTGTCTTTCTGAGGGCGAAGTTAGCAACACTAGGTGAAGATTTTGCACCGAACAGATGAACTACCATTTTGTATTCAACTAAGTCTTGGTTCACATCTCCGTTCGGCCACCATAGGAAGCGCAGCAGATCTGTGTCCTTCTCGGGGATTTCACATGATAATACATGGCTTCTACTGTGCCCTTTTTCTTGGACTTTGTTTTAGCAGGTACTATGGGGAGGATGCAATTACCTCCAGCCTCCAGCCCTCGGTTGCGACGCTGACCCTGGGTTCTCCTTGGCCCCTTTGTTTGGGTCCTTGAAGGGATGTGTGACTGGGTTTTCTGTCGCTGGTTGCGGCGTCCAGGTCTATAGAGTGCACGCTGCTTAGGTGCACGTTGCTCGATTCAGTGACTGCGCTTTCGTTCGCAGGCTGCGCTCGGCTGTTACCTGTTGAGTTGGAGAGGTGAGAGTGCGCGCTGCTCGGGCACATGCTGCTCGATTCAATGAGTGCGCTCTCGTTCGCAGGCTCCGCTTGGCTGTTGCATATAGTTTATTTTGTCAGCATCAAAGAATCAACACTTCATACAGTCGTCTTGAGTAAATCCACTGTGATTACAGACACCAGTTGCTGCATCTTGCAAGTCTCTGACTTTTACAACAACCTGTTTGCTGTATCTTGTAAATTACAGTCTTAGCTTAGGTATATAACAACACTCTTGCTGTATATATCCAGTTACAGGAGCTTACGGTTACAACAACCTAGTTGCTGTATCTTACATTCTTAGCTTACCGGGAGCTCTCGTTAGCTGACGGTTACAATAACCTAGTTGTTGTATCTTACATTCCCAGCTTACGCTTACGGTCAAAAGCTTGTGTTTCCTTAGCCTTCCGCATCTAAACCTGACCTCTCTTTCATATGACAGTCACACAAATGCATGTAATAGTAGAATGACATCACAGACCAACTTACGATTGTCAAAATGGATGCATAACTTAGAAATATAAAGCTTATGGCTTATGTAACAAACTTAATGCTTAGTGCTTTACTAATGAATAGAACAAGGTAGAATAAATGAAATAACAGCAAATAAAATAAAATAAAATGAACACAACAACAAATTCATAACAAGTGCGATATGGCACTTACCTGTACATTAGACGTTGCTGATAATATGACAGATATACACAATGGCTCGTGCTGGATATGCCATGCCATGTCCTCGTGCTGGGTAGCATTGCCCCTAAATAATGTCACAGCAGCAGAAGCAAATGCAGACAACACGTCTTGTATCATACCGATAACCACCATGGCCATCTTACAGATATCAGCATAATACAAACAAATAGGGAGGCCAAACCCAGCAGTCCCTGAGTGTAATTATTCCAATAACCTATGTTTTGATGCCCCAGGGAGCTATTGCTCCCCACTGCCTGTTAAGAAATATTCAATTCAATTCAATTTTATTTATATAGCGCTTTTAACAATGGTCATTGTCTCAAAGCAGCTTCACAAAAATTAAAGAAATTTAACAAAAAAAAAAAAAAAAAAAAAAAAAACTGTATATAGAATAATTATATATAAAATAATAAATAAATAAATAAAATTATAATAGAAAATAAATAAATAAAAACAAATAATAATAGTAATTATAGAAAAGAAAATAATTGGAAGTGTGGATGTGTGAGAAAAATGTGCAGATAATAATGAGACGAATGAATGAAATTTCTCTGATGAGCAAGCCAAGGGTGACGGCGACAGTGGCAAGGAAAAACTCCCTGAGATGGCAATAGGAAGAAACCTTGAGAGGAACCAGAGTCAACAGGGAACCCATCCTCATTTGGGCGATAACAGATAGAAATATAACATCTTGTGTGTTGTGCAGGTGAAAATTCAATATGACAGAAATTATTTAAATTGACATGAAGACCAGTTCAGCATAGGGACGAGTCAGTAGGTGCAGAGGGCAGATGAGGTCTGGATCACTGGAAGCACAGGAGCAGCATGTGTAGCTCCAACCATCATAAAGCTGAATCCAGCTGGAGCTGGTCCTTCTCTGGATGCCTCAGGAACCTCGCAGGGTCGGCCTTTGTCTACTGAAGCTGGCAAAATCTCCCGATGCCTCGGGATGGGTAGAGAAATACAGAACAGATGGGGAGAATTAGCGTAGTTGCCATTCGGTATAGGTGTACTGTAGTATGAGTACTGGGATGAGTTATGTGTATGCCAGATTAAAAAGATGCGTCTTGAGTCTACTTTTGAACTGAGAAACCGTGTCTGCTCCCCGAACACTGTCTGGAAGGCTATTCCAAAGCTTTGGAGCTAAATATGAAAAAGCCCTACCCCCTTTTGTAGATTTTGAAATTCTGGGAACTACCAGAAGTCCGGAGTTTTGTGATCTTAAGGCGCGTGGTGGATTGTAGCGTATCAGAAGACTGGTTAGGTATGTGGGAGCTAAACCATTTAAGGCCTTGTATGTAAGTAATACTATTTTGTAATTTATTCTAAACTGAACAGGTAGCCAGTGCAGGGATGATAATATTGGGGTTATATGATCATATTTTCTGGATCTAGTGAGAACCCTGGCAGCTGCATTTTGGATTAACTGAAGCTTGTTTATTGAGGATGCAGGACAACCACCTAGTAATGCATTACAATAGTCCAGTCTGGAGGTCATGAATGCATGAACTAGTTTTTCTGCATCAGATACGGATAAGATGTTCCTAAGTTTAGCAATATTTCGAAGATGGAAAAAGGCTGTTTTTGTGATATTTGAAATGTGATTTTCAAAAGACAAGTTACTGTCTAATATTACTCCCAGATCTTTTACTGCTGAGCTGGTAATAACAGTACATCCTTCTAAGCGCAAGCTGAATTGTGAAAGCTGTTGTGTGCTGGTTTTTGGGCCAATAAGTAATATCTCTGTCTTATCTGAATTTAATAAAAGAAAGTTATTGGTCATCCAATCTTTTATGTCCTGGACACACTCAGTTAATCTAGACAGCTTAGGTATTTCGTCTGGTTTAGTTGAGATATATAATTGGGTATCATCAGCATAACAATGGAAACTAATCCCATGTCTTCTAATGATGTTACCCAAGGGAAGCATGTATATTGAGAACAACAGAGGTCCTAAAACTGACCCTTGTGGGACCCCATATTTCACTGGCATTATACCAGACGGTTCTCCATTTAGATCTACAAAATGGTAGCGATCAGACAGGTAAGATCTAAACCATTTTAATGCCTGTCCCTGAATACCTATATAATTTTGTAAGCGATCTATGAGAATATTATGATCTATAGTGTCGAATGCAGCACTAAGATCAAGCAGGACTAGCAATGAGATGCAGCCTTGGTCTGAAGCTAAAAACAAGTCATTTGTAATCTTAACTAGTGCAGTTTCTGTGCTATGATGGGGCCTGAAACCTGACTGAAATTCTTCAAGGATGTTGTTATCCTGCAAGAATGTGCAAATTTGAGCTGATACTACTTTTTCTAGTATTTTTGATATGAATGGGAGGTTTGAAATCGGTCTGTAATTTTTTATTTCATTCGCGTCCAAATTAGATTTTTTAAGAAGCGGCTTAATAACTGCTAACTTGAAAGGTTTAGGGACGTGACCTAGATGTAATGAAGAATTAATAATGTTTAGGAGTGGCTCTCCAACCGTAAGCATCACTTCTTTTAAAAATCTGGTTGGGATTGGGTCTAACAGGCACGTTGTTGATTTAGCCGAGGTGATGAGTTTATACAGCTCTTCCTGTCCTATACCTGTAAAGCAGTGAAAATCTAAATGTGAAGCTATAGGCTGAGCTGGATCGTGAGATACTATTAGAGGTTGAACCTCCATTATTTTCTTCCTGATATTATTGATTTTTTCATTAAAGAAGTCCATAAAGTCTTCACTTCTAAACTGTGATGGGATACTCTCTGCGGGCATCTTACGTTTTGTTAGGCGAGCCACTGTACTAAATAAGAACCTGGGATTGTTTTGGTTTCTTGCTATCAGTTGGCTAAGATGCTCGGTCCTAGCAGTTTTTAGAGCCTGTCTATAGCTGCACATACTGTCTTTATATGCAATTCGAAAGACTTCTAATTTAGTTTTCCTCCATTTTCGCTCGAGGTTACGGGTTGCTCTCTTTAGGGTGCGAGTAAGACTGTTGTACCACGGTGCCAATGTTTTATCTCTGACTTTTTTTAATCTGATGGGAGCAACAGTGTCTAATGTACTGGTAAAAATAGTGCCCATGCTGCTAGTCACTTCATCTAGATCATCTGCATTTAGGGGTCTAATAAGAAATTGGGACAGATCCGGCAGATTACTTGTGAATCTGTCTTTAGTGGTGGGATTCATATTTCTAACAGATTGATAACGTGGGGAGACACAGCTAATCTGTTCTACGGGTAGAGTATATGTCAGGAGGTGATGATCTGTGATATCATCACTTTGAGGTATGATCTCTATATTAGAGACATCTATACCATGGGATATAATTAAATCTAGCGTATGATTAAAGCGGTGAGTTGCTCCAATTGTATTTTGCTTAACCCCAAAGGAATTTAATAAATCCATAAATGGGAGTGCTAAAGCGTCGTTAGCATCATCTACATGAATGTTAAAGTCTCCTACTATCAATACTTTGTCAGAGTTAACCAATAGGTCTGATAGCAGATGTCCAAATTCTTTAAGAAAATCGCCATATGGCCCCGGGGGTCTGTACACGGTGGCCAGGGTAAAATATAGCAAGGGTTTATTACGTATTTCATTTAGTGCAACATTAATGATAAGCACTTCAAATGAATTAAACCTGGGCCTTATTTTCTGGGTAACAGTGAGTACATCATTGTAGATAGTGGCGACACCACCACCGCGACCAATTAGACGGGGCTCGTGCTTATAGAAATATCCTGACGGAGTAGACTCATTCAGACCAAAATATTCATTTGGTTTAAGCCAGGTTTCAGTGAGACAGAGTGCGTCAAGGCAATAATCTGAGATAAATATGAAGACAATTCTACTTATATGGTCCCTTGGCAAAAAGGAGACACTTGCGTTGTGCAAGATCAAAAGGAAAATGGGGAACCTGACTTAGGATGGTCTGAGTGCACCACTTACGTTCGTATAACCAATCGTTCAAAAGGTAGGTCACCTAAATGTAGTATAGATGGTAATTATTTTCCAAATGATGGTAGTTGTCCGTTCATAGAACTATCGTCAACAAACACAGTAATGTGGGTGTGTGGGTCAGACGCATATGTGACCTTACCTAGGTATTTCAATTGGACAGGCTCATGTTATCCTGCATATGTAACTCCTAGTGTGTCAGTACACACAGAAAATCCATGGGGGCTACGGATGTTAGAAAATAGAAGAAAAAGAGATGTCCCTATTAAATTTCATGGTTACACTTTAGGAAACCCATGGACTAGCCCAGGAGTAAATGTAGGCTGGTCACTTTTCCTCGGCGGAGGAACAGCTGTAGCCCTAAACAAGGTAAATGGTTTAGCATACAGTACATGTTACTGATACTAAAAAATGACACTGTAAATGCCTTGCAGTTAGTAAATGATGAACTTAAGCAGGTTAGAGAGATCACGATTCAAAATAGAATGGCTCTGGATATTTTACTGGCCGAGAGAGGTGGAGTGTGTAAAGTTCTAAACACCTCTTGTTGTTTTTATATTCCTGACGATCATCAGAATATCAGCAACATCATAAACCACATAAAGAAGGCTTTACAACCACCTCCCCAAGTAGAGTCTTGGATCTCGTGGTTAACGCAATTATGGGGAGGCTGGGGTTATTGGCTGGTTTATAGTGTTTTACCAATTGGGATTATAATCTTGTTAGGCCTCTGTATAACACCCTGTATTTGCAGATGTATACAGGGACTAGTTCTGAACACAGTAAATTATCAAATGTTAAAACAGACTGACAACATAAAACGGAAAACGGACTGGGACGACCCGACTTCTGACAGAGTTCAAAATTCCGGTGACTATCATTTTGAATGTTTAGATCATGATATGGAAGAAGACATAATGTAAATCTTTAGAGAAATATAAAGCATGTATATTTAAGTAGGTTGCAAATTTTTTAATGCTTTTGTGTCAGGGGTCTGTCCCCATAAAAACAGCTGTAGTGTCCTCTGTGTGCATTAGAGTGCTAGTGGTGATGTTTAAAAACCCAGGTGGGAGAGACAATATCTGATGAAATTTACCTAATACATAGCTTATTAGTATTGTTTTGAATAGTAGAATTAAAATATTTAGGTTGTCATAGAATGACAAAAGGGGGAAATTGTAATGGAAAAATCATATTTTAATTATGTATTAATTCTGATTCTTGAAGTAAGTGTGTCACGTAGACGTTAGAAGTTTGAACTTGGTTGTCGAAGCTTAGAGACACAAGGCCGAGAACAGAATAGAAACAACCTGATTGTAGTTGTCCCTGAATAAATGATAAGGTATGGACATCTGGTCTGGGGCAGATAAAGAGTCATGAGTTTGAATGCAGGAACTTCACGTACAGGGCGTTGATTATTTTAACAGAGATGTTTGTGTATAAAATAGGTCAGCTAGAGAAAGAGATCACCTTTCTCTATGCTGCAACTGTTTGCTGTATGAGACTGGTCCTTCTGCAGAAGTTTAAAATAAAACCTTTGTTACTTTGTTCTTACCCAGTGTATGGATTACTTGTCTTAATAATATTTTCAGAATTTCCACCACAGATCACAGTGATTTTCTGGCCCACGATGATGACTGGCTTATTTCCAAATTTGGAAAGAGAGACAGCGAGGAGCCACGCATTACCCGTTCCCTTACAGGTGCTGACAACGCTTGGTTTCCTGACAATTGGTTCTTTCCAAAGGGAACTGGCAGAACGCTCGGGGTTAAGCCAGTCGTCTTTGAGCCGTGCAATGCCAGCTGTATGGGACGGGATCATCGGCATGTCTAGCAGGTATATAAGGTTTCCATACCATGCAGTTGACCAGCCAAACATTAAAGTGCAATTTGCAGTGATCGCCGGTTTTCCTAATGTAATCGGAGCCATCGACTGCACGCACATTGCTATAAAGGCGCCATCTGAAGACGAATTTGCATACGTGAATCGGAAACATTTCCATTTAATAAATGTGCAAATAATATGTGATGCTCAAATGCGCCTAACAAATGTTGTGGGAAGGTGGCCTGGGTCAACCCATGATTCATTCATCCAAACAGCATGGTTGGGATGAGGCTCCAAGGTGGCAGGGTGCGCGATGGGTGGCTTCTTGGTGAGTGATGTATTTAAAGATATTATTTCAGCTACGTTTTTTTTTTATTTTGTTATTAATTCCAGAGGACAAACTTGGAAATAACAAATTTTTTCTCCGGTCTACCTCCGATAGGAGCACCTCCAATTCACATTCTGTGAAGTTTCTCTTCATGCTTGCTTTTGCCATTGCTTTTTTGTTTGGCTTTGCCAAAGTGGAGTCATTACCATATTTATATGGGGGAGGAGGCAGGGAGGGGTTTTGCGCTCGTGCACGTGTGCTCAATTTCACGTTAATTCGGATGTACAAAGAGAATATGCGTGATATTCAGCGTACGCAGTGTTTCATACATCAGATTTTTTTACTGCATACGCACATTTACAGCTTTGTCCGTACGCAATGTTTTAGTATGAATTCAACGCAAGTCTTTGTACATGAGGCCCCAGTTCTTATGCTGAGGTACCACTGTATTGGTCTTTTTAAAAAAAATTAAAGTGACTCTTGCTTTTATGCTACATTCCATTGCAGTCATCAGCAGCAGCAAAAAAAATATTATTACAAATAAAATAAAATTTTTATACTCTTAATATAAATAAATAAATATTTGCCCACTCTACCATCTCAGGCCATCAAATGTTTGTCTATGAAACCACTGATATGTTATTTTTGATAAACACCATTGTTGACATTTATAATAAAGAAAAAGCTTTGATATTGGAGGCATGAACTGCATGGACTACTGATGTAAATTGAACTTGCCAATTCTGAATGGAAAAAAAAGTTGGCCAAATTTAAATCCGCTGGAAAGCCTGAGTAATGGCTTAAATAGAAAAGTACTAAACATGCCTTGTATAAGTTTGACATGGGGTATTGTGTATTCAGTTTCCTTTTTTAAGTGATTCAATTGCAGATGTGATCATTTTAAATTGCTGCATCACACACTCTACACTATATGTATAAATGTTTGCAGACACCTGACTGTCATACCCATGTTTTGTCCTTCTTCCCTCTTCTGTCACAGTTGTTTAGAATGTGTTTCCATGCTTTATTCATTTCCATGTTTTGTTTCCATGATTTTTAAAGATTTTCTTTCACTAGAATTAAGGGTCCCAAACATGTTCCAGTGTTCCTAAAGTTGGAGAAGAAGAATTTGAGTGGCCTGCACCAAGGTCTTACCTCAACCCCACTGGACACCTGCCTGACATTAATTCCTGACTTTACTAACATTTCTATGACTGAATGGACACAAATCCCCACAGCAGCATTTGCAACAACTCTTTCCAGACAAGTGGAGGTTGTTATAGCTTGTATATCCCACATGGAAAGAACCTACTGTATATGAGGATATATGCACATATACTGAAACCTATATGCAGTATATATGCGCATATATCCGCACCTATATGAGGATATATGCACATATATGAAACCTATATGCAGTATATATGCGTATATATCCGCACCTATATGAGGATATATGCACATATATGAAACCTATATGCAGAATATATGCATATATATGATAATATATATGCTGCATATATGCGTATATATGCGACATATAGGCAACATTGAGGTTCATATATGTGCATATACAGGCCATATAGGTCTCCTGTATTGCTTCCTTATATCCACATACAGTATAAGCCCTATATGTACATACAAGATATGCCTCCTATGGCAGGATCTGGTCATTTTAGCTCATATCTCACTTTGGCAACTGTCATACATGATGCCTAGCTCATATTTTCTATTATCAAGGCAATAACTAAGAACTAACTTAAAAAAAAATGCAAAAAACTAATGTGCGAACACATGAAATTGGTGTCCTAATTGCCCATATACAGTATAAGAGGATATATGCACATATATGAAACCTCAGTCTCCGTGAAAATCTTTTTGAAACACGTCACTAAAATTAACTGAAATGAGAAATGAGAAATATATCTATATATCTTAAAGTGTCTACTTTTAAATGATGCAAGTCACATTGAAAACAAATATTCTCAGTTCATATAATCTGTATGAAACCAAGGAGAGGCACAGAATTTCTGTTGCACTTATCTGCTAATAACACGAGGCAGGACACGCCCACACACCAATCACACGGAAATCAGTCCGGGACATACTAGGCCATGCCCCCGGACCTGATCAACACACACACACACACACACACACACAGAGAGACAGGCTTGAAAACACTCAGATTCAGTGAGTTTTCTGCACGTTTTGGAAGATGGCACGCACTTACACGTCTGAGGAAACTCTTAAGAATGTCCTGGAAAGTGGGAGGAGTTTACATTTACCTCAGAAGAAGACTGTGTGACTCAGACGACTAACGGGAGCACTTTGAACAGAGAATAGACCCATGCTACACTGTGTAAGTTATTAAGTCTTATATAACTCTTATTCTGATAATATTAAACTAATATTAGTAAATATTTTCCTCACTACAGCTAGCTCTTGTCAGCTTGTGTGACACATTGGCTTTCAATGGCATTTATATAGTTTATGTAAATCATGCTAACAGCTGCCTCATGTAGCACAAACATGATATTTCCCGATGGCTAAGCTAATGCCTTATGGAGTTTACAGATGTTTATAAATGTTCTAATGTATTTCACCTTGTTTTGGATAGCTTTAGATTATAGTTGCTCATATGTATTTGGCTCCATTTTGGTTAGCTAATAACACTGCTATCAGTAATGTTATTTAGCACAAACAAGCTAGTTCCAGGTGGCTAAAATACAGCCTTATGTAGCTAAGTGATGCTTATGAATATTTCTTTGGTGTAAATGTATATAATCCCTTTTGTTTAGCGTGCATTTATAAATGCCTGATAAGATGTAATTGTTTAGAATGTGTTCAATATGTGTTTAATGTCCAAAGGATGGTGTTTGCTAATGTCTCAGTTGTAAATGTTTGAGATCCACTACATGGTCTGTTGTCCATCAACAGATATTTGTCCAGCCTATTGCCCATCAAAAATACAGAGGGGCACAAAAATGTATACACACTTTCACAATTGTTATCTATGGCCCTTTTTAAAACTCAAGTTGAATTATGGCAGCAGTGTGTAGTATTATCTATCACCATCATTGATGCTGTCATGTGACTTACAGAAGAGAGGTGTATATTTTTCATGTTGAAGTGTGGATACATTTTTTGGTCATCTCTGTATATATTGTGCATCCATATTAATTGCACATCCATTTACTCTGAACATTATAGGCTAACATTTTTTTATTTATTTGTTTTTAGGAATGTGACGGCATTACCCTTGCCTTCAGCAGCCCCTCACATCAGAACACGCAAGCTCCGTTCAGATGGACCTCTTGTATTTGTGAAGTGGATAGACACACGAGAAGTATCTACCTGTTCTACCATCCATTCTGCTTTACAGTAGACGCGGTGAAGATGAGGGTGAAATTACAAGGTACATGGACTACAAAGACATTTCCTGTGACTGTGTACAACCAGCACATGGGGAGTTGATCACTCTGATCAGCTATTACAATACTATACTACACAGCACAAAACAATGAAGTCGTACAGAAATATTTCTCTACACTGCTTGGACATTGCTCCCACCAATGCTTACCCTGCATGTATGTTTTGTACAGTTTTTTAAAATTTTTTTTATCTTGCACTGTTTTACTCTGAATGTCCATCTTTTTTCAGTTTTTATTTTGTACTGTTCCTGTTGCAGTTTTACCCTGCATGTATCTTTATCATTAATCTGCATCTATACATAAAATCCTATTAACTATTGGGAAGCTAAACATGAGAATCAGTATGAAACATGAAAAGTTTCTAAAAGTTGCCAATAAATTAATATTGTGATGTGAAATTATTTTTCAGATTGAAGTTATAAAGGGCTCTGGGGTGTTTTGCCAGGCAGAAGCGTGGAGAGCAGCCCACCTTGCCACCTCTGCTACTGCCATGGTACGGAATCTGCTGCTGGGCACCTTCGACTTGGAGACCTGACCAAATTAAAAAGGTAGCCAGTATTGGTGAGTAAATGCATAATCGTTGAGAAGGGAAAACAAAACATTTCAGACTTTATAAGTTCACCACTTTAACCATAGCCTACTTGTATCAATGTTTATTAGGCATCAATGGAGACTGCATAAGGTAGGGCACCCATTATTGTTACGGTATCTGCTTGTGACCTATAATACTAATTCATCGCTTGCTCACTTCTTAATCCTACCTTTCCTCTTCTAAAGCCACATTTCTGGGGTATTGCGCTGTAGGGTGTGTAGTCCTCTATTTTGTAGAACATATACAGATGTCGCCCTTAAAACCCTGCGTGTTTTCCCGCGGGATGCCGCAATTTAGCGCGCGGCGTGCCGCGACTTGCCGGAGGCAACATTCGGGAATTTTAAATAAATGTGTTGCGCTTCACTGAATATCCGCCAGATGGCGCATAGAAGGACTTTATCTAAAAGCCGGTGGTCCGGGAAAGTCAGTTTCCCTATGTTTCCCCGGTGGCGCGCAGATTCAAATCATGACGTCACTCGCTACCTAACGCTGAGAAGGCGAACGAGGATTTTAACAGTTTTTCTCTCGTTTTAAAGTGTTTTTATGAACTTTTTGAATTAAACAAATAACCTATGCATAATAATCGAGTGTCTTTTCACTTTTTTTGTATATTTGAAGATAATTCATACGTTTTAAGCCGCTGCAAAAGGCTGGTTTGCTGGGTGAGTACTGACATCACGACTACTTTTATTACACCTACATTTATTTATTTGTATATGTATGTTATTAATATTAATTTTTTAGAGATTGTGTGTGCGTGCACGGAGAGTTTGTGTTGATAAGTGTATGTGGATAAGTTGATAAGTGTATCAGAAAGCATTAAAATGTTCATTTGAATTAAAATGACACACACACGTCTGTATATACAGTATATCAATTACATATATATAAATTTCATTAGTTCGTTCATTCTATTTGAAGCTTCGGATGTTTTTTTTTTTTTTTTGGTTTGGTTAGATTAGTTCTGAACTCGCTTCCGTGAAACTATCGCTAAAACAATGTACTGAGCCCTCCTGAGGATATAAAGCTTTATTATTGTGTTTGAATAAATATTCAGATCTACCACAGCAGGTAATAAACTATGGTGTGTCATAACCGAAGCAAACACCACGATTATGCCTCGTTTCGTTCGACGGGAACTTGGTTCACTTGGCCGCGGTGTATTATAAACCTGTGGAATGTTTCACTGTTTATGTTCACATAAGAGGAACAAAAGCTCAATGAGGACTAAACCAATGATTTCGGTAACTCCACTGAGTGTAACATCTGCATAGTGACACTGAACATCTTCACTTTTCCGTTTACCTCTGAAAAAAAAGCTGTATTTTGTTTGTTTATATTTAGAGTTTTTATAACAGTAGAACAAGTACCCGCGCGCACGCACACACATAGACACACACACACACACACACACACACAGACACACACACTCCCCTGAGCCCTCGGGAAACATCCAATCACCGTCGGTATACAAATGAGTCAAGACGCAGCCTAACGTGGTGTCGTGTCGGATTTCAGTGGTCACGGAGTGGGAAGACTTTGAAGAAGCTGCAGTGACGGTGAACAGCTGAACAACTTCACTTTTCCGTTTACCTCTGAGGAAAAAAAGCTGTATTTTGTTTGTTTATATTTAGAATTTTTATAGTAGTATATAAGTTATAGTTTGGTCTGTACTGTAGTTCGCACCCTTGTAGAGAATAAATAAATGAATAACACCTTCATATCCCCTCTCAAGAGTGTCATAGTCCATTGTTAGTTTTAATGATCTGGCTGAAACTAATTATCACTACATAAGTACCCTAACACCATTGATCATGAGTCTCAGCTGAACCTAATTCTATACTTGTAACAGAAAATGTAGATGCAGATTCCAAATGTGTATTTATATAATAGATAGATAGATAGATAGATAGATAAATAGATAAATAGATAGATAGATAGATAGATAGATAGATAGATGTGTGTGTGTAGGCTCTACGCAGGGGCAAGAGAGGGCAGCGCACCCTTAAATGTCTGCACATGTTAATATATTCCTAAAATGTATATATTACAAGTTGATAAACTGATCTGCGGTAGCGGAAAAATCCGCTGAAATAGGACATGCTGCAGCGCACACACACACACATACACACGCGCGCACACACACACACACACACCTCCCTTGAGCCCTGCGTCTGTCGGATTTCAGCGGTCACGGAAAGACTTTGAAGCAGTTTATATATGAATCTAAGCTTGAACTTATATATTTACAATGCTGATAATACTTTTCAAATAAAATCGCTATTACTTTGACCCTGAAGTTTAGTTTAGCACACACAAAAAACAGAAAAGTCATTTCTGGTAAATCAACGGAATGTGTAGTTTATTTACAGTAATTCATTAAAAAATGAATATACATTGTACAGTACACGGTAAACACGGGAAAGATTACAAAATGAAAAAACAAACAGTGTCTACTTTATAAACAGCTTAGTATGTGCGTCGAGATGCTGAAATCCCTTGCATGTTTTTGCTTCCAAGTGGAGAGATATTTGACCGATAGCCTAGAACAAAAGATCTATAGGTGTGATCACAACCCCCTCCGACCGACCGTGCCATCAATCACTGACCACCTCAGAAGTTCCCTCCAATGTATGGCTGCAATACTTGTTTTGCAAGTATTTTTAACACCATTCAAAGGCTTCAAAGGGGCAGTTATCGGCTATGACACGTTGAAGGAGAACTTAATAGTTCTCAAAAATAGTGTAAATGTCTGCAACAATCACTAACCATTAAAATGTTTTTTTTTGTAATTAAACACGAAAATATTAATTATATTTCCATATATACACACACATACACACACACACACACACACACACAAGTGCGTAGGTTTGCTAGGTTTTCTTAATATGGTGCGAAATCACTTTACATTAATACTAGCAATGCTTCGATTTATATTAATCCACTCGAAATGCAATTCATTAAGTTAAATTAAGGAATAGTGTAAAGTTAAAGGAATGTTTCATAACTGACAAAAAGATAGTCTTTAATAAAATAAAAACTATTCTTTATTGAGCCCTAGTGCAAATGAAACATCTCAATCATCTGTATATATATAAAAGTAGATTACATCTAAACATGAACTACTAGGTAGAGTACCACACAACAGCTCAATGCCTATTGCTCCTATATGAAGGAGACAAAAACATGCCTTCGCCTCTCGTTAACAAAAATAAACTGCTGGCATATTTGTTTGACATCAATATTGTCCAGGCTGTTCTTTTTTTCTTCTGATAAACACTAAAGATGATATTTTGTAGAATGCTGAAAACCTGTAATCATTGATTTACATAGTATTTGTTTTTCCTGCTACGGAAGTCAATGTTTTCAGCTTTTTTCCCCAATATCTTATTTTGTATTCAACAAAATAAAGAAAGTTTATTAAAGTTTGGAACCACTTAAGGAGTAAATAGTGAGTAAAGTTTTTTGGGGGTGAACAATGGCTTTGACCCTAACTCTTCCCCTCTGACTGCACTAGGACCGGACAGCATTGCCACCTGATGAAATACCGTGACAAAAAAGTGAAATGTCAGTTCAAAACTTTTGCCAAAAACACTAATGAATCACTTACATCCTCAGCCTATCACTCCTCATAATGCTAAATATTAGTATAATCAACATGTATAATACACGCACACATATTATATGTTATATACTGTATAATCAACATTCAGATTGACCTCCTGTGAACTCGCCTTTTCACCTGAACTACAACATGGCTGATCTGCTTCTGTCCCCTAATTGAAAAACATTGAGGGATTCCTTATGAGCATGGACAGAGAATGCCTCAGCCTATTATTGGTAACAATGTTAAATCTCAGGACAACTACAGTGGCTTGCAAAAGTATTCGCCCCCGTGAACTTTTCCACATTTTGTCACATTACAGCCACAAACATGAATCAATTTTATTGGAATTCCACGTGAAAGACCAATACAAAGTGGTGTACACGCGAGAAGTGGAACGAAAATCATACATGATTTCAAAAATTTTTTTTTTTACAAATAAATAACTGAAAAGTGGGTTGTGTGTAATTATTCAGCCCCCTTTGGTCTGAGTGCAGTCAGTTGGCCATAGACATTGCCTGATGAGTGCTAATGACTAGAGAGCACCTGTGTGTAATCTACACTCTCTCCATCGCTGTCTGATATACAGCACAGGTGTTTAGGTTCTGTTACCTGACAAAACAGGATAAACACATGCCATTTAAACAGCAATCATTTTATTTAACTTTTTCTGAGTCTTAGTGTGCAAACCTCGAATCAAATCATTAATGTTCGCCAAGTAAGTGAATGCATTTTAAAAACTATTTTTCTGAAGTGGATTGTCTATTGGTGTCAACAAAATTCTAGCCATATGGCAATATTAGTATATTAGTTTATCAATTTCTTTCACAATACTGATTTCTGACAAACAGTCACTAGACTAGGAGACTGACAGGGATCATATTTATACTTTTACATTTAGCTGTTTAATCTGCTGTTAGTTTTACGTCCGTATTCACAGACTATATCCTGGCCTGCTGTACTGAATGTGAGTCCACTGCATTTGGCGCTGCTTGTGTCTGAACGCAGCCAATCGTCTATCACATGATGGCAGGGAAAGGCACAGCCAATCAAAATGTTCATATGTGTTTTGTGGGCGGGAGGACTCAAGGAGAGAACGTGATTTATCCCTTTCTGCGTAATGTTGACAGAACGATTTAAAAAAAAGTGGATTAAATTATTGGTGGGGACATTTCAATGGTCGGAGGATATTGGTTGGGGACACATCCCCTCCGTCCACCCTAAATCTACGCCCCTGTATATATATAATTTAAAACTATTTATTCATTTGTCTTTTATTTACTTACTTACTAGCGAATGCTTTTTTAGGGCTCTAAAAACTACGGCAGTATGAATGACAATGGAATAGGACGTGTGAGTTGCACCGGTCACACACACACACTATATATATATATATATATATATATATATATATATATATATATATATATATATATATATATATATATATATATATATAATTAAATTCTTAAAACATCGTGTTCACCCATGCACTGAAAAAAAGAACTTGTAAGATTTACTTGATAAAATCCTCATAACAATTTGGACACAGATTTTAAGTAAATTTTATTGCTCCAATATTAAGGCTGAATCCCAACCCTTCCCCCTACTCTTCCATTTGACGCGTTCACGTGCAGGGGTAGTGGTGTCTCATTTCTCTTTTGGTTGGAGGTGTAGGGGGAGGGGGGAAGGGCCAGATAGCCCTCCAAACGAAGATTTTTCAGGACCTCACTTCAAACGAAGGGCTAAGCGAAGTTTTCAACATGGCTGCTCACTCGAGCAAACAGACCCATAAATGTTAAGTCATTTTTGCCATTAATAAAGATTTTTATGACAAGTTTTCATTGTATGTATATTACCTTTAGTCTTGTGTCTGTGTTTATGGTGATGTTCTGTAAAGAAACGTTTGCAAAAAAAATCGCTAAAGTTTGCTAGCAGATAGCACATATTGCACAATATTACAAATATATATTTTTATGTCACATACACTTTACTGCATGCTACAAACAAATATGAAAGTTCAGTAGCACGGCATTTTGCCGAGCATTTGATAACGCATTGTTTGTTTTGCTTACGGCCATACACTATTGTTTTGCTTACACTATTCTTACTTATTGCAACGTGACCACAGTTTTGTAATTTATATTCTGTATATGGACGGCTGAGGAAACCCGAAGACTCATCCGTGTTCGTGGTGAAAATGAGCAACTTTTTTAAAAAGCGAAATACGGCGCAAAAAACCTTTGGGAGTGAGTAATCTCTCTTATTGAAATGTGTGATAAACATCGGCGCATGTCCTCTGACGTAACATGGACACACAGGAATGTAAATGAACACTGCATTTATGACCCAAAAAATAAACGCTTTGAGATGATTTATTTGCCGTATGGTGTGTTTATTTGAATATGTTCAGTAAATTTATGCATTACACTCAAAGTGTCAGCGAAACCGGTTTCCAAATAATTTGTGTGTGTGTTAGGTGATGTGAGAGTGGGTTTTTCAAACTTGCAGTAAAACATTTTTGGGGGCAGTTTTTGATTCCCCCTTATCCAAGTACTGTAAAAACTTATATAGTCTTGGGTTAAAAAGTCTGCATTTCAACATGCATCCCCCACCTCCAGACTAAGCTCCTGTTGGTATAGCTCTTAAGGTCACTGTGGCACGCAAACCCCCTGACCACAATAAGGTGGCAATCCCTCAGGGGGGGGGAGGTGAAAAATACAAATTAAATAAAATAAATTATCCTTAATCCAGATTTTATCAATCAACGACATAATATTTATCTTAGCTGGATGGTCTAATTCTCAAAACCGTTTAACCTAAAGAAAAACATAACACACTATAACTAGAATATTTACAAAACTGAAAGGTTTTCTTATGAATAATTAAAAAAAACATTATAACTCAAAAAGATCATATGTTTATATATATATATATATTTTATAGTAACTGAACAGCTCTCTTCTCTCCAATCCACTCATACACCACAGTCTCCTATTTCTCTGTGGGCGCGCTGCGCCTGTGAATGAATACACGCAGCGGAGGTTTTACATATTTAAAACGTAAAAAGGTGTCTCCATCATAAATAGCCCTGAATTAACTATATATATATATATATATATATATATATATATATATATATATATATATATAGAGAGAGAGAGAGAGAGAGAGGAGAAAGGTGTTTTGCTGGCGAAAAACATTTTAGGCAGAGACGCCTGCTCGTTTGTTTTAAAACCCCCCAATTCTACCCCATTCCCGGAAACCGGTTTGATAACTTCACACCTTATGTGAATGAAAGGTGAGATGGGGGAATTACAGTGGGGGTTCTGTGGGTCTCCAAACTCAGAAGGCTACGTGTCAGCCGATAACTGCTCCTTTGATCTGCTGGTTACAGCGGGGCGCCGACTGCTGATGAGCGTATAGTAGCCTGTACAAGCTAGGCCATTTTTAGATTACATTTGAAATTTTAAGGGGTTGAATAGAGAACCTACTGTCTTATTTATGTAGCGAAAACACGAAATTAAACTAGATAACATGATCAGAGTTTTAATATTTATATTTAACTAGATGGAAGGCTTTTCAAGTCACATGGAAAAAAAATTCTGTTCAGTTCTACAGTTTATCCCACAGTTTATTCCATTGTCCAGCCTCAGGACAATGTAATCAATGTAATATGCTGTTTTCTGGTTAAATTTTTCTGATTGGACCCGTACATAGAAAGTTTATACTGTAAACATACTTTATATTATATAAAAAAATAAAAGAATCGCTCAAGTTTGCTAGCGGATAGCAGAGATTGCACGATATTACAAATATATATTTTTGTGTCACATACACTTTACTGCATGCTACAAACGAAGGTGTCACTTCGTCTGTCCCCCTGCATAAAATTTACAAGAAAATAAATCATTTATTTTGAGAAACAAAAAAAATCTGAATTGCTTCAACCTGTGCTGACTTCATTGAGAAAAAAAATAATAATAAAAATAAATGATAATAAAAAAATGACCATCACTTCATATACTTCATATTGTTAACCTTGGGTTAAATTGCTTTAGCACTAATCTTGCATCAGTAAAACATGGCATGAGATGGCTTTACAGTGTCAGGAAATCCTATGATGAATGCTGAGTTTGTATTTAAAGGGTTAGTCCAAACATGAAAATTCGTTCAATAATTACTCATATTTATATATTCATTTGCATTTATATGCTTCTGTCCAATACAACAAACACTATATTCAAGGTATTAATAAATTGTATAATTAATAAGAAAACAATGCTTTACCAGGCAATCATCAAAGAGATCCTCTTCAGATTCACGTCTCATCTTTACGCTTTGTTTCTGTGAAAATATTTATATTGTATCATTACATAATCTTTTATTCGTACAACTACATTTAGGCCTTTATCCAAAGCAAATTACAAAAGAGGAAGGCATCAAGCATGTCAAGCAGTGCTACTAACACAAAGTTTCTGACACCGTTAGAAAATACAAGATAGAACAGTGAGGGATTAAGGAAAAAGTGAGAAGCAAGAATCATGTGTGCAAAGATTAAGCATGCAGGTTCACAGGATGACTCGACTTATTTTTATTGTCTGCAATGCGATTTAGACAAATTAGAACTGCGGTAAAGCCAGCCGCGGTTCAGAAAAACACGGTCAAGCCAGCCGCGATTGATTTTAGTGTGCGCACATATTACAGTGATTACGGTAGTTTCAGGACCGACACAGAGACAACGCGCTTTCAGAGCGCTTTTCATTTAGATGCCCAGGACTGAGAGATAATACAACATGCTCGTCAATTTTTACTTGCTTATTTATTTGCATTTCTGCTTTAATATCCGTGTTATTTATTGGTGACTTTGACGGTTGTCTGTTACAATATTTTTCTTAAATATTCACCATTCAAATAATTGTTTTATGTAGATAAGTTACAGCAGAATTCGTAGAAAACAGACAAAATAATGTATTTAGTCTTTCTAAATACCAGAATTGATTTTTATTTTGTTTTACTGTTCAAAAGTAGCAGTTATTCTTCAATGAATGTTTTCTATAATGAGGATTAACGTCTGCTTTGGAAGAGAGGTCAAATAAACAAATGTTCACAATGGGGAAAAAAAGTTAAAATGCCTTTATTTCACTTCAGAGACCTACAGTATGAAAAAATAAATTCTAGTAAGTATAAAACGCCATGGTCAGTTTTTATCCCATATAATGTACACACATTATATGATAAAAAAAAAAAGTAGAAAAAACAATGATCAGTTCTTATTCAGGACGTCCCATACTATATACACACCACATATGAAACTATTTTACTGCAGCATTTTTCAGATATGGGGCATTATTACATTTCAAAGGGGTATAAAGACCCCATTTCTAATAAGTGTAAAAGCTAAACTTACCTCGAACACGACAAACTCCAGCTGCAGCCACGCCGTGTTGTAACCTCCGTGATGATTCCCAACCGACTGATACACAGCGCGGGCACAGCGACTCCAAACACGCATGCGCAGTTTAATTTGCACACATTTTCGGCTTCAGTAGACACACAATACTTCAGACTGAAACAGAAAAAAAACAATGATCAGTTCTTATTCAGGACGTCCCATACTATATACACACCACATATGAAACTATTTTACTGCAGCATTTTTCAGATATGGGGCATTCTCTGTGTTGTTCATGAAACTACCGTAATCACTGTAATATGCGCGCGCACTAAAATCAATCGCGGCTGGCTTGACCGTGTTTTTCTGAACCGCGGCTGGCTTTACCGCAGTAAATTAGAGCTGCTGTCAATACTGTATGAACATATGTACAGGTTCTTTACTCGTAACTCATTAATAAAGTTCGGCTTCAGAAAAAAAAAACGTTTATTGCTAGTGCTCTTTTACCATTTAATGCTTTAACACACACGACTCAGTTTGTTCAGAAATGGCATCTAACTGGCGAGCCTTTGTCTGAACACGCCGTTTTCACTCGGGGTGGGGGTAAGAAACACACATCTCGGTGTATTAATCCGCGCGCTCGGTTCGTTATTATTTTATTTATTTATTTATTTACCACAGGACCCATGGGGGCTCCGTAGGTTCAGGTTTTTACACGAAAACGGTGTTTTGTGAATCTCCACACTATTAAAAACTGAAATTGCTAATTGTACGTCCTGAGATTAAGATGAACATTAATTGGGAGTCATGAAAGCGAGAATCACATCCAAAAAAGAAAGCTAAACTTACCTCGAACACGACAAACTCCAGCTGCAGCCACGCCGTTGTCACGTTCTCACTGACGCTGGCTGTTGTTACTGCCTCGGGCTCATGAAAGGCAGGCACAAACGCAGAGGGTGTAAGGGTAAAGAACAATGTTTTTATTTATAATAAACAAATCAAAACTCAAACAAACTAAACAAAACTCTGACTCTGTTAGCTCAACACACACACACACACACACACAGACACTGTAACGGAACCCACGGGGAAGAACTGTAGGAACCTAACGAGGGGAATGGGAACCCTCTACTCCAGATCACGGGTAAGTCATGGTTTTGCTCGAACACTAGAGAATGGAAACAGGGGTGCTGTGTAGTGACACAGGGAGCATAAACTTGTGCAACAAAGACCCTTCGGCAAGGAGCTGAGACTGGAGACAGGGGTGCGGTGTAGTGACACTAAGAACATCAACTTACAATATGAAGACACTTGGCAAGGAACGGAGACTGGAGACAGGGGTGCTGTGTAGTGACACAGGGAATGTAAACTTATGAAACAAGGACACAGGCATGGAGTTGAGACTGGAGACAAGGGCTACACCTAAGACACGGGACTCGAGAACTCAATAGGACGGGCGACACAGGACAAGAATAGAGACCGGGAGAGGGGAGAGACTGGACTAAAGACAAGAGACAAGACATAGGCTAAGGACATGGCAGTTAGCTAGGCAGGGCTGCTAGCTGAACAAGGCTAGTGAGCTAACCCTGGCAGTCAGCTACACCTACACCTAGCTAAGCATGCCCGTAGCCTGACATTAACACAACTACACTTACCTAATCTCTGAACAACAAACACTAAGGATGTGGGACACGGAAGCACTAGGTCTAGGGACTCTGAGGCTCCAAAGTTAGTCTAGAGGGCACCCAAAGATTAGACTAGGGGACACTCAAAGGCTAGGCCGGGGCACACTCAAAGGCTAGGCTAGGGGACCCTCGAAGGCTAGGCCATGCAATACTAAAAGGCTAGGCTAGGGGACCATCGAAGGCTAGGCCGTGGTATACTAAAAGGTGAGGCCGTGGTATACTAAAAGGCTAGGCTAGGGGACACGCAAAGGCTAGGCTAAGGGACACGCAAAGGCTAGGCTAAGGGACACGCAAAGGCTAGGCTAAGGGACACGCAAAGGCTAGGCTAGGGGACACGCAAAGGCTAGGCTAGGGGACACGCAAAGGCTAGGCTAGGGGACACGCAAAGGCTAGGCTTAGAGACCTTCACGGGCCAGGCTTAGAGACCTTCACGGGCTAGGCTAGGGGACACTCAGAGGCTAGGCTTAGAGACCTTCACGGGCCAGGCTAGGGGACCATCAAAGGCTAGGCTAGGGGACCCTCAAGGGCTAGCAGACACTCCAATGCTAGGCTAGGGGGCTCTCAAAGGCTAGGCTAGGAGACACTCAGAGGGGAGGAGACACCAGGGTTAGAAGACACATGGAGGTGAGGAAACACTGAGACTATCTACTTACCTGTTCTAATAACCATGGAACACAACAAGACAACACACCACATCAACTCCACACACATTAAACATCTAAACTTAAACTACAAACACACAGGGAAAAACCAAGAGACATATTGAAAATAAACATAGAAGACAAACTTACAGAGCCAGGTATAAATGAATAAATAACCAAGTCAAAACAGAACTAAATAAAACAAAACTAGAGCCCACCTGACAATGTCAATGCTCGACCCAGTTCCCCAGAACGAACAGCTTTTTATACCTAGTCTTTGCTTAACGAGCCACCTCGGTACAGGTGAAACTTTGACATCACCTGACCGAGGTGCCTTCTGGGAAACTGGGTCTTCTAACCAAAACTACAAACAAAACAAACTCAACCACAGTGCCCTCTAGTGGCAGTCCCTTACAGTACCCCCCCCTTAAGACGCTCCTCCGTAGCGCTCTCGGCGATATCTTCACCCACCTCCCGCCGTCGACGATCTAGTTCGCTGAATTGGGCGGGAGGGTGGGCGCGTCCGGCCCGCCACCTAAGTCGAGTTGCAGATGCAGCTGCTGGACCCCTTAGGTCGCTCTGGCTGTTGAGGCAGCACTGGATCGCTGGTGTAGGCCGGGCGGCGGAGGCAGTACCAGCTCGCTCTCGCCGCGAGGATGGCACTGGGTCGTCCTCCTAGCCGAGCGGCCGATGCAGTACTGGATAGTCCTCAATGCCGGGCGGCAGCTGCAGCAGTTCCTGAATCCTGGTGGGGCGACGGCCCCGCCCGCTGTCGAGGGCGGACCCTGGTGGACTCCTGATGTCGACGCCTGGATAGTGGAGGCAGCCTTGGATCCGTTGCGGAGCCTGGCTGCAGAGGTATTACCGTCCTCCCAGCCAGGTGATGAAGATGATGTCGGATCCCGTCGATGGGCACGGCTGACGAGGCAGCAGCGAATCTCGGGGGCCGGGCGGCGGAGGCAGCACTGCGTCGCTCTGGAAACGTGAGCCTCGTAGGCAGTGCTGGATCCTCCTCCCCGCCGGATGGCCGATGTGGTGCTGGGTTGCCCGCTCAGCCGGGGCCTCCACTGTGGCGCCTTCCTGACGACGTTGGAGTCACACCTGGGGTTCTCGGGGGTAGTAAGGGACTGTTGCTGTGGTGTTTCGTGGACCCTTCTGCTGTGCCTTTGTTCTTAGGTCGAGCATTCTGTCACGTTCT
This sequence comes from Channallabes apus, assembly GCA_030522415.1. NCBI lineage: Eukaryota > Metazoa > Chordata > Actinopteri > Siluriformes > Clariidae > Channallabes > Channallabes apus. Next base: position 20,366,944 of record CM060117.1, on the reverse strand, counting down.
CACTGACGCTGGCTGTTGTTACTGCCTCGGGCTCATGAAAGGCAGGCACAAACGCAGAGGGTGTAAGGGTAAAGAACAATGTTTTTATTTATAATAAACAAATCAAAACTCAAACAAACTAAACAAAACTCTGACTCTGTTAGCTCAACACACACATACACACACACAGACACTGTAACGGAATCCACGGGGAAGAACTGTAGGAACCTAACGAGGGGAATGGGAACCCTCTACTCCAGATCACGGGTAAGTCATGGTTTTGCTCGAACACTAGAGAATGGAAACAGGGGTGCTGTGTAGTGACACAGGGAGCATAAACTTGTGCAACAAAGACCCTTCGGCAAGGAGCTGAGACTGGAGACAGGGGTGCGGTGTAGTGACACTAAGAACATCAACTTACAATATGAAGACACTTGGCAAGGAACGGAGACTGGAGACAGGGGTGCTGTGTAGTGACACAGGGAATGTAAACTTATGAAACAAGGACACAGGCATGGAGTTGAGACTGGAGACAAGGGCTACACCTAAGACACGGGACTCGAGAACTCAATAGGACGGGCGACACAGGACAAGAATAGAGACCGGGAGAGACGAGAGACTGGACTAAAGACAAGAGACAAGACATAGGCTAAGGACATGGCAGTTAGCTAGGCAGGGCTGCTAGCTGAACAAGGCTAGTGAGCTAACCCTGGCAGTCAGCTACACCTACACCTAGCTAAGCATGCCCGTAGCCTGACATTAACACAACTACACTTACCTAATCTCTGAACAACAAACACTAAGGATGTGGGACACGGAAGCACTAGGTCTAGGGACTCTGAGGCTCCAAAGTTAGTCTAGAGGGCACCCAAAGATTAGACTAGGGGACACTCAAAGGCTAGGCCGGGGCACACTCAAAGGCTAGGCTAGGGGACCCTCGAAGGCTAGGCCATGGCATACTAAAAGGCTAGGCTAGGGGACCATCGAAGGCTAGGCCGTGGTATACTAAAAGGTGAGGCCGTGGTATACTAAAAGGCTAGGCTAGGGGACACGCAAAGGCTAGGCTAAGGGACACGCAAAGGCTAGGCTAAGGGACACGCAAAGGCTAGGCTAGGGGACACGCAAAGGCTAGGCTAGGGGACACGCAAAGGCTAGGCTTAGAGACCTTCACGGGCCAGGCTTAGAGACCTTCACGGGCTAGGCTAGGGGACACTCAGAGGCTAGGCTTAGAGACCTTCACGGGCCAGGCTAGGGGACCATCAAAGGCTAGGCTAGGGGACCCTCAAGGGCTAGCAGACACTCCAATGCTAGGCTAGGGGGCTCTCAAAGGCTAGGCTAGGAGACACTCAGAGGGGAGGAGACACCAGGGTTAGAAGACACATGGAGGTGAGGAAACACTGAGACTATCTACTTACCTGTTCTAATGACCATGGAACACAACAAGACAACACACCACATCAACTCCACACACATTAAACATCTAAACTTAAACTACAAACACACAGGGAAAAACCAAGAGACATATTGAAAATAAACATAGAAGACAAACTTACAGAGCCAGGTATAAATGAATAAATAACCAAGTCAAAACAGAACTAAATAAAACAAAACTAGAGCCCACCTGACAATGTCAATGCTCGACCCAGTTCCCCAGAACTAACAGCTTTTTATACCTAGTCTTTGCTTAACGAGCCACCTCGGTACAGGTGAAACTTTGACATCACCTGACCGAGGTGCCTTCTGGGAAACTGGGTCTTCTAACCAAAACTACAAACAAAACAAACTCAACCACAGTGCCCTCTAGTGGCAGTCCCTTACAGCCGTGTTGTACCTCCGTGATGATTCCCAACCGACTGATACACAGCGCGGGCACAGCGACTCCAAACACGCATGCGCAGTTTAATTAGCACACATTTTCGGCTTCAGTAGACACACAATACTTCAGACTGAAACACGACTGCCCCCTACAGGTAATGAAGGGCATGTTCACAGCTTCCCGCACGCAGCCGCGCAAATCCGCGGCAAGTCACGGGATCCCTTTTCTCGAAACGCAGGTTTTTAATGGCGACATCTGTAGTGTTGCAAATAACCTCGTGGCACTAATTGTTGTCGTCTGAAGTTTTAATAAATAATAATTTATTATTATTATACTGTCTTATTATTTTTGTCTTCTCTAGATGCAACATTGAAGAAGTGGCCGCAGCCACCCGAAGGCAGATAGACACATCTATCAATTCAAAGCTCACGGAGCTGGGAAGGTCCACAAAAATTTTTTTTTTCTTCCTGTTCAGTTTTTTGTCATGTTTTTGTTCTTTTACTAGTTGATTGTTCTTAAGAAAATAAAAAATTTTAATTTCTACATTTTGGGCTTTTATTTATGTTGTCTAGCAGCTATGGATTTTAATAATTTTATTAATCTTGGTAAACATATAGGTGCATATATGCACACATTTATACATGCATATACTGTATGTACCTATATATGAACGCATATATGTACATATAATATAGGAAAACGAACAATTTTATATATGCACGCAGAAATGCATGCATATATGCACATATAATATAGGAAAACGGCCAATTTTATATATGTCACATATATTAAAAACCTACTGTATATCAAAACCTATATTAAAACATATATGTTTATATAGGTTATTTCCGTGTGGGTAGGTTGTTAAGTGGGGACAAACTCTGAAACTTTACTGCAAAACGAGTCATACAGTAGTTCAACCTTGCTGATATTTTCCCTGACAACAAATATGCTTGAGTATTAACTTGTGTCATGTTGGTTTGGGGAATAGAAGGATGCTTGTATCATTTCAGATGGTCATTAGTTATCAGTTCTCTACATGAGTCAGGAAGACCTGGCATGGCTGTGTACATATTGTCTGTATGCTGAATGAAAACATGTTGAATTCTAAACCTTTGTTTTGGGAATATGTTAAATGAGCAATGTTAACCCAGGACTCCACAACCTTCGCATACTGGACCCCAAACCTTGATGAATTCAACTTTTTTCAATTGCCCTAGCACATTTAAGGGCCCCCCTGTCTCTTCAAATTACATTTGAATACAACATGCACCACACACATATGGTCACACTTACCAGAAATCTGATTAAGCATACCTGTTCCTCATTGCAGTCACTTTAAACTTTTTTTTTTTTTTTTTATAAAAAAGTTTTTAATTGTAAAATATTTTCTTTTGCACTCACACAGTTTTTTTTTGCACATCACCTGTTGTTTTAATTCAGCTTTGGAATTAAAATTTTGGAATAATTTGCCTTATCTTCATTAGATGCCTGTCTTAACGCTATACTGTATATGTGCCAAGAACCTACTGGAAGTTTTTGACGTTACATTACATTCTGACTATTTTATTGCTTTTCTAATATCAAAATTACTAAATAATTGGCATCATGTTGGCAAACAAATGACTAACAAGTTGAAAATGATTTCAATGGGTATTGTGTACATATGAAGAAATTGTGAACCAATCTATCAAAATGACCAAGAAAACCAAAAAAGTATATATAATTATCAACTGCTATTGCTAAAATATGAAATAAATGGATTCTTTGAATAGTAGATAATACAATAAATTGTCCTATAACTATAGATATAAAGAATTCACCAAACGCAGTCTGTGTTTTTACATGACAGAACAACAGGCACTCACACTAACACCAAATAAAGAATAAAGAATGTCACTGTGCAATAATGTATACAGTATGTGACAAATAAAGGCTGAACATACTTTAATCCCTGACACCTGTATGTAAGTAACTGAGTATTCCCCTTAATTTGGTAGGATACAGGCAGAAAATGACAAACACAATATCAACAAAACAAATTCCCTGAGGAGATCAATAAAGTGTTATGATCATAATCTTCTTTTAGGAGGCTTTGCTCCCCTAGTTACATGTAGTGATACTGTTTACTCTCTACACTTAATGGGCCTAAAAATAATGACATTACAAAGAGCATGAACATATTTTAAGAACATGATGGTTGACAACTGCTTCCAGAAAATGTTCTCTTACAGATTTTGCACATTAGTTACCCAAATCCCAAATCTCTTTAGCTAGAGTTTAGCCTTGTTTATAAGGGCAATTAAGAGAATGGTAAATCATGTGAATGTGGGCAAATGAATATTTATCACCGCCTGAACATTCTGATTGGCAAAGATCCCTATTTTGTAATGTTTATTCATAAAGGGATTATGTATAATAGCCAGGGGGTGTGTTGGTACATTCAGACTGTTCCTAATGGTCAGGAAAACCTAAGTGTTGCAGCTGAATGTAAGATTGTTTTGGGAATAAAAAGGAATGGAATTTATTCCCTAGAGAAAAAAGCTTTGGTCCCACTGCAATCTATTTTTGCAAGCAAAATGCATGCATGAGTTTCTGTCTGTGGTCTGGGTCCCTTTGTATTCCACTGTGTATTCTGCAAAATCTGTGTGTGTGTGTTTGTTGCATGTGCGTGTTTGCGCTTGTGTGTGCATGCATGTGTGTGTATGGAGGGGGAGGAGGAGTTATGTGTTGTTGCAAGTCTGTTTGTGTTTAGAGGCCAGATGGGACCACATCAAGACCTGTCCCTAACCAAACAGTAGCACATGTTCCTTGACAGGCCTTCTGTTCATCCTCTTCTATCTTCTCCCTCTTTATCATGTGCTTTCTTGTCACTTCGGTGACCTTATGCCGAAACCTGTGATTTTTCGCTTTTATCACTCTTTTACAGCCGTCTTTGTCCTTCCCACTTATTCTTGTCAGATTATTCATCAGTCATGCAAAGATGTTATAAGACAGCCAGCCATTAAGAAAGAAGAAAGGTCATCAAAGTTTCACCAATTGTAGACAGTCCTCAATTTCAGTTCCCTAGCAAGGCTACACTCGATGCTGCGTGAAAACGCTATGGGAACCAGTTTGTCGCGTTGCCGGTCGTTGAAGCATGCTGTGAAAACACGCCAAAGTTTTTGGCTATATATAACCTCGACAGGTGACGTCATCTGATTAGATGTAGGTGGAGGTTATAAAAACAGGTGAGCCGGCAACGACCTCAGATCATTTGTCTTCAGAGCCTAGTTGTGAAGCGTGCTTGTGATAAACCAGCAAAATAAGAAGGTGTTTAACTCACCGATTTGACGAGTTTAAATCCCTCCGTGTGTGATAATCCATATCGGAGTGCGATCTCTACACTGCTTCGACTAGTGCTGCGCGCGCCGCGCATTCCGTGAGAAGCTGCGAGCCGCCGTGCGTTCCTGGCTTAAAACTCGTGCATCTGACAGAGCTGCGGCAGACGGAGGTAAGAAAACTCCTTTCTTCCGCGTTGTCATCACGAGGATTTCTCTCTTTTTTACCGGAGATGAAAATAGCCTTAAGCACTAAAACAAGCAGTAGACGGCAGCTTCTGTCGGGTGGCCGGGGGGGCGGAGCCTCAATGACGCTCCCCCCCCCCCCCCCCAGCTCTCTTCATATGAGTTAACCCTTTCATGGAGTAGGCTGTATTCATGCTGTGTTTTTCATGCCATCGACTTATTTGTTTATTTAAATATAGTCGATATGGAAACGCGGGATTGTATGATGACGCCCAGATAGCAGAGACGCTTCACAGGCTATCTCTCTCCTGGGACATCATCCTCCCTTGGTCAGCTTGGTGCTCCACTGCACACAGGAGGTCAGACTGATTTAAAATATATATATATATATATATATATATATATATATATATATATATATATATATATATATATATATATATATATATATAATGTATGTGTGTATAAAATAAAATAAATGGGGGTGGCCCCCCCAATAGGGAAAGGCACCCAGAATTCCTTTTTAACGAATATGTGTTCTCCCTGGCACCCCCAGGAGGTCGGTGTTTTGCTCCGCCACCACTGGTGTTCGGGCAACACCAGTCTCCAATAGGCTGTTGGTTCTTCGGTTTTTCCTGCCATGCTTCAGGATGCCGAACATCTAACATCCTCCCCCCCTTTTAACCAAGCTGCCGAAACTTTTGCCCTTTTATGAGAAACTGGCAGCGTGGAAGCTACTGCCAAGTATATCTCCTTGGGTACTAAGCACTGGAGAGAGGAACTACAGGATTCAGTTCTCACTTCACCTTCTGTGTTTTCAATGGCGTGGCCTCCACTTCCATGAAACCAGAAAGTGCGCATCTGCTGACAGGCTGCCGGGGAAGGGGGCCATGGAACATGTTCCCCCACCAGACAGTGAGTCAGGCTACTACAGTCGGTATTCTTGGTTCCCAAGAGGAACGGGGGCTGCGTCCAATATTTCAGATTCTGCGGGCTCTCCCGCTACCTGAAAATCAATGAATACAGTTCAGTTCTTGACTGTAAAGGTGATTGCTCTCAACCCTACCAAGCGATTGTTTCTGACAATCGATTTAAGGACGCTTACTTTCATACAGAAACATTGCCACAACACAGGGAGATCCTGAGGTTCGCTTTCGGGGGAGAAGCTTACCAGTATCGGGTCCTTCCATTGGTCTAGCTCACCCGCACACATACAAAATACACGGATTTAGCCCTGGCTCTTACGGGAGTCCCAGGGCATCCGGTGGCTAGTGCTTCGACATCAGCATGTCGTCCTAGCTCATCTCTGTTCTCAGGACTGGGACCCAACGCCACGAAAGCGTGCTCTTTCCTGTGCAGAGGACAACACATTGGGTGCTATATGGGATTCGGTCGTAAGCGGGCACAGCTGTCTCCCGCTCGTATCGAACCCATTCTCAACACCCTCAAGGAAAACAAGCTAGACCAGAAGGTGACCATCACTTTCAGACATCCTAGCTCTCATGGCAGCTGTATCCACGGTGACACCTGTGGACCTTCTGCACATGAGAGCATTCTAAGTTGTGGCTAAGAACCAGGGGATATCACTAGGGCCAATCCCCAATATGGGTTACGCGCCAGGTGCTTCGTACCCTTTCTACGTGGTTCAGACCCCGGTCTCTACTCTGGGTCCCACTCTAAGTTCATCTTGTCGTCGCTGAGGCTAACGACAGATGCTTCCCTCATAGGCTGGGGTGCGGTCTCTGATGACTGTCCAGCCCAAGGGAGCTGGAGAGGCTATCTTCTCGCATGGCACAGCAATTGCCTCGAAATGATGGCTCTATTTCTGGCCCTAAAGCACTTCCTCCAGCAGTTGAGAGGCTGCCATGTCCTAGTGCGGGGGACAACACTATGGCAGTCTCATATATTATCGCCAGGGCGGACTGTGCTCGCGCCGCTAACAGCTAGCGCACCAGGTTCCTGTCCCTCAGAGCGATTTACATTCCAGCATGGATGCGGGAGCAGTAGTACTGTCCAGTCTATCTCTGACACACGGGGAATGGTAACCCCACTCCGAAGTAGTCAGGGAGAGATTTTCATGTAGCAAGGCGGACCTCTTGCCTTCTAAGATATGCTTCGCCTTTTACTGCTCTTCAGATTTACGTCCACCGCATCAGCTAGTGGCGTAGGTCAGAGCAGCTTCTACATGTTTTGGATGAGAGATGCTATTGCCCTCTCCTATGAGGCGCGTGGGTTCACTTCGCCTCTGGGAATCAGGGCTCTTTCAACCCTGGGGATTGCCTCATCTATTGCATTAGCAAGAGGAATTCCCCTGCAGCAAGTATATGCTAAGCAGGTAAACCCAGTCCACTGCCGAATTGTTTCAGTGCTGGAGTTTCCCTCCTCGGGTCTGTGCCCTAGTACTCTCAGGACGTACGTGACTGCATCCTCTCTCAACTATCTTCAGAAAGCTCCATAAACCCAACAGGCACCCTATTGCTCTTGAAGCCTTCTGTCCTCCGCGCTTACAGCTTCGGAGCAGGAGAGACTTCACTTGCTGTGTCCAGCTTGTGCTCTTCAGATCTACGTCCACCGCATCAGCTAGTGGCGTAGGTCAGAGCAGTTTCTACATGTGCTGGATGAGACATGCTATTGCCCTCTCCTATGAGGCGCGTGGCCTCACTTCGCCTCTAGGAATCAGGGCTCTTTCAGCCAAAGGAATTGCCTCATCTATTGCACTAGCAAGAGGTATTCCCCTGCAACAAGTGTGTGCCAAGCAGGTAGACCCAGTCCACTGCCAAAATGTTTCAGTGCTGGAGCTTCTGCAGTAAAAGCTTGTCCTTGGGCTTGTGCCCTAGTACCATCAGGATTTTCTTAGCTGCATTGTTTGAAGCCTTCTGTCCTCCGCCTTTTACAGCTTCGGAGCAGGAGAAACTTCACTTACTATCCAGTATGTGCTCTTCAGATTCACGTCCACCGCATCAGCTAGTGGCGTAAGTCAGAGCGCCACTATACTGGGTGAGAGATGCATATTGCCCTCTCCTATGAGGCGCGTGGGTTCACTTCGCCTCTGGGAAGCAGGGCTCACCCAACCAGGGTGATCATCCCAGTCTCACCAGCAGGAGGTATCCCCTGCAGTAATTGTGTGGCGCAAAGGGTTGGTTCCTCCCCGCACACATTTCTTACATTTATAAATCTGGATGTTCATGCTACTCCGGGCTCACTGCCCCCGAGTTAGCTGCCCAGGCATAGCTCTGAGACCTTCTTGGCTTTGTGCGCACACGCTACACAACCTTGTGGTCCAGACACCTGTAGTGCGGCGGCGTTGGTATTCTCGTTCCCATAGCGTTTTCACGCAGCATCGAGTGTAGCCTTGCTAGGGAACGTCTCGGGTTACATTTCTGTAACCCTGTTCCCTGAAAGGCGGGAACGAGATGCTGCGTCGCAATGCCGCACTACCACGTGACCGGACGGCTGTTCAGACAAATTAATCTGAGGTCGTTGCCGGCTCACCTGTTTTTATAACCTCCACCTACATCTAATCAGATGACGTCACCTGTCGAGGTTATATATAGCCAAAAACTTTGGCGTGTTTTCACAGCATGCTTCAACGACCGGCAACGCGACAAACTGGTTCCCATAGCGTTTTCACGCAGCATCTCGTTCCCGCCTTTCAGGGAACAGGGTTACAGAAATGTAACCCGAGACGTTTAGTTTAGCTCTTTCACCAATCTGCTAATCTGGCAATTAACAAAGTGGAGAAAATTATTTGTACTGTATATTAAACAATTCCTAAAAAGGAATTAATGTTAAACTTTAAAACTTTTAAAACTGTTCAACTTGACAGCAAGAATATTTAGGCTGACTGACCATGGGAATCATTAAATAGTCCTGGCAACGGCACCCATAATGTTGTGATCTGCCAAGTTGTGCTATGTCTGCTACTGGCACCAAACATAGTCAGTCTGTCAAAACACGTATGGGCTGGATCAAGGCACATTTTAAAAACAAAATGCAAAATAAATAAATACATTAATTATAAAGTTACTCAACACTGATTACAATGTACTGTATATCTATTGAAGGTGGTGTAGTGGTTAGCTCTGTCGCCTTGCACCTCCAATGTCTGGGTTCGGTTCTCGCCCAGGCTCGATTCCTGTCTCCGTACTGTATGCATGAAGTTTGCATATTCTCCCCGTGCTTGGTGGGTTTCCTCCCACAGTCCAAAGACATGTACTGTAGGTTAGGCTAATTGGTGTTCCCAAATTGCCCATAGTGTGTGTATATATGTGTGTGTACCCTGCGATGGATTGGCACCCTGACCAGGGTGTACCCCTCCTTGTGCCCTAAGTCTCCTGCGATAGACAGTGAGTAAGTGTATATCTATTGATAAAATGAAACTTTGGTTAAGGTATTTAGCAACTACTAAAGATCAAGCAAGTTATTCTGCTGTTGACCTGATGACATTTTCATGTACTGTAATCGTAGGTGTACAAACATGTTGATTGGTTATTAGAGGACATTGAATAAAAGCATTTACTATCACTTAGATCACTAAGTGTTGCCATTTAGCTAATGACTTAATGACTGTTCAGCTATCCACAGCAGCTTTAGTATCAGGAGTGGTATGCTTCTAAATTCTGTATTTCTTAAGATTTTTTTTTTGTACTTTAACAAACAACTACTAACTTTAGTATAAAGTGTGCATGTACTGTATAGTACTACACATAAAAGGTATTATGACACATTTGAACCAGATAGAAAAAATAATATTTAGAACTAAAGTGGTTAAAATCTTATTTGATAACTGGATTAGATCAAAATCTTACACAGAGCAATGAAACCGAACAGTTTGACAGCAAAATTAGCTAACTCCATTCTTGATGTTTTGAGAAAGAAGACATTTTTCAAATAAAGCAAGAACAATTGTAAATGGATAGAGAATATTTTTGTACATGCTTTACTTAAGTCACAAGTGTTTTAAATAAAACAAATTTGCCAAAATATTATGTCAAAATTCTTTGGATTATATAAGTGTGAATTTCGTGTGATTTTTAAAAATCTATTACTTCATCTCCCCGGTTTTGTCAAAATGGATAAATCAGTCTGCAGTTGTATTTGTGGTCAGTTAAGAATGCATTTTAGTATCAATAATGGTTGATGTTTAATAAAACATATAACAATCTTTTGCTTTGATTGTATTTTTTCCTAGTGAGTCTATGGCAGCAGGTGCTCCAACTGGTGTTTCCAAATTTCCCATAGTGTATAAATAAGTGTCTGTGCTTGTGTCCTGCGAAGGACTGACACCCCATCAAGTGTCTATGCCACCTTGTGCCCTTAGTCCCCTGGCTCTGTGAAGATATCTAACTGTTATCTCTCTAGCCAAGCTCTCTCTCTCTCTCTCTCTCTCTCTCCTCACTCTCGCTCTTAATTTGCCATTGATTACACAGCAGTGCCTAATGATGGTATAGGTACTGAACACTATGTTCTATTACATATTACAGTGCTTTGCAAAAGTATTCATAATTCAAAATTTTTCCACATTTGATCATGTTACACCAACAAATGTAAAGGCATTTTTATTGGGATTTTAGATCGTCATGCCCGCTCCTCAACCCAGCACAGAGATCGCCGTGCCCGCTCTTCAGCATGACGCAGAGATCGACGTGCCCGCTCCACAGCATGACGCCAAGATCGTCAGGCCCGCTCCTCAGCACCGGGCAAAAAATAAAAGCTACAGCCTCAGGGTTAAGAGGCCAGAGACCAGGGACGTGCACTCATAGGAGGCAGGTGAGGCAGTGCCTCACCTTGCCACCAGGGGCGGTAAAGGGCTCAACATGGTTTCCTCAGCTGTCACCATAAGTTGTTAAAAAATTAATAATATAATAAAATATATATAATATCTGTCCTGTGATCTATGCTTTTAATGCAATTTTGGTGTGTTTCCTATACATTTGGATAATTTTCATAGTCAAAATAGCTGTATTTCTTGTTCAAATAACAACGGGAGACGAGAATCATGGAGGCTGAGGCAGTGACAGGTAGTGCCTCTCAGCGCGTGCGTGTGAGAGTGTGCACCACTCACACACTGTACTGAGCGCGTGCAAACGGCGCGTGCTTGCAGTCAGCGGGAAAATACGGGCCTTGAGGCAGCCAGTACCTTTGCCTCAAAGATGGGGGCGATAGTGAGCCTGCGGCTAATAGTTCACGACACGAGTAAATGCGAGAGTAAATTAAGAAGAAAAAAAAGAAAAGAAAAACAACCAACAACATTCGGTGCTAACGCGTTGCTATTTGGCTTTATTTTCCCTGAAAATGGAGGATATAATCTCGAAGATAAGAAATTTTTCAAAACTTGACTTTCAGTCAAAGCAAGAAATAGAGAGCTTCTCAACTTTTTAGCCCAGAAGGATCTGATTGGGACTGTTCCTGAAGCAGCAAAGTTACTCCAGCTAGTGCTCACTATACCTGCTACAACGGTATCTGTGGAAAGGTCGTTTTCTGCATTGAAAAGAATCAAGACATACAGTCGGAATAGAACTGACCAAGGACGACTTTCTTCCCTGACAATTATCTCAATTGAGAAAGAGAGACTTGTAAAACTCAAAGAAAAGGACAAAAAGGAGGAATTCTACAACCAAGTCATCGAGATCTTCGTCCAGAAGGACAGGAGAATGGACTTCATTTACAAGTAAAGGTAAGAATACTGCAGTGGTGTGTTTAAATGTACAGTGGTGTGTTTAAAATGTTATTAAATTTAATCAAGAATGGGATAACAACCATGTATGCTTGTAAATCTGACTTGTGGGTCAGTGCCTTAGCGTCATACAGTACGTTTGTAAATCTGACTCTGAATCAGTGCCTCACCAACCCAAACCCTCACCGCACGTCACTGCCAGAGACTGAACATTGGGGTGGGAGTTTGGAACCTACGTAGGCACTCCGGAGGAGTGTAAGGGTTAACCCCTAGAGGGCGCCAAAATGCCCATTGGTTTGGTTAGTTATATTTCTGTGTAGTTTTATTTTGACTTCGTTTCCCATGACGCATCTCGGTCAGGTGACGGGAACACGCACCTGAGCCGAGACGACCTATCAGGGTCATTAGTATAAATAGCCTTCTTTTAGTTTAACCTGCATCTAGCATTAGTTGTCATTTTGGTTTTTGATGTGTTGGTTTTGTTTGATTAAAGAGAAGAAGATATTAAAGGTTACTAGGTGCTCTCAGAAAAGAGCTTTATGTTTTGTTTGGTGCTTTATTGAAAATAAAGACGAGTTTTGGAACTAATAGCTTGCCTCCTGCGATTACGCCACAACCACGCCGACACACACAAAGAAAACGTGACACCATTATTTAGGAATGGATTTTTATGTCATCATTACTTGAGATTAAATGTTATAAGGTATTTCATTTCTGTTTGTGTGACTTGTAAATTAAATATTTGCATATATTTGGTATGAATTTTTTGTCAAATTTCGATTCCAAATGCTGTTGAATAAATTTATCATAACAGGGAACCACACTCAACCCCCTTCTCATGAATATACATGCTTGTACACAAAAGCTGAATCTGTGTTCCTTTTAAGTATGGTCCTTTGAGTGCCAGATGGTGGGGAAGGTGAATTAGTCTTTGGCCATAAACTATACGTGTTTTTAGTTTGCTCTGTATGACTGAGAAAGTTGGCATGAGAATAAGAACATTTCTGTGTGCCTTATTATATATGCCTTATCCCTTATGACTATCATAATGCATATTTGAAGGTGAACATGTGATACTGAACAAGAGTACAGAATGAAATGGAGAGATGAGAGAACTAGAGATTAGAGCTACTGCTGAGTGATTGGAAGTAATTTAACTCTGATGCCTTTTTGCTTAGCTATCTTTCCTTATATACTCACCTTAGCTTTTCATCTTAGCTGAGTGTGGAAGAGAATATTGATGATTGTTATGAATATAATATGGGCTAGTTCAGCTCTGCTCTTTTGTCATTGCAACTATTGCATTTTATTTCATCTCAAAGAACAACTTCAAATGTTGACCTTTTCTCTGGTAAAAGAGGAAAAGGACAGTGAAATAAAGTGTACAGGCAGATGAAAGTGAAAAAAGGAGACAAGTAAACATAATCTTGTCTCCTGTTACTGATAAGAATTCACAAATAGACGTCAAAGTTGAACTATATGACTAACATGACACATGATGACACATGATGCACTTTACCATACTTTACCATACACTGAGTACCAATGTGACTGAAGGGTAGATTTGACTTGATTGACACAATAGAGTATTGAGCTCTCTCTCTCTCTCATTTCAGCTTTGTTGGCAGGTCCACCCCATAGTTACTATCTAAGTGCACTTAATAGGACATTGGCAAGCTGGAAGGCTCTCAAGTTCATCAGTTTAAATGAATATGGAACATGAGAAATCTATTTCAACAAAGCCTTCTATTCTCCTTGCTCAAAGAGACCACTGCTAGCAGTGGATAGGTTTGTTACATGAATAGCAGAGCAAAACAAGTACAGAGGCATCTCTTCATTATGCATCCTGTTATTTCTACATTTTGAGACTCATTCTCCTAGTCTCTTTCAATCTTTCTTTTTTCTCAGCTCTAAAAAGGAAAAATACATAAAAAAAATTCTGCTAAAGATTTTTGCTATACAATACAAGTTATCATGCGACCGGAGGGGTTGCGCGTTCTGATCATAAAAATAGAGTAACGAGGCTGTTTTTAAAAAGTAAGGAGTAGAAAGTACAGATAATTGCTTAAAAATGTAAGGAGTAGAAGTAAAAAGTCGGCTGAAAAATAATTACTCCAGTAAAGTATAGATACCCAAAATTTCTACTTAAGTAAGGTAACGAAGTATTTGTACTTCGTTACTTGACACCTCTGTTTAAAACGGAGGAGGAGGAAAAAAACGGCATAATTGCATTAACACAAGGCGTGTGTGTGTTGGGGGGGGGGGTCTTTTCCTCTTCCATGTCACCTGTGAAGTTGTAATTCAACACGCGCTTCCACAGGAGAATAACATTACGTCATTAAACCGCGAAGAAGTCGCTGTTTTAATGACGTACAGAACACAATGCCTCAGGAAATCCGATCTGTCTGTTTACACGACAATCACATTAGCACATATCTGATTTATATCTGATTTATTTCCACATATGAAGGAGGCCTGAAACCGATCTCGAAATATCGGAATGCATGCGTTTTTTTCCTGTTTACACGGACATAGAACATATCCTATATGTGTCACATATGAGCAAAAAATCAGAATTGGGTCACATTTACCTGACAGTGTAAACGTAGCCTAAGTGGCTTGATGGCACTAGTGAGCCACACAATATTAACAATGGAGAGGATGAACAACAATAAAACAAAGACCACAACCGTGAAGCAAACACACACTGTGACCCTACGTAAAAGTGAACACAGAATAATCCTTTTTGTTACTGATTTAACATAGAGATGAAAAAAAAAGATTAAAGAAAAATATAACATTTTGGATACATTAAGGATAATTGGTGAGTGTGAAGCAATGCTCTAGAGGATTTTTCTTTAATTAAGACTCTTAAACTCAGACAATTACCATAATACTATACATTAACATTTTTCATATAAGGCAAATACGTTTCTGTTATTTAACATACTTAAAACATCCAAATAGATGTTGAGGATTTTTGTTTGTGTATAATATGATTTGCTTAATTAAAGGAAACCTGCCAATTTGAAGAAAAATAATGGAATGGCTAAAATATTTTAAAGAGCACATTTTAAATGTCTGAGATTTAACAGTGTAAAAGTCTAGTATAGTAGATCTGTATGAAATTGATAATTTATAATATTAATTGTTAACAAGTAAAAAATATTATTAAAAATATAACAAGCAAAAATATAATTCGCCATTTCATTTAAAAGTCCATACACATTTTTTGCTTTAAGGGACATTATGGGGGATATACAGTATCACAGACCAAAAAGACAACATGGAACACACATTGGATAACATCATATGAAATAAAAACCTTGTGACATTATTAATTTGTTCAAATATGCAGTCAAAACAGTTTACAAATAAAATATTAAATGGCATGGAATCATCAGATTTGATAAATAGGAAAAAACTTACTTAGCTTAACTTAACTTAATATTAGCTATTTTTGTCATATGTGCTACTCAGGCACACCACCATTTTGGAAATTATGTCATGGGTACACAGATTCAAAGACCAGGATGTTCAGTAGATGTCACTTAGGGACTCATAGTCAAGGATAAAGCTAAATCAGAAAATTCCCACTACATTAAAAAATTCCCATTACATCTATGTCACCATGAGTCCTTATGGCTTTACAATATAAAGTCATAATTTGATGTGACAACCTCTTGTTTTTTTAATGCATCAACACCTTAAAAAAAAACTCATCCAGTAGTGGTACAAAAAAAATATTTGAAGGTTTTAAGTTAAAATCCTAACACTGCCAAGCTGCCACAGCTGGGCACTTGAGCAAGGCCCTCAAATGGTCAGAATCCGCCGTGCCTTCTTCGAACAAAGGATAAGTCCCCAAAAAAGTCCCAAAGTTATGGAATAGCCTTCCAATTAATGTTCAGAGACACAATCTCAGTGTTTAAACCTAGGCTAAAAACCTATTTATTTAGCCAAGCATTTTTGTAAATAGATCTGCCTTAGGTACAGGAGCAGATCTGGGGGACTCATGGAGTATTATGGTGAACTGGTATGTTTAGATGCTGTCTTCCCCTTTCATTGATCAGTCAGGTTTGTTGATGGTTAAGCGATTGTTTGCTTTACATCTCAGGGAGCAGTCATGTCTGGGCTTCCTTCAGGTTCTCCCTTTTAGTTAAGCTGTCATAATTAGAATTGCCGGAGTCCCTGCTTGCACTCTGCACTAAATATACATTCACATTATGTGACTATGATCATACCTACAGTAACTGTTATCTCTCCTTTTATTCTGCTCTATCTCTCTCTCTCTCTCTCTCTCCCTCTCTCTCTTTCCCTCTCCCTTTCTCTTTGTTGAGCTATACATGTCACTCCTGTGCTGCCAGTGATCTAGACCCCCTCTGCCCTCTGGACCTGTCTGACTCGTCCTGGTGTCCCGCTTCTGGTTAGAGATCTCGTCGCAGCTCGTCGGGTGGTCTGTCTGGGAGGTGTGTGGTTACTGGAGACGGTTCCACTTTAACATGAAAATGGTCCTGGACTTGGATGATGCAGACAGCTGTTCTCTGATGGCTTGTAACTGCAGTTGCTTGATAGTTCAGGACTGAAATTTCCTACAGTCTACCTGAGCCTCCAATAACAAACTGGACTCTACTTTAACTTAAAGACATCAACTGCCAGTCACCTAAAACAGAGTATCACTGCAGATCGATCCCTGCTTTCCGTTATCATCCAAATGAGGAGGGGGTTTCCCTGTTGAGTCTGGTTCCTCTCAAGGTTTCTCCTTATTGGCACTTTAGGGAGTTTTTCCTTGCCACTGTCACCGTTGCCCTTGGCTGGCTCATTAGGGACAACTGATCATTTTGATTCACACACATTCACATTTTACACAAACTTCCATAATTTTGATTGTGTTTACTTTGCGACAATGACAATTGTCAATTGAATTGAATTGAGTCACTCCAGAGTCTGCGAAATGCCTTAAACATAAATGTTTAGGATGGCCAGTTTTGCAAATAATAGAACTGTACATTTATTCTTCCATCATTTCTTTACTTACTCTCTTCATCACCATCTTTTGAAACAAGACCTTCTTTAAACCAGAAAAAAGTTTGACAAAAAAAGTCAATATGGAGAGAATATGAAGTGTGTGGATTTAATCTAATTTTCTTTTTCAGTCCTTTATACAGCTTTGTGGATATAATATGAAAAAAAATTCTAACCTAACATAAGCTCAAACACAAGACATAAGTTTACATTGTTTTCCATGGCTGCTATTTTGCGCTTTCTCACAATATTATGTATAATGAACAAACTGAAAAATTTGTGATTACCACAAATAATTTTTTTTCATCAAAAAAAATTTAGGCATATCAGAAGTAGATTGCAAACCATGACAAACTGTGTTTGTTTCCTTTGGTGATGGCAGTAATTTGAGTTTGCTGCAGGTCCTGAATAATAACAGTTCTTTTTTTTTTTTTTTATTATTATTTTTTATTTTATATTTTATACATTTTATACATTTGAATGAAATGTTTCTTCAGGACCATGGCAACATGCATAGCAGTACAGTAAGGTGTGCAATGGGTGCAATTAGGTATAATTTAAAACTGTAAATGCAAAAAAAGGCTAATGGTAAATAATGCTTGTTTGCAATTGATAAGATAGTCAACTGTACACAACACTAGTTATTAATAAGTGTGAATACAGAAAGCTGGCTAATGTTAGGCATTCTTTAGGCTTTCTATTTATTGGAGTCAATGCTAATGTTTACATTTGGAATCCCATTTCAAATGATGATGGCTGGACATTTACTTATGCATTTCAACAAAGAATGTGCTTTGTATGCAAAAAGGAAGATAGGTATTTAAGGCACAAAGATAGGTTTATAGAATGCAATGCTGGCTAACAACATTTAAAAAAAACAATCCTCGTTACTACACACAGCTTAAAACACTAAATGCGTTACGCAAAGCAATTTGAAAAGTGAGAGAATTAATTATTTGTATGACATACTTTAATGACTCCACTCCAGTATGTCCAATTAATTAACAAAAATCTATATTATGAATATTTATTATAAATATGATATCAACAATAATTGTAGGTTGTAAGGTAATATAGTTGTAGGGTTATGGTTGTAGCTGAAATGTTTTTTGGTTATTGTACATCATATTTCATAGAAGAAGAACAGAACATTGTTGCATAGGAGACAAAAGCAAGCTTTTGGCTATGAAGAGTACAGCAGCAATATCAAGTGTACCGGCAATATCACGTGAAAACAAGCAGCAAAAAGAGGCAGAAACTATAGTGTAGTTATTCAGTGATGTGGTGTTTGTTGGGTATGGTTTGTTGAGTTTCTCCTTGCCACCGTGGCCATCGGCTTGCTCATTATCTGACAATTTTGATTTATACATTTATATATTTCCTTATACTTTTCTAAGTCATTTCCGCATATTTTTATTCTGTGAAGCTGCTTTGTGACTACAGTATGACCATTGTTAAAAAGCACTATGAATTTTATATATTATGGAAGCATTGACATATATTTTGAAATTATGCTGGTTGCTTGACCCTTGGTTTTAAAAACTTCTATTCAAAATTCTATTGTTTTATTGTTTATTTGCTTGTTATTTGTTTTAGTGTTCACCCCACCCAACCAAAGTTATACATATATGCATATTGTTTCCAGCATCTCTATCATCCTGTATGTTTCACTGGTCATCTGTTACTCACTCCTGATTTTCACAGCACTTCCACAAAGAGATATGTAAAAGAATATTTTAATTTAAAAAAAACCCCTGAACCTATTCCAGTTTTAAAAGGACACAACCCAAAAGAGCTTTGTGTAAACAGTGATGTGATGGTGTTTATTGGTTATTTCCCTCTGTGTGGAAAGGTTACACATTGCCATTTCCCTCCACATTGAAAGCTTGGCATTTCCTCCCAGTCCAGACCACCTGTCCACTAATTGCAGTGACATTTTGCACCGGACCAGCCAACTGAAAAATTCACTCAACCTTTTTGGTGAATGAGAGCATGAGTAATGGTTGTTGCAGCATCTGTCTTTTCTCTAGACATGGTCAGACAGTCATTGATTAAATAGATGGAAGGCTATCAATGTTCACCCATTTTTGTTTAATCAGAAAGTGTTTTCACTCTGAAGATTTTCTGTATGGAAAAGGTCAGCGACTGCACTTAAAACAGAGTGCATAGTGGTGCTTGATTTGCTTATTTGTAATATAAACCTCTAAAAGGCAACAAAGATTCAATGTTCTCTGAGTGGAATTGTATATATCTGATAAAAATAAATAAATCAGGAGAATGTATAGGACTTGGTAAACTCTTTTTATCATTGACAAAATTTACATTCTTAAAGAGTTTATAGAAATAGTTAAGAGGTTAAAGATAAAAATAAGCCGATCAGCTTTAATGTAATCAGTGATATTATTATTTCAGATTAAAGTCCAAGTACAAATCTGCCTGTTTTTCTTATTAATACAAAGAAAAAAAATTTAGTATCTTATGCCTTGTTTATGCTAAGTTGTACTACTTTCATCATTAGCCACATATACTCCATGTTCAGTAATCGGAGAGTGAATCACAGATGAGAAATGGAAAAAGTAGATTGAATAAAGATTAAGTTTTGTCTTTAATTTAAACCGATTCCAGCACATTAAAATTCACTTATACCACTTCAGCAATGTTATATCAGCAGTGAAAATATTAAGTAATCCTAGTAAAAATATTCAGTTTAGCTTTTCTAGTTAATATCTATTGGGCATAACTGTTCATAACATCACTTTTATAGTGCAGGTCAAATTTTAGGCAGATATCTAAGTACTGTAAAAGATTCATTAAATCCTGTCAGTTGATTTAAGACACACTCACAGTTTGACACATAATCTGGCACCAAACTGTTCATAACCACCCTTCTACTCAACATTTAGATTTTATTCATGTGCAGGGTCCAGTTTTTTTACATCCCATTTTTTGGAGTAAGCCATGATGAGTCACCCTGTCCTGTGTGTTTCATAAGAATTGTGTCGGTGCATTGCGGTCATTTCTGTGTCTTCTGCATACTCAGTGTATACATGGTAAACTATTGCGTTGATAAGCTTTGTTGTGTGATGTGTATAGCCACGCATACCTTGAGAAAAAACGCTGAATAAGTACAAAAAAATTATGTAATCTGACTGGAGAGACATAAACATATACAGCCTTTAAAAAGCACAAATGAAAATACACAAACTTGCCTGTCTTGTCAGTGCTTATACAGTACAGGGTTGTAGGAATCCTGAATCCTACGCTTGGGGACTAAAGGCAATCACTCACACACTCACTGTGGGCAATATTTAAATGCCAAGTAGCCTAGTCTGCATGTGTACTGTGGGAGGAAACTGGGGTACCCAGAGAATACCCACCAGGTATGGAGAGACTCCATAATTGTTAAGTCATGTTTGTCATTTGGCTGATTTTGATGACTTGTGTTTTTGTGCTCCTTCCAGCCACAGGCTGCATTATGGGTGGAAGCAGTCTATTATTCCACCCTTGAAAATTTCCAAATAATATTTACTGTTTCTAATAAGGCAATCTTTTTCACTGTTCTTAAGCGGCAGTCTTGTACTGTAAATGTAGCTTCTCATGGATGACTAATTCGTTTGCTTAGACTACAATGGGATAATCTCAGCTTGCTGCAGCGGGTAGATGTCTTTCATTTCTACTTCCAGAAGTTGATTTTTTCTTGGCGACTTTGGCAACTAATTTTTTTTTTCTGATGGCACATAGATTTGAATAATTATAACCTAACTTACTATTGCTGAACTTGATCAGGTTTACACATATAATATGGCACTTTGACCTCTGCCAATCCATAAAGTTTGGCTGTAAACAAATGCACAACTTTGGCTATGTTGTTATGCCACTACATGTATTCTGTTTTTTGAGAGGGATAAGCACCTGTTACAGATACATTGGATGGATCCTGATTGTTGCTTGCACAGTTGAAGTTGTTCTGTGCCCCGGCCAAAGATACATTTTCTGGACAAATTGGTCTTGAATTGTGAAAAGAAATCCCACAGTTTTGCCATATATTTCAGGTTTTCTAAACCATTAAGTAAAGCATCTCTCATCAATTTGCTTTGAAATAAGCAATGAGTTACCCATTGTTAAGGGGTGGTGTCCTGTTGTTGGTATCCATCTTGTGCTAAGTTTAAATGGCTGTGATTTTTGTCAGTTTTGCAGATGGTCTGGTGCAACAGGTTCCTGGTGAGATGCATATGTCCTATAGAGCTCTTTGGGTAATGCATGCAATGTCTTGTGAGAGTTTTACATATCTTCCTGTTGAAAGCTTGCACTGCTGTATCAGACCCCTTAATTATGCTGAAGGAGTTTATGGCCTAATCATATTCCTAGAACTGAGCAATAACTTACAGATCTTATTTACTCTGGATTTATGCCAATTTTCGCACCATAAAATATTTTTGAATAACAGTGTCTCCAATTGCAGGTTACCAATTTTATTTAGCACTCTGCACTTGTTGAACCCAAATTTTATACAAACTGCGTTAATGAAACTTTAAAAAAAAAAACTGGAGTTTGACATATACACTTTGAGGTCTTCCATATAAAATGGGATTCCTCCTCAGGGTGTATTTGGGTGTTATGGCAATACACAACCATAATGGGTTAAGCCAATGCTTCCTCACCTAATCTTGATTTCTTCAGTTTTACAAGTCGTATTTCTTCATCTGATTTGAAGTTGTGTTTTCCAAGTGTCCATGCATGAAGAGAGAAAAAGTTTTGGGTCAATCTTGTACAACACAGGGGGACAGTGGAGCCAAATGATTTCTTGAAGTTGACCCATGCCACTAAAAGATGATGTTGTTTCTTATTTGCTGCTTTACAATATTGTACATTACAAACAGCTCCTTACTGCAACCAAATGACCCCTGCAACACTCATTTAATTCTGGTGCCATCAAATTTATGCTCTTTTGTTGGTCTGAAGGCAGCTCATTACACATTAAGATTCTGTAACCTTCTACTTATATTTTCTTCTCTTGTATGACCACTAGGGAACAACAGCCAAAGAGAAGCTACAGTGTTGCTCACGTTACACCATATTGAACATCAAAGGGAGCTTTGTACATCTTAAGTCTTGCAATTTAGATCCACTCCTCATTGAACTGTAAGCCAGAACAATAAAAATTGGCAGCCCCCATACCATGATATGGTACTGCAATAGGTGTGTTCCACATGCACATGCAAACAAACAGTGTCCCCTTGCCTTTTAGCTGCAAACATCTCAGATTAAATCAATGGTCACAATGCGATTGTTTCCACAGTTAATGAAATGTCTTCTCAGTTGGTTCCAAAAGTTTTTTGTTTATGTTTTCCTTATGTGCTAACCCTTTTTTGTGGTTACATTAACCATTCTATTATTTCATTCTTAAGCGGGACATTCTTAAGCGGGACATAAAGCAATAATTCCAATTTATTGCTGTTATTAGTCCAGGCATGACAGGAGGAATGTGTGTGAAACCACCAATTCAAATTGACAAATGTACAGAAGAATAGCATTAAATTAAGATGAATTGATCTGGTTTTGGTTTAAGTCTCAAGAGTTTATGGTTTTAGAAAGATCAAAAGAACTCTGGGAAACTGCAGCTCAGCAATGCTACAAATGGTTCAAGATAAAATCTTGAAGTGATGATACCCCTTTTACTTTTACAGACTATTATTATAAAACATTACAAAATGTATTGTGCCTAAACCGAAAAAGAAAGTTAACTCTTAGGTAGCTTTTGTTAGCTTTAACTGAATCATTTTGGGAACAGAGTTAGAATCACTATAGTTATAATTCTACCACAATTAGTTCTGACTGAGCAATCTGAGTGGATGAGAGCCATTCCAGGAGAAGCGATATACTGCCTATCATTTTACGACCAATGGTGGATTTACCATGATTTTTCAGCAATTAATTTAACTGGATTTAATGAGCCTTCATTCATTCATCAGTGACCCATTCATTGTGGTCAGGGTCCTGGTTGATCCAGAGGCTAGGCATGGAATAATGGGAAAAAGTTGGAGATGGGCCCCATGTACATATTTATTCTAAAAGCAAATGAGTATAACCTACAATATTATGTGTTGTGCCATGTGCTGGGAAAATGCTGACACAACAATTTAACAATTTCAATTATCGTGAATATTTTTAGGGAAATACTGTTCAAGTGCAAACAATTAAATGGCAAGCAAAATATGAACAATACAATAATTCTTTTTTAATTGCATCCAGTAAAATGCTAAATAAAAGCTGTTTCAAAGATACTACTCAGGCAGTATTTTTTCTGTTCTATGAACTTACAGCCTGTACAGTGAGTATGAATGAATACAAGCAAGCGTTCTCCAAAGCTTTTCATGTTTACTTCACACATGCCAATATAATCATGTTATGGTATTTAGTGTCAGCAGGCCACTCTTGAATAATTTTAGTAGTTATTGTAAAGCATTGTTATTATAGAGGTGACCATGCAATTCTTTGTTTCTTTTTATCACTTTACTTTTGAGAGATAAATTTACATTTTTGACACACGTCAGTCCAAAGCACCTGCTAGCATGTTTCTGCACCTCAGTTGCTATGTTCTCATGCACAGTTGAGTTGCTTAGCCTTGCTTCCACATCAGAGGTATGGGTTTTGGGCAAAAATTTCTCTATAAAGACCTGAATTATCTGGACCATAGATTAGTGTACCTGGGTCCCACTGGTTTCTGACAGTTTTTTGTTGATTGCACTACTGGACATTTTCTGATGTTGAAGGGAAGTACTGTAAGCATGATGTATTAAGTTTCAACCCATTACCACATTGCTGAGCAGAAAAAGCATCTCAGAATGCATATCGTAAACCTTAAGGCAGATGGAACAACAGATGACCAAACGACTTTCCACTTCTCCCAACCAAAAAAAAAGGGAGAGAGCAAGAAATGCACAGATTCACAGAATATTGAACGATAAAAAGATGTTAAAAATATTCTGTGGGAAATAACTTGGATTTGGGCAGGCTACAATTACAAGTCACAATTTCTTTATTTACCTTTCTTTTTAAAAAAATTCTGGTTTCATCTGACCAGCTACCAGCTGCCACAGCAGGCTGAGCCAGTCAAGATGGTGGACCATCTTTGCCAAGCTCAGTCTGTTTTGGCAGCTTGTAGCTGGTCAGATCAAGCTGGAGTTTTCAATACGACAGACCTCAAAGGGTTGTATAACACTTTTTGATTTTAAAAGATAATATTACTTTTTTCTTCTCCCTTTCTGCCTCTCTTTCTTTATACTCAGACTGTCTTTAGAAATTTGCATGTATCCTCTCTGTATTGTGTTTTGTTAAGTCATGTTGAAACACTCATAACTTAGCCTGTATACTTCCTCTTTAATCTCCTTTAATATTAGGCTGAATAGCGTCTCCTTCAATAACAGAAGGATGCTAGTCATACACACACACACACACACTGACTAGAAGGGACAGAATTAGATAAGTATACAAATTAAAGTCTGCAGCCTACACATTCTATTAAGTTTAATCAGAGGAGAAAAAGACTAGTGTTATATAATCAAAGTAATTAATGGTGTTGGGGCTTTGAAAGGAAATAGAACAAGGCACCGTTGCATAGTATTATATGTATATATGAGTATTCAGCAAACAACAATAAACTAATATGTATACAGTGCATTAAAAACTTTTCCCCATCATGGCTTTTAAATAAGACTATTATGTCTGGAACAATACATGAAAGAAATTTTTATTTTAGTTTACCAGCATGTTCCAAAATGGACAATTAATTTACAGAATATAGTGAATTTACAGCGTTTTATGAAATTTTAATAATTACAATTATAAATTGCATTTTTAACTATTGGCTAGTTGCATTTAATATAACAAAATGTATAGGGAGTGACGCCATTTGCTATCGATTAACAAGTACCGGACTGTTCCTTCTCATGCTACCACTCCTGTTTATTCTGCTTTTCTGAGAGCAATGTACTGAGAAACAGTAGATGCAACAGATGCAATATGGGGTCAAAAGAATAAGAAGGACATACTGAAGTGTTCTGCAGAGAAAGAAACAGTTTTGCATGGTGAATGGGCTCTTCTTTAAAAAAAAACCCACGAGAATTAACAGCATTGGTCAATGACTGATAAAAAAAAATAATGCTTGTACAGAAGTCCTGCATGTATGTGTTGATGGAGGAGGCTTCAGATTTATAATTAAATAATTAAAATACTTGATCTTATGAATCTGTGCTATTTCTTTTCTTATCTTAAAAATAGTTTTGCTCAGTCAGTTTTGTATAGTTTGTTAATAAAATTAATTTAAATTCATCATATTGCTCAGTTTATCCCGAACAAATGTCACTCCATATTGCACAATATATATTTATTAAAACATCATAATGCAAAAATTGCTAAAATGCTCTAGGTTTATAAGCTGAGGGCTACATTCTCTGACAAACAGTGCTTCTTTGTACACAAGTGTTTAGTTGTAATTTTTTGTTAACTTCATCTTACACTGCGCATATGGATAGATGACGGGATGTATTTCTTGTTCTATTTAGTAGATCACTTGGTGCTGTCAGGTAACGCCGGCCCGTTCTGTTGGCTACCACCACAAGTATATTTCAGACCTGTGCGAAACACTGGAGCTGAAATCCATGGAGTTTATTATCCTTTAGGAGTCTGACTTGCCGCCGGCGGCAAAACTTGCATTTTTTCCCCTGGTAACCGTGAAAAGAACTTAAAATGCTTCGCAAAACGCACGTTTGATCATACACATAAGTGTAGTACATCGTTTGAATCTGTAAAAGATTTACTTTTATTTATGTATACCTACAATATCCACAAAACATTGTGCTTTTGTAAAATAAAGAAAATAAACAGGGTGCGCGTTGTCTCAGTCTCCGCGAAAATCTTTTTGAAACACGTCAGTAAAAATTAACTGAAACTCTGCGAATACTGCACTCACATACATGAGAAAAATGTCTATAGAAAGCTTAACGTGTCTACGTTTAAATAAAGCAATTTAAATGAAAAATAAATATTTTTAATTTGCATAATCCATGTGAAACCAAGGAGAGGCACGGAATTTCTGTCGCACTTCATTATCTGCTAATGACCCGAGACAGGACACGCCCACACGCCATTCACACGGAAAACAGTCACAGGGTAATCTACATACAAGGCCATGCCCCCCGGACACCGGCTTAACAAACACACAGATTCAGTGAGTTTTCTGCACGTTTTCCGATGGCACGTGCTACACAGCCGAGGAAGCTCTTCAGAGTGTTATGGACAGTGAGGAAGAAATTACCATTTTGAAGAGAGAACAGATCCAGCAGAGGACATTCAAGCAAGCTGCTATGACAATGGGTACGTTATTAAGTCTTATTTAACTCTTATTCTGATCATATTAAACTAATATTAGTAAATATTTCCTCACTCCAGCTAGCTTTTGCATGTGACACATTGGCTTTCAATGCCATTTACATAGTTTAGTGTAACATGTACTGTAGATAACACTGCTAACATGCTGCCTTATGTAGCAAACGTTATTTCCCGATGGCTAAACTAATGACTTATGGAGTTTACAGATGTTCTCAAATGTTCTAACGTATTTTACCTCGTTTGGAATAGCTTTAGATTATGGTAGCTAATATATATTTGGCTCTGTTTTTGGTTAGCTTATAACACTGCTATCGTTAATGTTATTTAGCACGAACAAGCTAGCTCCAGTCGGCTAAAATACTGCCTTATGTAGCTAAGAGATGTGTATGGATTTTTGTGGTGTAAATGTTCATAATGCCTTTTTCACCATTAAGAGTAAAAAAAAACAATGAACGGCAGTATGAAAAACCATTCATAGAACTGAACAATCCATTATTCGTTTCAATGAGAAGAAATTTTATATTATAAAAACTCGCTTTATCCTGTATTAAGGGTTGCAGGGGGGCGTGGAGCCTATCCCAGGAGGCTTATTGCACGAGGCGGGGTACACCCTGGACAGGGTGACAATCTATCGCAGGGCACACTAACATACACTCACTCACACACTCATTCACACACTACGGGCAATTTGGGAATGCCAGTTAGCCTAATCTAAAGGTTTTTGGACTGTGGGAGGAAACCAGAGTACCAGAAGGAAACCCACCAAGCACGGGGAGAACATGCAAACTCCTTACACACAGAGACGGGAATCAAGCCTGGCCGGGTATCTAACATGACGTGCAAGGCGACAGTGCTAACCACTACACCATTGTGCCACTGATTATAAAAACTATAAATCACATAAATATAAATCAAATATATTTGCTATTGTAGGTCTACAGTTTGATACACGATGGTTCTAATATCTTTCGCTCAGGGGGCAGAAAACAGAAAAGCTTATGTTAAAAAAGAAAAAGAATTGTCCTAAAAAGAAAAGAGAAGCTTTTGTTACAAATTGAATCCGTTGCAATACGCATTTTCCCACAGGGAATAATGTAAATGCACAACCCACCACCCAAAATATTACCAATACTATCAATTAAAAACATTATATTTTTTGCATAAACAACCAAAACATTTGGAAAATTAAGTATAATATGATTTAAATAGGGCACCCTGTCCAGGGTGTACCCAGCCTAGTGCCCGAAGTCTCCTGGGATAGGCTCCAGGTCCCCCGCGACCCTGAACACAGGATTAAGCGGTATAGAAGATGAATGAATGAATGAATGATTTAAATAGACATTAAACTTCACTTTGTTTCATGTTCAACTTTAATTCATGATTCCTCTTGGAATTAAATTAGATTCCTCTGGCTGCTCTAAAAACAAACCTGAAAGTGGATCCCTTTTCTTCTTGCTGCTTTGTTGCTAACATTCTTGCCACCCTTGCTGCTATGTCTTCACTAAATCTTGCCCTGTAATATAATATAAACAGTAAAATATGTAAACTTGCTTTGCCTGGCTTTCCACTGAATCAGTTTGGTGTCTGGACCGGAGTTTGGTTCAGCTTGGTTTGTTCGCTTGTATGCTGAAAATAATTTGCATGCTGAGGTATTTTTTTGTGCAAAGGCGCAATTTCTTAAGGTGAAGGCATTGGTATGCCAAGGTACCACTGTATGTTAAGTACAAATAAAAGAAATTACATTAGAGCTGCAACTAACGATTATTTTAATAATCGATTAATGTTGAAAAATTGGATGACACCAAAAAAAGCAAACAAGAAAAGCATTCATTTCCAACCCTTTATTCAAAAACAGAACTAAAATCTTTAGAAAATGCACAAACATGTTGCTCCTTGAGCTGTTAAATAATAATAATAATTAAATAAAAATGGACTAACACAAAAAACATAGACGTATGCTTTACATCTGCAAAATATATACTGTAGAGTGGAACCATGGAGCATAATTCATTCCAAAACACTCGAAAACCAAATTAAATTTAAAAACGGACACTAACGGAATCACTACTGTAAAGTAAAAATAAAACAAATTAACCTGCACTTTACCTTTGAAAAGAATCGCAACAGAGCAGTGTTTCTGTGTAGAGCAGAGACAAAGAGTGTGTGTGTGTGTGTGTGTGTGTGTGTGTTGCCACACCAGGCAAAGAGCAGGCTGAGCATTGAGCATAGAGAGAAAATGGATTTTTAACATCTCTAATGAGACTTGCTTTTGCTTTACACACGCACTGTACACACACACACGCATACAGACACAAAATATGTTTTACGCGCACACACATGGTCACAGTGCTATAGTAAACTGTACACGTGTGCACGGATGTTGATTATACCAGTAAGTGAGGCACACTAAGACCCAGCAGCCTCCGCCGCATCTTTCCTCTACCGCCGCCCTGTCTATGAGGCACCAAACTCTGCTAGCATCAGTGCGCGAGACCGAGTGTGTTCAATCTGCTCTGTGCTCAACTAAAGTTTATTTTAATAATCAATTGTCTCCGCTTCGCGCAACACATGAATCGATTATGAAATTTGTTGCCAACACTTTTAGTAATAAATTTTAATCGATTTAATCGATTCGTTGTTGCAGCCCTAAATTACATGTACAAAAATTTTATTTTTTTGTTAGACGAGATCCATCTGCAGGTGGAAACTTCATAAGGCATTTTTCCACAGTGACAATGAAATTTAACTGCATTTTCTTTTAGGTCATGGACAATATTTGTATAAGTTCCCTTCAATGCTTGAAGTACTGTTAATAGAAGCATGTTTAACTCCATATTTACTTACTTAAATATGTAACATTATGCCCAGAATAAGCATGAACATGAGTGTTTGGTAGGCAACAGCAAACTGTGATATTGATTTAGTAGTTCAAATAGTCCATACAGTATGTTTAAAACACGATTTGCCAACAAGGACTTATGTACTGTATGATTCATACATTTTTTTTATTTTATTTTGTTATAGTCAGCGGAAATTATTTAATATTTTTTGGGCAGACAGGGGAATGAGTCATCCTAAATTGGTAAAATGTTACTTTTAATTCCTTACTTCACGACTCTCTTTTTCAAATCATTTAATTATTGTAGCAAAATAAATTGAGCATTTACATTATCTGATTAAATGATCTAATGCTTAAATATTGTATGAGAATTCGCACAAATTTTTACACATGTAACTATGTATACAGATGTCGCCATTAAAAATGCACGATTCGAGAAAAGGGATCCCGTGACTTGCCGCGGCTTTGCGTGGCTGCGTGCGGGAAGCTGTGAAAATGCCCTTCATTACCTGTAGGGGCAGTCATGTTTCAGTCTGAAGTATTGAGTGTCTACTGAAGCCGAAAATGTGTCCAAATTAAACCGCGCATGCGTGTTTGGAGACGCTGTGCCCGCGCTGTGGATCAGTCGGTTGGGGATCATCACGGAGGTACTACACGGCGTGGCTGGAGCTGAAGTTTGTCGTGTTCGAGGTAAGTTTAGCTTTCTGTTTTGGATGTGATTCTCGCTTTCATGACTCCCAATTAATGTTAATCTTAATCTCAGGACGTACAATTAGCAATATTTCAGTTTTTAATAGTGTGGAGATTCACAAAACACCATTTTCGTGTAAAAACCTGAACCTACGGAGTCCCCCGGGGGTCCTGTGGTAAATAAATAAATAAATAAATAAAATAATAACGAACCGAGCGCGCGGATTAATAAACCGAGATGTGTGTTTCTTACCCCCACCCCTCGTGAAAACGGCGTGTTCAGAGAAAGGCTCGCCAGTGAGATGCCATTTCTGAACAAACTGTGTTAAAGCATTAAATGGTAAAAGAGCACTAGCAATAAACGTTTTTTTTCTGAAGCCGAACTTTATTAATTGGTTACGAGTAAAGAACCTGTACATATGTTCATACAGTATTGACAGCAGCTCTAATTTGTCTAAATCGCATTGCAGACAATAAAAATAAGTAGAGTCATCCTGTGATGGCGGTGCGGTGGTGTAGTGGTTAGCACTGTCGCCTTGCACCTCCAGGGTCTGGGTTCGATTCCCGTCTCTGTGTGCATGGAGTTTGCATGTTCTCCCCGTGCTTGGTGGGTTTCCTCCGGGTACTCCGGTTTCCTCCCACAGTCCAAAGATATGCAGGTTAGGCTAATTGGCATTCCTAAATTGCCCGTAGTGTGTGATTGGGTGTGTGTATGTGTGTGTGCCCTGCGATGGATTGGCACCCTGTCCAGGGTGTACCCCGCCTAGTGCCCGAAGTCTCCTGGGATAGGCTCCAGGCCCCCCGCGACCCTGAACACAGGATTAAGCGGTATAGAAGATGAATGAATGAAAGGATGAATGAATCCTGTGACCTTGCATGCTTAATCTTTCCACACATGATTCTTGCTTCTCACTTTTTCCTTAATCCCAAGATGTTCTATCTATCTTGTATTTTTTCTAACGGTGTCAGAAACTTTGTGTTAGTAACACTGCTTGACATGCTTGATGCCTTCCTCTTTTGTAATTTGCTTTGGATAAAGGCAAACTTACAAAAGATGAAGAAATGCCTAAATGTAGTTGTACGAATAAAAGATTATGTAATGATACAATGTAAATATTTTCACAGAAACAAAGCGTAAAGATGAGACATGAATCTGAAGAGGATCTCTTTGATGATTGCCTGGTAAAGCATTGTTTTCTTATTAATTATACAATTTATTAATACCTTGAATATAGTGTTTGTTGCATTGGACAGAAGCATATAAATGCAAATGAATATATAAATCTGAGTAGTTATTGAACGAATTTTCATGTTTGGACTAACCCTTTAAATACAAACTCAGCATTCATCATAGGATTTCCTGACACTATAAAGGTGCCGAGTAATCTATGGAGTGTAGCCATCTCATGCCATGTTTTACTGATGCAAGATTATTGCTAAAGCAATTTAACCCAAGTTTAACAATCTGAAGTATATGAAGTGATGGTCATTTTTTATTATCAATTATTTTTATTATAATTTTTTTCTCTGCGAAATGAAGTCAGCACAGGTTTAAGCAATTCAGATTTTTTTTTTGTTTCTCAAAATAAATTATTTATTTTCTTGTAAATTTTATGCAGGGGGACAGACGAAGTGATGCCAGTATGCACCTTCTTAAAATCCTTGTCGTCCATGCTGTTGAAGGGGAAGGACCAGTTGGTGTATCCATAATCCTTGAAGGAGAGGAAATTTTGCAAGAATGTGGCAATAGCTCCGGACACTGCGCTACACATTTGAGCTATTTTCAGAAAGTGCTTCTAGAACTTGATGGGATTAAGCTATCACCAAAAGTGCAAGCTTTAAAGATGAAGTTATCATCTTAAAACATTTGATTTGGCTTGACTACAAGTCTTTACATGTTGTGTTTACATGTTCAGCTTAAAATGTTTTAATGCGTTATGGTTTCAGTGGCATACTTTTAAGTGCACTAGTCCAGAGTGCTAATTTGAATGTTGCAACTTCACTGGCTATTAAGTTTTAACGTTTATTCTACAGTTTGTTTAATGTATTTTCTACTGTATTTTATTTCTAAATGAATGCTGTATTTTATTTATTTATTATTATTATTATTTTACACAATTTTGTTTAAAACGACTATTTCAGGCTGTGGTGCCGTGCAGTTGTTTCTATGGATGCAAAATTTAGCTGAATGCACTTTTATTAAAAAGACAACCTGTATCTAGACTGTGAATGTCACAAATATTTGGTAATGTTGGTGAACAAACTGTTTAATTATATTTTAGTTGTGTGATTTATGAAAGATGTTCCTAATGTTACGTCAGAGGACATGCGCCGATGTTTATCACACATTCCAATAAGAGAGAGATTACTCACTCCCAAAGTTTTTTTTTGTGCCGTATTTCGATTTTTAAAAAAGTTGCTCATTTTCACCACGACAACGGATGAGCCTTCGGGTTTCCTCAGCCGTCCCTATAATATAAATTACAAAACTGTAGTCACGTTGCAGTAAGTAAGAATAGTGTAAGCACCGTTCATTTACATGTACACATATGGCCGTAAGCTAAACAAACAATGCGTTATCAAATGCTCGGCAAACTGCCGTGCTACTGAACTTTCATATTTGTTTGTAGCATGCAGGAAACTGTATGTGACATAAAAATATATATTTGTAATATCGTGCAATCTGTACTATCCGCTAGCAAACTTTAGCGATTTTTTTGCAAACGTTTCTTTACAGAACATCACCACAAACACAAGACTAAAGGTAATATACTGTACATATAATGAAAACTTGTCATGAAAAGCTTTATTAATGGCAAAAATTACTTAACATTTATGGGTCTGCTTGCTCGAGTGAACAGCCATGTTGAAAATTTTGCTTAGCCCTTCGTTTGAAGTGAGGTCCCGAAAAATCTTCGTTTGGAGGGCTATCTGGCCCTTCCCCCTCCGCCTACACCTCCACCCAAAAGAGAAATGAGACACCCCTACCCCTTCACGTGAACGCGCCAAGTGGAAGGGTAGGGGGAAGGGGTAGAATTAGGATTCAGCCTTAATTGTTACCCTATTAATTGTGAGCCCTAAAAAAGCATTCGCTAGTAAGTAAGTAAATAAAAGACAAATTAATAAATAGTTTTAAATTTTATATATATATATATATATATATATATATATATATATATATATATATATATATATATATATATATATAAAATGGAAATATGTATAAAGAAAATATAATTAATATTTTCATGTTTAATTATAAAAAAAACATTTTAATGGTTAGTGATTGTTGCAGACATTTACACTATTTTTGAGAACTATTAAGTTCTCCTTCAACGTTTCATAGCCGATAACTGCCCCTTTGATCTGCTGGGTATGGCGGGGCATCGACTGCTGATCAGTGTGTGTAAAGTACGCTACTTTACACTGATCAGCAATCGACGCCCCGCCATACCCAGCAGATCAAAGGGGCACACTCATAAACTCTCCGTGCACACACATAAACTCTCCGTGCACACACACACACACACACACACACACACACGATTTATAGATAAAATGCAGACATAAACACGCCACCCCCCAGGAAAACAACAAACACAAATATATAGACTACAGTACTCGCTTTTCCAACACGCTAGCGTGCTCCGATGTGAGCCGATTTATTCAAGTCATAATTAGAGAATATAGAGAGATTAATAACAGAGAAAGCATAATAAGATATCTATACAGTAAATAAAAAGAAAAGTATCAAATCCAACTATTAAGTCTGATTTTATCATTAACCATTTATGTTATATATTTATTTTATATTATTTTATTTTATATTACATTATTTTTTATATATTATATTTACACAATGCTTGCTCTGAAGGACTTTATCTAAAAGCCAGACTGACCAAGTTTCTAATTCACTGCTGAAGTAGTTAAATGTGCTTATACTGTAGATACGTATAGGTTACATTTTAAAAGTACAATCGCAAGTAAATTACAAACTGAATGTAATGTAAAATATGAATAAACCAGTATTAGACACAGATATACGATATGGTAGTATATACAATGAAAAAGCTATTTACACGAGTGCTCAAATGTAAAGCAAACGCAATTATTAATTTATAGTGTATATTTAACTTCGTGCTGGCAATATCATCTTTGTTCTGCTGTCTCCGGCTCCCTCCCTGGTCCTGAATCTGCCCCTTCCTCTACTCTCACTGTCTCAGAACAGACTGACTCCTGAAGCAGAAAAAAATGCAGGAAATGATGTTTCCTAACATGCGTTAGATAGTTTTTTTTTAATCACTCTATAGTCTATACACAATACTTTGCTATTCTTATAGATGTTGAGCATCGTGAGCAAGCCCGAGATTATATTAACGTTAATTATCACCAGCCGGCACGAATAGGCCGGCTCACGAGTAACGTGAGTTGGACGCACACCAATCGATTCGACTATGGTTAATCGCTCACTCCGTAGGCTCCCTGAATAGGCGGGAAAGGGATGGAGCCGCGCATTCGTGCCGGCTGGAAAAAAACAAAAAACAGATCTAACAGATGATGACTCAGATTAATGTGCAAAAAATATATAATAAAACTATATAAGTCTACATAGCCTTTATAAGACTCTACCTTAAGCGCACTTGAAACATTTTATTTAGTTTTAAAATAAAACAATTTTCAAACATCATCACTCAGGATTCAAACCGGCGCTTTGTAGATCTCTGGTCAAGCGTTCTAACCACTACACCAAGCGGCCACTTTGAGACAATGCACACCAGAGACGTTAATAAGCCACTCGACTTCTTTGAAAGCAAGTGTACTTCTTTGATAAGTGACGAAGTAAGCCTGTTATAATAATAACTTGGTGTTATTTGATCTTATTGGTTTAGAAATTTATATTTAAATAAAACCCTACACACTTCTTTTCTAATTACACGTGATAAAATCTAAAGGCTCACTGTGTTAATATTTATTGTGCTTAAATTTGATCTTATTAAGATTTGATTTAATTTGAATTCTACATTTGTACTGTAATTATAGTACTGTGATTATGAATTCGATCAACTACAGTGTTTCACTTGATGTTATCGGCTACTACGTGTATTATTTAATGGGACGCGTCTCATTAATGAGGCAGAGAATGAACTAAGGCATGAGGCGTCAGTCTGTAGTTATATAGCGCCACTCAGTGGTAAAAGCCAGCAAATGCACATGCCATAATGCGGCGGCGACGTTAAATACGACGATCCGATTGTGTAACCACTGTACATATAGCAGATAAATGGTTGAATTTTTTTTTGTTGTTGAAAAATGTACTGCTTTAATTGACCAAAAAGATTGTAAATATTACATAAATTCAACAACTCAAAATAAGGGATTAAATGCCTGCAGTAAGCCATATGAGATACTTATTTTAGGGCATATCATCTTTTATTTCATATATTATATGTCATTTTCATTTGACATTTTAAAACAATATAGCTTTTTTATGTTACTTTATATTATTTTTACCAAAGAAATGCAAAAACACTTAATTCCACAGTCTGCATTTCAAATGCTGAGGTTTTTAGGTTTAAATGCATGTGCTTATATTTAAAAGCAGTGGTCTAGAGACTATTTGAAAGACCCTGTCTTGGCCACTTCTACTCAAGATAAATGTGGTAACCTCAGGCATGAATTATACACAAGTGATTTGCAAGATTTGAATTAAGGACCCAGAAAATGGACAAAAGCAGCTTCGTAACCCAACACTAAGATTAAGATTAAGATTAATTTTGTTTTTTCAAAGTTTAACTTTTAGTCTTTGGTCAACCAATGAAGAGAAAACTCTCACAAAGCAAAGAAGTACCAGTCAAAGCCTCACTAAATGGCATGACAGCATACATCCTCATTAATTAGTAAACAGCTTAGTGACTTCACATATGCACGCACGCACACGCACACACAAATCAGCTAGTGAGTGAATTGTCAGGGTGTCCGGGTTCAGGTCTAAGTGAATGACCTTGTCAGTGTTGATCTCCATGGAGACACAAGAAACCCAATCTGTCAAGCCTTTCTTTTCAGCATGGTGGGAAAGCATGTTTGGCAGATGATCCCCATCAATGCCTACTCTTTAGAACAACAGTTTCCAACCATTCGACATGGCAGTCAGGTCCACATTAGCCAGCACCAGCCAAGGTGGTGGAGTAGTAGTGTTGCACAAATGAGACGCAAATGAATGGAGGGTGGTTGCAAAAAATGAGAACCCTGGTGATGAATGGGTCCTTCTCTCTTAGCTCTCTTCTCCACCAATGTTTTTAGGCAAACAGAGAAAAAGAAGGAATAAAGGACAGCATATGTTTGATGCGGCTGGCATTCTGTTACTCGCCCTCTTTCACACAGTCTCAGCTTTCTATCATAATGGATTTATCTTTAGTGTAACGTGTTTAGTTAACAACATGACATGACTTTTTTGCCAGGATTATCCACTATAAATTGTCCGTAAATAAATATGTAATTAAGTAAAGTAGTCTTCTGGGGAAGAAAGAGCACTGTGGGATTTTTATTTTTTTTTGCTATCGGCTGATGCCACATTTTTGTTTTCTGTAAAAACAAGTTTACAAGTTTGCATTTAGCTATATAACAAAATAGCAAAAAATATTTACATATTGCAAGTCCAGTAGAGGTGAAAACTTATTTAAAGAACCCTTAAAATGTTGCCTACAGGTCTATGTTTTGTGTTTTTTATTGTTGTTTTGTGGTAAGGACCACAACATTGTTACTTAGGGCCTGATAAATGCAAACCCACAGGGATCTACTAGAGTTGGCCCAACATCATTTTGTCTATTGGCCCAGTGTTGGCCTATTGGTGGGTCAAAAATAGGCCCAATGTTAGTTCAGTAAACAATGCCAAGGTTGAAAATTTGAAATGATATTGCTTCTGCAGCAGGCTCTCACAATGATGCCATCACATCAGGAGCTCATATGAGGATTGGCTACCAATCTAGTACATGCATAACAAAGCTAAAGCTTTGTATGTCTTTGCTCCTAACTACAGGTACAGTAGGTTAATATTCCTCCAAATTAGATGTAAATACCCTTGAGTAAGACATAAGTGTGTTGGGAATCTGTTGTTGTAACATGAAAAGCATGCAGTTAGTATTTTTGCTGTAATGTTGTGAGAAAGATGTTTTAGCTATGCACTATTATGCTAGGCCAATCGACCTGTTGCCAGTGAATACAGTAGCATACAGAGCCATAGCGAGGTTAGAAGCATAGTGATTTTAGCCATAATAAGTGACAGAAACATTAAAGGGCTAATATACATTGCATATTGTTTTACATTAGGGCACTGCATTTGTGTATGTTTATGCGGTTGTCAAATATATGTACTAAGGTAGTCAGCATGTGAAACATATTATTTGACAATTTTGATAGGTTATTTAATGTTTGAATTGCTTTGTTTACTTTGTTTCATCTGGAGATATATGTGTGCTGTTAAACTGGAACTGTAGTTGAACAAAATTGAGTGATCAATGAGAGCATCCATATCTACCAGTTTACCATAAAACTCTATGTCCAAGAGTGCCCCAAATCTGCACCTTTATATAACATAAATTTATTCACAAATGGCTTAGCTAAATAAATAGGTTGTCAGCCCACTACATGTAACAGTATCAAGAGATATGATGGATTTCTCTGCACACACAAACCAAACATTTTTATCATTTTTAAATGGCACGTCCTATATTTCACAAGGAGCATTCAAGTCAAACTGGGACTTTGGATTGTACAGAATAACAGAGCACTCCCTTTATTACTCTATATAATCCCCTGCTGCACTAATGCACTTATCCCAGTGTTTCATCAGTGCTTGAATACTAGCAGGGCTGAGATGTCGGTACGCAACATGCCCTCTCCTTCCAGAAATGCAGATGTTGTTTCATGTGAATGATTGTGTCTACGGTTCCCACAGATACTAGATGAGTCTCTAGTATTTTTAAAGACCAGGTGTTCCACATACTGAAAGTTCAGGGGAGTGAGTTCAGTGGGGTCCGAGCCTCCTCGGCCGGGACTGTCATTGACAGACCTACAGCCTTCTTGTGTTTGGCACCATGTACATCAATTGAGAAATTTAAACCTTATTTCATGAGAAATTCATTTCATCAATTTGAATGCCCCTCATTTTATTTTGTCATATAAAGTGGAACCTTGGATTGTGAGTAACTTGGTCTGCAATTGTTTTGCAAGAAGAGCAAAATCTTTAAATGAATTTTAAATTGTTAAGCAAGCGAAGTATAAGATTACTGTAGTACGTACAGTAAACGCTTGAATACAAAGGTTGCTCACCTTGCTGAGCGGCTTCGTCTACACCGATGACTGACAGTCATTCTGAGTCGGGAAGATACAGGTGTGCGTGACGACACTGAAGGAAATGAAAGCTGTAGTACTACCTCTCTGCTCGTTCAGTCAGTTAGTTTTCCAAGCAAACAGAACATGGCAGCACATTCTCACATAAACACAGAGACTTTGTCCAAGTCCCAAACATTAATTTAAAAGGCTTTTTCATGACTTTAGGGCAGTGTTAGAAAAAGCTCTCCACCTGCTATAGTTTTGAGGTACTGACAAGCAGCCTGCACTCTTCAATCGAAATAGGCATGATGGATTATAAAAAACTACCAGTTCACTCCGATACCACTGTGCGAGACTATTTAGAACAATGCAAAATTTCACTGGGAGCCAATGGTGGTGTGCCATATGTGCATGTTTTAAAATTATTATTAGGGTTTCTAAACCCCTCCTTTCTATGAGAACTGCGATAGTGCTGGTCCAAACTGTATTGGTTCTGCCGTTAATTTGGATCAATCAGTGTCATGGAGAGGGGGGGTCCTGCTACTTGGGCAACAGCTGATTATCCATAGTCTCCTCCCTGGCTTGTGCCCTAGAGAGGTCACTCCAGCTTAGCTTCATAGCATCAAAATAACAGCAGTCTACTAGGTAATAAGTTACAGTGCTTGTTTGGCATGGAGTGTGGCACCAGGGGTTGCTTCTGCTGGTGGAAGAGATCTTCAGAACTCATTGGACAGTTACCGCCTGCCCAAGGGCAGCCCCTGGCCAGTAAGGTGCTGATGTAAGTAAGATTAGGAACCATTGACCATATGACCACAACATATGCACCAAGCAAGAAAGCAACAAGAAGAAACAACAAAAAGAAACCAGCTCTTAAACTTAAACTGGAATGCTGGAACATCCGCACAACCACAACAGAACTTCCAATGACAACAAGAGAAGATCTCCAGAACATCAATAATATAAGAAAGGCAGCGATCATCAATGAAGAAGTACTTAGGGACTGCAGGTAGACATAGCCGCCTTCCAAGAAATCTGCCTAGCCGATTCAGGTTCATTGAAGGAGAAAGACTACATGTTCTTCTGGCAGGAAAAGAACGCAGAAAGCATGGAACAGGATTTGCAATGAGGAACACCTTGCTTAAAATGGTTGAACCAAGTGAAAAGGGATCAGAATGCCTGCTGACCCTCTATATCATTACTCCATGTCCCAGGCATTCTCATCAGTGCATAGGTCCCAACTTCCAACATCCACACCAGGCAAAAGCTGAATTTTACACTAACCTTGGGACATCACCAAAAACACCCACCTTGACCATTCAGAAATAAGCTCTTGCTACTGTTGGGAAGAAGACCTCCAAAAACTGTGACTGGTTTGATACCAACATCCTGCTCAAGATTGGATAACCCCAAAAGCAACACAACAAGATCAGATACAACTTTCCACGATGGTATGAAGACAATAAGGTTGCCTTCTGACTCTCTTCACCATCTTCATTTGAGATATGCTCTTTGCCAACAACAGAGCAGTCACCTCACAAACTGAACAAGATATATAGTGTCTCATGAACAAATCTTCATGAGACACAGATCTTCAACTTATCCTGACTATCAGCTTCAAGAAGACCAATGTGGTGGGCCAAGATGTGGACATGCTGCTTGTCATCACCTTCGACAACTACAAAGTCAAAGTGGTACAATAGTTCACCTAACTTGGTTGCACCGTCAGTGACAATCTGTCCCTAAAATCAACAAACGCATTGGCAAGGCTGCAGCAACCCTGGGACAACTGACCACTAGTGTTTGGGAGAATCCCAAGCTGATCACTCCAACGAAGATGGCAGTGTACAACGTCTGAGTCATTTGCACCTACGCCAAACAAGTGCAGAAGTTGAACAGTATTCACATGCAATGCCTTTGCCGCATCGTTGGCATCAGCTGGAACGATAGTGTCTAACGCCCAAAGGAAAGGAGAAGATCCTGAACCTGGCAGAAGTGAAGAGAACCAGACGGAAAACAAAGAACATCTCATGACCAGACATATCTGCACTTTGTGCCACTCCTGCATTGGTCTCACCAGCCACTGATGACACTGCTCCAGTCACAGCACCATGAACTTCTAGGGAACATTATCCATGGTCAGTTGCCGGCCAAAGGAGGCCTACTACAGCTATTTTTTTCACTCACGGACAAGCGTTTAAAAAAATTACACATGATTCAGTATTTGCAATAATTACAGCCACTGTTGTAATTTTTTCCTAAGTACATACAGTATGATTGATTATGGTAGAAGACTGGTAATTAGCCTCAGTCTACCAGAAAGCAACATTACAACACTTAAACAATCTAGGCGTCGATGACAAGGCCCTGTTTTCCTGGTGTCCCTTTATATTCCTTCTTAAGACTGTGTGCAGGATGTCAAGTTGAAGTGGGTGTCTTTTAAAAACTGCCTTTTTGCTAGTGACCAGTTCAACAAAGAAGTACAGTATGTGCATTGGAGTTTTGTGTGTGTTTACAAGAGCCTTCTTTGTGACGCCCAAGAAAAATGCTCATCCTTTCTAAGTTTAATTATAATTTATTGGAGAAAGAAAGATAGATCTTTGTGTCTTGCTCTCCAAATGTTCTAAATAATCATCTACTTTCTGTTCTTCCATTCACACAAAAGCCCTTTATAATATAGGATTCATGCATGCTTTAAGATAGCTAAGTGTCTGGTCACTCTACGTCTGGGGCAACACAACAATTAAATTCTGATATTTAAAGCTTGGAGTGTATGATAGTGTGTGCTAACAATTACTGGGAGTGTATCTCTTGACATGATGGAATTGAGTCAAACTCCATCACCTCACCATGTCAGTCTCAACCGCTTCAAAATTACAGAAAGAGGTTTAATGTTGTTATGTACAAGTTTATACATGACCATAGACACTCTAATGCATATTCTTATTAGCACATCTTTGTATCTGTGTGTCAGTCAGTATGCAATTGAGCGCAATACATATCTGGTATGAATCTCAATCCTAGTCCTCACAATACATGAGTATTTTGTGACTACACAGTGAGCAGTCTGCTCAGTCACAGCTACTCATCTAATAAATAGTTTGATAATGAGCTATTAATATTAAGAAATAAAGACATCAATGTGCAGTCGTTCAGGACAGGGTCTGTGTTTTAGTTCAATCTTCAATTCTGTAGGCGTACAACTTGGCATTCTTCTTCTCGTCTCTTGAAAGCTAATGAATTAATCATTGACTACAAATTTAATTAGAGCCATGTAGAATGATCAACAAGAAAATAATAGGTTTCAAAATGTATAATCTAACTGTGCTTTACGTAAAGATTTTATTTATTTGTTTGTTTGTTTGCCCCTGATTTTTCTCCCTAATTCAGTTGCATCCAATAAAGCTATCATCAGGACCTGGGAATCAAAATTGCAATCTCTGGATGAACACATGAACACATTTTCATTGTGCCACTCAAGAGCCAAGATTGTCTGATTGACAATATTATTTAACTTTACTTGCCAAAATACATTTTTAAACATAATTTTAAGGCTATTTAAAAGCTACCAAGTGCTTCCTTAAACATGGGAAATACCCACCACATCATTTCAAGCTGCTGCTTACAGTATATTATGTTCCAAGTCAGCTGAACACACTTGAAAAGTTATTAAATCTGCTATACATATAAGATAACCAATATTTTGTAAGGAACTTACACTTGGATATTTTGGAAAGACCAGTCACAGTTTTGTTTCCATGCCAAGTCAGAGTTCGGGACTTCGGACAACTGTATCGTAAAGCCTGATGAGGGATTGCAGGGGGCTGGGGTTGGGGGTAGGAGAGTTTTTCCTGGTCCATCAGTGGCACTGTCAGGGGCAAACCCCTGGAGGGCACTCAGCACCCATGAATTGTTGGTGTTTTATGTTTTTTTTTTTTGGACTTTTTGTGCTTGTGACTTGTTGACTTTGTTTCATGGTCTCATGCTTCTGGTCTTGATCCCAGGTGTTCTGATTCATGTCCTAAACAATATAATTATTTAATGTCTTGCACTAGTTCTGGGTCTCACATCTGTTGTTAACTGTTGTCACCACTGCTGTTGTACTACTATTTAGTATGTCACTCTTCCATTTTGTTCATATTTGTTTGTGATTAAAGTCTTAACATCTGCAACATTACATTGTGCTTGCATCCCCTGCTTCTAAAATTGATGTGGACTTTGTCATTTTCAGGTAACTGCCCCATTGAGAAACATC
The DNA here is from genome assembly GCA_030522415.1 of Channallabes apus. Taxonomy (NCBI): domain Eukaryota; kingdom Metazoa; phylum Chordata; class Actinopteri; order Siluriformes; family Clariidae; genus Channallabes; species Channallabes apus. The sequence goes on along the minus strand of CM060117.1, from coordinate 20,324,443 downwards.
ATAATCATTATTTTGTCTTACTTTAATGCAGGTTGAAACAACTGTTCGAAGTACATTAAGTATTTACACTTATATTTCCTAACTTTCATTATATTGTGTTTGTAGTTTGATGTTGTGGAACTTAACATGACCACCATGAAGTAGTGACATATTAACAAATATGAAAACTCAGTTCATAATATATGTGATAAACAGTACACCATCACCTTCTACAGTGAATCGCTTTGCTAACTGAATGTACTCCACATGCTCATAAAATGCTAACATTAGCAAAAATGTCCATCCTGCTATGGTCCATCAGTTATTGACAGGGTAGGTATGTGCATTTTGCCACATTTTGGATTGATTTTTATTATTATCAGCAGACTTTTCCTATTTATTAGGGCAAATCTTACTAGTGCAGATTTATTGCTGAGAAGGAGACTACTGCAAATCTGTTGCTGAGGATTTTATAATCACTATGTTTTTACATATTTACTCTACTTGAATTTGTTTAATGACAGTGAAGTTCACTGCTTTCCATCAGTTATTACTTCACTCGTTTGTGGATAATGATAAGATCTAATTTGTGTTTTTTATTTAAATAGTAAAACTTTCATTTACTGCAGATATGTAAAGTTAAATATTTCAAAGACTTTTTTTGTTTTAATTTTGTTCATTATAGTTCATGAAAATGAAAACTCCAGTATCTTGAAATATTATGCTTCTTAGGATCAAGCAAAAAGGATTTACAATACAGACATTCGTGTTCCTTTAGCATGGATTACTGCATCGACTGTGTCACAGCACAGTCTGAATTGTTGAGTCAGGTGTTACTCATCTTCCTTTTAGACAATACTCCATAGATTCTCTAAGGGGTTCAGGTCTGATAGTTTTGGCATTGTGGGCAGGTTCTAGGTCCTGCTGATGAAAGGGGAAATTGGCATCTCCATAAAGTTTGTAAGCAGGCAGAATAAAAATTTTGGTAGACTGCGTTGACTTTGGACTTGATAAAGCGCAATCAACCGTCATCAACAGATGACATCGCATACCAAATCATTACCAACTGTGGACTATAAGCAACTTGGATTCTGTTCCTTTCCACTCCCCCTTTAGCTTGGATCTTTATTTCTAAATGAAATGCAAAATGCATTAAATTGAGGCGTGGGCGCAGATGCAGACTGCTATTCTTCTACACAATTAGAGATAGCAGCAAATACTTTTCTCTCCTCTTATGTCATCCATGGACCTCCTATGCCCTGAATCATCTAGACCAAGCAAGATTTCTTGTCCTGCTCCTTGGCTATCAGTTGTATTGCACAGCAATAGAAGATCATTACAAACTACAGAAAGAAGGTGGAAGAAATCAGAGCTTGATGCAGATCTTGTCTCTTACAGTGCGCTTCTCTCTAAATTGTCATGTGAAGTGACTTCCCCTTAAACGACCTTCTACAGGCGATGTCTATACACAATGTATTTTCTTCACTAGTCAACCCACAGAGTGCTCGATTCTCTCAGACTCCGGATGACTTTGCCATATTATGTGATGGGAAAACAGGAGCAATTTGTCAGACCTTTGCTCCCATCCCAATCCCTACAGCAAAACTCCATGACAATCCAATCTCCTTCCCTAGCAGAATTTTCCAGTCTAACAACCGAAGAGATTCAGAACATCATCTCATTCTCCAATCCTACCACCTGTTTATTAGACCCAATCCGTACTACAATGCTCCAGGCCATTTCAAATGACCTCCTCCTCCTCTTCATCACAATCATCAACCTTTCCATATCTCCTGGTCATGTTCCTGCTCCATTTAAGAAGGCAACCCATCCTAAAGAAACCCTGATGTACAGTATAGCTTTCCCTTTTCTCCCGAAAATTCTTGAATGCACTGTTTACAACCAAATGTCTCTGTTTACAACCAAAATCTCTCTCAAAACAACCTCAATGATAATAGCCAATCTAGATTCAAACAGCACATGCCACAGGGACTGACCTTCTGTCTGTCACAAGAAGCCCTTGAGAGATTATCACTAGCAATTAAGGAATCTCAGCGCTCACCTCATGGCCTGATTATTGCATGCTCCCTAGCCCAGTTCTCCTGCATTCTCTTTCAAGTTTATTTCATGCATTTATGTTTCTGAACCTTCATCTCATGTTTACTTCTTTGTCTCATAATTTTTTTTATATTTTAATGCTGAATGAATGAGCTCATGGCTTTGAACTCTCTCCTCTGCTTCCTCGACCATGACTCGCAAAGCAGACACTTGCTAATGTCACAGCCCGTCTGCAACAAATTCAGAAACCACCCTGTGCTGATTGATTCAGGCTCTGACAGGAACCTTTCTACAGCCAGGGCTTTCAGAATCTCCTTCCTACCTATCAAACCTCCACTTTAGGTTCAAGCCCTTGTTGCATGTCCATCCCTTATCAAACCCAATCACGCTCGACATCATGTCTGCATTCTGCTGTCCCTCCACGACCTACAAGAACCACAAACTCAATCTAGTCTTTAAAACGTCTCATGCCATTTCTCTTCTTCCTCACCAACCAAAATATTGTGCCATTGATCTGCTCCTCAGAACCACGTTCCTCAAGGGCCATCTCTATCCACTGGTGCTTCAAAAAAGGAAGGCTAAGAACAAGTATGCTATCGTGTCTCTCACTATAGGGATTATCCATCCTTCCTCATCTTTCAAAGAGGAGGGTTTCTTTTTTGTTGAAACTATTGATCTCTTCATCCTCGCATTGATAATGGGTTTAATCGCATAACTGCAAAGAATCGATAACCACTTCCTCTCGTGGCCACAGCTTTTCAATTCAAAGAAATTTTATTTGTATAGTGCTTTTAACAATTGTCATTGTCACAAAGCAGCTTTACACAATCAAAATTATGGAATTTTGTATGAAATGTGAATGTGTATGAATCAAAATGATCAGATTGTCCCTGATGAGCAAGCCGGGGGCGACGGCACCTTAAGAGGAAACAGACTTAACAGGGAACCCATCCTCATTTGGGTGAAATGGATAGCAGGGATTGATCTGCAGTCATAGGCAGCTGTCAGTTCAAGATAACAGTTGATTTCTTTAAGTTAAAATGGAGTCCAGTTAGTTATTGAAGGCTCAGGAAGACTGTGGGAAATTCCAGTCCTGAACTATCAAGTCCTCAGAGAACAGCTGTCTGCATCAGCTGAGGCCAGGACCATCTTCATGTTAAAGTGGAACCGTCCCCAGTCACCACACGCATCCCAGACAGACCACACGGGGCATGCGACGAGATCTCCAACCAGAAGCGGGGCACCAGGACAAGTCAAATGGGTCCAGAGGGCAGGGAGGGTCTGGATCACTGGCAGCTCATGTACAGCATGCATAGCTCGACAGAGAGAGAAGGAGAGATAAAGAAGAAGAGAGAGAAGATGAGAGAGCAAAAGAGAAGGAGAGATAACAGTTAGGTATGATTACAGTCACATAATGTATAAGGTGAATGTATATTTAGTGCAGAGTGCAAGCAGGAACTCCAGTAGGGCTAACTATGACAGCATAACTAAAAGGGAGAGCCAGAAGCAAACACAAACATGAGGGCTCCTTAAAATGTGTAGCAACCAATCACTTCACCATCAGCAAACCAGAGTGATCAGTGAGATTGGGGAAGCCAGCATCTAAACATACCAGTTCTCACCATAATACTCCTGTCCATTAGTCCCCCAGATCTGCTCCTTTACCTAAGGCAGATCTAGTTACAAAAATGCTTGGCTAAATATATAGGTTTTTAGCCTAGACTTAAACACTGAGACTGTCATGAGTGTCACGAACTAACCCAATGACGACCAGAAAGATGTAGCTTTAGCACTTAGCCCTGTAGCGTGAATGGTAAACCCAAACGCGGATGGAAACGAGCGGGCAGGATAATCACGCGATTTGCTATAAGGACTCTCATAGTGAATGAGCAAAGGAAAGACACAATCTAACCCGCGTCCTATTAACACACACTCAGTCTGAAAGCGAACCCAAGAAAGTGAGTAATCACGTGAACTCGAACGATACCGAGGTAGCATGGGCAAAACTCAATGACAAAGCGATGTGCGGCGCCATCTAGTTCCCTTTTATGCTTTCAGGTTCGCGACCGTCTTACTTCAGGGTCCTAGTGCCGGTCGCGGCTGAGTGCACATGACTCGCCGCGACTCCATGTCCAGGACCGACTCCGGACGGTCCAGGGGTGGAGGATTCCTGGTGACGGTAGTCCCTAATGAGAACTGGGTGCCCCTGCCCCGAGGGCGCGTGTCGAGGATCCATCGCACGGTGTAGGCAGGACCGCCGTCAATGATACGGGGGGAGGAGCAGGGGGGGTGGGTGTAACCATGGGTGAGGTGAGGAATGGTTTCAGCTGGGAGGTGTGGAAGACGGGGTGGATCCGGAGCGCCGCAGGCAGCTGAAGCCAGTAGGTGACAGGGTTGATCCTGAGGGTGATGCGGTACGGTCCAATGAATCTCGGGGACAGCTTCTGTGACTCTGTGTGCAAGTGGAGATTCTTGGTGGATAGCCATACCTTGTCATCTGCTTTGTGGCAGATCTGCGTTGGCGATCTGCCACAAAGCACCTTAGGTAACGCTCCAGCTGTTGGTTGGTTCGCTCCGTCTGACCATTCGTCTGGGGGTGGTAACCAGAAGACAGACTGCAGGTCGAATTGATCAGATGGCAGATGGCCTTCCAGAACTGGGCGGTGAACTGGGGACCTCTGTCCGAGACGATGTCCTTTGGGAACCCATGCAATCGGACTACATGTTCCAATATCAGCTCGGCGGTGTCCTTATCTGACTGGAGTCCGGCGAAGGCCACCAGGTGCACTGCCTTGGAGAAGCGGTCGACGATGGTGAGGATTACGTCCTTTCCCTCCGAGGCCGGCAGGCCCGTGTTGAAGTCGACGGCAATGTGCGACCAGGGCCGACGGGGGACTGGAAGTGGTTGAAGTTCCCCCGGTGTCGGCTGGTTGGAGTCCTTCGCCCTGGCGCACACTGGGCATGCCTGGACGAACTCGGTGACGTCCCTCCTCATCGAAGGCCACCAGAAAGCCCGTCCCAGGAAGGTGATGGTTCTTCGGGTTCCCTGGTGTCCCGCGACGGGCGAAGAATGGCCCCACTGGAGGACTTCGGGCCTTAGGTGGTCTGGAACATAGAGCCGTCCAAGCGGCACGCCTGCCGGTGCGGGTTCTCTGGTCAGTGCCTGGCGAACCCTCGTCTCCATGTCCCAATGCAGGGGTGCGATGATCCGGGTGGGTGGAAGGACAGGCACAGGATCCACCTCTCACTCGTACTGACGGGAGAGAGCGTCAGTCTTGGTGTTCTTTGACCCCAGGCGGTACGAAAGATGAAAATCGTACTGCTCGAAGAACAGGGCCCACCGTGCCTGCCGTGGATTCAGCTGTTTCAGATTACGGATGTTGAGCAGGTTCTGGTGATCCGTCCAGACGATGAACGGCTCACTGGCGCCCTGGAGCCAGTGACGCCATTCCTCCAAAGCCCACTTTATGCCCAACAGTTCACGGTCCCCTACTCCGTATCGCTGCTGAGTGGGGTTAAATTTTTTGGAGTAGAAGTCACATGGGTGTAGCTTCTGTTCTGGACCTTGTTGAGAGAGAACAGCGCCGGCGCCCACTTCCGACACTTCCACAACGAATGGATGGCTGGCATCCGGGTGGAGGAGAATAGGTTCAGTGGTGAATAGGTGGCAGAGTCTGTGGAAGGCGGAGATGGCGGTTGGGTCGAGTCGGAATGGATGGGTTGAGGGCCTGGTCAGTGCAGTGAGTGGTGCTGCAACTGTACTGTAGCCCCGGATAAAGCAACGATAAAAGTTCGCAAACCCGAGAAAGCTTTGGAGCTTCTTTAGTGTCCTGGGTAGGGGCCAGTGACGTACAACCTCCAGCTTCTGCGGGTCCATGTCCACACCCTGGGGTGAGATGACAAAACCCAGGACCGTGGTGGAATGCTTGTGAAAAGCACACTTTTCCAGCTTACAGTACAGCTGGTGGGCGAGCAATCTCTTAAGAACAGCTCTAATGCGTCTGGTGTGTTCTTCGGTGGTGTGTGAGTATATGAGTATGTCGTCGAGGTATACGAACACCCATTGGCCTAGCATGTCCCTGAGAACATCATTAATAAATTGTTGGAAGGCCGAGGGTGCGTTGCAGAGTCCGAAAGGAATGACCAGGCTCTCATAATGTCCGGTGGGGGTGATGAAGGCCGTCTTCCACTCATCACTCTCTCTGATGCGCACCAAGTTGTAGGCGCTCCGGAGGTCCAACTTAGTGTACATGGTGGCACAAGAGAGGGCGTCCAGGGCTGAGTTGTTAAGAGGCAACAGGTGACGGTTTCTGATGGTGATTTTATTTAGCCCCCGATAGTCGACACACGGACGAAGTTCGCCCCCTTTCTTCTTCACGAAGAAGAACCCCGAGGCTGCCGGTGAGGAGGATGGCCGGATGGTGCCATGTCGTAGGGCGCTGGCGGCATATTCCTCCATTGCCTGGGTCTCGCTGTTGGAGAGGGAGTAGAGATGGCCGCGGGGGAGGTTGGAACCCGGCTGGAGTTCGATGGCTAGGTCGTATGGACGGTGAGGTGGCAGGTGGTTGGCCTGGCGTTTACAAAACACCTCAGCCAGGTCCCGATAGGGCGGAGGGATGGCGTGGGTGTCGACATCGGACTCCCTGGAACACGTCCCAGCCTGGGCCCGTAGGCATACAGTGGTGTGACAACCAGACTGCTCATTACCGTCGCACTCACCGCCGTGGAAACGCGGCAGCGGCCAAAATAAACCAGGAGCATTTCAAAATAATTCGTGAAATGACCGCCAGGTGGCGCAAATTGACATTTTCCGTCGTATCGGTGTTTAAATATATTCAGAGCTTAAGTCATAATAAAGTCAAAACAATATGTTGTAGCGAAGTAATACTACAATTATGATAAATACACATCCAACAAACATGTAAAACTATAAATATAAAAAATGAGTTAGAAAACATTGGTTTTATTTTGTTTAGACAGACTCTCTGTTTTTATCTGTTTAGTGTTATTATTAAAGAAAACAGCGCAAACAACAGCACTAGGGCTTTCAAAAAAATTATTTCGACAATACTTACAGTTGTTAGAGTTTAAGACATCAAGATTTAAATATAGAAATAACTAAAACAAATAGAGCAAACTTCCAGAATAGATAATAAAAAAATAAATCAATAAAAAAAGATGTATGCAGTATAATCGGGGCCTCTCATTACATTAGACCTGTTTAAGAATTTTATTTTATTTGATATCAGAACTAATAGAGTGACTTTTAATTAGCCTATTTCATAATGTGACTAATGCATTAAAATTGCCAATCACTATTAATATTAAACAGGTGGCGAACAATTAGGCAGCGATACAGCGTGGTGTTGTGTTAAACTGAAGACGGCGCGGTCCGTGGAGCCGTGTGGGTCATGTACATTTTTCCTTTAGACAAAACTTCAGCCCTTTTCATATTTTCCCCGTGGTCGTTATTAATAAATATATTTAAATAAAAGTTTTGCCTTCCAAGGCAACAGATTATGGAGCTTCTTGAGCTGCTCAGACCTGCGCGTGCCAGACCAACGCGTCGTACTTACGGTACACTCCCCGTCCCGATGTCCAGCTGCTCTCTGCTTTTTGTTTAAAATATGTTTCATTGATCATTAGCCATTATCCATGACTTTATGGGTTTTTCTTTTGACACGTTTTATTTTTATGAAATTTGATTTAGTTAAATGAGAAAATAACCATGGGAGTTTCAAACCCCGCATCCATTCATGTTTCTGGGTGATTGTAATGTTTAATACCCCTACAGTATTCACTTATGCGGTTTGGCTCGCTGTGAGATGCGGTGTGTTATACCCCTATCTCACCTGCACGGGCTCGCGCTGTGGCCGCAGGCTTGATCATGATTCACCCCGAGTTTTTGCGCTGTGATTACGTTTCCATCTTTCCGCGTGAAAAATTCCACGTTTAGTTTTTCGCGGAACGTTAAAGGAACGTCGTGGGCAATCGCGGCAGCTCACGGAGATGAGTCAGGCCACACAGGTGAGAGAGGGGTATTAGGCACCGTGATTTGCCTCGAGTGACCGGCGCCCGACGGTCCGCGAAGATCTTCCGCATGTTAAACATGTTTATTTTTTTTGCGTGGTAAGATGGAAACGTAATAACAGCACCAAAACTCGCGCCGAATCATAATGAACCGCACTTACGGCCCCGCGTGTGAGATAGAGGTATTAAACCTCCACTCTGTCATCTCATCGTATTCATTCCATAAGTGCGCTATACAACCAGTGTGTAAGTGTGTAAGTGTGTACAAACAACAGCACAATGCATGTGTGAATGGCTGAAACGTTAAGTCAGATGAACGCGCGCGCCGATATGAGAGATTAGATCTTTCAGCACGCCGATGTCAGTCACTAGCAAGGAGCATTTACTGATCACATTTAAGCAATTTATTCATACAGATGTACATGTTTTATAGGTTTTTTACTGAAGAACTGTGGCAGCGGGCACACCTAAAAATAAACGCAGGATTATTTTTTTTTATAGTTTTATATAAATAAAAAATGCTTTTATAAATGTTATCTACAGTACTTCAGTACTTATATTTCACGTCTGTGAGGCGAGTATACACGGAGTTTGGGTTCATTTTCTGACGCGCTCAAGTTCACCGAAAACAATACAGAACCCCGTTTAGTGTAATTTATTTCATTTAATAAATCTACTACAAATTTAAAGAACACAAAATATAAGATGACACAAGACCCTGGATTCGTTTTTCGTTTGCAGTATAAAACCAAAATACATCTTACTATTTTTGAGAGATTTGTTTAAAAAAAAAATCTAAAAAATAAATAAATAAAAATTCAGATATTTGTCTGTACAAAATAATATTTATGCAATATAATCACAGGCTCTTGATTCGTTATTCGTTTGCAATATAAACCAAAATACATTAACCATATAATATAAACCAAAATATAAACCAAAATATTTAATTTGCTGTATTAAATATTTATGCCGTCTCATCAAACTCGCAACTCACTCCGAAGAGCATCCTTCTCTGCCTTGCAAACTCCCAACTCACTTGAAATTTAATATCGTATATAATATTTAATATTGGCATAATATCCCTGCCCCAATTCTCACAGCTGTACAGTATGAATTGAAATAATAACAGTAGTGTTTTTCTTTACTGAATAGGCAGAGCCTCTGAATAGGCAGAGCCGTTGATGTCTTTGGTTTCGGCTGTGAGTAGATGCGCTGTAGTAATCCACGTTTTATACAAATTACATAACCTTTTTTCAGTCATGATATACTAACATATATTTCAGTCATGATTTCAGTCATGATATACTAACATATTTTTTGCCGTGTAGTGCGCGCGCAACATCTAAAGGGCGAGCGTTCACACAGCTGACCAAATCGTCATTAGCGTGCCCCTCCCCCAAACAGCGCAGCGAGGAGCATTTACATTTAAACAGGTTTTACAGGTGTGCTTTGCAAAGTCAGACACATACAAATGCAAATGATACACCCCCCTAAGGGTGAATAGCTGTTCTCACCTACAGTATACACTCGGAGAAACTAGAATGAGCAAGAATGAGATTTTTCTTACCATAACATGTAGTGTTATTAATCACTCTACACTGTTTTTAATTACTTTTAATTTTATTTATAAATAAACAAACCAAATAAAATTATTCCATGTGTATTTACCCTTTGTAAAATAGCATTAAAAATGATGGGTCGTGTATCGAGCGATTAAAAAACAATACAAGGCACGTTATGATAAGGAACCTTTCTACAGTACAGTATCTCTTCCATTTCAGTGATTAAAAAATGGTAAAAATGTCAATTTTGGAATCCACAGACGCTCAAACAGCAAAAGAACATGATAATAATAATCAAAATAATATTATTATTCTTTTTGCTTTTTATGTCCACCATTTAATAATGATTTAATTATCAATAATTAAAGCTGCTCACATCGCGCGCTTTCACTTTAAAAATGCAGTGTTTAATCAGCAAGTATATGTCGCCTCTCTTTATGATTGATAAATATTCTGACTGAAACAAATCTGCTCGTGTCGGATTGTTCATTTTTTATGAAAGAGGAGGGGAAACGTTTGCATGATCCCGCGTGTGCGCCTTTAACTTTGATCTAAAGTCAGATGAATGCGCGCGCCGATATGAGAGATTAGATCTTTCAGCACGCCGATGTCAGTCCCTATAGCAAGGAGCATTTACTTACATCTAAACTGAGTCATTTACATAAATCACTGATCACATTTAAACAATTTATTCATACAGATGTACATGTTTTATAGGTTTGTTACTGAAGAACTGTGGCAGCGGGCACACCTAAAAATAAATGCCGGATTATTATTATTTTTTTTATTTATAGTTTTATATAAATAAAAATGCTTTTATAAATGTGGGCTACTGTTATCTACTTCAAATATTTGTTAAAACAGCCAGGAAACTCACTCTGACCACTTTAATAATTCATTGATAAGATAGTGATTCCTTTGGTTACGGCTGTGCTGATCATGTCATCTCGTCGTCAGTGAGCGCGCCTATACAGTAATTCACTTCTCATACGAATTACATAATCTAATATTTTTTTTCATTACTTTATATTAAAGCAGATAGTTCTCTTTCTATAAGTATATATTTTTCACGTCTGTGAGGCGAGTATACACGGAGTATACACTCACATCGCGCGCTTTCACTTTAAAAATGCAGTGTTTAATCAGCAAGTATATGTCGCCTCTCTTTATGATTGATAAATATTCTGACTGAAACAAATCTGCTCGTGTCGGATTGTTCATTTTTGATGAAAGAGGAGAGTAGCACAATGCATGTGCAAATGGCTGAAACGTTAAGTCAGATGAACGCGCGCGCCGATATGAGAGATTAGATCTTTCAGCACGCCGATGTCAGTCACTACAGTAGCAAGGAGCATTTACTGATCACATTTAAACAATTTATTCATACAGATGTACATGTTTTATAGGTTTGTTACTGAAGAACTATGGCAGCGGGCACACCTAAAAATAAACCCAGGATTATTATTTTTTTTATAGTTTTATATAAATAAAAAATGCTTTTATAAATGTGGGCTACTGTTATCTACTTCAAATATTTGTTAAAACAGCCAGGAAACTCACTCTGACCATTTTAATAATTCATTGATAAGATAGTGATTCCTTTGGTTACGGCTGTGCTGATCATGTCATCTCGTCGTCAGTGAGCGCGCCTATACAGTAATTCACTTCTCATACGAATTACATAATCTAATATATTTTTTTCATTAGTTTATATTAAAGCAGATATTTCTCTTTCTATAAGTATATATTTTTCACGTCTGTGCGGCGAGTATACACAGAGTTTGGGTTCATTTTCTGACGCGCTCAAGTTCACCAAAATCAATACAGAACCCCGTTTACTTTATTTATTTAATAAAATCATAAAGTTTTTTCGTCATTGTGTGTGCACCTAAATAAAAGTAGAGTCTTATAAAAGCTACAAATTTAAAGAACACAAAATATAAGATGACACAAGACCCTACACGTGTAGCCTTTCTACTGTAATTAAACAGTTTACAATGTTTACGTTGCTTAAATTCGATCCTAAAAAACTGAATTTAATTTTAATTATAAATTTGTACTGTAATGTTACTACTGTGATTATGAATTCATTTATTTACAATGTTTCACTTTATTTTATCTGCAACGACGTGCAGCTGTGGACGACCTGCGCCTCATTAAGCCTGGAGAGAACGAACTGATGCCTGAGGCGTCAGTCTATAGTTATATAGCGCCACTCAGCGGTAAAAGCCAGCAAACGCACAAACCCAAATGCTGACGCCATACACTGCGACGGTAGAAGTCGCATACTGCCTGTGCACCCACTGTAAGTCGGTGCAGGTCGGCCCCCACTGAAGGATCCGGCTTTGTGTCCAGGAAATCAGGGGCTCGTGTCGGAGTAGCCAGGGGTATCCAAGGATGAGAGGTGGAGAGGAGATGGGGGTGAGGTGGAATTGTATCCGTTCTTGGTGCTGGCCGAGGATGAGAGTGATGGGTTGGGTCTGTTGGATGATGGGGCTAGATGAGAGGGGCCGCCCATCGACAGAGGTGATTCTCATTGGCTGGGAAAACGCCTCAATTTTTACCCCCAACCCTTTGGCGTACGTAGAGTCAATGAAGTTACCCGCGGCACCGAATCCATGAACGCGGTACTTCGGACCCGCTCGTGGCCAAGGTGGAGGGTTACCTGGACCGTGAGTCGAGAAGTAGTGGTTTCGTTGGTGGTGGAGAGATGGATGGTGCCCGGTGAGTCTCTCCTGTCATTCATGGGGATTGGGCGTTTCCCGGACGGGATGGACAGGTCGCTCGGTAGAGTGCTGCTGACCCACAGTAGGCGCACAATCCCTGGCGGTAGCGCCTCTCGCGTTCCGCCACGGTCAGGGAGGCGCGCCCTAGTTGCATGGGTTCCCTGGCTCCTGTGTCAACCATGGCAGAGGGTGGAGATCCGACACGTCCGGGGAAGGCAGTGGTGACGGTGGGTGGTGGTCTTGGTGCAGTGTAGGCGTAGGTGGGAGCTGGCGTCAGGGTTCGAGGTGCTGGCTTCGGACGAGAGAGGAGGCGCTGGTCGATACAGAGGGCTAGCTGGATCAGCCCCTCCAGTGTGGCTGGGAGCTCTCGTCCGGCTAGCTCGTCCTTAATGCGGGTAGTCAGTCCCTCGAAGTAGGATGTCCGGAGGGCTGCGTCTCCCCACGAGGTCTGGATGGCGAGGGTGCGGAAGTCCGCAGTATATCTGCTCACGGACAATCCTCCCTGCCGCAGATGGTAGAGCTTCGTGTCGGTCTCCACCTCGCCCGCGGGATGTTCGAATGTTAATTTTAGCTGACAGGTGAACTCGTTGTACGAGTGAGCAGTGTCGGTGTCAGCGCGCAGGACTGCCGTGGCCCACTCTGCTGCCTGCCCTGATAGCAAGTAGTGCAATGCGCAGCCGGTCGGTGGAGTATTTGGTGGCATTAAACTCAAACACCAGTTCCAGCGATGTTAGAAACACATTGCATTTCCCATCCGTGCCATCCCATTTATCCGGGATTGCTAGAAAAACATCAGAAGGGGGGGGGGGGGGGCGTTGGTGCGGGGCTGCGGCCGCTGCGGCGGGCGGACCGCTAGCCATGCCATCAACAGTCGCCTGGAGGCTCGCATTCTCCCGCCTAAGCTCCGTAACCTCGCGGCCGCGACGTCTTGGACACTCCAGCGCAGAGTATCGAGCTCCCCGGTTAGCTTGTTGATGAGCATAGCATGCTGGTCAACCACATCGCATAGGCGCGTGTGATCCGCTGGGTTTACTGCTTTGGGCTCTGTCATTCTGTCACAAACTAACCCAATGACGACCAGAAAGACGTAGCTTTAGCAGTTAGCCCTGTAGCGTGAATGGTAAACCCAAACTCGGATGGACACGAGCGGGCAGGATAATCACGCGATTTGCTATAAGGACTCTCAAAGTGAATGAGCAAAGGAAAGACACAATCTAACCCACAATCTAACATAAGTGTAGAGGCGGTCATATTATTTCACCAGTTTTGACGCGTAGCTTTGGTTTAAAGTTTCACTCACACAACAGAAGTCCGATCTCTTTGTATCTTGTAGTTTATTTTGTCAGCATCAAAGAATCAACACTTCATACAGTCGTCTTGAGTAAATCCACCGTGATTACAGACACCAGTTGCTGCATCTTGCAAATCTCTGACTTTTACAACAACCTATTTGCTGTATCTTATAAATTACAGTCTTAGCTTACGTATATAACAACACTCTTGTTGTATATCTCTACTTACGGGAGCTTACGGTTACAATAACCTAGTTGTTGTATCTTACATTCCCAGCTTACGGGAGCTCACGTGCTTATGGTCAAAAGCTTTGTGTTTGTGATTGTCAAAATGGATGCATAACTAAGAAATTTAAAGCATATCGCTTATGTAACAAACTTAATGCTTAATGCTTTACTAATGAATAGAACAAGGTAGAATAAATGAAATAACAACAAATAAAATAAACACAACAACTACGATATGGCACTTACATTCCAGCCCCTAATTGACAGGCATGGAGACTGACAATTACAATTTTTTTGTTTTTTTTGTTTTTTTTGATAAAGCCATGAATCAAACATTCTTAACCTTCTAAATGTTGTAAATCTTGTAAATGTATAATATTTATCTCAGGTGTTTATATTTGCATATCAAATTTCATAACATATTAGCACACATTTAACAGTCCATTTCATATATGAGGCACAGCTTGTCGATGGGCCTTTCCAAAGTGTTGGTCTTAGTTTTAACTAACACACGTCTCACAAGTCCCCCTTTGTCGGGGAACACTTTCGTGATTCATCCGATAACCCATGAATTTCTTGGAGACGACTCATCAGTTATTAAAACTATATCTCCAATCGAGAGGTTATTTTTTATTTTTTTTAAACCATTTTTGCCATTCCTGGTGCAAGGGCAAGTATTCACGCACCCACCGCTTCCAGACCAGGTCTGATAGGTGCTGAATCTGCTTCCACCTGCGACGTGCATAGATGTCTTCCCTTTTGAAAGATCCCGGGGGCAGGTTTGGCTGTTTTTTCATCAGCGGCAGGTGGTTAGGTGTCAGAGGTTCCAGATCTGTGGGATCCTCCGAGACAGTAGTAAGGGGTCGGTTATTCATTATCGCTTCTACTTCACACATGAATGTATGCAGGCTCTCGTCAGTTAATATTTGTTCTTTCAGTACTGATCTCAAGATCTTTCTAACTGACCTGATCTGTCTTTCCCATGTTCCGCCAATGTGAGATCCAGATGGCGGGTTAAATGTCCACTGTATGTTCCTCTGAGTGAGGAAGCTTTCAATTCGTGACTGATTCCATTACTGAATAGCCTCGTGCAATTCAGTCTCAGCGCCTATGAAGTTTGTTCCATTGTCACTTCTCATAACCAACACCTGACCTCTCCTGCTTATAAAGCATCGCATGGCATTCACACAAGAGTCTGTGTCAAGCGAATGAGCGATTTCAATGTGCACGGCTCGTGTTGTCAGACAAGTGAAAAGTACGCCATATCTTTTAACGTTACTTCTGCCACGTTTGACCTCGAAGGGTCCGAAGTAGTCTACTCCCACATTAGTGAAGGGTGGGTGGTCTGGTATTATTCTGTTGAGTGGCAATTCTGACATTTTTTGCTCACATGCTTTAGCTCTAGACTTTCTGCATATCATACACCTGGAGAGAAACTGTCTTACGAGTGAGTTAGCAGTCGGAATCCAGTATTTCTGCCGCAATTCTGAGAGCATGTAATTTATGCGACTGTGTCCTATTTTGTCATGAACGTCTCTTAATATTAACGTTGTGATATGTGAGTCTTTAGGTACAATGACTGGGTGTTTAACGTGCTCTGGCATTGCGGACCTGCCGAGACGTCCTCCGACTCTCAGCAATCCATCCTGTAGTACTGGGTCCAGATTGGACAAGCAACTATTTCTTTTTACAGATGCCTTGCGTTTTTGCTGTGTGGAAATTCCCTGTTTGAATTCTGCTGCTGCTTTACCCTTTTGCAACGTGAGAATCTTTCAACATTTTGTCATTTTTTACAGCGACCACTGCCACAGTCAGTTCCATTCGTGGAATGGTGGTTTGTTTCAGGGGTGCTACACGGGAATTCCCCATCATGAATGCACAATGTGTAAGTCCATCAGCGTTTACTAACCTGAGGTATGAGACAAATCCGTATCCCATTTCACTTGCATCCGAGAAGTGGTGGAGTTGTGCTGTAGCTGTAACTCCGAAGTCGGCTGGTTTTATGCACCTTGCTATGCTGAACTTGGACAGTCTGTGCAGCTCTTGCAGCCAGGTTTTCCATGCCGTTGCAAACTGCTCGGGAATGTCATCATCCCAGGCTAGTTTTTCTTTACATAACTGTTGCATTAGAGTTTTGGCTGGCAGTATGACAGGCATGAGAAACCCTAAGGAGTCATAAATCGAACTGGTGATTGACAGGATTCCATGTCTTGTCACAGGTCGTTCCTTTAAACTAATTTTGAACTTGAACATGTCTGAGTTAATGCACCACAGCACCCCCAGGGCTCTCTCTACGGGCAGTGCATCTTTACTCAAGTCTAAGTCTCTCATGTCTTTGATCCTTTCGCTCTCAGGAATGACAGTTAGTAGGGCACGGCTATTGCTTGCCCATTTAGTGAGGTTAAACCCTCCGCTTGCACAGAGACTTGTGAGATCAAGGTATAGGGCGACTGCTTGGTCATGGCTCGAAACGGATTTCAGGCAGTCGTCTACATAAAAGTTTTTAAGCACTGTACTAACTGCCACAGCAGGTGCATTGCTGCGGTTTTCTTCTGCTGTCTTTCTGAGGGCGAAGTTAGCAACACTAGGTGACGATTTTGCACCGAACAGATGAACTACCATTTTATATTCAACTAAGTTTTGGTTCACATCTCCATTCGGCCACCATAGGAAGCGCAGCAGATCTGTGTCCTTCTCGGGGACTCTCACTTGATAGTACATGGCTTCTACTATTGTGTCCCTTTTCTTGGACTTTATTTTAACGGGTACAATGGGGAGGATGCAATTATCTCCAGCCCCAGTGAGCGCATTTGGTGTACTCACAGCAGGTGGTGTATTTGTTGTGTCACTTTCAGTTTCGTTTCTGTGTGCGCTCGTAACTGACTGCGCCGCATCTGGCACTGCTATGTGTAGCATGCGTGGATGTGGCTTTGAGCACACTGAACATAAAATTTTTTGGTACAGTCTTTCCACAAATGACCCTTTCTTAAACATCCGAAACAGAATCCATTCTTTTTTATGAATTCTACTTTGTCTTTGTGTGTCTGATCGTTAAATTTTAGGCACTCGTCTAAGATGTGGCAGTTTTTACAATATGCGCACGGCTTAGTGAAAGCGCTAACGTACCGGCATTCTTCGTTGTAATCGAGTCTTTGTGAATTTTACCAACCTGTCTGCCGTCGGTTGCGACGCTGACCCTGGGTTTTCCTTGGCCCTTTTTTTTGGGTCCTTGAAGGGATGTGGGACTGGGTTTTCTGTCGCTGGTTGCGGCGTCCAGGTCTGTAGAGGGAGCGCAGCTTAGGTGCGCGTTGCTCGATTCGGTGACTGCGCTCTCGTTCGCAGGCTGCGCTCGGCTGTTGCATGTTGAGTTGGAAAGGTGAGAGTGCGCGCTGCTCGGGTTGCGCGCTGCTCAATTCAATGAGTGTGCTCTTGTTTGTAGGCTGCGCTCGGCTGTTGCATGTTGAGTTGGAAAGGTGAGAGTGCGCGCTGCTCGGCCGCGCGCTACTCGGACGCGCGCTGCTCGATTGAATGAGTGTGCTCTTGCTCTTGGGCGATCGGCTGTCACATTTGCGATCTTGACGTTGAAGCACTCTTAATTTGGCATCATGCATAGCGAGCGCCGTTCTGGTTTCCAGCATTTCTCTTTTTGCCTTTAGTCGTGCCTTTAGTTGTGCTTCCTCTATTTCTAGTCATGTCTTTAGTTGTGCCTTTAGTTGCGCTTCCTCCATTTCTAATTGGAGACGTTCGTCCAAGGTTGCAGCCTTTGCCAACACCGCTGCTCTATCGGCTTCTTCTTTGCAGCGAGATGAGGAGGACCTCTTGGACGCTGCCGTGATCTGTGACACGCTGTCGCCCGGCGAGACATCTTCGCGTGTTCGTGACATCACAGAGTGGCCCTTAGTGTCCTTGGTGTCCGCGACCCACCTTAGCTATGAATTCTGTGCGGGCTTAAGCCTCAGGTGCGCCGCAAGCGACCTGATCGCGTTTGTGTTCGTCTTCATGAGTGTACACAAGCACATCAACGTTACTTCTCATGAAGTCCTCTCTCAGCTTCCCGTATTCGGGTCTGTACTCAGTTTCAACGATGTCTAACTTACGTGCATAGTTCATAGGTGTCTTTACTGCAGTAGACATTGCATTCCGTCGAATTCGCTTGCCTTTTCTTGCATCCAGCGCCTCATTGAGGTTCTTTCTGTTCGTCTCGTAGAGCGCCGTTAGGCTCCCCAGCCAAGTGCTGGGAGCGTCGTCCTCGATGTTCGGCATGGTGAAGTTCAACGGCTATTCTCTTTTACTTTCCCTTTCAGCGTTCACTTGTTTTCGTTCAAACAGCGGAAAGCTTTTGACTTTATGTAGATGCGGTCATATTATTTCACCAGTTTCACTCACACAACAGAAGTCCGATCTCTTTGTCTCTTGTAGTTTATTTTGTCAGCAAAATTTGTCTTGAGTAAATCCACCATGATTACAGACACCAGTTGCTGCATCTTGCAAATCTCTGACTTTTACAACAACCTATTTGCTGTATCTTATAAATTACAGTCTTAGCTTACGTATATAACAACACTCTTGTTGTATATCTCTACTTACGGGAGCTTACGGTTACAACAACCTAGTTGTTGTATTTTACATTCCCAGCTTACGGGAGCTCACATGCTTACGGTCAAAAGCTTGTGTTTCCGTAGCCTTCCGCATCTAAACTGAACTCTCTATCATACGACATACAAATGCATTTCATACAAATGCATGAAATAGTGGAATGACATCACAGACCAACTTACAATTGTCAAAATGGATGCATAACTAAGAAATTTAAAGCTTATGGCTTATGTAACAAACTTAATGCTTAATGCTTTACTAATTAATAGAACAAGGTAGAATAAATGAAATAACAACAAATAAAATAAAATAAACACAACAACTACGATATGGCACTTACAATAAGTTTTATACAAAATATACAACATACAGTGCACGTGCAAATGTGCAAAGAGCGACAACGAGAAGTGACAACGTGATGCAACTTGACATATCAAAACTTTGTGGTAATGAGGTAATGAGTTGAGGTAGTGGGTGGACTGAATCTTGTTTATGCACCTAGTTAATCAACCAGACAGTAAGGCATTACAATAGTCCAACCTAGAGGTGATTAAAATCATGAACTAATTTTTCTGCATCATTTAGTGACAATATATTACTTCTCTTGCCAATATTTCTGAGGTGAAAGAATGCTATCCTGGTAATATTATCTACATGTGCCTCAAATGAAAGACTGGAATCTATAATCACGCCAAGGTCTTTTACTGTTGCACTTGATGAAACAGAAAGGCCATCTAAAGTTGCAGTGTGCTTGCTTCTAGCTGCATGTAGTCCTATGACTAGAACGTAGTCTTATAAGACTTACTGTACTGTCCTTATAAGGATTAAGCAGAGGGAAGTTCATTAACATCCAGTCTCTTATGTTCTTCACACATTGCTTAACTTTATTAAGCTATTTTTTTCCCATCTGTGTTTTTTGCGACATAACTGTGTGTCATCAGCATAACAATGAAAACTAATACCATGCTTACGAATTATGTTGCCCAAAGGAAGCATGTAAAGATCAGTGGGCCTGAAACCAAACCCCACTTGGGAACATGCAGAATAGTCACTATTTAAATCGAGTAACACAAGCATAGTGGCGCAACCCTGTTCAGAGGCCAATAGGAGATCATTTACTAGTTTAAGTGTTATCTGTGCTGTGATAATGCCTAAATCCTGATACAGTTTGTGTATGCTATTTCTATGTAGGTATGAACATACAGTAGCTGCTGCGCTTCTATCTCTCCCAGAATCTAAGAGATAAAGAGGAGGTTTGATATTTTTTATTATACAGATATTTTTTCAATATGAAAATCTTTTTTCTCTTAGTTATTAGTAACAGTTAGTGTAGAAACGAGAAATGTTATTATAAAATATTTTCAATTTACCAGTAGATCAGAACACTAAATCATTTAATATATTGACAGTTAATATATAGAAATATATATATATATATATATATATATATATATTTTTTTTTTTTTTGCAGAAGGGGTTCTGTTTAATCCAGGTTTTTGTTAAACACAGTATCAAACTCGTGATCTGTGATACAGTAGTTTCATTAACAGTAAGTGCTTTACATGTAAGAGATCTTGTATATAACAATCCTAGTTTCAGATCAGAGGAGCTGGCTGCGTATTTGGTGTGCTCTGAATTTGTGGTCTCTATGCTAATTAAATTATTAAAACAGACTTCCTGGATCTTTCTAAAGTTTTGTTTAGGTCGAGGAATAGACATAGTCTCAATATGGTGAAACTCTATGAGACTCTATGCAGCCAGCAAACAATTGGATTAACCTGTTTGCCTGCTCCCTGGCCTGGGCTCTGGGTAGTCACCGATTAACTAGGCCTGGTCTGAGATTATGAGATACAAGAAATGAGAGCAGCACCTTCCCAAGTGGGATGGACACCGTCCCGCACTAACAGGCCAGCTTTGCCCCCAAAAATTCCACCAACATGCTACTGCCTTTCATCAATGACATCAACCCTCACCTGTTCAGGCGTGTAATCAGATAAATGTACATAAGGATGCCTGCTAACCGATATAAATGTAAATGTACAGTAGGTTAGGGCTACAGGGCAGACAAGTTGGGGTTCTGAATAAATACAGTTTTTGAAGGGTGGGCAGGGCAGCACTGATAATGCTTTCAGCAGTCTGATGTCTGATTTTGTAGCTGAGCCAAACCAGACAGTAATTGAAGTGTTCAGGACAGGGCAGGTTGAACTTTTTCAGCTTACAATGGAAATATAACCTCTAATAGGCCTTTTTGACAAAGAAATCAATGTGGAGAAACGTCCCTTTTTCAGGACTGTGTATTTCAACAATAATGTTGTAAAAATCCAAATAACTTTACAGATCTTCATTGTAAAGGGTTTAAACAATGTTTTCCATGCATGTTCAATTAACTATATTCAATTAATGAACATGCACCTGTGGAATGAGATCCATTAACATTAATTATTGCCAGTTGGCCCGATGTGGCGGCCTCGCCCCTTTGCGCACCTGCAGAAGGGGGACGCCTACGTAGGGAGCCTATGGAGTGAGCGAGGAGCGACAACCGGTTGAGGCGCATGTGCATCACAGGCGCATGCCATGACCGTTATTTTCAAATAATGAAATTAGTAATCTGATTACTTTTTACGTATAATAATCAGTACTGAAATCAAATTACAATTTTAAAAGTAGTAATTAGTCATTTGTAGTAGATTACTTTTTTTGAGTAACTTACCCAACAATGGTTCAGGGGAATGGAATAACAGGGGCAGGCATGAGGTAACACACACACACACACACACAAATGTATGTGCACACAAATTTGCGCATGCTTTCTCTGCTCTGGGTGCGGGTCTTGTCTCTAGCTTCTATGCACCCCCTGTCTCCTGTCAACACAAAAAGGACACAAATACTGTACAGTTATATTATAATAGGAGACAAATGGAAATAATTACATGTTATGTGCTAGTTTTACCTGTCCCTCTCTGTCAGCAGGCAACACGCAACCATTTGTTTTCACAAATGTCCTCATATATTTGACAGAGATTTTGTGGGGGTGCAATCAGTGGCAGGGAGGCATTTTAGCGCATAACACCGGTACGCAGCGTTTCTGAAAGATTTAGCTCCAGCAGGCTGTAACAGGAGAAGATCTAAAAATATTTTTATTTGTAAAAACTTCTCTGTCCACTCCGGAGCAAGAAAATATGCGATTTGTCATTTTTGTGTGTTTATTTCTTGATAAACAAATGAGATAATCTCGGTTCACCTCCAGTGCTCAAATATCCCCCTCTTGGTCGGCGAGTGCGAGTGACGTCACTCCCCATACAATCCCGCCCCACAGTATAGACCCGCCCCTGACGCTGATTGACAGGTTTCTGTGTAACGTGTTGGAAATGCAATTGCAAATGGATTAGCGATTGCGTTTGAATTTTGGCCGGCTTGACGCGCGGCGCAGAGAAAGTGAAAAAGCAAACGTGGTGATTGATTTTGCTATTTAAATATGACAGGTTCATGACGTGTAAGACCTGGGAAATACAAATGGACTTTGTTTTTTCATTTGAAATTTGGCAGTCAGTGTGCGCTCGCAAAGGCGAATCAGCAAACGGTAATGCAAAGTTTGCAATTGCATTTGAATTATGGCACACTTTGTGCGTCTACATATGGGAAACGCAATTGCAAATGCTATTTGCAATTGCATTTGAATATTGTCCGCGATATCGTTCCATACTTCAGACAGGCCTGGACATGTACTTGCTTAAGCAGGGGGACACGTCTGGCACTGCAGGATTTGAGTCCCTGGCGACGCAATGTGTTACTGATGGTAACCTTTGTTCCTTTGGTCCCAGCTCTCTGCAGGTCTTTCACTAGGTCCCCCCGTGTGGTTCTGGGATTTTTGCTTTCAATTCTTGTGATAATTTTGACAACACAGGGTGAGATCTTGCGTGGAGCCCCAGATTGAGGGAGATTATCAGTGGTCTTGTACTGTATGTCTTCCATTTTCTAACAATTGCTCCCACAGTTGATTTCTTCACACCAAGCTGCTTACCTATTGCAGATTCAGGCTTCCCAGCCTGGTGCAGGTCTAATTTTGTCTCTTTGGTTTTGGCTATAGTGGAGTTTGGAGTGTGACCGTTTGATGTTGTGGACAGGTGTCTTTTATACTGATGATAAATTCAAACAGATGCCATTAATACAGGTAAAGAGTGGAGGACAGAGGAGCCTCTTAAAGAAGTTGTTACAGGTTTTTGAGGGCCAAAAATCTTGATTGTTTGTAGGTGACCAAATACTTATTTTACAAAGGAATTTACCAATTAATTTTCTAGATTTTTTTTTCTTACTTTGTCTTTCATAGTTGAGATATACAGTACAGGCCAAAAGTCTGGACACACCTTCAGTCATTCAATCTTCTTCTTTGTCTTTCGGCTGTTCCCTTTCAGGGGTCGCCACAGCGACAGGTCACAGGTCACCTTTCAATTAAATTCAATTCAATTCAATTTTATTTATATAGCGCTTTTAACAATGGTCATTGTCTCAAAGCAGCTTCACAAAAATTAAAGAAATTTAACAAAAAAAAAAAAATAATAATAATAACAATAATAAATAAATAAATAAAATAATAATAATAATAGAAAATAAATAAATACAAATAATAATAATTATAGAAAAGAAAATAATTGGAAGTGTGGATGTGTGAGAAAAATGTGCAGATAATAATGAGACGAATGAATGAAATTTCTCTGATGAGCAAGCCAAGGGTGACGGCGACGGTGGCAAGGAAAAACTCCCTGAGATGGCATTAGGAAGAAACCTTGAGAGGAACCAGACTCAACAGGGAACCCATCCTCATTTGGGCGATAACAGACAGAAATGATATAACATCTTGTGTGTTGTGCAGGTGAAAATTCAATATGACAGAAATTATTTAAATTGACATGAAGACCAGTTCAGCATAGGGACGAGTCAGCACGTGCAGAGGGCAGATGAGGTCTGGATCACTGGAAGCACAGGAGCAGCATGTGTAGCTCCAACCATCATAAAGCTGAATCCAGCTGGAGCTGGTCCTTCTCTGGATGCCTCAGGAACCTCGCAGGGTCGGCCGTTGTCTACTGAAGCTGGCAAAATCTCCCGATGCCTCGGGATGGGTAGAGAAATACAGAACAGATGGGGAGAATTAGCGTAGTTGCCATTCGGTATAGGTGTACTGGAGTATGAGTACTGGGATGAGTTATGTGTATGCCAGATTAAAAAGATGCGTCTTGAGTCTACTTTTGAACTGAGAAACCGTGTCTGCTCCCCGAACACTGTCTGGAAGGCTATTCCAAAGCTTTGGAGCTAAATATGAAAAAGCCCTACCCCCTTTTGTAGATCTTGAAATTCTGGGAACTACCAGAAGTCCGGAGCTTTGTGATCTTAAGGCGCGTGGTGGATTGTAGCGCATCAGAAGACTGGTTAGGTATGTGGGAGCTAAACCATTTAAGGCCTTGTATGTAAGTAATACTATTTTGTAATTTATTCTAAACTGAACAGGTAGCCAGTGCAGGGATGATAATATTGGGGTTATATGATCATATTTTCTGGATCTAGTGAGAACCCTGGCAGCTGCATTTTGGATTAACTGAAGCTTGTTTATTGAGGATGCAGGACAACCACCTAGTAATGCATTACAATAGTCCAGTCTGGAGGTCATGAATGCATGAACTAGTTTTTCTGCATCAGATATGGATAAGATGTTCCTAAGTTTAGCAATATTTCGAAGATGGAAAAAGGCTGTTTTTGTGATATTTGAAATGTGATTTTCAAAAGACAAGTTACTGTCTAATATTACGCCCAGGTCTTTTACTGCTGAGCTGGTAATAACAGTACATCCTTCTAAGCGCAAGCTGAATTGTGAAAGCTGTTGTGTGCTGGTTTTTGGGCCAATAAGTAATATCTCTGTCTTATCTGAATTTAATAAAAGAAAGTTATTGGTCATCCAATCTTTTATGTCCTGGACACACTCAGTTAATCTAGACAACTTACAGATGTCGCCATTAAAAACCTGCGTTTCGAGAAAAGGGATCCCGTGACTTGCCGCGGCTTTGCGCGGCTGCGTGCGGGAAGCTGTGAACATGCCCTTCATTACCTGTAGGGGGCAGTCGTGTTTCAGTCTGAAGTATTGTGTGTCTACTGAAGCCGAAAATGTGTGCAAATTAAACTGCGCATGCGTGTTTGGAGTCGCTGTGCCCGCGCTGTGTATCAGTCGGTTGGGAATCATCACGGAGGTTACAACACGGCGTGGCTGCAGCTGGAGTTTGTCGTGTTCGAGGTAAGTTTAGCTTTTACACTTATTAGAAATGGGGTCTTTATACCCCTTTGAAATGTAATAATGCCCCATATCTGAAAAATGCTGCAGTAAAATAGTTTCATATGTGGTGTGTATATAGTATGGGACGTCCTGAATAAGAACTGATCATTGTTTTTTTCTACTTTTTTTTTTTTATCATATAATGTGTGTACATTATATGGGATAAAAACTGACCATGGCGTTTTATACTTACTAGAATTTATTTTTTCATAGGTCTCTGAAGTGAAATAAAGGCATTTTATTTAACTTTTTTTCCCCATTGTGAACATTTGTTTATTTGACCTCTCTTCCAAAGCAGACGTTAATCCTCATTATAGAAAACATTCATTGAAGAATAACTGCTACTTTTGAACAGTAAAACAAAATAAAAATCAATTCTGGTATTTAGAAAGACTAAATACATTATTTTGTCTGTTTTCTACGAATTCTGCTGTAACTTATCTACATAAAACAATTATTTGAATGGTGAATATTTAAGAAAAATATTGTAACAGACAACCGTCAAAGTCACCAATAAATAACACGGATATTAAAGCAGAAATGCAAATAAATAAGCAAGTAAAAATTGACGAGCATGTTGTATTATCTCTCAGTCCTGGGCATCTAAATGAAAAGCGCTCTGAAAGCGCGTTGTCTCTGTGTCGGTCCTGAAACTACCGTAATCACTGTAATATGTGCGCACACTAAAATCAATCGCGGCTGGCTTGACCGTGTTTTTCTGAACCGCGGCTGGCTTTACCGCAGTTCTAATTTGTCTAAATCGCATTGCAGACAATAAAAATAAGTCGAGTCATCCTGTGACCCTGCATGCTTAATCTTTGCTCACATGATTCTTGCTTCTCACTTTTTCCTTAATCCCTCACTGTTCTATCTTGTATTTTCTAACGGTGTCAGAAACTTTGTGTTAGTAGCACTGCTTGACATGCTTGATGCCTTCCTCTTTTGTAATTTGCTTTGGATAAAGGCCTAAATGTAGTTGTACGAATAAAAGATTATGTAATGATACAATGTAAATATTTTCACAGAAACAAAGCGTAAAGATGAGACGTGAATCTGAAGAGGATCTCTTTGATGATTGCCTGGTAAAGCATTGTTTTCTTATTAATTATACAATTTATTAATACCTTGAATATAGTGTTTGTTGTATTGGACAGAAGCATATAAATGCAAATGAATATATAAATATGAGTAATTATTGAACGAATTTTCATGTTTGGACTAACCCTTTAAATACAAACTCAGCATTCATCATAGGATTTCCTGACACTGTAAAGCCATCTCATGCCATGTTTTACTGATGTTTTCGTATTGTTGCTGTGAAAGTTTCGCAACGCGCGAGTTTCCTCAACTAAACAACTAAAACTCCGACACAGAGGTACGTTATAATGTCTACCGTTCAGCTTGTTCAGTGTGTAGAGTGCAGGATGTTTAGTCATTCTTCCTCCGTCATTAGTGATAATTTTATTTGTGATAGGTGTGTGTTAGTGAGCACTCTGACGGAGAAGATATCAGCGTTAGAGGAGCGCATCCAGACTTTAGAGAGGGTTAGACAGTGTGAGAGCAGCGTTATTCCTGTAGCGGACAGTCTGGGTGCCACAGGCGGAGATAAACAGCCCCCGACTCCGGCATTAGAGCCCTCACAGCGGGGCGAGTGGGTGACGACTCGGCGGCATACTCGTTCAGCCAAAGCTAACGCTAAGGCTAGCCCACCGGAGCACACCTCCTCTGCGCGTCACGTGTCCAACAGGTTTGCTCTCCTCAGTGCTGCACCCGCTGAGAAACCTGAAAGAGCTCTGGTTATAGGAGACTCTATACTGAGACACGTGACATTAGCTAGACCTTTAGGGGCGCCAGCGGCAGTGGTTAGGTGTATCTCGGGAGCCAGAGCACCGGACATAGCAGGTAATCTTAGGGCTCTAGGACAGCACAGGTTCTCTAAGATAGTGGTACATGCTGGAGCTAATGATATACGCCTTCGTCAGTCAGAGGTTAGTAAGAATAACTTTACAGAGGTGTTTAAATTAGCGAAGGCGATGTCCGATGAAGTAGTATGCTCTGGTCCCATCCCAATGAGACGTGGCGACATAGCTTACAGCAGGTTATGGTCGCTGAACCGCTGGATGTCCAGGTGGTGCTCCGAAAATAATGTGGGCTACATAGATAATTGGAAGACCTTTGAGGGCAAAGCTGGCCTGTTAGGGCGGGACGGTGTCCATCCCACTCGGGAAGGTGCTGCTCTCATTTCCTGTAGTATAGCTCATAGTCTCAGTAGAGGTCTAGTTAATCGGTGACAATCCAGAGCCCAGGCCAGGGAGCAGACAGACAGGCTAAACCAACCGTCTGCTAGCTGCATAGAGTCGTCACTCAGGGTTCACCATATTGAGACTGTGTCTGTTCCCCGATCTAAGCAAAAATGTAGAAAGACCCAGAAAGTCTGTTTTAATAATCTAATTAACATAAAGTCCACAAACTCCGATCATACTGAATGCGCAGCCGGCACCTCTGATCTGAAGCTAGGATTGTTAAATATTAGATCTCTCACATCAAAAGCAGTTATTGTTAATGAAATTATCACAGATCAGGCGTTTGATATACTCTGTTTAACTGAAACATGGGTTAAACAGGATGAGTATATAGCTCTAAATGAAGCTAGTCCTCCTGGATACAGCTACATACACCAGCCTCGGTTAACTGGTAGAGGAGGAGGCGTCGCAGTTATTCATAATGATAATCTGTCTATCGTACAAAAACACCGACACAAATTTAACTCATTTGAAATTCTCTATAGTAACATAAGTGTATTTAAGTATATTAAATCAGCTCAGTCGATTCCACTAATTATAATTTACAGACCTCCAGGGCCGTATTCTGAATTTCTTAGTGAATTTGCAGATTTCATCTCAGACCTGGTCATTTCTGTAGACAAAGTGTTAATTGCTGGAGATTTTAACATTCATTTTGAGAATCCAGAAGACCCTCTGAGAACAGCATTTATATCCATACTGGACTCCGTAGGTGTAAATCAGTGTGTAGTAGGACCCACTCATAAAGCAGGCCACACTTTAGATTTAGTAATATTCTTTGGATTAATTATAAGAAATGTATTCACAATTCCACTGTCAGAAATTATCTCAGATCACTATCTTGTCTCCATTCAAGTGTGTCACAGTGATAATGTACGCACAGCACCGCGCTATCGTATTAAACGTACATTCACATCAACTACCACACAGAGTTTTATCAGTAATCTCCCAGAGTTACCAACTTCGATTAGGCCACCGTCTGACCCCACAGAACTTGATCAGGCGACTGAATATTTAGAGTCGACACTTCGTTGTACCTTAGATAATGTAGCTCCAGCTAAAAGAAAAATTATTAGAGATAAGAAACTCGCTCCCTGGTATAACGATCACACGCGCACTTTAAAACAGACTGCTCGGAAATTAGAGCGTAAATGGCGTCAAACTAAATTGTTGGTATTTCAAATAGCATGGAAAGAGAGCATCCTGAACTATAGGAAAGCTCTTAGTGTAGCTAGATCAACGTATCTCTCCACTCTTATAGAAGAAAATAAAAATAATCCTAGATTTTTATTTAATACCGTAGCCAAATTAACCAGAAATAAGACCACTACAGAAATCTCCACAACAACATCATGCAATAGTGAGGACTTCATGAACTTTTTTAATAATAAAATTGTAAATATCAGGCATAAAATTGAGGCTTTGAAACCAAACAATGTAATTGATACTGATGTTAACCTAGCCATGTCAGATTCAAACCTAGAATACTTTACTCCTCTTGAAGAGAATGAACTAATTTCACTCATCTCGTCTGCAAATTCATCAACCTGTATATTAGATCCTATACCGACACATTTTCTTAAACAGATAGTACCAGTAATAACAGAACCGTTGTTGAGAATAATTAATTCCTCACTTAGCATTGGTTATGTTCCAAAATCTTTTAAAGTAGCAGTTATTAAACCAATAATTAAGAAACCTGACCTCGACCCCTGTCAGCTGTCCAATTACAGGCCAATATCAAACCTCCCCTTTATCTCTAAGATTCTGGAAAAGATAGTAGCGGAGCAGCTATGCTCATATCTACATCGAAATGGCATACATGAACTGTATCAGTCAGGATTTAGGCCTCATCACAGCACAGAAACAGCACTCGTTAAAGTAGTAAATGGCCTCCTATTGGCCTCTGATCAGGGTTGTGTAACTATGCTTGTATTACTCGACCTCAGTGCAGCTTTTGACACTATTGATCATGCTATTCTTCTTCACAGATTAGAAAATTTAGTAGGAATTAAGGGTACAACCCTCTCCTGGCTCAGATCCTATTTGACCGATCGTTATCAGTATGTAGACTTAAATGGTGATTATTCTGCATGTTCTCTAGTGGAGTTTGGCGTTCCGCAGGGTTCAGTTTTAGGCCCACTGCTTTTTTCCCTTTACATGCTTCCTCTGGGCAACATAATCCGTAAGCATGGTATTAGTTTTCATTGTTATGCTGACGACACACAGCTATACGTCTCAACAAAACCTGATGAGAAAAACCATCTTACTAAAGTTGAGCAATGTGTTCAGGACATAAGAAATTGGATGCTAATTAACTTCCTTCTGCTTAATCCGGATAAGACAGAAGTTCTAGTCATAGGACCGCATACAGCTAGAAGTAAAATCTTAGATCTCACCGTAACTTTAGATGGCCTTTCTGTTCCGTCAAGTGCAACAGTTAAAGACCTCGGCGTGATTATAGATTCCAGCCTTTCATTTGAAGCTCATGTAGATAATATCACCAGGATAGCATTCTTTCACCTTAGAAATATCGCCAAAATAAGAAATATATTGTCGCTAAATGATGCAGAAAAACTAGTTCATGCTTTTATCACTTCTAGGTTGGACTATTGTAATGCCTTACTGTCTGGTTGTTCAGTTAGGTGCATAAACAAGCTTCAGCTAGTCCAAAATGCAGCAGCGAGAGTCCTCACTAGAACCAGAAGATATGAGCACATCACCCCTATCCTATCTTCACTGCATTGGCTCCCTGTGAAATTTCGCATTGATTTTAAAATACTACTCTTGACATATAAGGCATTAAATGGTCTCGCGCCGCAGTATCTGAGCGAACTGCTAGTGTCTTACGATCCGCCACGCCTACTTCGGTCAAAGGATGCAGGCTGCTTATCAGTACCGCGTATTATGAAAACTACAGCTGGGGGCAGAGCTTTTTCTTACAAAGCCCCAAAATTATGGAATAGTCTTCCAAATAGTGTTCGGGACTCAGACACAGTCTCAGTGTTTAAGTCTAGGCTAAAAACCTATTTATTTAACCAAGCATTTTATAAATAGATTTGCCATAAGGTAAAGGAGCAGATCTGGGGGACTCATGGACGTAGAGTATTATGGTGAACTGGTATGTTTAGATGCTGTCTTCCTCAGTCTCATTTGATCACTCAGGTTTGTTGACGGTGAGGTGATTGTTTGCTTTACATCTCAGGGAGCCCTCATGTTTGTGTTTCCTTCTGGCTCTCCCTTTTAGTTATGCTGTCATAGTTAGTCCTGCCGGAGTCCCTGCTTGCACTCTACAGTAAATATACATTCACATTAGACATTGTGACTGTGACCATACCTAATTGCAATCTCTCCTCCTCTTCTCTTCCTCCCCCTCTTTCTCTTTCCTCTCTCCCCCTGTCTCCCCCTTTCACTCTTTCTCTCTCTCTCTCTGTCGAGCTACACATGTGGTTCCTGAGCTGCCAGTGATCCAGACTCCCTCTGCCCTCCGGACCTGTCTGATCCATCCTGGTGCCCGGTTTCTGGTTGGAGGTCTCGTCGCATGGATGCCCCGTGTGTCTCTTTAGGATGCGTCTGGTGTCTGGGGACGATTGGGGATGTGGTCAGCTGTTTCTCTGAGGACTTGACAATTCGATAGTTCAGGACTGGAACTTTCTACAAGTCTATCTGAGTCTCGAATAACTACTGGACTCCATTTTACATCAAGTATTATAACATCAATTAACATCAACTATTATAGCTGAACCTAACACTTAACACTGTATAAATGCAGATCATTTCCTGCTATCTGTTTCACCCAGATGAGGATGGGTTCCCTGTCGAGTCTGGTTCCTCTCAAGGTTTCTTCCTATTACCGTCTCAGGGAGTTTTTCCTTGCCACTGTCGCCCTCGGGCTTGCTCGCCAGGGAATATCTGAACATTTTGATTCATACACATTCACATTCCATACAAACTTAAATAATTCTTTTGATTGTGTAAAGCTGTTTTGAGACAATGTCAATTGTTAAAAGCGCTATACAAATAAAACTGAATTGAATTGAATTGAATTGATGCAAGATTAGTGCTAAAGCAATTTAACCCAAGTTTAACAATATGAAGTATATGAAGTGATGGTCATTTTTTTATTATCATTTATTTTTATTATTATTTTTTTCTCAATGAAGTCAGCACAGGTTGAAGCAATTCAGATTTTTTTTGTTTCTCAAAATAAATGATTTATTTTCTTGTAAATTTTATGCAGGGGGACAGACGAAGTGACACCTTCTTAAAATCCTTGTCGTCCGTGCTGTTGAAGGGGAAGAACCGGTTGGTGTATCCATAATCCTTGAAGGAGAGGCTATTTTCAGAAAGTTCTTCTAGAACTTGATGGGATTAAGCTATCACCAAAAGTTCAAGCTTTAAAGATGAAGTTATCATCTTAAAACATTTGATTTGGCTTGACTACAAGTGTTTACATGTTGTGTTTACATGTTCAGCTTAAAATGTTTTCATGCATTAATGTTTCAATGGCATACTTTTAAGTGCACTAGTCCAGAGTGCTGATTTGAAAGTTGCAACTTCACTGCTTCAGAGGGCTATTACGTTTTAACGTTTATTCTACAGTTTGTCTAAAGTATTTTCTGCTGCATTTTATTTCTAAATGAATGCTGTATTTTATTTATTTATTATTTTACACAATTTTGTTTAAAACAAGTATTTCAGGCCCTGGTGCCGTGCAGTTTTTTTCTATGGATGCAAAATTTAGCTGAATGCACTTTTATTAAAAAGACAACTTGGATCTAGACTGTGAATGTCACAAATATTTGGTAATGTTGGTGAATAAACTGTTTAATTATATTTTAGTTGTGTGATTTATGAAAGATATAGATGAAATAATTACTTAAGTTTCTTTCCAAAACATAAATTAGCAATGTTTACATTATTATAGGGAGTAATATAAATTGATAAAACCAAGTAAGGGAAAATCTCACAAAACAAAATGATAGTAATTTCATAAAATCAAGGTTCCTGCTGATACAACAATGCATTAACTTTAGATTTATTTAAAATAATCAAGTAATTTGTGCATTAAGTATAATTATGTAACTTTTACTTGATTTATTTTATTGTTAATTTAATTAAGTAGATTTTACCTGACAATTACGGGTGAGTTTGTTTGTAGCATGCAGTAAAGTGTATGTGACACAAAAATATATATTTGTAATATCGTGCAATCTCTGCTATCCGCTAGCAAACTTGAGCGATTCTTTTAATTTTTATATAATATAAAGTATGTTTACAGTATAAACTTTCTATGTACGGGTCCAATCAGAAAAATTTAACCAGAAAACAGCATATTACATTGATTACATTGGCCTGAGGCTGGACAATGGAATAAACTGTGGGATAAACTGTAGAACTGAACAGAATTTTTTTTTCCATGTGACTTGAAAAGCCTTCCATCTAGTTAAATATAAATATTAAAACTCTGATCATGTTATCTAGTTTAATTTCGTGTTTTCGCTACATAAATAAGACAGTAGGTTCTCTATTCAACCCCTTAAAATTTCAAATGTAATCTAAAAATGGCCTAGCTTGTACAGGCTACTATACGCTCATCAGCAGTCGGCGCCCCGCTGTAACCAGCAGATCAAAGGAGCAGTTATCGGCTGACACGTAGCCTTCTGAGTTTGGAGACCCACAGAACCCCCACTGTAATTCCCCCATCTCACCTTTCATTCACATAAGGTGTGAAGTTATCAAACCGGTTTCCGGGAATGGGGTAGAATTGCGGGGTTTTAAAACAAACGAGCAGGCGTCTCTGCCTAAAATGTTTTTCGCCAGCAAAACACCTTTCTCCTCTCTCTCTCTCTCTCTCTCTATATATATATATATATATAGTTAATTCAGGGCTATTTATGATGGAGACACCTTTTTACGTTTTAAATATGTAAAACCTCCGCTGCGTGTATTCATTCACAGGCTGCAGCGCGCGCACAGAGAAATAGGAGACTGTGGTGTATGAGTGGATTGGAGAGAAGAGAGCTGTTCAGTTACTATAAAATATATATATATAAACATATGATCTTTTTGAGTTATAATGTTTTTTTTAATTATTCATAAGAAAACCTTTCAGTTTTGTAAATATTCTAGTTATAGTGTGTTATGCTTTTCTTTAGGTTAAACGGTTTTGAGAATTAGACCATCCAGCTAAGATAAATATTATGTCGTTGATTGATAAAATCTGGATTAAGGATAATTTATTTTATTTAATTTGTATTTTTCACCCCCCCCCCTCCCCCCCCGAGGGATTGCCACCTTATTGTGGTCAGGGGGTTTGCATGC
The DNA here is from genome assembly GCA_030522415.1 of Channallabes apus. Taxonomy (NCBI): domain Eukaryota; kingdom Metazoa; phylum Chordata; class Actinopteri; order Siluriformes; family Clariidae; genus Channallabes; species Channallabes apus. Next base: position 20,291,023 of record CM060117.1, on the reverse strand, counting down.
CACAGTGACCTTAAGAGCTATACCAACAGGAGCTTAGTCTTTGGAGGTGGGGGATGCATGTTGAAATGCAGACTTTTTAACCCAAGACTATATAAGTTTTTACAGTACTTAGATATACGTGTTAGGTGATGTGAGAGTGGGTTTTTCAAACTTGCAGTAAAACATTTTTGGGGGCAGTTTTTGATTCCCCCAAAAATGTTTTACTGCAAGTTTGAAAAACCCACTCTCACATCACCTAACACACACACAAATTATTTGCAAACCGGTTTCGCTGACACTTTGAGTGTAATTCATAAATTTACTGAACATATTCAAATAAACACACGATACGGCAAATAAATCATCTCAAAGCGTTTATTTTTTGGGTCATAAATGCAGTGTTCATTTACATTCCTGTGTGTCCATGTTACGTCAGAGGACATGCGCCGATGTTTATCACACATTCCAATAAGAGAGATTACTCACTCCCAAAGGTTTTTTGTGCCGTATTTCGATTTTTAAAAAAGTTGCTCATTTTCACCACGAACACGGATGAGTCTTCGGGTTTCCTCAGCCATCCATATACAGAATATAAATTACAAAACTGTGGTCACGTTGCAATAAGTAAGAATAGTGTAAGCAAAACAATAGTGTATGGCCGTAAGCAAAACAAACAATGCGTTATCAAATGCTCGGCAAAATGCCGTGCTACTGAACTTTCATATTTGTTTGTAGCATGCAGTAAAGTGTATGTGACATAAAAATATATATTTGTAATATTGTGCAATATGTGCTATCCGCTAGCAAACTTTAGCGATTTTTTTGCAAACGTTTCTTTACAGAACATCACCATAAACACAGACACAAGACTAAAGGTAATATACATACAATGAAAACTTGTCATAAAAATCTTTATTAATGGCAAAAATGACTTAACATTTATGGGTCTGTTTGCTCGAGTGAGCAGCCATGTTGAAAACTTCGCTTAGCCCTTCGTTTGAAGTGAGGTCCTGAAAAATCTTCGTTTGGAGGGCTATCTGGCCCTTCCCCCCTCCCCACCTCCAACCAAAAGAGAAATGAGAAACCACTACCCCTGCACGTGAACGCGTCAAATGGAAGGGTAGGGGGAAGGGTTGGGATTCAGCCTTAATATTGGAGCAATAAAATTTACTTAAAATCTGTGTCCAAATTGTTATGAGGATTTTATCAAGTAAATCTTACAAGTTCTTTTTTTCAGTGCATGGGTGAACACGATGTTTTAAGAATTTAATTATATATATATATATATATATATATATATATATATATATATATATATATATATATATATTTATTGTGTGTGTGTGTGACCGGTGCAACTCACACGTCCTATTCCATTGTCATTCATACTGCCGTAGTTTTTAGAGCCCTAAAAAAGCATTCGCTAGTAAGTAAGTAAATAAAAGACAAATGAATAAATAGTTTTAAATTATATATATACAGGGGCGTAGATTTAGGGTGGACGGAGGGGATGTGTCCCCACCAATATCCTCCGACCATTGAAATGTCCCCACCAATAATTTAATCCACTTTTTTTTAAATCGTTCTGTCAACATTAACCTAGACACGCAGAAAGGGATAAATCACGTTCTCTCCTTGAGTCCTCCCGCCCCCAAAACACATATGAACATTTTGATTGGCTGTGCCTTTCCCTGCCATCATGTGATAGACGTTTGGCTGCGTTCAGACACAAGCAGCGCCAAATGCAGTGGACTCACATTCAGTACAGCAGGCCAGGATATAGTCTGTGAATACGGACGTAAAACTAACAGCAGATTAAACAGCTAAATGTAAAAGTATAAATATGATCCCTGTCAGTCTCCTAATCTAGTGACTGTTTGTCAGAAATCAGTATTGTGAAAGAAATTGATAAACTAATATACTAATATTGCCATATGGCTAGAATTTTGTTGACACCAATAGACAATCCACTTCAGAAAAATAGTTTTTAAAATGCATTCACTTACTTGGCGAACATTAATGATTTGATTCGAGGTTTGCACACTAAGACTCAGAAAAAGTGAAATAAAATGATTGCTGTTTAAATGGCATGTGTTTATCCTGTTTTGTCAGGTAACAGAACCTAAACACCTGTGCTGTATATCAGACAGCGATGGAGAGAGTGTAGATTACACACAGGTGCTCTCTAGTCATTAGCACTCATCAGGCAATGTCTATGGCCAACTGACTGCACTCAGACCAAAGGGGGCTGAATAATTACACACACCCCACTTTTCAGTTATTTATTTGTAAAAAAAAAAATTTTTTGAAATCATGTATGATTTTCGTTCCACTTCTCGCGTGTACACCACTTTGTATTGGTCTTTCACGTGGAATTCCAATAAAATTGATTCATGTTTGTGGCTGTAATGTGACAAAATGTGGAAAAGTTCACGGGGGGCGAATACTTTTGCAAGCCACTGTAGTTGTCCTGAGATTTAACATTGTTACCACTAATAGGCTGAGGCATTCTCTGTCCATGCTCATAAGGAATCCCTCAATGTTTTTCAATTAGGGGACAGAAGCAGATCAGCCATGTTGTAGTTCAGGTGAAGAGGCGAGTTCACAGGAGGTCAATCTGAATGTTGATTATACAGTATATAACATATAATATGTGTGCGTGTATTATACATGTTGATTATACTAATATTTAGCATTATGAGGAGTGATAGGCTGAGGATGTAAGTGATTCATTAGTGTTTTTGGCAAAAGTTTTCAACTGACATTTCACTTTTTTGTCACGCTATTTCATCAGGTGGCAATGCTGTCCGGTCCTAGTGCAGTCAGAGGGGAAGAGTTAGGGTCAAAGCCATTGTTCACCCCCAAAAAAACTTTACTCACTATTTACTCCTTAAGTGGTTCCAAACTTTAATGATTTTCTTTATTTTGTTGAATACAAAATAAGATATTGGGGAAAAAAGGGGATTGGGGGATGGGGTATTAGTTGGAGTCATAGGTAGCAAACCTACGCCCTTGTGTGTGTGTGTGTGTGTGTATGTGTGTGTATATATGGAAATATAATTAATATTTTCGTGTTTAATTACAAAAAAAAAAACATTTTAATGGTTAGTGATTGTTGCAGACATTTACACTATTTTTGAGAACTATTAAGTTCTCCTTCAACGTGTCATAGCCGATAACTGCCCCTTTGCAGCCTTTGAATGGTGTTAAAAATACTTGCAAAACAAGTATTGCAGCCATACATTGGAGGGAACTTCTGAGGTGGTCAGTGATTGATGGCACGGTCGGTCGGAGGGGGTTGTGATCACACCTATAGATCTTTTGTTCTAGGCTATCGGTCAAATATCTCTCCACTTGGAAGCAAAAACATGCAAGGGATTTCAGCATCTCGACGCACATACTAAGCTGTTTATAAAGTAGACACTGTTTGTTTTTTCATTTTGTAATCTTTCCCGTGTTTACCGTGTACTGTACAATGTATATTCATTTTTTAATGAATTACTGTAAATAAACTACACATTCCGTTGATTTACCAGAAATGACTTTTCTGTTTTTTGTGTGTGCTAAACTAAACTTCAGGGTCAAAGTAATAGCGATTTTATTTGAAAACTATTATATATTTACAATGCTGATAAGTTCAAGCTTAGATTCATATATAAACTGCTTCAAAGTCTTTCCGTGACCGCTGAAATCCGACAGACGCAGGGCTCAAGGGAGGTGTGTGTGTGTGTGTGTGTGTGTGTGTGTGTGTGTGCGCGCGTGTGTATGTGTGTGTGTGCGTGTGCGCTGCAGCCTGTCCTATTTCAGCGGATTTTTCCGCTACCGCAGATCAGTTTATCAACTTGTAATATATACATTTTAGGAATATATTAACATGTGCAGACATTTAAGGGTGCGCTGCCCTCTCTTGCCCCTGCGTAGAGCCTACACACACACACACACACACACACACACATCTATCTATCTATCTATCTATTATATAAATACACATTTGGAATCTGCATCTACATTTTCTGTTACAAGTATAGAATTAGGTTCAGCTGAGACTCATGATCAATGGTGTTAGGGTACTTATGTAGTGATAATTAGTTTCAGCCAGATCATTAAAACTAACAATGGACTATGACACTCTTGAGAGGGGATATGAAGGTGTTATTCATTTATTTATTCTCTACAAGGGTGCGAACAACAGTACAGACCAAACTATAACTTTCTCTTATACTACTATAAAAATTCTAAATATAAACAAACAAAATACAGCTTTTTTTCCTCAGAGGTAAACGGAAAAGTGAAGTTGTTCAGCTGTTTCCTGTCACTGCAGCTTCTTCAAAGTCTTCCCACTCCGTGACCACTGAAATCCGACACGACACCACGTTAGGCTGCGTCTTGACTCATTTGTATACCGACGGTGATTGGATGTTTCCCGAGGGCTCAGGGGAGTGTGTGTGTCTGTGTGTGTGTGTCTATGTGTGTGCGTGCGCGCGGGTACTTGTTCTACTGTTATAAAAACTCTAAATATAAACAAACAAAATACAGCTTTTTTTTCAGAGGTAAACGGAAAAGTGAAGATGTTCAGTGTCACTATGCAGATGTTACACTCAGTGGAGTTACCGAAATCATTGATTTAGTCCTCATTGAGCTTTTATTCCTCTTATGTGAACATAAACAGTGAAACATTCCACAGGTTTATAATACACCGCGGCCAAGTGAACCACGTTCCCGTCGAACGAAACGAGGCATAATCGTGGTGTTTGCTTCGGTTATGACACACCATAGTTTATTACCTGCTGTGGTAGATCTGAATATTTATTCAAACACAATAATAAAGCTTTATATCCTCAGGAGGGCTCAGTACATTGATTTAGCGATAGTTTCACGGAAGTGAGTTCAGAACTAATCTAACCAAACCAAAAAAAAAAAAAAACATCCGAAGCTTCAAATAGAATGAACGAACTAATGAAATTGATATATATGTAATTGATATACTGTATATACAGACGTGTGTGTGTCATTTTAATTCAAATGAACATTTTAATGCTTTCTGATACACTTATCAACTTATCCACATACACTTATCAACACAAACTCTCCGTGCACGCACACACAATCTCTAAAAAATTAATATTAATAACATACATATACAAATAAACAAATGTAGGTGTAATAAAAGTAGTCGTGATGTCAGTACTGGCCCAGCAAACCAGCCTTTTGCAGCGGCTTAAAACGTATGAACGTATCTTCAAATATACAAAAAAAAAAGCGAAAAGACACTCGATTATTATGCATAGGTTATTTGTTTAATTCAAAAAGTTCATAAAAACACTTTAAAACGAGAGAAAAACTGTTAAAATCCTCGTTCGCCTTCTCAGCGTTAGGTAGCGAGTGACGTCATGATTTGAATCTGCGCGCCACCGGGGAAACATAGGGAAACTGACTTTCCCGGACCACCGGCTTTTAGATAAAGTCCTTCTATGCGCCATCTGGCGGATATTCAGTGAAGCACAACACATTTATTTTAAATTCCCGAATGTTGCCTCCGGCAAGTCGCGGCAAGCCGCGCGCTAAATTGCGGCATACCACGGGAAAACACGCAGGGTTTTAAGGGCGACATCTGTAGGTATTTCGTCTGGTTTAGTTGAGATATATAATTGGGTATCATCAGCATAACAATGGAAACAAATCCCATGTCTTCTAATGATGTTACCCAAGGGAAGCATGTATATTGAGAACAACAGAGGTCCTAAAACTGACCCTTGTGGGACCCCATATTTCACTGGCATTACACCAGACGGTTCTCCATTTAGATCTACAAAATGGTAGCGATCAGACAGGTAAGATCTAAACCATTTTAATGCCTGTCCCTGAATACCTATATAATTTTGTAAGCGATCTATGAGAATATTATGATCTATAGTGTCGAATGCAGCACTAAGATCGATCAGGACTAGCAATGAGATGCAGCCTTGGTCTGAAGCTAAAAACAAGTCGTTTGTAATCTTAACTAGTGCAGTTTCTGTGCTATGATGGGGCCTGAAACCTGACTGAAATTCTCAGACTTTTTAACCCAAGACTATATAAGTTTTTACAGTACTTAGATATATGTGTTAGGTGATGTGAGAGTGGGTTTTTCAAACTTGCAGTAAAACATTTTTGGGGGCAGTTTTTGATTCCCCCAAAAATGTTTTACTGCAAGTTTGAAAAACCCACTCTCACATCACCTAACACACACACAAATTATTTGCAAACCGGTTTCGCTGACACTTTGAGTGTAATTCATAAATTTACTGAACATATTCAAATAAACACACGATACGGCAAATAAATCATCTCAAAGCGTTTATTTTTTGGGTCATAAATGCAGTGTTCATTTACATTCCTGTGTGTCCATGTTACGTCAGAGGACATGCGCCGATGTTTATCACACATTCCAATAAGAGAGATTACTCACTCCCAAAGGTTTTTTGTGCCGTATTTCGATTTTTAAAAAAGTTGCTCATTTTCACCACGAACACGGATGAGTCTTCGGGTTTCCTCAGCCGTCCATATACAGAATATAAATTACAAAACTGTGGTCACGTTGCAATAAGTAAGAATAGTGTAAGCAAACAATAGTGTATGGCCATAAGCAAAACAAACAATGCGTTATCAAATGCTCGGCAAAATGCCGTGCTACTGAACTTTCATATTTGTTTGTAGCATGCAGTAAAGTGTATGTGACATAAAAATATATATTTGTAATATTGTGCAATATGTGCTATCCGCTAGCAAACTTTAGCGATTTTTTTGCAAACGTTTCTTTACAGAACATCACCATAAACACAGACACAAGACTAAAGGTAATATACATACAATGAAAACTTGTCATAAAAATCTTTATTAATGGCAAAAATGACTTAACATTTATGGGTCTGTTTGCTCGAGTGAGCAGCCATGTTGAAAACTTCGCTTAGCCCTTCGTTTGAAGTGAGGTCCTGAAAAATCTTCGTTTGGAGGGCTATCTGGCCCTTCCCCCCTCCCCACCTCCAACCAAAAGAGAAATGAGACACCACTACCCCTGCACGTGAACGCGTCAAATGGAAGGGTAGGGGGAAGGGTTGGGATTCAGCCTTAATATTGGAGCAATAAAATTTACTTAAAATCTGTGTCCAAATTGTTATGAGGATTTTATCAAGTAAATCTTACAAGTTCTTTTTTTCAGTGCATGGGTGAACACGATGTTTTAAGAATTTAATTATATATATATATATATATATATATATATATATATATATATATATATATTTATTGTGTGTGTGTGTGTGTGAGACCAGTGCAACTCACACGTCCTATTCCATTGTCATTCATACTGCCGTAGTTTTTAGAGCCCTAAAAAAGCATTCGCTAGTAAGTAAGTAAATAAAAGACAAATGAATAAATAGTTTTAAATTATATATACATATTTCACTGGCATTACACCAGACGGTTCTCCATTTAGATCTACAAAATGGTAGCGATCAGACAGGTAAGATCTAAACCATTTTAATGCCTGTCCCTGAATACCTATATAATTTTGTAAGCGATCTATGAGAATATTATGATCTATAGTGTCGAATGCAGCACTAAGATCGATCAGGACTAGCAATGAGATGCAGCCTTGGTCTGAAGCTAAAAACAAGTCGTTTGTAATCTTAACTAGTGCAGTTTCTGTGCTATGATGGGGCCTGAAACCTGACTGAAATTCTTCAAGGATGTTGTTATCCTGCAAGAATGTGCAAATTTGAGCTGATACTACTTTTTCTAGTATTTTTGATATGAACGGGAGGTTTGAAATCGGTCTGTAATTTGTTATTTCATTCGCGTCCAAATTAGATTTTTTAAGAAGCGGCTTAATAACTGCTAACTTGAAAGGTTTAGGGACATGACCTAGATGTAATGAAGAATTAATAATGTTTAGGAGTGGCTCTCCAACCGTAAGCATCACTTCTTTTAAAAATCTGGTTGGGATTGGGTCTAACAGGCACGTTGTTGATTTAGCCGAGGTGATGAGTTTATACAGCTCTTCCTGTCCTATACCTGTAAAGCAGTGAAAATCAAAATGTGAAGCTATAGGCTGAACTGGATTGTGAGATACTATTATAGGTTGAACCTCCATTATTTTCTTCCTGATATTAATGATTTTTTCATTAAAGAAGTCCATAAAGTCTTCACTTCTAAACTGTGATGGGATACTCTCTGCGGGCATCTTAGGTTTTGTTAGGCGAGCCACTGTACTAAATAAGAACCTGGGATTGTTTTGGTTTCTTGCTATCAGTTGGCTAAGATGCTCGGTCCTAGCAGTTTTTAGAGCCTGTCTATAGCTGCACATACTGTCTTTATACGAAATTCGAAAAACTTCTAATTTATTTTTCCTCCATTTTCGCTCGAGGTTACGGGTTGCTCTCTTTAGGGCGCGAGTATGACTGTTGTACCACGGTGCCAATGTTTTATCTCTGACTTTTTTTAATCTGATGGGAGCAACAGTGTCTAATGTACTGGTAAAAATAGTGCCCATGCTGCTAGTCACTTCATCTAGATCATCTGCATTTAGGGGTCTAATAAGAAATTGGGACAGATCCGGCAGATTACTTGTGAATCTGTCTTTAGTAGTGGGATTCATATTTCTAACAGATTGATAACGTGGGGAGACACAGCTAATCTGTTCTACGGGTAGAGTATATGTCAGGAGGTGATGATCTGTGATATCATCACTTTGAGGTATGATCTCTATATTAGAGACATCTATACCATGGGATATAATTAAATCTAGCGTATGATTAAAGCGGTGAGTTGCTCCAATTATATTTTGCTTAACCCCAAAGGAATTTAGTAAATCCATAAATGTGAGTGCTAAAGCGTCGTTAGCATCATCTACATGAATGTTAAAGTCTCCTACTATCAACACTTTGTCAGAGTTAACCAATAGGTCTGATAGCAGATGTCCAAATTCTTTAAGAAAATCGCCATATGGCCCCGGGGGTCTGTACACGGTGGCCAGGGTAAAATATAGCAAGGGTTTATTACGTATTTCATTTAGTGCAACATTAATGATAAGCACTTCAAATGAATTAAACCTGGGCCTTATTTTCTGGGTAACAGTGAGTACATCATTGTAGATAGTGGCGACACCACCACCGCGACCAATTAGACGGGGCTCGTGCTTATAGAAATATCCTGACGGAGTAGACTCATTCAGACCAAAATATTCATGTCACGAACTAACCGGGATGACTAGAATGATGATCACGCGCTTTGTTATAAGGACTCTCACACTCAATGAGCAAAGGAAAGACACAATCTAACCCTAGTCCTATAAACACACACTCAGTCTGAAAAGATAGCCAAGAAAGTGAGTACTCACAGATACGGGAACGATTCCGAAAGGATCTGGGCATAACTCAATGACAGAGCGATGTGCGGCGCCATCTTGTTTACCTTTATGCTTTCAGGTTCGCGACCGTCTTACTTCCGGGTCCTAGTGCCGGTCGCGGCTGAGTGTGCATGACAGTACCCCCCCGTCCAGGACCGACTCCGGACGGTCCAGGGGTGGAGGATACCCGGTGACGGTAGTCCCTAATGAGCCCGGAGTCGAGGATGAAGCGAGCCGGAACCCAGGACCGCTCCTCGGGGCCGTAGCCCTCCCAGTCGACCAGATACTGGGTGCCCCTGCCCCGAGGGCGCGAGTCGAGGATCCGTCGCACGGTGTAGGCGGGACCGCCGTCAATGATTCGGGGGGGAGGAGCAGGGGGGGTGGGTGGAACCATGGGTGAGGTGGTGAATGGTTTCAGCTGTGAGGTATGGAAGACAGGATGGATCCGGAGCGCCGCAGGCAGCTGGAGCCGGTAGGTGACAGGGTTGATCCTGAGAGTTATGCGGTATGGCCCGATGAACCTTGGTGATAACTTTTTTGACTCTGTGTGCAGGTGGAGGTTTTTGGATGATAGCCACACTTTGTCACCTACGTGGTACAGTCGTCCCGGAGGGTGCCGACGGCGGTGTTGGGCCACATAGTTGGCGTTGGTGCGTCGGATGGCGAGATTGGCTTGGTGCCATAGCCGCCGGCACCGGCGAACCAACTGTTGGGCCGATGGTACATCAACCTCCGGTTCTTGGTGAGTGAACATCGGAGGCTGGAAACCATAGCACACCTCAAATGGACTCAGGTTGGTGGCTGAGGAGACGTGAAGGTTGTGTGATAATTCGGCCCACTTGAGGTAGCGGGCCCAGGAGCGCTGGCGATCCGACACGAAACATCTTAGGTAGCGCTCCAGCTGTTGGTTGGTTCGCTCCGTCTGACCGTTCGTCTGGGGGTGGTAGCCAGAGGACAAACTGCAGGACGAATCGATCAGACGGCAGAAGGCCTTCCAGAACCGGGCGGTGAACTGGGGACCTCTGTCCGAGACGATGTCCTTAGGGAACCCATGCAATCGGACTACGTGTTCCAATATCAGCTCTGCTGTGGTTTTGGCTGACGGGAGTCCGGTGAGGGCCACCAGGTGCACTGCCTTGGAGAAGCGGTCCACGATGGTAAGGATGACGTCTTTTTCCTCGGAGATCGGCAGGCCCGTGATGAAGTCGACGGCAATGTGCGACCAGGGCCGACGAGGGACTGGAAGTGGTTGGAGCTCCCCCGGAGTTGGTTGGTTAGAGTCTTTGGCCCTGGCGCACACTGGGCACGCCCGGATGAACTCAGTAGCCTCCCTCCTCATCGAAGGCCACCAAAAGGCCCGTCCCACGAAGGTGAGGGTTCTCCGGGTTCCCTGGTGTCCCGCGACGGGTGAAGAATGGCCCCACTGGAGGACTTCGGGCCGGAGTTGAGTGGGGACGTAGAGCCGCCCGGGCGGCACACCTGCCGGTGCGGGTTCGGTGGCCAGTGCCTGGCGGACCCTCGTTTCCATATCCCAGTGCAGGGGTGCGATGATCCGGGTGGGTGGAAGGACAGGCACGGGCTCCGCCCGGGGCGCCTCTCGCTCGTATTGACGGGAGAGGGCGTCAGCCTTGGTGTTCTTTGACCCCGGGCGGTACGAAAGATGGAAGTCGTACTGTTCGAAGAATAAGGCCCACCGTGCCTGTCGTGGGTTTAGCTGTTTGAGATTGCGGATGGTGATGAGGTTCTGATGATCCGTCCAGACAATGAATGGCTCACTGGCACCCTGGAGCCAGTGACGCCACTCCTCCAAGGCCCACTTTATGCCCAACAGTTCACGGTCCCCTACTCCGTATCGCTGCTGAGTGGGGTTAAATTTTTTGGAGTAAAAGCCACAGGGGTGTAGCTTTTGGTCTGGACCTCGTTGTGAGAGAACAGCGCCGGCGCCCACTTCCGACGCGTCCACCTCCACAACAAACGGTTGGCTGGCATCCGGGTGGAGGAGAATCGGGGCGGTGGTGAACAGGTGACAGAGTCGGTGGAAAGCTGAGATGGCGTTAGGGTTGAGTTGGAAGGAATGGTTGGAGAGCCTGGTAAGTGCAGTGAGTGGTGCTGCAACTGTACTGTAGCCCCGGATAAAGCGACGATAAAAGTTCGCAAACCCGAGAAAGCGTTGGAGCTGTTTGAGTGTCCTGGGTAGGGGCCAGTGACGTACAACCTCCAGCTTCTGCGGGTCCATGGCCACACCCTGGGGCGAGATAACAAAACCCAGGAACGTGGTGGAGTGCTCGTGAAAAGCACACTTCTCCAACTTACAGTACAGCTGGTGGGCGAGCAATCTCTTTAGGACAGCCCGAACATGTTTTGTGTGTTCCTCGGGGGTGCGTGAGTATATTAAAATGTCATCTAGGTAGACGAACACCCATCGGCCTAGCATGTCCCGGAGAACATCGTTGATGAAACACTGGAAGGCCGAGGGTGCGTTGCAGAGACCAAATGGAATGACCAGGCTCTCATAGTGTCCGGTGGGGGTGATGAAGGCCGTCTTCCACTCATCACCCTCTCTGATGCGCACCAAGTTGTAGGCGCTCCGGAGGTCCAACTTAGTGAACATGGTGGCACCAGAGAGGGCGTCCAGGGCTGAGTTGGTAAGAGGCAAAGGATGACGATTTCTGATGGTAATCTTGTTAAGCCCCCGATAGTCGACACACGGACGAAGTTCGCCCCCTTTTTTCTTCACAAAGAAGAACCCCGCGGCAGCCGGCGAGGAAGAGGGTCTGATGGTGCCATTTCGCAGGGCGCTGGCGACGTACTCCTCCATAGCCTGGGTCTCGCTGGTAGAAAGGGAGTAGAGGTGGCCGCGGGGGGGGCTGGAGCCTGGCTGGAGTTCGATGGCTAGGTCGTAAGGTCGGTGAGGTGGTAGATGGCTGGCCCGGCGTTTGCAAAACACCTCAGCCAGGTCTCGATATGGTGGTGGGAGGGCGTGGATGTCGACGTCGGGGGCCTCGGACTCCCTGGAACACGTCCCAGCCTGGGCCTGTAGGCATAAGTCGGTGCAGGTCGGCCCCCATTGAAGGATTCGGTTCTGAGACCAGGATATGAGTGGGTCGTGCTGTAGGAGCCAGGGGTAGCCGAGGATGATGGGTGGAGAGGAGATGGGTGTAAGGTGAAATTGGATAGACTCCTGATGTTGGCCGAGGATGAGAGTGATGGGTGAGGTCTGCTGGGTGATGGGGCTGGATGAGAGGGGCCGCCCGTCGACTGAGGTGATTTTCACTGGCTGGGATAACGCCTCTATCTTTACCCCCAATCCTCTGGCATACGTTGAGTCAATGAAGTTACCCGCGGCACCAGAATCGATGAACGCGGCACTTCTGACCCGTTTGTGGCCAAGCTGGAGGGTTACCTGGACCGTGAGTCGAGTCTCGGCGTTGTCGGTGGTCGCGGAGAGATGGATGATACCCGGGGAGTCTCTCCTCTCTCTCACCGGGTTTGGGCGTTTCCCGGACGGGACGGGCAGGTCGCTCGATGGTGCGCGGCTGATCCGCAGTAAGCGCACAGTCCCTCGCGGTAACGTCTCTCGCGTTCCGCCACGGTCAGGGAGGCGCGCCCTAGCTGCATGGGTTCCCCGGCTCCGGTGTCAACCACGGCAGGGGGTGGAGATCCGACACGTCCAGGGAGAGCGGTGGTGACGGTGGTTGGTGGTCTTGGTGCAATGTAGGCGTACGTGGGTGGTGGCGGCAGGGTTCGAGGTGCTGGCCTCGGACGGGATAGGAGGCGCTGGTCGATCCGGAGGGCTAGCTGGATTAGCCCCTCCAGTGTGGCTGGGAGCTCTCGTCCGGCTAGCTCGTCTTTGATTCGATTAGCCAGCCCCTCGAAGTAGGACGTCCGGAGGGCTGCGTCTCCCCAGGAGGTTTGGATGGCGAGTGTCCGGAACTCGGCGGTGTATTTACTCACGGACAGTCCTCCCTGCCGCAGGTGGTAGAGCTTTGTGTCGGTCTCCACCTCGCCCGCAGGATGTTCAAAGGTTAACTTGAGCTGGTGGGTGAATTCATTGTAGGAGTGCGCGGTGTCTGTGTCTGCGCGCAGGACTGCCGTGGCCCACTCTGCTGCCTGCCCTGATAGCAACGAGACGAGGAGTGCAATGCGCAGCCGGTCGGTGGAGTACTTGGTGGGATTGAACTCAAACACCAGTTCCAGCGATGTTAAAAACACACTGCATTTCCCATCCGTGCCATCCCATTTATCTGGAAGAGCTAAAAAAACGTCAGAAGGGGGGGGGGGGTGCGGCGCCGCAACCGCCGCGGCGGGCGGGCAGCTAGCCAGCCCACCAACCGCCTCCCGGAGGCTCGCGTTCTCCTGCCTAAGCTCCGCGACCTCGCGGCGCAAGGCCGCGATGTCTTGGACACTGCGGCGCAGAGAACCGAGCTCCGCGGTTAGCGTATTGATGAGCAAAGCATGCTGGTCAACCACATCGCGGAGGCGGGCGTAATCCGCTGGGTTTACTGCTCGAGGCTCTGTCATTCTGTCACGAACAAACCGGGATGAGCAGATAGCTTTAGCAGTTAGCCCTGTAGCGTGAATGGTAAACCCAAACGCGGATAAACACGAGCGGGCAGGATAATCACGCGCTTTGTTATAAGGACTCTCACACTCAATGAGCAAAGGAAAGACACAATCTAACCCTAGTCCTATAAACACACACTCAGTCTGAAAAGATAGCCAAGAAAGTGAGTACTCACAGATACGGGAACGATTCCGAAAGGATCTGGGCATAACTCAATGACAGAGCGATGTGCGGCGCCATCTTGTTTACCTTTATGCTTTCAGGTTCGCGACCGTCTTACTTCCGGGTCCTAGTGCCGGTCGCGGCTGAGTGTGCATGACAATTCATTTCGTTTAAGCCAGGTTTCAGTGAGACAGAGTGCGTCAAGGCAATAATCTGAGATAATTTCATTAACGATAAGTGCTTTAGGCGCAAGGGATCTAATGTTGAGTACCTTTACTCATTCAATGTGTTTTCTTTATTTTCATGACCATTTATATTGGTAGATTCTCACTGAAGGCATCAAAACTATGAATGAACACATGTGGAGTTATGTACTTAACAAAAAAAGGTGAAATAACTGAAAACAGTTTTATATTCTAGTTTCTTCAAAATAGCGACCCATTGCTCTGATTACTGCTTTGCACACTCTTGGCATTCTCTCGATGAGCTTCAAGAGATAGTCACCTGAAATGGTTTTCCAACACTCTTGAAGGAGCTCCCAGAGGTCCCCAGTGAAAAAAAAAAACACTTTAGTGTATTACAAATATATTGAAATTCTCAATAGTACACTGCAAATATACTAACAAAAAATTGTACCATCAGTTAATATATAAAAAGGTGATCCAGCTCCGTCTCTGCCCTGTGAGCCAGCTCCGTCTCTGCCCTGCGAGCCAGCTCCGTCTCTGCCCTGCGAGCCAGCTCCGTCTCTGCCCTGCGGTCCAGCGCCGTCTCTGCCCTGCGGTCCAGCGCCGTCTCTGCCCTGCGGTCCAGCGCCGTCTCTGCCCTGCGATCCAGCGCCAGTGCTCCTTGCCCCGCCGCCCGGCTTCGCCGACGAACCAGCGTCAGTGCTCCTCGCCCCGCCGCCTGGCTTCGCCGACGACCCAGCGCCAGTGCTCCTCGCCCCGCCGACAAGACTCGGCAACGACCCACCTCCTGTGCCCACCCTGCCACCCTGCCCAGGGAACCTGTGCTGCAGCCTCTCGGTTGGGAGGACCGACATTGGACCTTGGGGACCCCCATTTTGGGCGCTCCGGAGTAGCGCCCTTTGGAGGGGGGGTAATGTCACGGTCGAACACCAGATGGCGCCATACTTCAGGACTCCATTTTGTTTTCTGTTATGTTTCAGTTTGGTTTGTGAACGTATCCCAGAGTGCACCTCGGTCAGGAAATGGGAGCACACCTGATCGAGGTTAGCAGCCTAATCAAGTCAAAGATAAATAGCCTTTTGTTTCCGTTGTTCTGGGTCGGGCATCTGTTTCGCTACGGTTGTGTTAAGTGGGTGTTCTGTTCTTATTCTAGGTGTCATGCCATTTCCCCTTGTTCTTAGTTTGTGATTCTGTGTCTTAGTTCAGTGTCTAGTCTAGCTCTTTGTTTAGTTAACTCCTTGTTTGTTAGCTCTTTGTTTAGTTAGCTCTTGTTTAGTCAGTTCTGTGTTTAGTTCACTCTGTGTTTGGTATAGCTCTATGTCTAGTTTAGCTCTATGTTTAGTTCAGGGGGGTATTCTTCGTACGTTGCTTGAAACATCCGGGATGAATTGACACATCTAAGATGAGATCATCGTGCTAATTAAGACCTGGCTAAGTCGGTTCTTCGAGCACACCTGTTGTTGATGATTAGTATGGCCGGATTGAGTTGTCTAGGATTATTAGGCGTTCGTGCGTTGGTTTAAAAGGCGATATGCATCGACAGTAGAAACACTGATCACAAGCCCTTTGATTGGTTGACGAAATGACAAAAAGAACAAGCTAATTTTTTTTTGTAACACCTGCGCTGAAATGCTCCCCCCCCCACGTGTTATGCGCTGAAATGCTTCCCTGCCATGGATCCCCCCCTCCCCCCACACACACACATAATCACTATCAAATATTATATTAGAACATAATATGCACATATGTTTTACAAATTACATGAGACAATAAAATAAGAAATATGAAAAAAATATGTTGTATATGGAAAAATTGAAATATGAATATTTTTTTAAAAAACATGTATACTTTTATATTGTTTACTTTATAATAAAATTAGTTTTGTCCAATTTTTCATTATAAAAAAAATATTTTTATTATACATCTCTCTTTCTCTCTCTCTCTCTCTCTCTATATATATATATATATATATATATATATATATATATATATATATATATATATATATATATATTTGCATATTTATAACGAACCCCTGAAAAATAAGTGTGTTACAAAATAAACATTATACAAGAATTTGAATTAATGGTCTTGAGGGCTGTCTCGTGCCTAGAGTTTATTATAACAATAGAAAACCTATGAATTTATGTTCTAATATAATATTTGATATCAATTATATATATATATATATATATATATATATATATATATTATGGCAAGACGTATATATGCATGCAAGATACTTTTCTTTCCCCACGTGAGTCAGTCCCCGTCAGTGCTCTTTAACCAATCAGATGTGACCTCACCATTTCAACCAATCATAACCCGGCAGGAGCGCAGCCTTAATCCTGTTTACATGAAATAAACCTGCTACCGAGCAGGTTCAAGCTTACGGACATGTTGCTATGACAACAAGTGCGAGATGAGCATCGGAGAACGAAACAATCCAAGATCAGGACAAATCCACAACAATCAAATCCAGCTAACTGAGTTAGCGACGTACGAAGAACACCCCCCAGCTCTGTTTAGTTCAGCTCTGTGTTTCAGTCTAGCTCTGTGTTTTGGTCTAGCTCTGTGTCTTAGTTCAGCCCTGTGTTTCAGTTCAGCTCAGTGTTTAGTTTGGTTTGATTCCTGGTTGTACATGTTCACATTTTGGTTCCTTTATTAAAAGACCCTTTTCCACTCTATCACCTCTGCCTCCATGTCTTCTCCAAACCCCACACGAGCACCCCGTTACACATTGTAGTACACTTTCCAAAAATATATTATTGGAAAATATACTTTAAGTGAAAGGTTGGTCTAATTTCCAAAGTATACTTATTTAAACTTGTTTTTCAATGTATTTTTGGTATATTTAAAAAAATATATGCTCGAAATAATCATTGTACAAATGTACAGAAAGTATACATTAGAATAAAATTTTTAATATACGGTAAAGTCTCAGTATATTATCAGTTAAATTTAAATGTGCTTATTAATATGTACTTATATTTAGTGCACTACTCTTGTGTGCGATTTTAGACTCGTTTTTGCACGCTGAATCTCTCTCTCCCACGCACGCACGCGCGATCTCATCTCACACCTTGTTTTTGTGCGCTGAAAATCACTTTTGCCGTTCAAGAAAATTTATGCTTGCACTCTCTCACTCTTGAAACTGCAGCAGAGTTAGAACTCCAGCCAACCGGATACTAGAATCTGCGCCCCACCAGCCAATCAGAGACTGGAGGCGGGCAGATTCGGACTGTCCGTTCTCTGATTGGCTCCCCAGTCCTCCGTTTCTAGTTTGAATTAATGGCTGAAGCTGCTTCATCGCGTGCGTTTGTTCGTATCGTTATTACTTTATTTTCATCTGCATAAGGTAAATTTAACGGTTTTTGATAGGTAATTTGTAATTAAATACATACTTTAAGCTGTATAATGTATTGTCTATTGTGTTATCACTAAATCTTATGTACTATACTTATGTGGTATAATGGCTCCGTAGCTCTCGGGCCTGTTTTCAGTGTAACAGCTAGACTCAACACACCAGGTTTAAACTAATACTGTAGCTGTAGATTCTAATACTAATGTCTCTCTGTGTTCACACACCAGGTTTAAACTAATACTGTACCTGTAGATTCTAATACTAATGTCTGTCTGTGTTCACACAACAGTTTATATTTTAGTTTGTGTGTTTGTAAGACAACCTGACTTCTGTTGAACACAAATAAACTATAGTAATGCTTTTTTGTAACCTTGTGCAAATTAAATCTGTTGAACTCATGAATAAAATCTGACTCATAATTACTGATGTAATGCTTTTCAAAAACATGTTATAGTGTAGAAAATGCATTTAGCATTTGTAAATTATCCTAAACACTTAATGTACTGGTAATACATTTGCAATACAGTATTATAGAAGGTTGTGTGTACTGTATGATACAATAAAGTATGTTTGTATTAACCACAAAGTGTACTTTTTTAGTATTTGTAATTGTCCAGAAGTATAACAGCATGTTACTGCTGCAATAAGAATATACTCATAGTATATTTATATTAATCATATATTTGTAATACAGTAAAAATAGCTGTACTGAACTTATAATACATTAAATATATACTTAAAATGTATTAATTACTGTCAGGTATGTACGTTAATACACACACAGCCATATACTTTAAGTATACTAAAGTATACTTAAAGTTGTTCCACTTTAGCACACAAAAGTATACTTAATACACTTAAAATTGTGCTTTTGTACAATTTAATTACAACTTAAATACACTTAGTACAAAATTAGTTGTTCCAAAATAGCAAACGTCAAGTCTACTAGTCATTAGTCTGGCTGCAAGTACATTTAAGTACAGATGTCGCCTTTAAGACTGCGCGTGTTTTCCCGAGAGAGGCCGCAATTTAGCGTGCGGCGTGACGCGACTTGCCGGAGGCAACATTCAGGAATTAAAAATAAATGTGTTGTGCTTCACTGAATATCCGCCAGATGGCGCATGGAAGGACTTTATCTAAAAGCCGGACCAAGTACAAATTAATTGTGTATAAGGTTAACCGTTAACCTAAAACAATATTGTTTCCAATGCTGTAGCAAACATGAATTTTATTTTGTTTTACAACAGATATTTCATAATGAACGTGTGTATATGTGCTTCATGTTATTTTCATAATGATGAAATGAGATGCCCAAATTCGTGCTTTAAAAGTTTCTTATATAGTTTTTGTAATGTCTTAACAGGTACAAAATAATGAAAGACATGGCCATGCCGTGGTTTAAATGGTCTTGAAATTAATCTGATCGTGTTAACTATGCGAATGTCCTGATTCGTGAATATGCCAACATGTCTTATTTAAAACGTAAAAATGAGTCAACATCATCAGAAGACATGAATTAACATTGTGTATGTGTTTGTATGTGCATATATTATATAAGTATGTGTTTGTGTGCGTGTCTCATATGTAACATTCATATACAATGCAATTCGTGATAAGTGTATGTTGTTAAATTATTTGTGGATATGTATGTAACGATGTGGCTCGCGCGAGGGGTGGAGCCGCGCATAAACTGTTCAGAATGGGCCGGGTCGTGATACCGCGACACTCCGTGTGATCATTCGGTCACACCAGTAAAAGTCAGTGTCAGTGCCAAAGACATAGCGCGCTGGAGAAGACACAGGCAAAGCCCAAGGCTCTGTCTGTCTAAGACACCGGAGAGAGAGTGAGGGAGAGCAACACGAATCAGCGCTCTCGGGTTAAAGTGCACAAAGCACAAACTCTACTCTCTCTCTTCCTATAAATCCTCAGTAAAGCCATAAGTCCCGAGAGCATCTTTAGTTTTTTGTTTTAGTTTCCAGAATCCTGTCCGTTCTCGCATTGACGGCGCAGCTCTGGTTATTTTGTGTTTTCAGTTTTCTTTTGAAAAAAGGTTCATTACAAAACAATGAAAGACATGACAATGCCTCGGTTTAAATGGTCTTGAAATTAATTTAATTTCCTGATAGTAGATAGTAGATAGTGTTAACTATGTGTCGCCATCATCAGAAGACATGAATGAACAATATAATATATGTGTGTGTGTGTGTGCAGGCCCGTGCAGAGACGTTTAAAGGGGCGGGTGCTCAAAGTTAAAAAAGATAGAACATGCTGAATAACAACAACTCACATTCATAACGAATCTAATATGGAATTGCGTCATACATTACGTATGACTGTCATCAGGTCGGGACAATGCAAAGCAAACGTAGCCTATGTTTTACCTGATGGCGTACAATGTTGCTGTTGATTATTATATTATTAGTAATAATTTTTAAGAATCTATACACATAAAACACACAAACATGCATATGCAATGCTTATTAAATGTTTAAACTGTAGAGATACAATAATTTTACTGCTATAAAATCAGCATATTTATTGCTAGTGCTCTTTTACCATTTAATGCTTTAACACACACAACTCAGTTTGTTCAGAAATGGCATCTCACTGGCGAGCCTTTCTCTGTGTAGATGCGGTCATATTATTTCACTAGTTTTGACGCGTAGCTTTGTCTTAAAGTTTCACTCACACGACAGAAGTCCGATCTCTTTGTCTCTTGTAGTTTATTTTGTCAGCATCAAAGAATCAACACTTCATACAGTCGACTTGAGTAAATCCACTGTGATTACAGACACCAGTTGCTGCATCTTGCAAATCTCTGACTTTTACAACAACCTGTTTGCTGTATCTTGTAAATTACAGTCTTAGCTTACGAATATAACAACACTCTTTCTGTGTATATCCACTTACGGGAGCTTACGGTTACAACAACCTAGTTGTTGTATCTCACATTCTTAGCTTACCGGGAGCTCACCTTAGCTGACGCTTACAACAACCTAGTTGTTGTATCTTACATTCCCAGCTTACGAGCTTATGGTCAAAAGCTTGTGTTTCCTTAGCCTTCCGCATCTAGACTGAACTCTCTTTCATATGACAGTCACACAAATGCATGTAATAGTAGAATGACATCACAGACCAACCTACGATTGTCAACTTATGATGCATGACTAAGAAATATAAAGCTTATGGCTTATGTAACAAACTTAATGCTTAATGCTTTACTACTGAATAGAACAAGGTAGAACAAATGAAGTAACAGCAAATAAAATAAAATAAACACAACAACAAATTCATAACAAGTGCGATATGGCACTTACACTCTGAACACGCCGTTTTCACGAAGGGTGGGGGTAAGAAACACACATCTCAGTTTATTAATCCGCGCACTCGGTTCGTTATTATTTTATTTATTTATTTATTTACCACAGGACCCCTGGGGGGCTCCGTAAGTTCAGTTTTTTACACGAGAACGGTGTTTTGTGAATATCCACACTATTAAAAACTGAAATATTGCTAATTGTAATATTTAACTGAAGTAAATGGTCAACAATCACTTTCACCTAATGGAAGGCATGCGTCAGAGTGTCATCAGGTGACTGGTTAAACCATTACAGGTAGGGGAATAAAGAAACTGCTCTCACCCTCAGTGTCTCTCTGTTGCAGAGCAGACCATCGACCTTCTCAGCCAGTGCAACGCATTCTGCACCTTGCTTATTCAGAATGAGGCAAACGTCAGCCAGTTAAGTGTCCAGGATTAATGGAAGGTGGGACAAAGACTAACCACTGCCTACAATGCATGATTTTCGTCAGAATTGATTGATGATGGGAACTAGTGGCTATTTCTCTATATCAGTGTGGACACACCTCACCTTCACCAATCATCCATCCCCAAAGCCCCACATTGAATAGAGCTTTTACCATAAAATTTTTTTAAACCATAAGTAGGCTTAGGTTTTTTCATCTTGAAAGCATATGAAAATTAACAAATTTCAACTTTGTTTTTTGCACTTTGACCCAAATGCATTTAATAAAACTATTTTATGATTGGGTCACTATGGTCCACCTATTATTGGTCCACTTTTGAGTGCTTGTTACTTAAGTTTCTTAAACATACTGGTTCTGTGACCCAGGAAGTTGACAGACAGTCTGAGAAAGTTATCTGACCTTCTGAACTTATTCCAGGGGGTTGTAGGTTTTTGAGGCATGTCGAGCTGGAAGATACAATCAGGATGACAGAATACAAAGGACCATTGAAGATCAAAGGAAGAACATACAGGTAGGGTTGTTCCAATTCCGACACTGGTATCGGAAATGCTGCCGATACCACAAAATAATCTGGCATCGGAATCTGCGAGTATTTGAGTCCACGTACCGATCCGATACCATTTTCCTAAACATAACCTATTTATGCCCGCTAGCTTTGCTAGCTTAACTTACTTACAGAGTGTCATGGCATGCGCCTGTGTTGGGCGTGCGCCCAAATTGATATCGCTCCTCGCTCACTAGTTAGGCGGCCTCCCCCCCCTTTAGGTATGTGAAGTAGCAGGGCTGCAGAATCAGGCAACGGCCCATGAGCTATCGGCGCTATAAAACACAGCGGGGAGTGTAGCTCGGGGTCTGACTGGTGGGAAGCTGGACTTTGCGACGCGGTGGATTTTATGAGAGACAGTGGCACAAGAGCGGGGCGATGTGATGTGCCCCAGAGACTTAAAATAAGGCGCCTTTGATCTCCGCGAGAGGAGCGCGTGAACGAGCTGCGCGAGCTCCCGCGGCACCTTCACTTCCGCGTAGAGCCCGCCTTCGCATCCCTGCCGCCGAAGGGTGAAAGACCGCAGAGAGCCTTTAACCCTTTCCTTCCCCATTTTTCTAAATAAATGACCCTTTTTCCTGTAAGACCTCGCCTCGTGTCCGTGTTTCATGGTGTCGCCCGTGCACTTAGGGTCGAACCCGTTACACAGGGCTAGTAGTATTTTACTTAAAAAAGAAATTTTATATATATATATATATATATATATATAGTGTATGTATGTATGTGTGTGTGTATATATATATATATATATATATATATATATACATACAGTGTATATATATATATATATATACACACACATATACACACACACACACACACACAGTACAGATACACACCCAGGTATCGGATCGGTACTCGGTATCGGCCGATACCCTGAGCCCAAGTATCGGAATCGGTATCGGGAGGGAAAAAATGGTATCGGAACATCTCTACATACAGGTTGGCCCAATGCAGTTTTATATGTTTCAGGAGGAGCTCAACATAGCAATTTTGGGATTGCACACAAGGAAAAGTAATAATATTAAGTAAATTGATATTTGAGGAGGCACAGCTAATTATTTGGGTAACAGAGCGTATGAGGGGCAGTGAATGAGGAGCATTTAAACTCTTGAAACTTTTGGACACAGTTCATGCGGTCACCATGCTTTTTTAATTTATTCTTCAGATCACCACCTCCTGTGATCAACCCCACCCTTTTTCTTTGTTTGACTTTACTGCTCTTTTCCCAACTTCCTTTTTCTTTTGTATATAGCCCCCACTGAACATTCAGGCCTTGCAAGGTTTGTAGCCATGCTATTGGAACTCTGCCATTGTCTGTTTGTGAAATCTGGTGATTTTATGAGTTGTTCAGGTCATGCTAATCAAGTTCTTTTTGTAGCTAATATTTGCAAAAAAAGACTGTACCAGTTAAGCAACCTTGCTTGAAACTGACAAAAAACTTTTTGCTTTCTTGACGGTTGTAGTGGTTATGCATTTGAGTCATTACTCTCAGTTTCTTCCAGGAAGGAGTGATTGAGGAAATAGGGACAGAGAGTGTTTTTAAGGGATTTGGAATGCTCTCAGATATGCTGCCAAATAGCATTGCCCCTGCCAGCAACACTCGACAATGACACTGGTCACATCTAATGAATTTCTCCAGTGCCACCAGGTCGATGTTGTTTTTCAGCATCATGTTCTTTTAGCCGTAGCCACTGGCAGAAGCTCTCTCAGAGCTGGGGTTTTACATAATAAAAAAAAGAGTCAGAAGATAGATTACCCCCTCTTACGGTATTTGGGTCAGTACTATGCTGCACTGGTATGATCGAACAAATCTAGGAAAGCCTCGGGATCATTGTGAGGGCCCATTCTGGTCAGCATAATGTGAGGGGGTGGGGGGCAACTGAGTGCTGAGTTTTGCTTGAGCAACCCTAGCTTGCCTAGCTCCAAAGCACCTGCCAGTCCTCCATCAGCACTTTGAGCAGGGCATGAAAGCCCTCTTCCTGTTCCATGCAGAGGTGGAGCAGCTCGTGCTGCTGGGTGTGGTCGAAGCTGTTGAGATCAGCAATGAATGAGGAATCCATAAAGCATAAAATCCTACTGTTCCGGGTTTCAGCACCATTGTAACAACTTTCTAGTTCAGGGGAATGAAACTTCGAGGTATCACAAATGTTATTTATTGTGTTCTCCTTTTGAATTGAGCCACTTTCTAGTGCCCTGTATGTGAGTTTTGTCTCTACTGGCACCACACCATAGAAAAAAAAACTTTTAAATGAGGGCTGGAGACACAGTTTACAGTTTGATGTTTTGTCTACATCATATGTCCAGCTATTGTTGAGCTCAGTGGGGTTTGTTTGCCGGGATCCTTTGAGGCAAATAGCACTTAACTGTTGACTAAGGGCATATTCTCAGATTTGCTTAGTTCTCAGAATCCATTTTTGACCTTCTGAAACTCCATTCTTTGTTGCGCAAACTACACTTTCCTCAATATACAGCACTGTCTTTCTTGGTGAGATGCATTCTCTGACATGTGTTCCTTGATTAAGTCTTGTGGGTTAAATCCCTTGATGTCCAGAGCTGGGTGAAGTGTAGACCCACTTTGTGTGTTGGTCTCTCATGGTTATCACAGGAATGGGTGAGCTGCTTCTTCATACCAGTGACAAGGGTTGTTAGAGATCAGGGTGCTGGATTATTGAATACTGTAAGACAATTCTTTAAGAATTTAAAATAATAATAAATTTTTCTTTCCAATTGACACTTACAGTCAAATCTTGGATTGCCAGCATAACTCGTTCCAGAAGTATGCTTATATATTAAAACACTTGTATATCAAAGCAAATTTCACCATAAGAAATATTGGAAACTCTGATGATTCATTCCACAACCCACAAATATTTATATAAAATAGTTATTACAAAATATAAAGTTAAAAGAAAAAAATTATCCTGAACTTTACTTAAAAAGAATCCCGACAGAGCAATATTTCCGTGTGTGTGTGAAGGTGAAAATATCTATGCTACATTTAGCTAGAGCATATCCTACGAATTCACTCGAAGGATGGTGGAAGGATTGAGGAAGGGACACTTGTGTAAATGCTTACGCAGCACCTGATAAGTGTGATTGACTTGCTGAGAGCATAACTGCTGAGAGTTCCCTTGCTGAGAGTGAAATTTGCTTAAGGGATGGATTAATTATTGATTTAATTATTAATTATTAGATGTTTTAAATACTGGGAGTAATTGCTAGGTTATAATGCATTATTAAATCTCCAGAGTGGTTACACACTTAAATGCATATAAGGTTATACTGTATGCATTATGTGAGTTTTGTAAAGATTCTGAGTCTTCTCATCGGTTTAAGAGCTGAGGGAACAAGAAAGTGTGTACCTACAGTACACTAGGCCCATATAATCAATACTAGGCTTTTCCTAGTGGTTGGCTGATTGGTTGGGTTGACTGATTAATTTATCATCTGGGCATTCTTTAACATATTCTTCTTGTCACACTCTCAGCGCGCCGCGCTGATCAAAGACCGCTTCCGTCTGTTGACATTTCCTCTCTCACAGTGTCATGCTCTTCACCACGTTGGCTTATTTTCCCTCGCTGTCATTTCTCCTCACACGCCCCCGTACCGTCCTGCCGGCACACCGTTTCTCATCTGCCGCTGATTTCTTCCGGCTTATAAGGAGGCGCAGCGCGCAAGCTCGATGCTGGATTATTGTGTGTTGTATCGCCGCAGTTTTCTCGCGTTTTTTTTTTCATGATAGTTTTCACATTGCCAACCTCGCCTGTCTTCTCGTTTTTTCGCCTCTTTGTTTGTTGCTACTCTTGGATTTAACAGCTTCGACTTTCGCTTTCGTTTCCGAAGCCCTTGCTGTAGGAATCATCCACCCGTCCTCCTCCCCTGCGGGGGCAGGATTTTTCTCTGTGAAAAAAAAGACTGGTCCCTACGCCCCTGCATCGATTATCGGGGTCTCAACGAGATCACCGTAAAGAACCACTATCCACTTCCACTCATGACCACCGCCTTTGAACTTCTCCACAGGGCTGACGTCTTCACCAAGTTAGCTTATCACCTGGTCCGTATCAGGGAGGGGGACGAATGGAAGACTGCCTTCAACACCCCCACGGGACATTACGAATATCTGGTCGTTCCCTTCGGCCTGACCAATGCCCCCGCCGTCTTCCAATCCATCGTAAACGATGTTCTGCGTGACTTTCTCAATTCTTTTGTGTTTGTTTACCTAGATGACATCTTCATTTTCTCCCATGGCCTGGAGGATCACCGGCATCATGGTCGTCAGGTTCTACAAAGGCTCTTGGAGAACAACCTCTTTGTCAAGGTAGAGAAGTGCGAGTTCCACAAAACCTCCACCACCTTCTTGGGCTTTATTTCTTCCCCTTCCAGGATCGAGATGGAACTAGCCAAGGTCCAGTCAGTCTCCAAGTAGCCCACTCCGACTTCGCGACAAGATCTACAACGGTTCCTGGGCTTCGCCAATTTTTACTGCCGCTTCATCCGGGGTTACAGCACTGTCGCCGCCCCACTCGCCTCCCTGACCTCCACTAAAACCCGTTTCTGTTGGAACATTGAGGCGGAGAAGGCCTTCGCTGAGCTTAAGATGAGGTTTACCTCTGCTCCCATCCTCAGTATCCCTAATCCTTCTCGCCAGTTCGTGGTGGAGGTCGATGCCTCAAACACTGGTGTCTGGGGCATTTTCTCCCAGAGGTCCGCCCAGGATAATAAAATGCACCCTTGCGCATACAACTCCCATCGTCTATCAGAGAGGAACTACGACGTGGGAGACAGATAACTCTTGGCGATCAAGGAATGGAGGCATTGGCTATAGGGAACTGAGCTCCCTTTTTTGGTGTGGACTGACCATAGGAATCTCGAGTACCTTTGTTCCGCCAAGAGACTCAACGCACATCAAGCTCGATGGTCGTTTTCTCACATTTTAACTTTGTTCTATCCTATCAGCCAGGCTCAAAGAACGTTAAGTCAGATGCCCTATCATGCCAGTTTCCCTCTTCTAAGGACCCCACGCCATGCGACACCATTTTACCTCCCACCTGCCTCATCGCAGCCCTGAGATTAGAAATCGAGACCAAGGTCCAGCAGGCCCTGTCCCAAGAGCCCGGCCCAAGCAACGTTCCCCCAAACCGCCTCTTCGTCCCCGTCCGACTACGTTCTCAGGTATTGGAATGGGCCCATGGTTCCCGCTTGTCCTACCATCCAGGAGCTGCCCGGACCGGCTTCGTTACCCAACAACGATTCTGGTGGCCCACGCTAGGAAGGGCCGTCTCCAGGTTCGTGGCAGCCTGCGACAACTGCGCCCGAGCTAAAGTTGACAACCGACCATCGGCCGGCCTTCTCAGACCCCTACCGATCCCCCGCCGTCCGTGGTCCTATATCTCCATTTACTTTGTCACTGGTCTACCTCTGGCCGATGGCAACACCTGCATCATGACTATAGTCGACCACTTTTCTAAGTCTGTGCATCTTATCCCTCTCCCTAAGCTGCCATCCGCCAAGGAGACTGCAGAGCAGTTAGTCCTCCACGTATTTCGCCTCCATGGTCTTCCAACAGACATCATTTCAGATCGGGCGGATGAACCAAGCGCTAGAGGACTCCCTCCGCTGTATGACTACTCGGGATTCGACCACCTGGATTCCTTCCTTGGGTTGAGTATGCTCACAACTCTCTGCCCTCCTCGTCGACAGGCTTGTCCCCGTTCCAGTGCTGCTTAGGCTATCAACCTCCACTCTTCCCAGTCCAAGAATTAGAGCTGGATACTCTGTCAGCCGAACACTTCATCCGCCGCTGCAAGCAGTCGTGGCTACGCGCTAGACGAACTCTGCTACGAAACAGCTATAAAAAACAGGCGGACTGCCACTGCACCAAAGCTCCCAGATACCATGTATGAGATCGTGTCATGCTTGCCATGAAGGACATTCCCCTGAAGACACTTTCACGCAAGTCTCCCCCCGTTTCATCGGACCCTTCACTATCACCAGGATAATCAACCCGTGCGCAGTCCGACTTCTACTCCCCTCGTCCATGCGACGGATCCACCCCACTTTCCATGTCTCCCAGCTACGATGCCTCATAAATTGTCAAGAGTCTCACCTTCCTGACACTTCTATTGCTTTGTTTTTTGGAATTAGAATACAGTAGGGTATAGTCTACTTCATGGAGGTGAGAAGCCAGATAGAAAGTATATGGTGCAACCTTATTCAATTCAATTTTATTTGTATAGTGCTTTTAACAATTGTCATTGTCGCAAAAGCAGCTTTACACAACCAAAAGAATTTATTATGTTTGTATGGAATGTGAATGTGTATGAATCAAAATGGTCAGATAGTCCCTGATGAGCAAGCCAATGTTAATATGGAGTCCAGGTAGTTATTGTAGGCTCAGGTAGACTTCCAGTCCTGACCTATCGGGCAACTGCAGCCAGGTCACGTCCTTAAAGAAATAGCTCTTAACATCAGTCGAGGCCAGAACCATCTCCAGACACCAGACGCATCCAAAAGAGATACACGGTGCATCCATGTGACAAGATCTACAACCAGAAGCAGGGCACCAGGATGAGTCAGACAGATCCAGGGGGCACAGGGAGTCTGGATCACTGCCAGCACAGGAATGACATGTGTAGCTAGACAGAAAGGGGGAGAGAGGGAAGACAGAACAGGAGAGGGGAGAACAGAAGAGGAGAGATACCAGTTAGGTATGGTCACAGTCACATGTATAATGTGAATGTATACTGTATTTAGTGTAGAGTGCAAGCATAGACTTCGGCAGGACTAACTATAACAGCATGAGATGTAAAGCAAACAATCACCTCACCGTCAACAAACCTGAGTGATCAATTAGAGTGGGGAAGACAGCATCTAAACATACCAGTTCACCGTAATACTCTACGTCCATGAGTCCCCCAGATCTGCTCCTTTACCCAAGGCAAATATATTTATAAAAATGCTTGATTAAATAAATAGATTTTTAACCTGGACGTAAACACTGAGACTGTGTCTGAGTCTCAAACACTATTTGGAAGGCTATTCCATAACTTTGGGGCTTTGTAAGAAAATGCTCAGCCCCAGCTGTAGTTTTCATAATATGCGGTAGCAGGTGTCACGGATCGTAAGCCACTAGCAGTTCACTCAGATACTGTGGCGCGAGACCATTTAATGCTTTATATGTCAAAAGTTGTGTTTTAAAATCAATGTGAAATTTTACAGGGAGCCAATTAAGTGAAGATAAGATAGAGGTGATGTGCTCGTATCTTCTGGTTCTAGTGAGGACTCTCGCTGCTGCATTCTGGACTACACTGTAAAATGTAATAAGTTGACTTTACTTAGAAAAAGTGAGGAAACCGATTGCCTTAAAATTTCCAAGTAAAGTAGAGTATTAATGTTTAGTTGGCATAACTTAACACAATTTGTAGGGACAACTTGTTAATCAAGTATACTTAAGTACTGTTGACTTATAATCATTATTTGAGTTAACTTTCTATTAGTGTTCACATTACTAGGAAAAAGTGAGGAAACCGATTGCCTTAAAATTTCCAAGTAGAGTGTAGATGCGGTCATATTATTTCACCAGTTTTGACGTGTAGCTTTGGTTTAAAGTTTCACTCACACGACAGAAGTCCGATCTCTTTGTCTCTTGTAGTTTATTTTGTCAGCATCAAAGAATCAACACTTCATACAGTCGTCTTGAGTAAATCCACTGTGATTACAGACACCAGTTGCTGCATCTTGCAAATCTCTGACTTTTACAACAACCTGTTTGCTGTATCTTGTAAATTACAGTCTTAGCTTACGAATATAACAACACTCTTGCTGTATATATCCACTTACGGGAGCTTACGGTTACAACAACCTAGTTGCTGTATCTCACATTCTTAGCTTACCGGGAGCTCACCTTAGCTGACGGTCAAAAGCTTGTGTTTCCATAGCCTTCCACATCTAAACTGAACTCTCTTTCATATGACAGTCACACAAATGCATGTAATATTAGAATGACATCACAGACCAACTTACAAGTGTCAAAATGGATGCATAACTTAGAAATTTAAAGCTTATGGCTTATGTAACAAACTTAATGCTTAATGCTTTACTAATGAATAGAACAAGGTACAGTAGAATAAATGAAATAACAACAAATGAATAAAATAAAATAAACACAACTGTCGTGAGGATGCAGAACGTGGGCTGTGAAGGTGGACCCAGTTGCAGGTAGAGAGCGAGAGATCAAAGCCGTGTGATCATTCAGCGAGGGCGTCGAGCCAAAACGTGAAGCTGAGCCGTGGTCGAGAAACGAAAGCGAAAGTTCAAAGCCGTTAAATCCAAGCGTGGCAATAATCCAAATCAGGAGGCGAGGGGAAAAACGAGAGACAAGCGAGATCGGCAACATGAAAAGTCATGAACAGAAACGCGAGAAAACTATGGCCAAAAAAAACACACAATAATCCAGCGCGAGGCAGCGCGCTGCGCTTCCTTATAAGCTGGGTGAAATCAGCGTCAGATGAGAAACCGGTGTGCCGGCGGGGCGGTCCGGGAGGAGCGATGACAGCGTGGGAAAGCATGACCACGTGATGAGGGTCTGACAGCGTGGGAAAGGAAATATCAAAAGGAGTACAGTTTACGATGCGTCGTAGCTGGGACACATGGAAGGTGGGGTGGATGCGTCGCATAGACGATGGGAGTAGGAGACGGACAGCGCACGGGTTGATTATCCTGGTTATTGTGAAGGGTCCGATGAAACGGGGAGAGAGCTTGCGTGAAAGTGTCTTTAGGGGAATGTCTCTGGTGGCGAGCATGACTCTGTCTCCTATGTGATACCTGGGAGTCTTGGAGCGATGACGGTCCGCCTGTCTCTTGTATAAGCGGGATGCTTGCAGCAGGGATCGTCTGGCTCGTAACCATGTACGTCTGCAGCGGCGGACAAAGTGTTGTGCCGAGGGGACCTCTACTTCCTCCTCTTGAGTGGGGAACAGTGGTGGTTGGTAGCCCAGGCAGCACTGGAACGGAGAGAGACCCGTTGAGGCAGATGGTAGGGAGTTGTGAGCATACTCGACCCACGGGAGAAACTTACTCCAGGTCGTGGCATCACGAGTAGTCATACACCGGAGGGCGACTTCCATTGCTTGGTTTTTTCGTTCTGTTTGGCCGTTGGATTGGGGATGAAAACCAGAAGATAGGCTAGGAGAGGCTCCGATGAGTTTACAAAAGGCCCCCCAGAAGCGTGAGGTGAATTGAGGGCCACGGTCTGAAACTATGTCGGTGGGGAGGCCGTGAAGATGAAAAACATGAAGGATCAATTGCTCTGCTGTCTCTTTGGTGGACGGGAGCTTGGGGAGCGGGACTAGGTGGACGGACTTGGAGAAGTGGTCAACGATGGTCAGGATGCAAGTGTTTCCGTCAGATGAGGTAGCCCTGTTACAAAGTCCAGTGAAATATGCGACCAGGGACGGTGAGGTATGGGTAAGGGTCTGAGGAGGCCAGCTGGAGGACGGTTGTTGGGTTTGCAGCGGGTGCAGATGTCGCAGGCTGCCACAAAGCTGGAGACATCCTTCCCCATCGTGGACCACCAGAAACGCTGTTGTATGATAAAGAGCGTTCGGGCAGAGCCTGGGTGACAGGACAGCTTGGATCCATGACCCCACTCCAGGACCTGCGGGCGCAGACAGGGGGGAACAAAGAGGCGATCTGGAGGGACATTGCTTGGGCCGGGCTCCTGAGTCAATGCCTGCTTGGTCTCGATGTCTAGCTCTAAGGCGGCAACGAGACAACGAGATGGCAGAATGGGTTGGCATGGTGTGGGATCTTGTGGGAGGGAGAACTGATGTGAGAGGGCATCAGGCTTAGTGTTCTTAGAACCTGGGCGGTAGGACAGGGTGAAATTGAATCTTGAGAAGAACAGCGACCACCGAGCTTGGCGGGCATTGAGTCTTTTGGCGGTGCGCAGGTACTCTAAGTTCCTGTGATCGGTCCACGTCCACACTATGAAGGGAAGCTCGGTCCCCTCCAGCCAATGTCGCCACTCCTCTAGTGCTAACTTGATGGCCAGGAGCTCTCGGTCGCCTACATCATAATTTCTCTCAGCTGGAGATAGACGGCGGGAGTAGAATGAGCAGGGGTGCAGCTTGTTGTCTCGCGGGGATCTTTGGGAGAGAATTCCCCCAACGCCAGTGTTGGAGGCGTCCACTTCTACCACAAACTGGCGAGATGGATCGGGTATGGTGAGTATGGGGGCTGAGGTGAACCACTTCTTGAGGTCCGCGAAGGCCTTGTCTGCCTCGTTGTTCCAGTAGAACTGTGTCTTGGAGGAAGTCAGGGAGGTGAGGGGGGCGGCGACAGAACTGTAACCCCGGATGAAGCGGCGATAGAAGTTCGCGAACCCCAGGAACCGTTGGAGGTCACGTCGAGAGGTAACGGGTAGCGGTTGCTGACGGTTATCTCGTTAAGCCCTCTGTAATCAATGCATGGATGAAGGGACTTGTCTTTTTTCTTGACGAAGAAAAATCCTGCCCCAGCGGGTGATGAGGATGGACGAATAATTCCGGCGGCGAGGGAATCTGTGATATACTTATTCATGGCCTCTCTTTCTTGGTGTGCCAGAGAGTAAAGTCTGCCTTTCGGAGGAGAGGTGCCCGGGAGAAGATCAATGGGACAGTCGTATGGTCGATGCGGCGGAAGTGACATGGCTCGGGTCTTATTGAAGATCTGCCCGAGATCATGGTATTCGGTGGGTACGCTGGAGATGTCCGGGGTTTCATGGGGCGTGACCAGGATAGGAGCTGGAGGGAGTGCTGAGTGCAGGCATGTCGTGGAGCATGAGGGGCTCCAACCCGTGATGACTTGCTTGTTCCAGTCGATCTGGGGTCCATGGAGGGCTAGCCAGGGAAGTCCGAGGACCAAGGCGGCGTGTGATCTCTCCATAATGAAGAAGAAGATCTCCTCAGAGTGGATCCCTGACGTTCTTAAGGTTAACGGTGGGGTTCTAAGTATGATGGGTGGAAGCCGGCTCCCATCCAAGGCCTGAACGGCAAGCGGAGTGTCTAGTGGTACACAAGGGATCTTTAATGCTCTCACCGTAGTCGCGCTGATCAAATTTCGATCGGAGCCGGAGTCAATTAGTGCCTGAATTGGGTGAGCCTGACCACCGATGATTAGGTTTACGGGAAGTAGGGGACGTGATTGTGGAAATCTATCAGGAGGGGAGCCCTCTAGTGTTCCCAGTCTGACTAAGGGGGGCCTCCCTTTTAATGGGCAGTCTTTAAGCCTGTGTCCTGAAGCTCCACAGTAAAAACAAGCCCCTTGTAGGCGGCGTCGGCGTCTCTCCTCGTCAGAGATGCGGGTCCTGCTTAGCTGCATGGGCTCCTCTTGATCGGTTTGCTGCAGGGCAGGAGGCGCGTGCCCTATTCTGGGGTGCCATCTTAACTGGAGACGTGAGTCGACCCGCCCGGCGAGATCCATGAGTTCGTGGAGGTCCGTGGGGGGTTCACGGGAGATGAGCTCATCCTTAAGAGCTTCTGATAGCCCTTCCAGAAAAACATCCGCTAGGGCTCTGTCATTCCATCCACTAGAAGCGGCTAGGATGCGGAACTCGATGGCATAGTCATAAGCAGAGCGGGATCCCTGACGAAGTCTTAATAACCTTG
Source organism: Channallabes apus (assembly GCA_030522415.1). NCBI lineage: Eukaryota > Metazoa > Chordata > Actinopteri > Siluriformes > Clariidae > Channallabes > Channallabes apus. The sequence goes on along the minus strand of CM060117.1, from coordinate 20,257,427 downwards.
TTCCAGCCTCCCTGCCGGCGAATGGGCGATCAAAGACCCTCCCTTCTCAAGAGAAGTTGTCGAAGTTCTCGCAGCATGGGTCGCGAGCCCAGAGGGCTGTACTCCACTCCCTGGCTCTATCGGTTAGTAGCGTGATGATGTAGGCCACCCGGGAATGTTCTGATGAGAAGGAGGAGGTTTGTAGCTCAAAAATCAGTGAGCATTGTGAGAGGAAGGACCTGCAAGTTCCTGGTTCTCCCCCATAGGTGGGGGGGGGCTGGTAGGCGTGGCTCTCGTGGTGTTCTGGAATGTGAGGTCTGAGCTGTAGGTACCTGGAGAAGTTGCACTTGGGAGATGATGTCAGCTAGAGTTTGTCTCGTGGCGATGAGTTCCTCCTGGTTCTTTCCGAGGAGCACACTTTGGGTCTCCAGTGCCCGTCTCATCCCGTCTAACCCTGCTGGGTCCATAGTGCTGGCTGGATTATTCTGTCGTGAGGATGCAGAACGTGGGCTGTGAAGGTGGACCCAGTTGCAGGTAGAGAGCGAGAGATCAAAGCCGTGTGATCAGTCGGCGAGGGCGTCGAGGCAAAACGTGAAGCTGAGCCATGGTCGAGGAGGGGAGAGCAAGAGATCAAAGCCGTGTGATCAGTCAGCGAGGGCGTCGAGCCAAAACGTGAAGCTGAGCCGTGGTCGAGAAACGAAAGTGCAAGTTCAAAGCCGTTAAATCCAAGCGTGGCAATAATCCAAATCGGGAGGCGAGGGGAAAAACGAGAGACAAGCGAGATCGGCAACGTGAAAAGTCATGAACAGAAACGCGAGAAAACTATGGCCAAAAAAAACACACAATAATCCAGCGCGAGGCAGCGTGCTGCGCTTCCTTATAAGCTGGGTGAAATCAGCGTCAGATGAGAAACCGGTGTGCCGGCGGGGCGGTCCGGGAGGAGCGATGACAGCGTGGGAAAGCATGACCACGTGATGAGGGTCTGACAGCGTGGGAAAGGAAATATCAAAAGGTCCTTGATCAGCGCGAAGGCACTGAGAGCGTGACAACAACACCAAATTCATAACAAGTGCGATATGGGACTTACATTCCAGCCCCTAATTGACAGTCATGGAGACTGACAATTACAATTTGTGTTTTTTTTTTTTTGATAAAGCCATTAAATCCAACATTCTTAACCTTCTAAACGTTGTAAATCTTTTAAGTGTGTAATATTTATCTCAGATGTTTACATTTGCATATCAAATCTCACAACATATTACCACACATTTAACAGTCCATTTCACATATGAGGCACAGCTTGTCGATGGGTCTTTCCAGAGTGTTGGTCTTGGTTTTAACTAACACACATTTCACCAGTCACCCTTTGTCGGGGAACACTTTCGTGATTCGTCCCATGAGCCATAAATTTCTTGGAGAAGAGTAATCAATTATTAAAACTATGTCTCCAAGCGAGAGGTTTTTTTGTTTTGAAACCATTTTTGCCGCTCCTGGAGCAAGGGCAAGTATTCACGCACCCATCGCTTCCAGAGCAGGTCTGATATGTACTGAATCTGCTTCTCCCTGCGACGTGTATAGATGTCTTCCTTTTTGACAAATCCAGGTGGCAGGTTTGGCTGTTTTTTCATCAGTAGCAGGTGGTTTGGTGTCAGAGGATCTGTGGGATCCTCCGAGACAGTAGTGAGGGGTCGATTATTCATTATCGCTTCTACTTCACACATGAATGTATGCAGGATCTTGTCAGTTAATGTTTGTTCTTTCAGTATTGATCTCAAGATCTCTCTAACTGACCTGATCTGCCTTTCCCATATTCCGCCAAAGTGAGATCCGGAGGGCGGGTTAAATGTCCACTGTATGTTCCTTTGAGTAAGGAAGCTTTCAATTTGTGACTGATTCCATTGCTGAATAGCCTCGCGCAGTTCAGTCTCAGCGCCTATGAAGTTTGTTCCATTGTCACTTCGCATCACTGACACCTGACCTCTCCTGCTTATAAAGCGTCGCATGGCATTCACACAAGAGTCTTTGTCAAGCGAATGAGCAATTTCAATGTGCACGGCTCTTGTTGTCAGACAAGTCAAAAGTACGCCATATCTTTTAACATTACTTCTGCCACGTTTGACCTCGAAGGGTCCGAAGTAGTCTACTCCCACATTGGTGAAGGGTGAGTGGTCTGGTATTATTCTGTCGAATGGCAATTCTGACATTTTTTGCTCACATGCTTTAGCTCTAGACTTTCTGCATATCACACACCTGGAGAGAAACTGTCTTACGAGTGAGTTAGCAGTCGGAATCCAGTATTTCTGCCGCAATTCTGCAAGCATGTAATTTCTGCCACTGTGTCCTATCTTGTCATGAACGTCTCTTAATATTAACGTTGTGATATGTGAGTCTTTAGGTACAATGACTGGGTGTTTAACGTGCTCTGGCATTGCGGACCTGCCGAGACGTCCTCCGACTCTCAGCAATCCATCCTGTAGTACTGGGTCCAGTTTGGACAAGCAACTGTTTCTTTTTACAGATGCCTTGCGTTTTTGCTGTGTGTGAATTCCCTGTTTGAGTTCTGCTGCTGCTTTGTTATTTTGCAACGTGAGAATTTCTTCCTTAAAATTTTGTCTTTGAGTAAATTTAATGATTTAATTTTCTGCTCTTGTTAATTCTTGAGCTGTTAGCGACTTATAATTTTCTGTCTTTGGGTTATCTACTTGTGTTTTGACCCTTTCTGTTTTTTGTTTGAGCTTGTCTCTGATGCGAAGGATCCAGGCAACGGATCTTTTTAACTTGTGCCAATCAGAGTGATGATTAATCAGTTTACTCACTGCATCTGCGCATTTTGTAACGCTCACAGTATTCACTAAAGCTGAGAGTTTAATTTCATCATCATTTTCATCAAAATTTTCTTTTATTGATGTGTCATGAATATTTTCAGGCCATTTGCACTCTGCTTCTTTGAGAAAGGAGGGACCATGGATCCAGTTAACATTTTTAATGAACTTTTCACAGGATACCCCCCTGGAGGCAGAATCAGCTGGGTTTTGTGAGGTATTAACGTACCTCCATTGCTGTGACTTGGTTGACTCTCTTATAATGGCGATTCTGTTGGCCACAAAGGTTTTAAAACGAAGTGTTTCATTATCAATGTATCTCAAAACAGTTGTACTGTCAGTCCAAAACATAGAGTCTAGCAATTTCAATTCTAGCTGTTCTTTCAACATTTTGTCATTTTTTACAGCGACCACTGCCGCAGTCAGTTCCATTCGTGGAATGGTGGTTTGTTTCAGGGGTGCTACACGGGAGTTACCCAACATGAATGCACAATGTGTAAGTCCATCAGCGTTTACTAACCTGAGGTATGAGACAGCTCCGTATCCCATTTCACTTGCATCCGAGAAATGGTGGAGTTGTGCTGTAGCTGTAACTCCGAAGTCGGCTGGTTTTATGCACCTTGCTATGCTGAACTCGGACAGTCGTTGCAGCTCTTGCAGCCAGGTTTTCCATGCTATTGCAAACTGCTCGGGAATGTCATCATCCCAGGCAAGTTTTTCTTTACATAGCTGTTGCATTAGAGTTTTGGCTGGCAGTATGACAGGCACGAGAAACCCTAAAGGGTCATAAATCGAACTGGTGATTGACAGCATTCCTCGTCTTGTCACAGGTCGTTCCTTTAAACAAATTTTTAACTTGAACATGTCGGAGTTAATGCACCACAGCACTCCCAGAGCTCTCTCTATGGGCAGTGCATCTTTACTCAAGTCTAAGTCTCTCATGTCTTTGATCCTTTCGCTCTCGGGAATGACAGTTAGTAGGGCACGGCTATTGCTTGCCCATTTAGTGAGGTTGAACCCTCCACTTGCACAGAGACTTGTGAGATCATTGTATAGGGCGACTGCTTGGTCATGACTCGAAACGGATTTCAGGCAGTCGTCTACATAAAAGTTTTTAAGCACTGTGTTAACTGCCACAGCAGATGCATTGCTGCGGTTCTCTTCTGCTGTCTTTCTGAGGGCGAAGTTAGCAACACTAGGCGATGATTTTGCACCGAACAGATGAACTACCATTTTGTATTCAATTAAGTCTTGGTTCACATCTCCATTCGGCCACCATAGGAAGCGCAGTAGATCTGTGTCCTTCTCGGGGACTCTTACTTGATAGTACATGGCTTCCACGTCTGCCATCATGGCAATTTCTTCCTGTCTAAAGCGTGTGAGCACACCAATGAGTGAGTTTGTTAAGTCTGGTCCTTGTAGGAGCTCACTGTTTAGTGACACTCCTTGATAACTGGCAGCACAGTCGAAGACCACCCTTAATTTATTCTTTTGAGGATGATAGACGCCATGATGCGGTATGTACCACACCTGACCGTCTTGGCGGTTTACGTGATGTGTAGGGACTCTGACTGCATGACCCTTTTTTATCATGTCACCCATGAAGTTTGTGTACTCCTCGTGAAAGGAGCTGTTGCTGCCGAGTTTTCGTTTAAGGTTTAAGGCAAGTTGCATAGCTGCATTTCGGTTATTGGGCATTTGAACTGACGCTTTCTTAAGTGGGAGGCCGATGTAGAAGTGATTGTCTATGAACTGCAGGGAGTTATCAACGAGGTTTAAACACTGATAATCCTCTTGTGACATCTCTGCCTTGTCATCGCAATTTCATTCGGGAAAATCATGGTTATATTGCTCTATCAGCATTTGTTCTACACTTTCAATGGAGGTTCGGTTAACTGTAACGGCCACTAGTTTATCGGGTTCTCGGAGAGGCCCGGTTACAGTCCATCCGAGAACACTCTGCACCGCATATGGCCCTCCATGCCTGCTATTGATTATTCGCTGAGGTTCTATGAGTTTGTGCTCTTCATTTCGATTCCAGCGCTAATCTGGGGCAGTTTTACGTCACTAAGGTATGGCCACTTATCGATGTCATGCTGTTGTGGAATGTTTCCCACTGTAGCTGGCATAGTTTTTTGTGTGAAGACGTTGGGAAGTTCAATAAAATTGTTTTCTTCCAGGCTACTGATCTCCAAATCATTGAGCATGTAGCTTTCTACTAGTTTTGTGGAGTTCATGGTGCTCAGCCGTATCTTAACTCTTCTGCCTCGTACATTTAGTCACCTTGCTAATGCCTCTGTACAGAATGGAACTGCCTTGGTCTATAAATGCATACACTTCTGCGATTTTATCGCCTTTTTTGGACTTTATTTTAACGGGTAAATAAAGGATTTTAAAGGATGCAATTACCTCCAGCCCCAGTGAGCGCATTTAATTCGTGACTCACTGCATGTGGTGTATTTGTTGTGTCACTTTCAGTTTCGTTTCTACGGGCGCTCGTAACTGACTGCGCTGTGTCTGGCACTGCTATGTGTAGCATGCTTGGATGTGGCTTTCCACAAATGACCCTTTGTTAAACATCCGAAACAGAATCCGTTTCTTTTTAAGAATTCTACTTTGTCTTTGTATGTCTCATCATTAAATTGGAGGCAATCGTCTAAGATATGCTCCCCTTTGCAATGTGCGCACGGTTTAGTGAAAGCGCTAACGGCTAACGTGCCGGCATTCTTCGTTGTAATTGAGTCTTTGTGAATTCTACCAACCTGTCTGACGTCGGTTGCGACACTGACCCTGGGTTTTCCTTGGCCCCTTTGTTTGGGTCCTTGAAGGGATGTGTGACAGGGTTTTCCATCGCTGGTTGCGGTGTCCAGGTCCGTAGAGTGCGCGCTGCTCAGGTGCGTGTTGCTCGATTCAGTGAGCGCGCTCTCGTTTGCAGGCTGCACTCGGCTGTTGCATGTTGAGTTGGAAAGATGTGAGTGCGCGCTGCTCAGGCACGCGCTGCTCGGACGTGCGCTGCTCCATTCAATGAGTGCGCTCTTGCTCTTGGGCGATCGGCTGTCGTATTTGCGATCTTGACGTTGAAGCACTCTTAATTTGGCATCATGCATAGCGAGCGCCGTTTTGGTTTCCAGTCTTTCTCTTTTTGCTTTTAGTTGCACTTTCTCCATTTCTAATTGGAGACATTCGTCCAAGGTTGCAGCTTTTGCTAACAGAGCTGCTCTGTCGGCTTCTTCTTTCTTTAGTAGGGCTGAGGATGATGTAGACATTACAGACCTTTTGGATGCTGCCGTTATCTGTAACGCTCTGTCGCCCGGGCGAGACACATTTGCGTGTTCGCGACGTCACAGAGTGGCCCTTAGTGTCCTTGGTGTCCGCTATCCAGCGACCCACCTTAGCTATGAATTCTGTGCAGCCTTGAGCCTCAGGTGCGCCGCAAGCGACCTGATCGCGTCTGTGTTCGTCTTTTTGAGTGTACACAAGCACATCAACGTTACTTCTCATGAAGTTCTCTCTCAGCTTCCCGTATTCGGGTCTGTACTCAGTTTCAACGATGTCTAACTTACGTGCATAGTTCATAGGTGTCTTTAATGCATAATTCGCTTGCCTTTTCTTGCATCCAGCGCCTCGTTGAGGTTCTTTCTGTTCATCTCGTGGCGCGCCGTTAGGCTCCCCAGCGAAGTGCTGGGAGCGTTGTCCTCGTTGTTCGGCATGGTGAAGTTCGACGGCTATTCTCTTTCACTTTCACTTTCAGCGTTCACTTGTTTTCGTTCAAACAGCGGAAAAGCTTTTGACTTTATGTAGATGCGGACATATTATTTCACCAGTTTTGACGCGTAGCTTTAGTTTAAAGTTTCACTCACACGACAGAAGTCCAATCTCTTTGTCTCTTGTAGTTTATTTTGTCAGCATCAAAGAATCAACACTTCATACAGTCGTCTTGAGTAAATCCATTGTGATTACAGACACCAGTTGCTGCATCTTGCAAATCTCTGACTTTTACAACAACCTGTTTGCTGTATCTTGTAAATTACAGTCTTAGCTTACGAATACACAGTGGGAGCCACGCCAAATAGCCGCGACCGTGTGGCTGAAGTGTGAATGGCATGTGAATGGCCTTTGCACGCCGTAATCCCCCCTCCCTTTTCTGCCAGAAAGGCGTGTCAAGATTTCACAGTAAACACGCCCATTCAAGCCCTATTTATTCATTTACCTGGTGCCACCACTAGATGGCGCTTCGTTCTCAAGAACACGTTAAAACAAGCCAGCTGCGCTGAGTTGCAATCACGTGATTTTAACAACCCGCCTCCACCCCCGCCGTACTGACGCTACCAAACTACAGAGATGAAGATGGCGGCTTAACGGACTATTCGTGGTAAGTAATGTTTTATTTTATAAAATGTGTTTGGGGTAGTTTACAGTTTATTTCCCAGTTTAGTTTTTTTATTGGCCGTTTTAAATATCACTGGCAGCACCAGCAGCGGTCAGGTGTGACTTTAGAGAACTTAATGTTCTGTTTACCAAGTCTGGAGTTAATATTACAGCTTACTGTCAGTGTCACACACTCACAATGTCACTCCACTTTAACTCAAAAACAAGCTCAAGCTTCGACAATACTATTAATGTCCCTATTACAAGAGCTGCACTACCAGATGAAGAGTGTTTGTGTTCTCTGTAAATACTGAGAGAATCTCACCGCGTGTTGTCTGGATAAATTCAGCGGTTATTTATTCTCTGGTTAAGAGTTAATCTGCAGGTTATTTCTGTGACTGTAATATAATGTGATGCAGTTGATGAGGGACACAGACTGAGGGTAGCTGTACAGGAGCTAGTAACGCTCATAACCGGGTTTATATTTTATACACTTTGTGCGGGACTTTCCGCGGTAGCGCGAGCGCTTAGTTAACGAGCTGAATAACAACACTGAAGTGTTTATCAGTTAAGGAGGAGGAGGGGGGAGGTGTGTGTGTGTGTGCGCGTGGGGGGGAGGGGTGTGTGTGAGGGGCTTCAGTAAGTTATAGTTTGGCCTCAGGGATGAACTAATGCTCATATACGAGTGTTATATCGCTTAACTTATTTGTATGAGAAGCGCATTAAGTAAATTCTCGGTTAATTTAATTCAGACGATAATACAGACAGTCACTGGTTAACACTAACACTGTTCACTGGTTAACATTAGCACAGGCAGTTTATTTACATTCCAGAATTCCCAAAACAGTATTTTACACACTCTATATATTTATCAGAACTATATGTTCTGTGAAGTTTATTTATCTTTGTCTTGACTAAATTCTCCTGTTGTCTTTAAGCAGAGCTCCGCTGTGGAGGATTGGGGGGTCAGACGGGTGACGGCTGGACATTTGGAGCTACAGGACTGGAGGAGCCTGAACAAGCTGTTGAGGGAGCTGTAGGAGGGATGACGTCACAGTCCGACAGCTTTAGAATGATGCTTGATCAGGTCTACTGTATATTCTGAAGATAGAACTGCTAAATGTCTGATACAGTACTTTGGGGGAAACAAGGACTTAAACTGTTCCATGTTTAATAGTTTTGATATTTGAAAAATTTATATTTTAATATAAAAGGACTATAGATAGAGACTTATAAGCAGCTGGTGTATCCGGGTTGTTTAATGAACTTTAAGCAAAGAGACAACATGTATTCACCTGTTTTATACAAATTACTGTTTTAACTTTGACTAGTTTTGGAAGAATAAATTTAATTGTTAAAGTCATGTTTGCATGTTTTAATTGTTGGGGGATTGTTTGGGTATTTAAAAAACGTTTAGTTGAACCAACAACTTCAATGGGCAAAAAATGGGACACAACTTTGTTTTAAATAGTCAAAGAGTTGGGCTGAAAATCATAATAATAATTATTGGTCATAGAAACAAATGAAACCAGTTAAACACTTGATTATATGTATTTGTGTTTGTGATTATGTGACCCGTAATAATTTTTTCTCAGTATAAATAAATGTTTTGGGTTTTAAGAACTCCAAAAGAGCAACGACAAACTTGGTATTCTCCATTGAGGTTTCTCACCTTCCACTCCTGAGTAGGACATGGTGTTAATTGCTCTCTGTGTGTGTGTGTGTGTGTGTGTGTGTGTGTGTGTGTGTGTGTGTGTGTGTGTGTGTGTGTGTGTGTTTTTGGCGGGGGGATGGGTGTGTGTGTGTTTTTTGGCAGGGGGGGGGTGCGTGTTAAAGCCAACGGAGAAATGCTGCAGAGCGTGCACATATACAGTGGGAGCCACGTCAAAAAGCCGCCTGGAGCATGACTGCTCCGTGGCAGTTCCATGAAGGGTTAATGCAGGCTTCGTGCATGGAATGTAACCCCCCGCGATGACGCAGTTAACGATGCCCCGCCCCATAAACGCCCCCATGCGCTTTCTAAAAAGATGGTTGCAATGCCGTATAATTCCGCCAGATGGAGCATTGACTGGCACAGTTAACTGCAGTGTCCAGGAAGCCCAATACCGTATCTTTAATATACAGACAGTTCTTGTATTGTCAACATAGTTTCATAAATAGATGAAAAAACAACAACAACAAACCGATTAATAAAACAGATTTGTTAAATCACTCAATACACAACCCATGATGATTATGCTATTTATTATTTAATAATGAATTAATAAAATTAGTTAGTGAAATATTTTTAAGACATCCTGAAATGATCCTTAAAGACAAGGTAGCGGCTGTAATTTGTCTATACCGATCATTGTAGGTACGGAATAAAAACGCAGGCTACGTACAGTATTTTATATTACTGTGTATTTTACCTAGTTCCATTTAATATACTGATAGATAATATTTTGCTGCAAAGTAAAGCTCAAAATGTAACGTCTGCTTGGGTTTGTTTTCGTTATATTTTTGATGTTTTCGCTGATTTTTTCACTGATAGTCTACAAGTGGCATAAGAGGCAATTAATGCCGCATGCAACCTGGAATAAATATCTGCCCATATGGATCAGTATTTCTTTAGTCATTTAATCATGCATAATGCTCCCCCGTCAAAAGATCTGATGGGGCATTAATCACTTATCACAACTGTGAATTGATGCGGCAGCAGAGACAGATTAAATCCCCATAAACACTTGTAAACAATAGTAAAAAAGTTCAGAGGGTTAGCGCATGTTATACTAATGTATTTTTACTGATTTTTTTTTTTTTACTGCTTATATTTCGTTGGTTTTTACACAATTTCATGTGTTGTGTGTGCGCACGAGAGAGAGGATACTCTGACAAGACCAACTTCCGTGTGGCTCCCGTGGCGCAATCGGTTAGCGCGTGACACTTATAAAACAGTCCAGGTGAAGCAATGCTGAGTTCGAGCCTCACCTAAAGCACCCAAAGCATTTTACTGCATATCGCACTGTGTATGTGACAAATCAAATTTGAATTTGAAAGTAAAGCTTAAAATGTAACTTCTGCTTTGGTTTGTTTTCGTTATATTTTTGATGTTTTCGCTGAAAGTCAAATTGGCATAACAAATTGATTAATGGCGCATAATATCTGGAACAAATCTCTGTCCATACGGATCAGTGTGTCTTTAGTCATTTAACCAGCATAATGTCCCACATTAAAGATCTGATGGGGCATCAATCACTTATCACAACGGTGTATAGATGCAGCAGCAGAGACAGATTTAATCCCCATAAACATTCACACTTGAAAACAAAACTACCAGAAGTAAACAGTTCTAGAGGGTTAGTGTCTGTTATCACAGGACAGGAATCACCTACAGGATACTACTGTATTTTACTGCTCATATTTTTTACCCTAGTTTCATTTGGTTTTATGCGATTTCATGTATTATTTGTGTGTGTCTGTGTGTGCACAGTGTGTGTGTGTGAGTGCGAGAGATAGCGTGAGAGCGCGTGCGCGAGAGAGGGCTTTCATGCTGATTTATCCAAGGTTACTAAAACCTGGCTTACTACCTATAAAAAATATTTCAATTTAACTCATGGGTCTCAATCACAGATGACACGACAAATTATATACTCTGAAACGTTCATTTGAACATTTAAAAATATATACAAAAACACGAATACTAATGTTATCATGGTGTAAATTATTAACATTAGGTTAGGTCCTGCCCTTAATTAATTCATATTATAATTACTTTTACATAGTATAGTTACTGGACTGACATGACCAAAAACTAGCTATTTCATTTAGCCTTTCTAAAATCAACCCATCTTTCATTTATAATCAGAAAACATATTATGATCTGTTCAATAGCCCATCTGTTTTAATTTAGTTTGTATTTTTTATTATTCATAAGACAACCTTTCAGTTTTGTAAATATTTTAGTTATAGTGTGTTAAGTCTTACTTTAGGTTAAACGTTTTTGAGAATTTTACCATCCAGCTTAGATAAATGTTATGTCATTGATTGATAAAATCTGGATTAAGGATATTTTATTATATAATTATATAATTTTATATATATATATATTTTTTTTAGTTTCCCCCTGAGGGATTGCCACCTTATTGTGGTCAGGGGGTTTGCGTGCCTCAACACAATTCAGCAAATACAATACTGTTACTATACAGTAAGGCCAGGTAAAAACAGTGCTCGAACATGATGCCCCCCTCCCCCCACCCCGTGTTGTCTGGTCTAGAACGGCGCTGCCTCTGACCGTCTTTTGTCTTGTAAATGAGTATTCTCACTCACCTTCCAATCCCCCCAGCGCACACACTCTGTTTGTACTGTAAACTGTAACTGTGTTTGCTAGGGCACTTGGTTATACACAGTACTTTAATGTATGGAACACTTACTTAACTTACTGGTTTGGTTTAAACATCGCTTATTACCTTATTCAGCAAAATAAATTCATTATTAACGTATTGAAGTATTTTAGTTAAGGACAAAAACTGTGCTTGTGTTTAGAACTGCTGAACAGCCGAAAACACACACACACCCATCCCCCCGCCAAAAACACACACACACAGAGCAATTAACACCATGTCATACTCAGGAATGGAAGGTGAGAAACCTCAATGGAGAATACCAAGTTTGTCGTTGCTCTTTTGGAGTTCTTAAAACCCAAAACATTTATTTATACTGAGAAAAAATTATTATGGGTCACAATCACAAACACAAATACATATAATCAAGTGTTTAACTGGTTTCATTTGTTTCTATGATCAATAATAATTATTATTATTATTTTCAGCCCAACTCTTTGACTATTTAAAACAAAGTTGTGTCCCATTTTTTGCCCATTGAAGTTGTTGGTTCAACTAAACAATTTTTAAATACCCAAACAATCCCCCAAAATTAAAACACGCAAAACATGACTTTAACAATTCAATTTATTCTTCCAAAACTAGTCAAAGTTAAAACAGTAATTTATATAAAACAGATGAATACATGTTGTCTTTTTGCTTAAAGTTCATTAAACTACCTGGATACACCAGCTGCTTATAAGTCTCTATCTATAGTCCTTTTAAATTAAAATATTAATTTTTCAAATATCAAAACTATTAAACATGGAACAGTTGAAGTCTTTGTTTCCCCCAAAGTACTGTATCAGACATTTTGCAGTTCTATGGTCAGTATATACAGTAGACCTGATCAAACATCATTCTAAAGCTGTCGGACTGTGACGTCATCCCTCCTACAGCTCCGTCAACAGCTTGTTCAGGCTCCTCCAGTCCTGTAGCTCCAAAAGTCCAACCGTCAGCCGTCTGACCCCCCAATCCTCCACAGCGGAGCTCTGCTTAAAGACAACAGGAGAATTTAGTCAAGACAAAGACAAATAAACTTCACAGAACATATAGTTCTAATAAAAATAAAATATATTAATAAACCTATTTACCACAGAGTGTGTAAAATACTGTTTTGGGGATTCTGTAATGTAAATAAACTGCCTGTGCTAATGTTAACCAGTGAACAGTGTTAGTGTTAACCAGTGAACAGTGTTAGTGTTAACCAGTGAACAGTGTTAGTGTTAACCAGTGAACAGTGTTAGTGTTAACCACTGACTGTATTAAATTGCATTAATTTAACCGAGAATTTACTTAATGCGCTTCTCATACAAATAAGTTAAGCGATATAACACTCGTATATGAGCATTAGTTCATCCCTGAAGCCAAACTATAACTTACTGAAGCCCCTCACACACACACACACCTCCCCCTCCTCCTCCTTAACTGATAAACACTTCAGTGTTGTTGTTCAGCTCTTTAACTAAGCGCTCGCGCTACCGCGGAAAGTCCCGGACAAAGTGTATAAAATATAAACCGGGTTATGAGCGTTACTAGCTCCTGTACAGCTACCCTCAGTCTGTGTCCCTCATCAACTGCATCACATTATATTACAGTCACAGAAATAACCTGCAGATTAACTCTTAACCAGAGAATAAATAAGCGCTGAATTTATCCAGACAACACGCGGTGAGATTCTCTCAGTATTTACAGAGAACACAAACACTCTTCATCGGGTAGTGCAGCTCTTGTAATAGGGACATTAATAGTATTGTCGAAGCTTGAGCATGTTTTTGAGTTAAAGTGGAGTGACATTGTGAGTGTGTGACACTGACAGTAAGCTGTAATATTAACTCCAGACTTGGTAAACAGAACATTAAGTTCTCTAAAGTCACATCTGACCGCTGCTGCTGCTGCCAGTGATATTTAAAACAGCCAATAAAAAACTAAACTGGGAAATAAACTGTAAACTACCCCAAACACATTTTATAAAATAAAATATCACTTACCACGAATAGTCCGTTAAGCCGCCATCTTCATCTCTGTAGTTTGGCAGCGTCAGTTCGGCGGGGGTGGAGGCGGGTTGTTAAAATCACGTGATTGCAACTCAGCGCAGCTGGCTTGTTTTAATGTGTTCTTGAGAACGAAGCGCCATCTAGTGGTGGCACCAGGTAAATGAATAAATAGGGCTTGAATGGGCGTGTTTACTGTGAAATCTTGACACGCCTTTCGGCCAGAAAAGGGAGGGGGGATTACGGCGTGCAAAGGCCATTCACACTTCAGCCACACTGTCGCGGCTATTTGGTGTGGCTCCCACTGTATATACACACACATCTCTCCATTCATCCATCATTGATTAAACCTATGAACACGGCTGTTCAGCAGTTCTAAACACAAGCACAGTTTTTGTCCTTAACTAAAATACTTCAATACGTTAATAATTAATTTATTTTGCTGAATAAGGTAATAAGCGATATTTAAACCAAACCTGGGCGGCGCGGTGGTGTAGTGGTTAGCACTGTCGCCTTGCACCTCCAGGGTCTGGGTTCGATTCCCCGGCCAGGCTCTGTGTGCATGGAGTTTGCATGTTCTCCCCATGCTTGGTGGGTTTCCTCCGGGTACTCCGGTTTCCTCCCACAGTCCAAAGATATGCAGGTTAGGCTAATTGGCCTTCCCAAATTGACCGTAGTGTGTGAATGAGTGTGTGAATGTGCGTATGAGTGTGTGCCCTGCGATGGATTGGCACCCTGTCCAGGGTGTACCCCGCCTTGTGCCCGAAGTCTCCTAGGATAGGCTCCAGGTCCCCCGCGACCCTGAATAGAGGATAAAGCGGTACAGAAGATGAATGAATGAATAAACCAAACCTGTAAGTTAAGTAAGTGTTCCATACATTAAAGTACTGTGTATAACCAAGTTCCCTAGCAAACAGTTACAGTTTACAGGACAAACAAACAAAGAGTGTGTGCGCTGGGGGGATTGGAAGGTGTGTAAGAATACTCATTTACAAGACAAAAGACGGTCAGAGGCAGGGACGTTCTAGACCAGGGGGGAGGGGCGCAGTCAGAAATGTGAAGGGGGCATCATGTTCGAGCACTGTTTTTCCCTCGGCTTCTCGCACTCACACACACAGACACACACACACACAAATAACACATGAAATCGCGTAAAACCAAATGAAACTAGGGTAAAAAATATGAGCAGTAAAAATACAGTAGTATCCTGTAGGTGATTCCTGTCCTGTGATAACAGGCACTAACACTCTAGACATGTTTAGTTCTGTTAGTTTTGTTTTCAAGTGTGAATGTTTATGGGGATTAAATCTGTCTTTGCTGCTGCATCTATACACAGTTGTGATAAATGATTGATGCCCCATCAGATCTTTGATGTGGGACATTATGCTGGTTAAATGACTAAAGAAATACTGATCCGTATGGACAGATATTTGTTCCAGATATTATGCGCCATTAATCAATTTGTTATGCCAATTTGACTATCAGCGAAAACATCTAAAATATAACGAAAACAAACCCAAGCAGAAGTAAAATTATAAGCTTTACTTTCAAATAAAAATTTGATTTGTCACATACACAGCACGATATGCAGTAAAATACTCTGGGTGCTTTAGGTGAGGCTCGAACTCGACATTGCTTCACCTGGTCCGCTTTATAAGTGTCACGCACTAACCGATTGCGCCACGGGAGCCACACGGAAATTGCTTTTGTCAGAGTATCCTCTCTCTCGTGCACACACACACACACAAACATGAAATTGCGTAAAACCAAACGAAATATAAGCAGTAAAAAAAATCAGTAAAAATACATTAGTATAACATGCGCTAACCCTCTGAACTTTTTTACTATTGTTTACAAGTGTTTATGGGGATTTAATCTGTCTCTGCTGCCGCATCCATTCACAGTTGTGATAAGTGATTAATGCCCCATCAGATCTTTTGACGGGGGAGCATTATGCATGATTAAATGACTAAAGAAATACTGATCCATATGGGCAGATATTTGTTCCAGGTTGCATGCGCCATTAATTGCCTTTCTTATGCCACTTGTTGACTATCAGTGAAAAAAAACATGATCAAAAATATAACGAAAACAAACCCAAGCAGACATTACATTTTGAGCTTTACTTTGCAGCAAAATATTATCTATCAGTATATTAAATGGAAGGAGGTAAAATACACAGTAATGTAAAATACTGTACATAGCCTGCGTTTTTATTCCGTACCTACAATGATCGGTATAGACAAATTACAGACGCTACCGTGTCTTTAAGGATTATTTCAGGATGTCTTAAAGAATATTTCACTAACTAGTTTTATTAATTCATTATTAAATAATAAATAGCATAATCATCATGGGTTGTGTATTGAGTGATTTAACAAATCTGTTTTATTAATCGGTTTGTTGTTGTTTTTTACCACGTCATCTATTTATGAAACTATGTTGACAATACAAGAACTGTCTATATATTAAAGATACGGTATTGGGCTTCCTGGACACTGCAGTTAACTGTGCCAGTCAATGCTCCATCTGGCAGAATTATACAGCATTGCAACCATCTTTTTAGAAAGCGCATGGGGGCGTTTATGGGGCGGGGCATTGTTAACTGCGTCATTGCGGGGGATAACATTCCGTGCACGAAGCCTGCATTAACCCTTCATGGACCTGCCATGAATCCATCATGCTCCAGGCGGCTGTTTGACGTGGCTCCCACTGTAACAACACTCTTGCTGTATATATCCAATTACGGGAGCTTACGGTTACAACAACCTAGTTGCTGTATCTCACATTCTTAGCTTACCGGGAGCTCATCTTAGCTGACGGTCAAAAGCTTGTGTTTCCATAGCCTTCCACATCCTAGCTCACTCATCTCCAAGATCCCTTCTAGCAGTGAAAACGGAACTTGGAGAAACAAAGCAAGCTTAATTGCTGCTCAATGCAATGGCTGGGAGAAGTCTATTCACCACACAGTGATTGTATAGCATGGGAACTACATCCAATTCAGCCTTAGCATGAACCGGGGGCACATTCAACAGGTCACACACACACACATATATCTTAAAACACCCAACTTGGCTGAAGCCACTAACCCAAACAACTGTCCTGAAAAGGGTGAACGGACAGCAAAAACCCCACAAAGCATGACAGCCCCGCCCACGCTACAGTATAAAACACTGAAAATATATATCCACTGTCAGGAAAAATTGAAATCTGACCCAAATCATCACTATTCTTACACATTTTAACCTAATATGTAACTTAAAACCATAATGAAGCTTCAGATGTTAAAAACATCCTACTGCTTCTTTCAACATCAGAAAATTGGCGCCAATTCACCCGTTCACAAGCTGAGCACGCACAAATTCTACTACGCATGCTCTTATGCTTCTTGCTTCTTCTTCCCCCCTTTTTTTACTTCTTCATTATTCTTGGGCTCGCTGCTGCCTCTCACTGGTACAATAACGTCATTGCTTTATTTGTTGCTACTTATGTGTTGCAAGTAAGCATCACTAAAACTATTAAGTAAATTGTTTTACTCACCCTGCAATTAAGTGTTACTCAACAAAACCTTGTAAGAAGTATAGTTTTAATTTTTTGAGTAAAGTTTACTATTTATATGCGAGTCAGCAAAGCAATTGGAATTTACAGTGTAACTGAAGCTTGTTTATGCACCTAGGTTAACAACCAGACAGTAAGGCGTTACAATAGTCCAACCTAGAGGTGATAAAAGCATAAACTTGTTTTTCTGCATCGTTTAGCGACAATATATTCCTTAACTTGGCAATATTTCTAAGGTGAAAGAATGCTATCCTGGTAATATTATCTACATGAGCTTCAAATGAAAGACTATTCTAATATAGAGATTAATCTATAATCACACCGAGGTCTCTTACTGTTGCACTAGATAGAACAGAAAGGCCATCTAACGTTGCAGTGTGATCTAAGGGTGCTTTCACACCTACAGCATTTGGTGCGCACCAAACGTGTTTGGTCCCTTGGTTCGGTTCGTTTGTGTTGATGTGAATGCAATCTCGGTACTTTGGTGCGCACCAAATCAACCGATCCGAGACCTGCCTGAAGGGGTGGTCTCGGGCTGCTTTATCCGCTCTACTTTGATACAGTTCGTCTGGTGTGAAAGCAACCAAACCAAATCTGATGAAATGCTATAGTTTAATGCACTTTGGGTAAGATACGGGGTTGCGGGTAAAATTATTTTCCCTTCCTGATGACTCGATTAAATTTTTCAAGCTCGACTCGCGATGAAATCAAACTGCGGAGAAACGTGGAGTGCCGAAGAAATTAAGTGCCTCTCTGTATTCACATTAAAGATGAAAAATGTGTGGCTGGGCTGTTTCGATCGGCCAACGGATTACCTGATGGATCTGCAGGAAGATCGCCGGCTAATAACAAAATGATCATTCAGGAGGAGGGCACGTCTCTCCCTGAAGTGGCGTGCAAATGCGCTGTCGGCGAGATGAATAAACCAGGAAGCTGGTTTGGAGTCGCAGCCGCAAATCGTGTTCGAAATTAATTATCTGAAAATAATGATTTGCACGTACAATGCAGTGCGCGAGGATCAGCACCATGAGCGCAAAGCAAAGCTGTTCCTCCATGATTATTGAAAGTGGCGCGATTTTCTGAAAATAGTCTGTTTCCGGTGCCGATGGGCTTCGCGGTCTATTTTGGTTCGTTTAGAACTCTGCATATGTGAAAGCAAACTGTACCAACGTCTGTTTACTACATTGTAAGATTTTTCTGACTGGTGCGGACTAAAGCAATAGGTGTGAAAGCACCCTAAAATCTTGCTTCTAGCTGCATGCGGTCCTATGACTAGAACTTCTGTCTTATCAGGATTAAGCAGAAGGAAGTTAATTAGCATCCAGTCTCTTGTACCTTTTAACATGCTGGTTTTTCTCATCTGGTTTTGCTGAGACATAACTGTGTCGTCAGCATAATAATGAAAACTAATACCATGCTTATGGATTATGTTGCACAAAGGAAGCACGTAAAGGGAAAAAGGCAGTGGACCTATAACTGAACCCCGTGGAACACCAAACTCCACTAGTGAACATGCAGAATAATCACCATTAAAATCTACATACTGGTAACGATCAGTCAAATAGGATCTGAGCCAGGAGAGGGCTGTTTCCTTACTTACTGTTTCCTACTACATTTTCTAATCTGTTACACAACCCTGATCAGAGACCAATAGGAGGTAATTTACTACTTTTACGAGTGCTGTTTCTGTCCTGTGATGAGGCCTAAATCCTGACTGATACAGTTAATGTATGCTATTTCTACTGTATGTAGATATGCGAATACAGTACTGTAGGTACCCAATCGGAATGCAATAGCCCATGTTTAGAAAAGCATTTTATTTAGATTATATAAAATAATCCTGCATCTTTTTTAGGTGTTCTGACCAAAGAATATTATTGTGTATAGAGTGATTAAAAACAATTCAATTCATGCTGTCATATGGAAAACCTCAATTTCTTCCATTCCAGGGATTAAAAATGGTAACAATGTCAAATTTAGAATCTAGAATCCAGAAGATTAAATTGACACAAATTTAAAAAATAGGCCTGAATCACTGCAAGTCTTCAGAAGAGCCTCAGATCCAAGAGGCTTTCAAAGTGTGGAGAGGTGCATTTCAGTTTCTCTGAATCTATACAGTAGGTGAGAACAGCTGATTCACATCTGGGGAGGGGTGAATTACAGTATTTGCATTTGAATGTTGTCAGACATTGTAAAGCACACACTGTAACACTAAAAGAACAACAACCCAGGATAAGTAGGAATAAGAGGCCCTGATTATACTGCACAAATATTATTTAGTACAACAAAATTCCTCTGCATTCTGGAAAACTTTTCTGCATGCGGTTGAGCGCTGATTAGACTACATAGGAAATTAAAGAGGAGTAAGGAAACAGTAGCCCATATTTAGAAAAGGATTTTTATTTAGACTATAAAAAAATAATCCTGCATCTATTTTTAGGTGTGCCAGCTGCCACTTTTTAGTTAGAAGATTTCAATACAAATCTTATAATGCCCACATGAAATCAAACATTCCCCTTGTTAATATTTTAACTATTACTTTTACTATTTTAGCTATTACCGTTTCATTTACTTCAAAATAACATTAAAACAAGAACAATAAAACTTTTTAAAATATTGTTGATTACATTTGGGCTGTGTAACGGGTTCGACCCTAAGTGCACGGGCGGCACCATTAAGCACGGACTTGAGGCGAGGTCTTACGGGAAAAATGGGAAGGAAAGGGTTAGAGGAGGGAGGATGCAAAGGTAGGAATGTGCACGTGCAGGTCTGGTTGGCAGTGCCCCGCTGGCATGCTGCCACTCTGTCCGCTGGCCACCTCTCATCAGCCTGTGCCTGCATGCCAGCGGGGCACTGCTTGCATGCCCTAAGTGCACGGGCGGCACCATTAAGCACAGACTTGAGGCGAGGTCTTACGGGAAAAATGGGAAGGAAAAGGTTAGAGGAGGGAGGATGCAACGGTAGGAATGTGCACATGCAGGTCTGGTTGGCAGTGCCCCGCTGGTGGCAGCATGGACCCGCGAGGACAGCAGCTTCTGTCTCCGTCCTCTCGCACTGACTCTGCTCTCCACGGACGGCTGGATCGGCCCCTCCCAGCTCTCTGAGTCCTCTCTGAGGTCCGGCAGCTGGGCGGCTTTCCCTGGCTGGGAACAGGGGCCATGATGTGACGCTCCTTGCACCCGTTTCCTCCTCGGCGGCTGGTCACCATAATCCGGCAGTGACCCCTCGGCTGTCCTCGTTGCGCGTTCCATTTTCCCCGCTTGCATGCCGCTCTTCCCCGTTCTTGCATGCGCATCGCACTCACACCACATAGTAAAATCCACTGCAACCCAACTGATCCCGACCCACTGATCCCTGTATTTTATAGCGCAGGGTGCAAGCCCGGGATCATTAGCCAGCCATGCCTAATTCTGTGGCCCCACTCCTTCGCATATCTGAAGGGGAGGTCGCCTAACTAGTGAGCTAGGCGCATGCAGTGACAGGCTGAAAAAACTGTTGTCCTCAAAAATTTAACAGGTGAGGACTCATGTCCATATACTGTATACTCATGATATACAGTATGCTGGAGAAACTTCCAGGTTGGAAGACACTGCTTTGTGTAGTTCAAAGACAAGAAAACCTTTAAAACAAACATCAACAGCCACCACCAAAGAGTCTGGACCACAGAGTATGGTATGCGTCACTCAGCCGCGATATATTTTATCTTATTAAGCGTATTATATCGTACTATAAGTGTACTATACCAAAGAATACCAGTTATACCGAAAATAAAATACCTCTGCTGTTTTAACCATTACAGAGACATTACAGCCAGCGGTAATTTTCAGAAATTCTTGGTGAGGCCGTGTTCGGCTGGTGTTATGCTCAGAGCACCTGAGAATTTCCTGAAGCTCCAAAAATAAAAAAAATAAAAAATAAATACACTACTGTTCAAAAGTTTTAGAACACTTTCTAACTCCATGATGGTTCCTGAATTTTATTTCTTTCTACATTGTAAAGGAATGCTGAAGGCATCCAAAAATTGCATTAATCTCCTTTGAACAGTTGATATTGAGATGTCTGCTACTTACTGTATGCTCTGTAAAGACTTCATAACGCCTGTAATCTGAGGTGTTGTTAATTGTTCATTTTTCAGGCTGATAACTCTAAATGAACTTCTCGTCTGCGGCAGAGGTAGGTTTTGATCTCGCCCTCCTGGGATGGCCTTCATGAGAGCCAGTTTCATTATGGTGCTTGACGGATTTTGCAAATGCACTTGACAATACCATTCTTGCAAGAACTATTACAGAAAGGCTGACCTCTGTGTCTTAAAATAATAACTAACTGTTGTTTTTTTTTTGTTGTTACGTAATTACCTAATCCCATATGTGTTATTTTATAGTTTTGAAATCCCCAGTATTGTTGTAGAATGTAGAAAATAAATCACTAAACAAAAACAAAGAAATTTGCGAGTGTTCTAAAACTTTTGAACGGTAGTGTGTGTGTGTGTGTGTGAAAATATATATATATATATTCATTCATTTTCTATACCGCTTAATCCTGTGGTCAGGGTCGCGGGGGACCTGGAGCCTATCCCAGGAGACTTCGGGCACTAGGCGGGGTACACCCTGGACATGGTGCCAATCCATCGCAGGGCATACACACATACACACACACACCCAATCACACACTACGGGAGTACCCGGAGGAAACCCACCAAGCACGGGGAGAAAATGCAAACTCCATGCACACAGAGACGTGTGTATATACATACAGTTATATATATACAGTGGTGTGAAAAACTATTTGCCCCCCTCCTGATTTCTTATTCTTTTGCATGTTTGTCACACAAAATGTTTCTGATCATCAAACACAGTTAAATATTAGTCAAAGATAACACAAGCAAACATTATTTAGGGAGAAAAAAAAATCCAAACCTACATGGCCCTGTGTGAAAAAGTAAATGCCCCCTGAACCTAATAACTGGTTGGGCCACCCTTAGCAGCAATAACTGCAATTAAGCGTTTGCGATAACTTGCAATGAGTCTTTTACAGTGCTCTAGAGGAATTTTGGCCCACTCAAATTACAATTGTTGTAATTCAGCTTTATTTGAGAGTTTTCTAGCATGAACCGCCTTTTAAGGTCATGCCACAACATCTCAATAGGATTCAGGTCAGGACTTTGACTAGGCCACTACAAAGTCTTCATTTTGTTTTTCTTCAGCCATTCAGAGGTGGATTTGCTGGTATGTTTTGGATCATTGTCCTGCTGCAGCACCCAAGATCATGAGTTGACGAACAGATGGCCGGACATTCTCCTTCAGGATTTTTTAGTAGAGAGTAGAATTCATGGTTCCATCTATCACAGCAAGCCTTCCAGGTCCTGAAGCAGCAAAACAACCCCAGACCATCACACTACCACCACCATATTTTACTGTTGGTGTGATGTTCTTTTTCTGAAATGCTGTGTTACTTTTACGCCAGATGTAACGGGACACACACCTTCCAAAAAGTTAAATTTTTGTCTCGTCGGTCCACAAGGTATTTTCCCAAAAGTCTTGGCAATCATTGAGATGTTTTTTAGCAAAATTGAGATGAGCCTTAATGTTCTTTTTGCTTAAAAGTGGTTCGCGCCTTGGAAATCTGCCATGCAGGCCGTTTTTGCCCAGTCTCTTTCTTATGGTGGAGTCGTGAACACTGACCTTAATTGATGCAAGTGAGGCCTGCAGTTCTTTAGATGTTGTCCTGGGGTCTTTTGTGGCCTCTCGGATGAGTTGTCTCTGTGCTCTTGGGGTATTTTTGGTTGGCCGGCCACTCCTGGGAAGGTTCACCACTGTTCCATGTTTTTGCCATTTGTGGATAATGGCTCTCACTGTGGCTCGCTGGAGTCCCAAAGCTTTAGAAATGGCTTTATAACCTTTACCAGACTGATAGATCTCAATTACTTTTGTTCTCATTTGTTCCTGAATTTCTCTGGATCTTGGCATGATGTCTAGCTTTTCAGGTGCTTTTGGTCTACTTCTCTGTTTCAGGTAGCTCCTATTTAAGTGATTTCTTGATTGAAACAGGTGTGGCAGTAATCAGGCCTGGGGGTGACTACAGAAATTGAACTCAGGTGTGATAAACCACAGTTAAGTAATTTTTTAACAAGGGGGGCAATCACTTTTTCACACAGGGCCATGTAGATTTGGAGTTTTTTTTCCTCCCTTAATAACGTAAACCTTCATTTAAAAACTGCATTTTGTGTTCAATTATGTTATCTTTGAGTAATACGTAGTTAACGGTTTTTGATGAGCAGAAACATTTAAGTGTGACAAACATGCAAAAGAATAAGAAATCAGGAAGGGGGCAAATAGTTTTTCACACCACTGTATATCATTAACTCCAGCACGTACCACTATCTTTGAGAACCTATGCTGTCCTAGAGCCCTAAGATTAAGCCCGGGATACACCTAACCACACTGGCACCCCTAAAGGCCTAGCTAATTTCACATGCCTCCTCAGTATAGAGCTCCAATAACCAGAGCTCTTTCAGGTTTCTTTCTGAATATTATCCATTATAGCGTACCTAGTTGTTCAGAGCTGAATTCTGTTTAGAGCTCCGAAATGCTGTTCTCAGTGGGTCTTCTGGATTCTCAAAAAGAATATTAAAATCTCCAACAATTAACGCTTTATCTACAGAGACGACTAGGTTTGAGAGGAAATCTGCAAATTCACAAAGAAATTCAGAATACGGCCCTAGAGGTCTGTAATGTGCAGTGGTGTGAAAAACTATTTGCACCCCCCCTCCTGATTTCTTATTCTTTTGCATGTTTGTCACACAAAATGTTTCTGATCATCAAACACATTTAACTATAAGTCAAAGATAACACAAGTAAACTCAAAATGCAGTTTTTAAATGAGGGGTTTTATTATTTAGGGAGAAAAAAAATCCAAACCTACATGGCCCTGTGTGAAAAAGTAATTGCCCTCTGAACCTAATAACTGGTTGGGCCACCCTTAGCAGCAATAACTGTGTCATGTTAGCTGCTCATAAGAGGCGGACGCAAGTGCAGGTGAAAATGAGTGAGTCTTTAATTACACAAATAAATCCCCACAAACTGAAATTCCCCAAAAGTAACTCCCCTCACTGTGTCGTTTCTCGCATATGGACGAGGATGCTGAGTCCCGGGGTTATGACCCCTCTCCTGCCGTATGTTTCAGTCCTGGAACGGAGAAGCAGGCTTTGTCAGCGTTTCTAATTTTCAATACAGACACACACAAACTTTCACTCATCACAACGGTGGACGAACGGGTGGCTCCGGGGTCGGCTGGTTTATATAGGTGCACACAAAGGGGAAACACAGGTGATACTAACTACAGGTAATCAGGACTGACATATACACACAGACACACTAGGGGGAGACAAAGGCTGCGGCTCAGTAGTCCGGGGAACCGGATCTTCTCTGAAGCCGTGGTGGTCCAGATGTTACAGTACCCCCTCTCCCAGAACCGGCCTCCTGAGGGAGGCGAGGGCGCCCCCTACGCGCCGTTGAAGGGAGTGAGGATGCACCTGCTTGATGGAGATGCCGGCGGGCAGGACGACCCGGTGGTCGCGGAGCCGGGCGATCCGGCCGTGCCCTGTGGAAATCTGTAATGAGTTCTTGACTCAGTATGTCCCGGGCCGGGACCCAACTCCGCTCCTCCGGGCCGTACCCCTCCCACTCGACTAGGTATTGCAAGGCACCTGCTCTCCTTCGTGAGTCCAGTAGTTCTTTTACCCGGAACGCGGAGGCGCCCCCGATGTCCACGGCCCCAGGGAGTGAAGGTTCCGCTGTTCCTTCATCTAGTGGGCCCCGGACCACCGGCCTGAGAAGAGAAATATGGAAAACGGGGTTAATGCGAAGATGTGTAGGGAGAGAGAGTCTATAGGAGACGGGGTTTATTTGCGCTGATATGGGAAATGGACCGATGAACCTGGGGGAGAGTTTCTTGCAGGGGAGGTTGAGGTGAAGGTCCCGTGTCGAGAGCCACACCCGATCGCCTACCTGGAGCGGAGGACTTTCCCGTCGTCGCCTATCGGCATACTTTTTAAAGCGCTGCACTGCGCGTGAAATTTTTGTGTGTGCGTCTTCCCACACCTTCTCCGCTTTCCTAAACCACTCGTCCACCACAGGTACTTCGGTGGGAGTGGCGTCCCATGGACACAGCGGAGGTTGATAGCCTAATATGCACTGAAACGGCGTTAGGCCGGTAGAGGAGTGGCGTAGCGAATTTTGTGCATATTCCGCCCAGAGTAGGCAGTCCGCCCATTCATGTTGTCTGCTGCTACAATATGCTCGAAGATATCTGCCGAGTTCTTGAACAGTCCGCTCTGCCTGCCCATTAGACTCGGGGTGATAGCCCGACGTTAGGCTAACAGTGGTCCCCAATTTCTGAAAGAATGCTTTCCAGACCCTGGCGATAAATTGGGGACCACGATCTGATACAATATCTTCGGGAATGCCGTAGCAACGAAACACTGAAGTGAATAGGGTTTCTGCCACCTGGAGGGCTGACGGAAGGGAACGAAACGGGATAAATCTACATCCCTTGGAGAACCTGTCTATTACCACGAGCACCATGGTGTACCCGTTCGAGACCGGCAGGTCCGTGACAAAGTCCACTGCAATATGGGACCACGGTCTGTTCGGCACCGGGAGGGGCGTTAGTTTACCAACTGGTAGGCAACGGGGGTTCTTTGTAGTAGCACAGATGGCGCAAGACAGAACAACCTTTTTCACGGTTTCACTCATTTTAGGCCACCAGAACTTTGGTTCCAACAGGTGGGTGGTGCGGGTGACGCCGGGATGTCCTGATGCTAGACTCGTATGAGCCTCGATCGTCACTCGTTCACGAAGTGACTCCGGTACGTAGAGTCGATTCGGAGGGCAGTCCCTAGGCACGGGGTTGGACCGTGCCCACTGGGCTATCTCCGACTCGATACTCCACATAACCGGAGCCACCACGAGCGACGCGGGGAGAATTGGTTCCGGATTGGTAATTGGCTCCGGCGACGGATAATAGCGGGAGAGCGCGTCCGCTTTGATGTTTTTAGAACCGGGGCGGTAAGTTATCACAAATCTGAAACGCGTGAAAAAGAGCGCCCAGCGGGCTTGACGTGAGTTCAGTCTTTTTGCCTGTTGGAGGTACTCGAGGTTACGGTGATCTGTGAGTACCGTGAATGAGTGTTTCGCCCCCTCCAGCCAGTGTCGCCACTCCCCTAACGCCGCTTTTACTGCTAATAGTTCTCTGTTACCGATATCATAATTCCGCTCGGCAGGTGTTAATTTCCTAGAGAAGAAAGCGCAAGGGTAAAGTTTCTCGGGGTGGCCGTGACGCTGTGACAGCACTGCTCCTATCCCTACCTCGGACGCGTCGACCTCTACTATAAAAGGCTTCTCTGGGTTCGGTAGTTTTAATATAGGTGCCGTAGTAAATATTGTTTTGAGTCATGTAAACGCCTCCCGCGCTTCCTTTGGGAACTCACGGAGGCGTTTCGGCTTACCTGCCAACAGTGACGTGAGTGGTGCTGCCACCATGCTGAAGCCTCGGATAAAGCGCCTGTAAAAATTGGCAAACCCCAGGAATCTTTGTAGCTCCTTCACTGTCGTGGGTTCCGGCCATTGTTGCACGGCCGCGACTTTGGCTGACTCCATTTCGACCCCCAGTGGCCCTATGTGATAGCCGAGAAATGCCACCTCCCGCTGATGAAATGAGCATTTCTCTGCCTTCACATAGAGCCCGTGTTTGCGCAGGCGATGAAGGACGGCCGTTACATGACTGACGTGCTCGGAATATGACCGCGAATATACTAGGATGTCATCTAAGTATATTATGACAAAACGGTTGTACATATCCCTAAACAAGTCATTCATGAACCCCTGAAACACGGCAGGTGCGTTCACCAATCCATATGCCATTACGTTATATTGGTAATGCCCAGATGTAGTGCTAAACGCAGTCTTCCATTCATCACCCTTACGCACACGAACGAGGTTATATGCGCTGCGGAGGTCGAGTTTGGTGAAAATGGAGGCGCCTCGGAGCTGGTCTATTGCGGCCGGAACCAGGGACAGTGGGTGCTTATATTTTATGGTTACTGCATTGAGTCCCCGATAATCTATACATGGCCGAAGGCCCCCCCCTTTCTTCTCTATGAAAAAAAAACCTGCCGAGGCGGGAGACGTGGACCTGCTGATGAGCCCCTGCTGGAGTGCCTCGCTCACGTATTCCTCCATGGCCCTGGTTTCTGTCACTGACAAGGGATAAATGCGCGAGCAAGGAGGTGCTTTCCCCGGCAGCAGCTCGATCGCGCAGTCCCACGGGCGATGAGGGGGAAGTCGTGCAGCAGCCCTAGCACTAAACACCTGTTCAAACCTCGCATACTCTGATGGCACGTTAATTTTGTGTGGGGCATTCGGACTCTCTATGGTGGTGGTTTGGACCGTCACTATGGGCGGTGTACATGATTTGGCGCATCTAGGGGACCATGAAACGATACTTGATTGAGCCCAATTGAAATTAGGGTTATGGGCGCTAAGACAGGGGAGACCTAGCACGACGGAATGATCAGACTGAGGAAGTACGAAGAATTTTAGCTCCTCCGTGTGATCGGGGAAGGTTAACCGCAGTGGCGCTGTGATTAATTTAATAGGCGACTGGTCTAATTCACGGCCATCTAGAGCTTTAACTGGTATCGGTTGCGGAAGCTTCGACACGGGAGCTCGCAGCGTGGAAATCAAAGCAGAGGAGATGAAGTTCCCAGCCGCCCCGGAATCTACTAAAGGGAAGACAGACACAACAGCGTTACAAAAAGACACTTGTGCTTTTAAACAAAAAGGATGATGCGTGCGGGGCGGTGTGCGTGACGTTACTTTGAGTAACGGGCAGTCCTTAATCCGGTGCCCGTCCCCCCCACAGTATAGGCACAGGCCCGCTGTGACGCGCCTTCTTCTCTCCGCGATCGTGAGGCGGGAACTGCTCACGTCCATAGGCTCGGGTCGAGCTGTATCTCCCGTATCGCGAGGAGGTCTTCGAGGTGTGTCGTAGAGGCGGGGTGGTGCTGACCTGGTGGGTGGTCGCTGGCGCTGGCTGCGCAGATGCTGGTCGAGCTTAATCGCCAGGCCGATGGTTTCGTCCAGCGAGAGGTTGGCGTCCCGGCACGCCAGCTCGAGCTGGATTTCTGGCTGGAGTCCATCACGGAACCGCGCGAGCAGGCTCCGCTCGCACCAGCCGCTCTCCGCCACCATGATTCGAAATTTGATGGCGTAGTCCGCCACCGGCACATTCCCTTGCCTCAGCCGCATGAGACGCTGTTCCCCGGAATGCCCCTGGTCTGGATGGTCAAAGACCGCCTTCATAGCGTCCATAAACCTATGATACCGGGAGGTGAGCTCTCCCCCTTCGCTCCAGATGGCTGCGGCCCAATCCATGGCCGGACCTGTGAGCTGCTGAATGACGAAACGGATTCGCTGGGTGTCCGTCATGTCGGGGTAATCTGATAAGTAAAGTTCACAGGCCAGGAAAAATCGCTTACACCCCTCCGGATCGCCGGCATATCTTTCCGGGGGGGTGGCGCGCGGTGGTGAGGGGGTGGAGCTTTGCGATGTCCCAGCCGGTGCGGAGGGGTCTGGGAAAGCCAGGTGTTTTATACTATGGGCTAGGTCGCTCACCGCTCGTGCGAGCCCCTCGATCTGGACCTGTTGCTTTTCAATGTAGCGCATCGGGTTTTCATCATCCGGCAGGGGGACACCTGCTGCGTCCTGATAGGTTCGTCCATCTGTCATGTTAGCTGCTCATAAGAGGCGGACGCAAGTGCAGGTGAAAATGAGTGAGTCTTTAATTACACAAATAAATCCCCACAAACTGAAATTCCCCAAAAGTAACTCCCCTCACTGTGTCGTTTCTCGCATATGGACGAGGATGCTGAGTCCCGGGGTTATGACCCCTCTCCTGCCGTATGTTTCAGTCCTGGAACGGAGAAGCAGGCTTTGTCAGTGTTTCTAATTTTCAATACAGACACACACAAACTTTCACTCATCACAACGGTGGACGAACGGGTGGCTCCGGGGTCGGCTGGTTTATATAGGTGCACACAAAGGGGAAACACAGGTGATACTAACTACAGGTAATCAGGACTGACATATACACACAGACACACTAGGGGGAGACAAAGGCTGCGGCTCAGTAGTCCGGGGAACCGGATCTTCTCTGAGGCCGTGGTGGTCCAGATGTTACAAACTGCAATCAAGCGTTTGCGATAACTTACAACGAGCCTTTTACAGCGCTCTGGAGGAATTTTGGCCCACTCATCCTTGCAGAATTGTTGTAATTCAGCTTTATTTGAGGGTTTTCTAGCATGAACCGCCTTTTTAAGCTCATGCCACAACATCTCAATAGGATTCAGATCATGACTTTGACTAGGCCACTCCAAAGTCTTCATTTTGTTTTTCTTCAGCCATTCAGAGGTGGATTTGCTGGTGTGTTTTGGGTCATTGTCCTGCTGCAGCACCCAAGATCGCTTCAGCTTGAGTTGACGAACAGATGGCCGGACATTCTCCTTCAGGATTTTTTGGTAGACAGTAGAATTCATGGTTCCATCTATCACAGCAAGCCTTCCAGGTCCTGAAGCAGCAAAACAACCCCAGACCATCACATTACCACCACCATATTTTACTGTTGGTATGATGTTCTTTTTCTGAAATGCTGTGTTACTTTTACGCCAGATGTAACGGGACACGCACCTTCCAAAAAGTTCAACTTTTGTCTCGTCAGTCCACAAGGTATTTTCCCAAAAGTCTTGGCAATCATTGAGATTTTTTTAGCAAAATTGAGACGAGCCTTAATGTTCTTTTTGCTTTAAAGTGGTTTGCGCCTTGGAAATCTGCCATGCTGGCTGTTTTTGCCCAGTCTCTTTCTTATGGTGGAGTCGTGAACACTGACCTTAATTGAGGCAAGTGAGGCCTGCAGTTCCTTAGATGTTGTCCTGGGGTCTTTTGTGGCCTCTCGGATGAGTTGTCTCTGCGCTCCTGGGGTAATTTTGGTCTGCCGGCCACTCCTGGGAAGGTTCACCACTGTTCCATGTTTTTGCCATTTGTGGATAATGGCCCTCACTGTGGTTCACTGGAGTCCCAAAGCTTTAGAAATGGCTTTATAACCTTTATCAGACTGATAGATCTCAATTACTTTTGTTCTCATTTGTTCCTGAATTTCTTTGGATCTTGGCATGATGTCTAGCTTTTGAGGTGCTTTTGGTCTACTTCTCTGTGTCAGGTAGCTCCTGTTTAAGTGATTTCTTGATTGAAAGAGGTGTGGCAGTAATCTGGCCTGGGGGTGACTACAGAAATTGAACTCAGGTGTGATAAACCACATTTAAGTTATTTTTTAACAAGGGGGGCAATCACTTTTTCACACAGGGCCATGTAGATTTGTGGATTTTTTTCTCCCTTAATAACGTAAACCTTCATTTAAAAACTGCATTTTGTGTTCAATTATGTTATCTTTGACTAATAGTTAACGGTTTTTGATGAGCAGAAACATTTAAGTGTGACAAACATGCAAAAGAATAAGAAATCAGGAAGGGGCAAATAGTTTTTCACACCACTGTAAATGATGATTAGCAGGATCAACTACACTTATGTTACTATAGAGAACTTCAAATGCATTAAATTTGTGTCCGTGTTTTTGTACGATAGACAGATTATCATGGTAAATAACTGCGACACCTCCTCCTCTACCAGTTAGCTGAGGCTGCTGTATGTACTGTAGCTGTATCCAGGAGGACTAGCTTCATTTAAAGTTACATACTGGTCTTGTTTAATCCAGGTATCTGTTAAACAGAGTATATCAAACGCCTGATCCGTAATAATTTCATTAACAATAACTGCTTTTGATGCGAGAGATCTAATATTTAACAGGTCTAGTTTCAGATCAGAGGTGCCGGCTGCACATTCAGTGTGATCAAAAAAGCGGGGGGAAAAACGGAAAAAAGCAGAAGCCCAAATAACTAGTTGCTATTAATATTATTGTATAAACGGAAAAGCTAGATAATTTAAACACTGATACAAACACGAAACATTTGCGGCAACAATACAAAATTAAATCAGGAAACTACGTCACCAACAGGAAGCCTGGCTTATACAGTGGTGTGAAAAACTATTTGCCCCCTTCCTGATTTCTTATTCTTTTGCATGTTTGTCACACTTAAATGTTTCTGCTCATCAAAAACCGTTAACTATTAGTCAAAGATACCATAATTGAACACAAAATGCAGTTTTAAAATGAAGGTTTACATTATTAAGGGAGAAAAAAAACTCCAAATCTACATGGCCCTGTGTGAAAAAGTGATTGCCCCCCTTGTTAAAAAATAACTTAACTGTGGTTTATCACACCTGAGTTCAATTTCTGTAGTCACCCCCAGGCCTGATTACTGCCACACCTGTTTCAATCAAGAAATCACTTAAATAGGAGCTACCTGACACAGAGAAGTAGACCAAAAGCACCTCAAAAGCTAGACATCATGCCAAGATCCAAAGAAATTCAGGAACAAATGAGAACAAAAGTAATTGAGATCTATCAGTCTGGTAAAGGTTATAAAGCCATTTCTAAAGCTTCGGGACTCCAGCGAACCACAGTGAGAGCAATTATCCACAAATGGCAAAAACATGGAACAGTGGTGAACCTTCCCAGGAGTGGCCGGCCGACCAAAATTACCCCAAGAGCGCAGAGACAACTCATCCGAGAGGCCACAAAAGACCCCAGGACAACATCTAAAGAACTGCAGGCCTCACTTGCCTCAATTAAGGTCAGTGTTCACGACTCCACCATAAGAAAGAGACTGGGCAAAAACGGGCTGCATGGCAGATTTCCAAGGCGCAAACCACTTTTAAGCAAAAAGAACATTAAGGCTCGTCTCAATTTTGCTAAAAAACATCTCAATGATTGCCAAGACTTTTGGGAAAATACCTTGTGGACCGACGAGACAAAAGTTGAACTTTTTGGAAGGTGCGTGTCCCGTTACATCTGGCGTAAAAGTAACACAGCATTTCAGAAAAAGAACATCATACCAACAGTAAAATATGGTGGTGGTAGTGTGATGGTCTGGGGTTGTTTTGCTGCTTCAGGACCTGGAAGGCTTGCTGTGATAGATGGAACCATGAATTCTACTGTTTACCAAAAAAATCCTGAAGGAGAATGTCCGGCCATCTGTTCGTCAACTCAAGCTGAAGCGATCTTGGGTGCTGCAGCAGGACAATGACCCAAAACACACCAGCAAATCCACCTCTGAATGGCTGAAGGAAAACAAAATGAAGACTTTGGAGTGGCCTAGTCAAAGTCCTGACCTGAATCCTATTGCGATGTTGTGGCATGACCTTAAAAAGGCGGTTCATGCTAGAAAACCCTCAAATAAAGCTGAATTACAACAATTCTGCAAAGATGAGTGGGCCAAAATTCCTCCAGAGTGCTGTAAAAGACTCGTTGCAAGTTATCGCAAACACTTGATTGCAGTTATTGCTGCTAAGGGTGGCCCAACCAGTTATTAGGTTCAGGGGGCAATTACTTTTTCACACAGTATTTCATACTATATATATATATATATATATATATATATATATATATATATATATATATATATATATATTTTTTTTTTTTTTTTTTTTTTTTTTTTTTAAACTGAACAATATGTAATTGCATGCATGTTGAGAGGTGCAAGAGGAATGTCTTGCTTTTTCCTCTTCCAGGAAGCTCTGCAATGGCTTCAAGAGGCAGAAGGGTATTGTGAAATTATGATGGATATTGAGCACTTACTGTAGCACTTTGAACTCAAAAATCAGTGGTCATGCAAACTGAAATGCCTAATTTAAACTTCAAAGGAGAACAGTTTGGTGCAGGTTCATTATAATTGTTTTAGCAATTAGTGTCCATAATTGCTATTTTCATTGTTTCAACAAAAATCCTATCCAAAGGAAAAAAAATTCAAAGACTTCTTTGAATCCTCTTCCTCATAATATATAAATATACTGTATATGCTTAAGCCCTATCTAATCAATGGCAATGGCTCAAACCTGTCTGGATTTGTGAGAACCTTGGTCTGCGATAGTTTTGCCTGATGAGCAAAATTTTTTAAATAAATTTAACTTAATAAATGAACAAGGACTTTATATACGAGTAGTACGCATGCGCTTTGTCTGCCGAACATCACATGGTCACAACTGAGGCAATAGTTGTTCTCGCTTGCGCGCTGTGGGATTATGGGTAATCGTCTCCCATGCTCAGTCTAGGGGCGCAAGGATCACTCGTATAGTCGACATCCGTGTGCGTGTGTACTGGTTATTATACCATTGTGACAATGTGTGTGTGCACATAAAATAAGTGTCATTACAGAGGTTTCTTTTAAAGATCCAGAGTCTCTCTCTGTCACAAAGCACTGATTCCGTTAGTATGTGTGCGAGTGTCATTAGAGATGTCCCTTGTTAAAGAAGTTTCCCAACAGAACAGTGTTTCCTTAAGTGTGTGTTTGAAAGTCCTCCTACACAGTATCATGAGCTATTGATATTTATGTAAATTGCTTATTTATGTTTGTTTTTCTGGGGTACCGTTGTTTTTTCATGTGTGGTCTGCTTTGCAGGAGTTGCCACTCTTTGTGATCTGAGTGTATCGCAATTGATGTTGCGTTGCGCACCGGCGTGATGTGAGCAGCTTTGTTTTCGTCACAGGGGGTGGGGGCTTTTACAGGTAGGACGAAGTGCTTGATCAGTAGTAGTGTAGTGGTGTATAAATATTCACTAAATAGGGGCAGCCTTTTGCAAAGTGAGAGTAAAGTAAACGTCAATAATAGTGCCGCAGAAATACAACAAAACAGAAAGATACTGTATACTTGCGTAATAAGTGTTGCCTTTTGCGATGTTGTTTTGTGTCATTGTTATGACTGTTTATGCTCTACTTACAATTAAAAACTTACAGTCGTTGTGCAAAATGTCCCTTTGCGCCACCTGGCTGTCATTTCACTAATTGCTTTGAAATGTGACTGATTTATTTTGGCCACTGACGTTTTGCAGCGACAGTGAGCATGGCAGTAATAGGTATTCTGGTTGACTACCTAGTGTATTATAGTACTCCCGGTTCACAAAACAGGTGATTTGACTCATAGTTCTAGCCTACCTGGCTGAATAGTTTTGCTAATTAGAATCAGCCGGTTTAGTTGTTGAATTTCACTTTTGTTTAAATACTTTTGTACCCCACTGTATATGATGTTAGCACTGTGTGCATGCTGAAAAGTTTATGATCTTTTCTCTGTGTGTGTGTGTGTGGTGGTGGAGTTGGAGTATACAGACATGGTGACCATGTCTGTATACCTAAATGCATTGTGTTGTTGACATGTGAATGGCTGATGAGATATTTGTGTTAACAAATTTATACAATTAGCCCACATTTAAATACTTACAGTTACACTTACTCAATGAATAAATAAACGAGTGAAAATCATGGGAAAGCCTCATTGCTTAAACAG
The DNA here is from genome assembly GCA_030522415.1 of Channallabes apus. Classification (NCBI taxonomy): domain Eukaryota; kingdom Metazoa; phylum Chordata; class Actinopteri; order Siluriformes; family Clariidae; genus Channallabes; species Channallabes apus. The sequence continues at coordinate 20,222,836 of CM060117.1, read as the reverse complement.
CCAGAACAATAAACTAGGAACATTGGTATTTAGGGATACAAAAGACACAAATATTTCCCTACCTTTCAATGTTAATCTATACTTTTATTTTCACAAATAAAAGTATTCCACTATAACAGGTGCAAGATTATTATGGACATGGACAAAGGACGGACATGGCACAAACCTAAGCAATTAATTCTGTGGTAAGATGGACCATTTTAGCATTCTTAATCATCTTTAAAAAGCCCTTTGTAAAAATGTTTCCTATTAAGACCCTTTAATTTTATGTATGTCTCAGATTAATGTGCCACATGTCCCAATTCATTCCAATCCTTCTCACACTCTCTCCCTCCCTAAATCCATTCCTTATTCAGTTGCATTGTGCTTCCAATGTATAGTGATTATTATTATTTCCCCTCCTTCTTTTAGGAGTTACCATGGTGTCTGTGCATGAGGGTGGTCCTGACTTGCTCTTTTAGCAAGAAGCACAAAAAGCAAAGCCCTGAAAGAGAGGAGCAGAGGAGTACAAAAAAGATTGATGGGAAATAACAGAGTGGAGTGGGTGCAAGGGGTGAGGGTGAGGGGGGGGGGATGAGAGGTTGTCCAAATGGGGGGTCACTAATTTGCACAGTGCCTCTCTTTTGGAAAAAGCAGTTAGTAGAGGGTGTCCTGTTTGTCTGTAGGGGCTCTCACTGTGTGCTGAGAACATTTATGGGTGATTTAGTATTCAACAATGCTATCATAAAACAGCAGGGAAGAGATATGTAGAAGACTCTGTTGTGCACAGAGGCAAGTTACGCTATCTTACATTCAGTGTCTTTTACAACTTAAATTTCACTCCAGTCGTCACTTCCTTGGAAAATTACTTGAAGGGTCATTGTGTGCAAAAATAGTGGTGGTAGTTCTTCAAGGTTTCTTAATAAAATATTTATAATCAGGTAATACATACAGTAGGTTACTACGTAAAATTTATTAACCTTTGTCAATACTTTATACTAAAAGCAAATTTCAGGCTGCCAAAAATAAATTATCCAAAAAAGGGATCACATTAACAGATAAATAGACTAAAACATCTAACTTGGCAAAACTGTTTTCACGCCCCCCAAAAATACTGTTGGATACTATGTTTAGTAGAATACAAGCCTAAATATGCAGTTTATGTATGCAGAAAAAAACTTAAAAATTAAAATGCATATGAATAATTGATGGGACAGTTGTGCAGTGAATTTGCATTGTTTGTATTACAGTGAAGCTACATTTATCTACATATATCTTACAATAGAGTAATGTACAATTGATAACCAAAACAGTATTTGCAGCTGGCATTACAGCACACGTGCTAAATCTATTATCTAACTAGCAGTATAAAATTGATGTACACCTAAAGCACACAAACACATACATGGTATTCAATGTATACATAAATGAAAACTAAATTTTAAAATTTGGTTACATTGCTATAGTTTCCTTTTTTTCTCCTACCAAATTTGATCCTGCTTAGAGCGCTTTTTTTCATCTGCCTGTAAAGATAATTGGAATCAATTCCATTTTGCTTAGGTGTGTGTATGTCACAGTGATTGGGGGAAAGCCAGAAATTGTTGAAGTCAACCAGATTTTACAGCGACAGTATGCATAATTGGTATGTGGTGCACCAAGTCTAGAACCTTAAGAGATCTTTGGAATGGCGTCATGACTTGGACAGGTGTGTGTGTGCGCATCTGCTAAAGTATATGCATGTATGTGAGAAGGGAGTAGAATCTGTCATGTTATCTGTTTAACACATCTTAATTTCCAACGTTTGCCTCTTCTTGTCATTTCCATATTTGCATCTTTACTTTCCTGCTTTTCTGTGTCATGTTTGACAGTATTGAATAGAAAATGCATATTCTCAGTCAGAGGTTGGTCTTCCGATGATGTTCTCAGATGTCCTCGCTATCTGCTGTAGGATTCTGTGCTCTTGACAGTCTCCACAGAGGAGCCGTCAATGTTGAGCAGAGAGTGACCTCTGCTCAACATTGATGTTCCCGATCCGCACTGACTGGGGCCTTTTGGTCAGAAATTCCAGGATCCAGTTTCAGAGGGAGTTCAGGCCCAACAAGCTCAGCTTCCCGATCAGGTGTTTGGGATGATTGAATTGAACGCTGAACTGAAATCTATGTACAGCATTGTCTCCGTGAAAACAAAGACGCAGCAGTCCCTAAACTCACGTTATGTAGTCTGTTGGAGTCGGATGAAGTCCAGTTTATTTTCTAGGGTGCAGACATTTGATAAGATGATGGACGTAAGAGCCGGCCGGCTAGAGTTTGTCTGTCCTCTCTCCTCCTTTTTTTTCACCAAAAAATACCATGCAACCAGTTTCCTTTCCTCAATAAAGCAAATGTCGGTCAGTTTTCATTCATTCATTCATTCATTTTCTATACCGCTTAATCCTGTGTTCAGGGTCGCGGGGGACCTGGAGCCTATCCCAGGAGACTTCGGGCACTAGGCGGGGTACACCCTGGACAGGGTGCCAATCCATCACAGGGCACACACACTCACACACTACGGGCAATTTACTGTAGGAACGCCAATTAGCCTAACCTGCATATCTTTGGACTGTGGGAGGAAACCGGAGTACCCGGAGGAAACCCACCAAGCACGGGGAGAACATGCAAACTCCATGCACACAGAGACGGGAATCGAACCCAGACCCTGGAGGTGCAAGGCGACAGTGCTAACCACTACACCACCGCGCCGCCGTCGGTCAGTTTTGTATAACTTATTCCATTTGTATGCACTTTACTGTACATTCATTTTATGCTTGCCCCACAGAAAGCAACTTCAAACTACATACTTCCAATAATATTATAGTACCTTTTTCTCAGATATCTTGAAGCATTGCTCATAACACGTACTAAAATATGTCTGCCCAGCAAGCAGTTCTTCTACACTATAGACATATTTGTCACTTTCAATAATAAGTCTAGTCCTGATTGATGTGCACAGACATTTTGAGGGGCTGTTGCTCTAAACTGAAAGAAGACTACATTCCTGATTTTGCATCTTGAGCTTAATGCTGCCACCCATCAATTTGATTGTAATAGGCGTGTACAGTAAATGCAGGGATCGATTTGAAGGGGGGTGCAGGAGGATGGCATTCCCCCTGTTGGAAAAAATGACAAAAAACATTCCCTCTGTAAAACCAGCATCCCCCTTACCATCCCCTTTAGATTAATAATGCTGTGTATTACTGTATGTAAATTTGTCATGATAATGAAATATTAAAACTCTATACGTATGATCATCTATGAACAGTGGTTAGCCAATCAGAATTCAATGTTGTAACGCGATGTTCACAAGCTCACGCATTTTCACAATGGTCAAGAGAACAGTTCAAGCATGGCTTTTGACGTATTTTTAAAAAAAAGGGAACCGAGAGTATGCTACATACACAAAAATAATTTCAGCGGAGACGTGATAAAAACGAAGGATTCTGTTTAATACGGGAGTTTTCGGATTGCCTGACCGGTTTAATGATAAAAGATGCTTTCTCTACCCAATTTGTGTAATTTAATTCTCAATTTAAAGAATAGGTTTTGTTTTTCATTAGACTTGGTGGTTTCACCTAAAGTACATGCTTGAGTGCAAAAGGGTAAAAAATAGATTTTTACATGCCATAATAGTAATTTGATGATTTGTACTGTATGCTTACAATAATTTGTATGGTTAGTTGTAGGACGGTAAATTTGGTCTAACGACATTGGCCAAAATAAATAACTACTGTACTTGACCACATTATCCCCCTTGAATTGTTTTTAAAATTCAACCACTGTGTAACTGTATGGTGATCATTTCGTTTCAACGTTGCACCAGGGTCCTTTTTTAGTTACTTGTTTTAGACTGTAGCAAAAGTGAAACCACAATATCCAAACTTTAAAAAAAAATTTCTTCATGTTTGATCAATTATATAATTTAATTGATGTTTTGCTTATTTAAATGGATATTTGGTTTATTAGTCTATGTATTTAATTTAATTAATCAGTAAATTTTTATTCAGAATTGATTCACACTTTTTGAACTATTTAAACAAACTTTCAAATGTTAAATTCTCTAAAAGTGAAGAATTCTTAAATCGAAATCTAATTCTTAAATGTAAAATTATATATATATATATATATATATATATATATATATATATATATATATATATATATATATATATATATATATATATAACTGTGGTAGGACCTCTGGTCAACATTCACAAACTACAGCCAGTTAGCCTCACCAACTCACCAAGCACAGGGACAACATACAAACCCCATGCACACAGACTCTGTGGCAGGAATCAACCTGAAGGTGCTAGGTGATGGTGCTAACTATGTGGTATAGTGCCGCTATAACACAAAATTCAAACTTCTTCCCTCTACCATGTTTTGTGAGAGAATCTCATCATCATCTATATTTAAGTTTGTAAGAAAAACAGACAATCTATTTGTATTAGACATAACCTTTTAAAAATATCAACAATACAAGTTAGATAGTAAATCATTATTAAATCATTATTTACTTAATTAGATACTTGTAGTAGTTTTAATACATCAAAACCGGTAAGAAATTTTAGCAGCTTGAAACAAATTAGACGATACACATTAGTGCTGTTGAACTGAATTAAATCGAAAATCCCTCAATTTGCTTCGGACCAACATTACAGCTCTAGTATGCACTGTATAAACTTTTTAAAGTACATTTGGCAAAATCATATTAACTGGAAATGTATTACACTTCACTTATCATCTGATAAGACTTGTGATTATATATCATCAATCATATATTTGATTGTATTCATCTGGTATCTCCATTAATGCATAACACAGAATATCTGAATTACAGATGTGGCCGTTTAGAATGCGCGTGCTTTCCCGCGAGATCCCGCAATTTAGCACGCGGCTTCCCGCGACTTGCAGCAAGCAACATTCAGGAATTTAAATAAAGAATTGTTTATAAAACATAAATATATTCTTATAAAACAATATTGTTTCCAATGCTGAAGCAAACATGAATTTTATTTTGTTTTACAACAGATCTTTCATGATGAATGTGTGTATATGTGCTGACAAAGCACTCTATACGCGTGCAATGTCTCCCCTGCATGCTCAACAGCTCGATTCTGCGCGTGCAGTATCTTCCCTGCTCGCTCAACGTGTTCTCCACGCGCGCTCGACTTCTCGATTCTGTGCGCGCTCGACTCTGCTTGCACGCGCGTGCAACATTTATTTTCTGTGTGCGCTCGCTCAACATTGTCCAGCGTTACAACACTGTCACAAAACCAGCCAATCACAGACATCCACACACTACTTCTGATAGAGAAGGAACAGCCAATCAGCTGGCAATATCGACTGCATGACGCATACTATAATTTGTATAGTGCTTTTAAAACGTCTCAAAGTAGCTTTACAAAATCAAAAGAAAATTATAAGAAATTAAAATTATATTATTATATATAATTATCTACAAATGAAAAGAAATTATATAAGGGAAGCAATGTAAATAAAGTTGTATTTATTTATAAATATTATAAACAAATATTATAGTATTCATTTTTTATTTAATAAGTATTAGTATATACCAGTTTCGTTTGTCCATTGTGTGTTTTTATTTACTTATCTAATTATCCATGTGGATGCGGTCATGTTATTTCACTAGTTTTGACGCGTAGCTTTGGTTTGATTATTTACTCACAAAAATGGAAGTCAGATGATTTCTTTGTCCTTGGTATTTTATTTTCAGCATCAAAGATTCAACACTTCATACAGTCGTCTTGAGTAAATCCACTGTGGTTACAACACCTGTTGCTGTATCAAAACGGTTCTAGATTGCTTGAGCTTATAACAACACATTTGTTATATCTAGATGATTGCGGTTAGCTTACGGTTACAACAGCCTAGTTGCTGTATCTTATAAAGTACATTCATAGCTTACGGTCAAAAGCTTGTGTTCTCCGAAGCTTCCGTATCCAAACTGAAACTATTTTACTATGCAATAGTCATGCAAATTCACATAACAGTGGAGTGACATCACAGACCAACCTACGACAGTCAAAATGAATGCTTAACTAACAGACATAACAATAAATGCTTAAATGACCAATAGAATGCTTAGTGCTTAGCTAATTAATAGAATAAGATAGAATAAAATAAATGAAATAAAATAAAATTAACACAACAAATAATTCTGCAGATCCATCTTACATAACAAATGTGATATGGCTCTTACATTCCAGCCCCTAATTGACAGGCAGGAAGAATGACAATTACATTTTTGTGTTTTTTTTTTTTTTGCGTAGCGACATGAAATTAAACATTCTTAATCTTCCAAAACGTTTCAAATCTTTTAAGTGTATAATATTTATCTCAGGTGTTTATATTTGCGTATCAAATAAATTTTTATAACAGATTATGACACATTTAACAGTCCGTTTCACATATGAGGCACAGCTTGTCAATGGGTCTTTCCAGAGTGTTGCTCTTAGTTTTGACTAACACACGTCTCACAAGTCCCCCTTTGTCGGGGAACACTTTCGTGATCCATCCGATGACCCATGAATTTCTTGGAGAAGACTCATCAATTATTAAAACTATGTCTCCGGTCGAGAGGTTTTTTTCTCTCTTGAAACCATTTTTGACGTTCCTGAAGCAAGGGCAGGTATTCACGCACCCATCGCTTCCAGAACAGGTCTGCCAGATACTGAATCTGCTTCCACCTGCGACATGCGTAGATGTCTTCCTTCTTAAAAGGCCCAGAAGGCATGTTTGGCTGTTTTTTCATTAGCAGCAGGTGGTTGTGTGTCAGGGGTTCTAGACCTGTGGGGTCTTCCGAGACGATATTGAGGGGTCGGTTATTCATTATCGCTTCCACTTCACACATGAATGTAGGCAAACTCTCATCAGTTAATGTTTGTTCTTTCAGTACTGATCTCAAGATTTTCCTAACTGATCTGATCTGCCTTTCCCATATTCCACCAAAGTGAGAACCAGAAGGTGGATTAAATGTCCACTGTATGCTCTTTTGCTTAAGGAAGCTTTCAATTTGTGCCTGGTTCCACTGCTGGATTGCCTCGCGCAGTTCGGTCTCTGCGCCTGTAAGGTTCGTTCCATTGTCACTTCTCATACTTGACACCTGACCTCTCCTGCTAAACAAAGCGGCAAATGGTGTTCACGCAAGAGTCTGTGTCAAGTGAATGAGCAATTTCAATGTGCCTGGCTCTTGTGGTCAGACAAGTGAAAAGTACGCCATATCTTTTAACGTTACTTCTGCCACGTTTGACCTCGAAGGGTCCGAAATAATCTACTCCCACTTTAGTAAAGGGTGGGTGATCTGGTGTTATTCTATCACTTGGCAGTTCTGACAGTTTTTGTTCACCTGTTTTAGCTCTAGACTTTCTGCATATCACACACCTGGAGAGAAAAGTCTTACAAGTGAGTTACCGGTCGGAATCCAGTAAATTTCTTGCTTAAAATTTTGTCTCTGGGTGAACTTAATGATTTCGTTTTCTGCTCTTGTTACTGATGTCGCCTTTAAGACTGCGCATGTTTTCCTGTGAGAGGCCGCAATTTAGCGCGCGCCGTGCCATGACTTGCCGGAGGCAACATTCAGGAATTTAAAATAAATGTGTTGTGCTTCACTGAATATCTGCCAGATGGCGCATGGAAGGACTTTATCTAAAAGCCGGACCAAGTACAAATGAATTGTGTATAAGGCTAACCGTTAACCTAAAACAATATTGTTTCCAATGCTATAGCAAACATGACTTTTATTTTGTTTTACAACAGATATTTCAAAATGAACGTGTGTATATGTGCTTTATGTTATTTTCATAATGATGAAATGAGATGCCCAAATTCGTGCTTTAAAAGTTTCTTATATAGTTTTTGTAATGTCTTAACAGGTACAAAATAATGAAAGACATGGCCATGCCGCGGTTTAAATGGTCTTGAAATTAATTAAATTTCCTGATAGTAGGCTATCTGATCGTGTTAACTATGCGAATGTCCTGATTCGTGAATATGCCAACATATCTTATTTAAAATGTAAAAATGTGTCGCCATCATCAGAAGACATGAATTAACAATGTGTATGTGTTTGTACGTGCATATATTATATAAGTAAGTGTTTGTGTGCGTGTCTCATATGTAACATTCATATAAAATGCAATTCGTGATAAGTGTATGTTGTTAAAGTATTTGTGGATATGTATGTAACGACGCGGCTCGCGCGAGGGCGGAGCCGCGCATAAACTGTTCAGAACGGGCCGGGTCGTGATACCACGACACTCTGTGTGATCATTCGGTTGCACCAGTAAAAGGTGTCAGTGCCAAAGACAAAGCGCGCTGGAGAAGACACAAGCAAAGCCCAAGCCTCAGTCTGTCTAAGACGCTGGAGAGAGAGTGGGGGAGAGCAACACGCATCAGTTTAGCGCGCGCTCTCGGGTTAAAGTGCACAAAGCACAAACTCTACTCTCTCTCTTCCTATTAATCCTCAGTAAAGCCATAAGTCCCGAGAGCATCTTTAGTTTTTTGTTTTAGTTTCCAGAATCCCGTCCGTTCTCGCATAGACGGCGGAGCTCTGGTTATTTTGTGTTTTCAGTTTTCTTTTGAAAAAAGATTCATTACAAAACAATGAAAGACATGACAATGCTTCAGTTTAAATGGTCTTGAAATTAATTTAATTTCCTGATAGTAGGCTATCTGATAGTGTTAACTATGCGAATGTCCTGATTCGTGAATATGCCAACATATATTATTTAAAACGAAAAAATGTGTCGCCATCATCAGAAGACATGAATGAACAATATGTGCAGGGCCGTGCAGAGACGTTTAGAGGGGCGGGTGCTCAAAGTTAAAAAAGATAGAACATGCTGAATAACAACAACTCACATTCATAACGAATCTAATATGGAATTGCATCATACTGTATGACTGTCATCAGGTCGGGACAATGCAAAGCAAATGTAGCCTATGTTTTACCTGATGGCGTACAATGTTGCTGTTGATTATTATATTATTAGTAATATAATAGTAATAGCATTTTATCTAATAGTAATCGTAATAGCATTTTATCTAATTTAAAATATAAACCTAATATTATCTGTTACTTAATATATTTTCTTTAAAAACTGTTTTTTTATATCATAAATATAATAATCCATAATTATGTGGATATCCATATTAGATGGCTTTTAGTGAAATAAAACTGTAACTTACTTTAAAACTAAACGTTCCCTAAAACGGTGGACAGAGCTACAGACCCCCCTGTAACCCCCTTACCCAGTTAGCTAGTAGTTAAGGCCACCACTACAGTGGTTACAAAATCGGAGCGTCGTATTTAGCGTCGCCGCCGCATTACGGCATGTGCATTTGCTGTGCATTTGCTGGCTTTTACCACTGAGTGGCGCTATATAACTACAGACTGACGCCTCATGCCTTACTTCATTCTCTGCCTCACTAATGAGACGCGTCCCATTAAATAATACACGTAGTAGCCGATAACATCAAGTGAAACACTGTAGTTGACCGAATTCATAATCACAGTACTATAATTACAGTACAAATGTAGAATTCAAATTAAATCAAATCTTATTAAGATCAAATTTAAGCACAATGAATATTAACACAGTGAGCCTTTAGATTTTAACAGGTGTAATTAGAAAATAAGTGTGTAGGGTTTTATTTAAATATAATTTTCTAAACCAATAAGATCAAATAACACCAAGTTATTATTATAACAGGCTTACTTCGTCACTTATCAAAGAAGTACACTTGCTTTCAAAGAAGTCGAGTGGCTTATTAACGTCTCTGGGGTGCATTGTTTCTAAGTGTAGTGGTTAGAACGCTTGACCAGAGATCTGCAAAGCCCCGCTTCGAATCCCGAGTGATGATGAACTTGTTTTATTTTAAAACTAAATAAAATGTTTTAAGTGCGCATAAGATAGAATCTTATAAAGGCTATGTAGACTTATATAGTTTTATTACTTTTGCACATTAATCTGAGTCCTCATCTGTTAGATCTGTTTAGTTTTTTTTTCCAGCCGGCAGAAATGCGCGGCTCCATCTCTTTCCCGCCTATTCAGGGAGCCTACGGAGTGAGCGATTAACCATAGTCGAATCGATTGGTGTGCTCCCAACTCACGTTACTCGTGAGCCGGCGTATTCTTGCCGGCTGGTGATAATTAACGTTAATATGATCTCGGGCTTGCTCACGATGCTCAACATCTATAAAAATAGCAAAGTATTGGGTATAGAGTGATAAAAAAAAACTATCTAACGCATGTTAGAAAACATCATTTCCTGCATTTTTTTTCTGCTTCAAGAGTCAGTCTGTTCTGAGACAGTGACAGGGATTAAAGTTCTCCGTCGTTACGACGGATTTCCGTTAATTGTAGCGAGTCATCGACGGATTTCCGTCAATCACACTGTTCCGCCTGTCCTTAATGTTTAAAATTCACTTTTCATAATTTTAATGCTGTGTATATATAGGCTTACATGGGTCTTAAATTAAGGAAAGACAAAGTGTATTCAGCCTGCTGAGGAGGATGTGATCAAAGCCTGGAGTGGAGCGAATGCACGTTCCTCGATCCAAGCTCGTGGTCGATAGCAGGTAAGTGGTCGGCAACGGGAAATAGCAGCAGTCAGAATCCGAAGAGGCGAGAGACAAAGACGTAGTCGGTGAGGCAAAAACAAGGTCGATATCATGAAAAGCTGAGACGAAAATAACGCTGGTAAATTGGGCTGGTAAGGCACTCAATAAACTGGCGATGTGGTGGTGTCATGGCGAGGTTTATATAGGCATGATGGGTGATTTTTTTTATTTTTTTTATTTTTTTTAATTTTATAGAACTTTATTAATCCCAGAGGGAAATTGCTCAATTTTCACATATCCCAATTAGGAAACTGGGGTCAGAGTGCAGGGTCAGCCAGCTTATGGAGCAGCGCCCCTGGAGCAGATAGGGTTAAGGGCCTTGCTCAAGGGCTCAACAGTGGCAACTTGGCGATGCTGGGGTTCGAACCCCCGACCTTCCGATCAGTAACCCAGTAACCCACAGCCTTAACCGACTGAGCCACCACTGCCCCTGATCACTGATGGAGTACAGGTGTGTGGAGAATGAGGCGGTCAGATGAAAGAGGTGGTTGGGAAAGTGGAACGGGAGTTCTCAGGTGATCATGGTGGGGCTGTGGCTTGACGTGTCATGACAGTACCCTCCCCCCTATGAACGCCCCCAGGCGTTCTTGTGGGTGCCTCAGGGTGTAGTCTGTGGAAGTCGGTGATTAGGGAACGGTCTAGGATGAATCTAGCAGGTACCCAACTTCTTTCTTCGGGGCCGTAGCCCTCCCAGTCTACTAAGTACTGGAGGCCACGTCCGCGGCGGCGAGACTTGAGGAGTCTGCGGACCGTAAAGGCTTCGCCCCCCTATATTAATCGGGGGGGTGGGGGAGGCTGAGGTGGTGTAGATAGTGGGCAAGAGACCAGGCGGCGAATCTGGGAGACATGGAAGGTGGGGTTAATTCGACGCATGGAGAGGGGTAGAGAGAGTCGGACAGAACATGGGTTGATGACGCGGTTGATCGTGAAGGGGCCGACGAACCTTGGAGAGAGCTTTCTTGACGTGGTTTTAAGGGGAAGGTCGCGTGTGGATAGCATGACCCTCTGACCGATGCGATACCGGGGAGCTGATGACCTGTGACGGTTAGCCTGACACTGGAAGGTGCTTACAGTGCGTAGCAGCTGATTGCGGGCCCGTTGCCAAGTCCTCTTGCAGCGACGAACAAAAGCTAGGGCTGATGGAACAGCTACCTCCTCTTCTTGGGCCGGAAAGAGGGGGGTTGATAACCCAGACAGCAGTGGAAAGGAGACATGCCTGTGGAGGAAGTAGGGAGCGTGTTGTGGGCATACTCCACCCAGGGGAGGAAGCGGCTCCAGGAGGATGGGTCCCGAGAGGCCATGCACCTTAGGGCTTTCTCCAATTCCTGGTTCATCCGTTCTGTTTGGCCGTTAGTTTGGGGGTGAAAACCAGATGAGAGACTGGGGGTGGCACCGACGAGGTTGCAGAAGGCCTTCCAGAACTGGGCAGAGAACTGGGGTTCCCTGTCTGAAACAATGTCGATGGGGAGTCCGTGAAGTCGAAAGACATGGTTGACCAGGAGCTCAGCTGTTTCTTTGGCGGACGGAAGTTTGGGTAGTGGAATGAAATGAGCTGCCTTGGAAAAGCGATCTACAACAGTTAAGATACAGGTGTTATCTTGTGATGGTGGTAGTCCGGTGACGAAATCGACGGAGATGTGGGACCAGGGGCGGTGAGGGATGGGGAGGGGTCTGAGTAGACCCTCAGGGGGTCGGTTAGAGTTCTTGTTCCTGGAACAGATGTCACAAGAAGCTACAAAGTCCTTGACGTCCTGCTTGAACGTGGGCCACCAGAAGCGTTGGTGTAGGAGGAAGAAGGTGCGTGTCACCCCAGGGTGGCACGCCAACCTGGAACTATGGGCCCAGTCCAACACCTGTGAACGCACGGAGGCGGGAACGAAGAGTTTGTTGGGGGGGACAGCGCTTGGGCCTGGTTCTCGTTTGAGGGACTGCTGGACGAGGTGCTCCACGTCAAGTCGGGTTGCTGCCACGAGGCAATGAGGGGGAAGGATTGTCTCCGGTATCATCGTGTCATGGGGAGTTGAAAACTGTCGGGAGAGGGCATCAGGCTTGACATTCTTGGAACCTGGGCGGTAAGACAACGTAAAATGAAAGCGGGAGAAGAACAGTGACCATCGTGCCTGACGTGAGTTCAGTCTCTTTGCCGTCTTTAGGTATTCAAGGTTCCGGTGGTCGGTCCAGACAAGGAAGGGGTGTTCTGCACCCTCCAACCAATGTCTCCACTCCTCGAGTGCCAGTTTGACCGCCAAAAGTTCACGATCTCCAATGCCGTAGTTGCGTTCTGGGGGTGTGAGACGGCGGGAGAAAAAGGAGCAGGGGTGGAGCTTGTTATCCTCCGGAGATCTCTGTGACAGGACGGCCCCTACTCCCGTCTCGGATGCGTCTACCTCCACGACAAACTGGAGAGAAGGGTCTGGAAACTTGACAACTGGGGCTGTGGTGAAGCGGCGCTTAAGTTCCTTGAAGGCCTTATCGGCCAGAGGGTTCCATTGGAACGAGACCTTTGATGAAGTGAGTGTAGTAAGTGGGGCCGCCACCGTGCTATAACTTCGAATGAAGCGCCGATAGAAGTTAGCGAACCCCAGGAACCGTTGAAGTTCACGCCTTGAGGACGGTGATGGCCAGTCGGTGACCGCCTTGACCTTGGTGGGGTCCATTTGGATGCCCATAGGGGAGATGGAGTAACCCAAAAATGAGGTGGAGGTACAGTGGAACTCACACTTCTCTGCTTTGACATATAGCTTGTTCTCCAACAGGCGCTGCAAGACCTGGCGTACGTGACATTTGTGTTCCCTGGTAGAGCGTGAAAATATTAGGATGTCATCCAGATACGCGAAGACGAATACGTTGAGAAAATCCCTAAGGACGTCATTAATGAGAGCCTGGAAGACGGCCGGTGCATTGGTTAAGCCAAATGGAACTACGAGATATTCGTAATGGCCAGTAGGGGTGTTAAAGGCAGTCTTCCACTCGTCACCTTCTCGTATCCTGACCAGGTGATAGGCGTTCCGTAGATCTAGTTTGGTGAAGACGCGGGCATTCTGGAGGAGTTCAAAGGCGGATGATATCAGTGGAAGGGGGTAGCGGTTCTTTATCGTGATCTCATTAAGCCCTCTATAATCTATGCAAGGCCTGAGGGACTTGTCCTTCTTTTCAACGAAGAAGAATCCCGCCCCCGCCGGTGAAGATGATGGGCGGATAATCCCTGCCGCAAGTGATTCATTGATGTACTGTTCCATTGCCTCTCTCTCTGGGCGAGAGAGGGAGTAGAGTCGCCCCTTGGGTGGGGAGGAGCCAGGGAGGAGGTCAATCGCACAGTCATAGGGGCGGTGAGGTGGTAAGGATATAGCACGTGATTTACTGAACACCTGTCGTAGGTCGTGATATTCGGGGGGAACCTTGGTTAAGTCGGGGATCTCCTCTTCTGACGCAGGTGGGGTCCGTCCTGTGGGAGCTGAGCAAAGACATGAGGAGAGGCAGGTGGGACTCCAATCAAGGATGCTTCTCTTATTCCAATCGATGTGGGGGTTATGAAGCCTTAGCCACGGTAGCCCCAGCACAATGGGTGCATGAGCGTTTTGGATAGTCAGAAAAGTAATGGTTTCAGTGTGGTTACCTGAAAACTGTAGGGTAACGGGGGTGGTGCGATGAGTAATGGGAGTTAGTCTACTACCATCAAGGGCCTGAACAGTGAAAGGTTGGCGCAGGGGTGTGAGGGGAATTAGAAACTCGGAAGTGCAGAGCAGCAGCAGGAGCGCGCCGAGGCGAGAGCCGGTGTGTGACGTTTGCCTTGCAGGAATGCGGAAGTGCTGAGCAGCAGCAGCAGCGCGCCGAGGCGAGAGCCGGTGTGTGACGTTTGCCTTGCAGGAATGCGGAAGTGCTGAGCAGCAGCAGCAGCGTGCCGAGGCGAGAGCCGGTGTGTGACGTTTGCCTTGCAGGAATGCGGAAGTGCTGAGCAGCAGCAGCGCGCCTGAGGCGAGAGCCGGTGTGTGACAGCAGTATTGCGGAGAGGCGCGAGCGTGCAGCGCCGGAAGAGAGAGAGCACCCCGTGAGCTGGTTGAGGCGAGCAGCGTGAGCTCGAAGAGGAGCGCGGAGGAATCGTGGTCGTTGAGCAGGCGAGGGTCAAAGCCGGGTAGTAGAGGGTCAGTCCGTGATCCAAGCTCGTGGTCGATAGCAGGTAAGTGGTCGGCAACGGGAAATAGCAGCAGTCAGAATCCGAAGAGGCGAGAGACAAAGACGTAGTCGGTGAGGCAAAAACAAGGTCGATATCATGAAAAGCTGAGACGAAAATAACGCTGGTAAATTGGGCTGGTAAGGCACTCAATAAACTGGCGATGTGGTGGTGTCATGGCGAGGTTTATATAGGCATGATGGGTGATCACTGATGGAGTACAGGTGTGTGGAGAATGAGGCGGTCAGATGAAAGAAGTGGTTGGGAAAGTGGAACGGGAGTTCTCAGGTGATCATGGTGGGGCTGTGGCTTGACGTGTCATGACACTAACAGTACACATGCTCCCTGTCTGCTGCGACAAGAACCACAACGGAGATTCACACATTTGTGGCCGACCGTGTGCGCGATGTAAAAGTGCGCCTATGTTCTTTCATAGCGGAGCATGACCTGTCGCTCACAGTCTCACAACCACTAGTTAATTTAATGCAATCAGTTGTCAAAGACAAGAGTGCACTTTCAAGATTGTCTATGTCTAATGCACATGCTATACTACTTGCACACATGGCATTGCTGCTTACTGGAAATCCGATTTGTCATCTAAGCTGAAAACGAAGATGTTTTCTTTAAGATACATAAAACATGCACTGAAAAAGCACTTTTTGGAATTTAATGGTGGTGCTATTACTTTTTTCTGTTAATTATTAAGAGTTTCACAAAACATTGTTTGGTGTTATAAGATAAATAAAAACATGCACTGAAAAGATATGTGGTAGATGGTTGATTATTTGTCAAGGTATTTTTTTTTCAAAGATTACAAATAGCTTTTAAAATATGCAAACTGGCAATATTAAAGCGGTTTAATCTCCCCTAAAGCTATTGGTCTCGACTATTTAAATAAAGTGTTTGTTAAAGAAATATGGCTTGGCCTGAAAAAAGTTCAGTCAGAAGACTTTTTTTTCACTTTAATCCCTGCAGTGAGAGTAGAGGAAGGGGCAGATTCAGAACCAGGGAGGAAGCCGGAGACAGCAGAACAAAGAGATGATATTGCCAGCACCAGCACAGGGAGCACAGTTTTTAGTTTAGATCTCATGTTTACATTTTATTGTATGTTGATGGCTTGACTGTAAACAACATAAACAATGCAATAAATTTATAAAAATATATATTTGTTCCCCCTGCTGTTAAATGAAATTTGCGTTATTTTACGTTAACGTTACGTTATTACATTATTAACGTCGACAGAATAAAGTAAAGTTTTATTTCTGGAATTGATGCACGGGCTTCATCTTAGGCTTTTTTTTTTCTTTCGGTTCTTTCGTTTCTCAGCGCCGGACTGTTGATGTCTCTTTCCAGGACCAGGCATATCGTTCAATTATTATAATTCTTTTGGCCAAATACTGTAAGCAGACGTAACAGAGGTGAGGGCGCGCGCGTCATCAAGTGTGCTTAGCCGACTCTGCGTTCACCGTAAACTTCAATATAGACGTTTATATTTTTGTTTATTTGTATATGTATGTTATTAATATAATTTTTTTAGAGATTGTGTGTGCATGCGAGAGTTTGTGTTGATAAGTTTATGTGGATAAGTTGATAAGTGTATGTTGTCAAAGTATTTGTGGACATATAATTAGGGAAATTTTTTTTAAATTAAGGATGTCTTGAAACATAATGCAGTAACTCTACAGTATTTATTTGAACACGGTAAAGGTGTTAATGTTTCGTACATTCCTTAATTTGTCCTTTCGGTTTGTGTTTTATGTTTCACTGTTTTCAATATACTGTACATACTGTAAAACGTATGGACAACAATGTTCCGGAAGCATTATTAAATATTCAATAAGGCACACACACAATTTAGTTGCAATAAAGTTTTATTAAATATATAATAAAGCAGGCAGTACTGTATATGGCAAATGGTCACTCAAAATCTTTACAAAAGCAAGAGTATTCATTAATAATTTTTTTTTAGAAAAGAGAAAACTCAATCTTTTCTTTCTAAGAAGTTCGTTAATTATGTCTCTTATTTGCTTGTTGTTGTGGGCTGTGGGGTGGAATTTCCTAGCAACAGCATCGGAAAGTGCTTGAAGCAGAATTACCCCATCAGCGAAACCGGTTTGATAACTTTCACACCAAGGATAGGTGAGAAGGGGGATTACAGTAACGGTTTCTGTGGGACTTCACCAAGAGGTGATGTGGGTCGCGTTGTATTCAGCGAATAGACTAAAACAAAATCATGTTTGCTTCAGCATTGCAAACAATATTGTATTAGGCCAACTTTATTTAAGATTAAAATAATAGTGGGTTAGGAACGTTATTCTTCATATAACTTAAATGGCTGAATGAAGTTAAATATACACAATAAATTAATAATTGCGTTTGCTTTACATTTGAGCACTCGTGTAAATAGCTTTTTCATTGTATATACTACCATATCGTATATCTGTGTCTAATACTGGTTTATTCATATTTTACATTACATTCAGTTTGTAATTTACTTGCGATTGTACTTTTAAAATGTAACCTATACGTATCTACAGTATAAGCATATTTAACTACTTCAGCAGTGAATTAGAAACTTGGTCAGTCTGGCTTTTAGATAAAGTTCTTCAGAGCAAGCAATTGTGTCAGAAGATTCTGAGGAATCTCTTCTCACCTTTCATTCAGGTGTGAATTTATCAAACTGTGTACGCTGTTGGCAAATACTGTAGGGGGTTTAGATGAATGAAGAAGAGAGCGAATGTCTCTGTCTAAAATAAAAATAAAAATATATAATATATAACATAAATGGTTAATGATAGCAATTAAATCAGACTTAATAGTTGGATTTGATACTTTTCTTTTTAATTACTGCCATTAATACATTTTGAGGTACTTACAGAAGAGGCATGTAATAAATACATAAATACGTTATTTAAAGTCCTTCCAGTAGTGGTTAAAAATCAGGGTGGACACACAGGAATGTAAATGAACACTGCATTTATGACCCCACAAATAAAAGCCTTGAGATGATATATTTGCCGTATGGTGTGTTTATTTGAATATATTCAGTAAATTTATGAATTACACTCAAAGTATCAAATCCACCTATGAAGTCTGATTTAATTGTTACAATTAAACATTTTATATTTACTTATGTTCATTTTTCTATTTGTTTTGCTGGCGAAACCTCTCAATTCTGTGAATTCCCCCATCAGCGAAACCGGTTTGATAACTTCACACCAATGAAAGGTGAGAAGGTGGATTACAGTAATGGTGTAAAAGTAGCGATTGTACTTTTAAAATGTAACCTATACGTATCTACAGTATAAGCATATTTAACTACTTCAGCAGTGAATTAGAAACTTGGTAAGTCTGGCTTTTAGATAAAGTCCTTCAGAGCAAGCATTGTATAAATATAATATATAAAAAATAATGTAATATAAAATAAAATAATATAAAATAAATAAATATATAACAAATGGTTAATGATAGCAATAAAATCAGACTTAATAGTTGGATTTGATACTTTTCTTTTTATTTACTGTATAGACATCGTATTATGCTTTCTCTGTTATTAATCTCTCTATATTCTCTAATTATGACTTGAATAAATCGGCTCACATCGGAGCGCGCTAGCGTGTTGGAAAAGCGAGTACTGTAGTCTATATATTTGTGTTTGTTGTTTTCCTGGGGGGTGGCGTGTTTATGTCTGCATTTTATCTATCAATCGTGTGTGTGTGTGTGCACGGAGAGTTTATGTGCGTGCACGGAGAGTTTGTGTGTGTGTGCACACGGAGAGTTTATGAGTGTGCCCCTTTGATGTGCTGGGTATGGCGGGGCGTCGACGGCTGATCAGTGTAAAGTAGCGTACTTTACACACACTGATCAGCACTCGACGCCCCGCCGTACCCAGCAGATCAAAGGGACAGTTATCGGCTATGACACGTTGAAGGAGAACTTAATAGTTCTCAAAAATAGTGTAAATGTCTGCAACAGTCACTAACCATTAAAATGTTTTTTTTTTTTTTGTAATTAAACATGAAAATATTAATTATATTTTCTTTATACATATTTCCATTATATATATATATATATATATAATTTAAAACTATTTATTCATTTGTCTTTTATTTACTTACTTACTAGCGAATGCTTTTTTAGGGCTCTAAAAACTATGACAGTATGAGTGACAATGGCCCTTGCACCGGTCTCACACACACACACACACACACTATATATATATATATATATTCGTATTTAATTAAATTCTTAAATCATCGTGTTCACCATTCCCTGAAAAAAAGAACTTGTAAGATTTACTTGATAAAATCCTCGTAACAATTTGGACACATAGATTTTAAGTAAATTTTATTGCTCCAATATTAAGGCTGAATACCAAACCCCTTCCCCCTACCCTTCCACTTGGCGCGTTCACGTGCAGGGGTAGTGGTGTCTCATTTCTCTTTTGGTTGGAGGTGTAGGGGGAGGGGGAAGGGCCAGATAGCCCTCCAAACGAAGATTTTTCGGGACCTCACTTCAAACGAAGGGCTAAGCGAAGTTTTCAACATGGCTGCTCACTCGAGCAAGCAGAGACATAAATGTTAATTACCATTAATAAAGATTTTTATGACAAGTTTTCATTATATGTATATTACCTTTAGTCTTGTGTTTGTGTTTATGGTGATGTTCTGTAAAGAAACGTTTGCAAAAAAATCGCTAAAGTTTGCTAGCGGATAGTACAGATTGCACGATATTACAAATATATATTTTATGTCACATACACTTTACTGCATGCTACAAACAAATATGAAAGTTCAGTAGCACGGCAGTTTGCCGAGCATTTGATAACGCATTGTTTGTTTAGCTTACGGCCATACACTATTGTTTTGCTTACACTATTCTTACTTATTGCAACGTGACACAGTTTTGTAATTTATATTATAGGGACGGCTGAGGAAACCCGAAGGCTCATCCGTGTTCGTGGTGAAAATGAGCAACTTTTTTAAAAATCGAAATACGGCGCAAAAAAAACTTTGGGAGTGAGTAATCTCTCTCTTATTGGAATGTGTGATAAACATCGGCGCATGTCCTCTGACGTAACATTAGGAACATATTTCATAAATCACACAACTAAAATATAATTAAACAGTTTATTCACCAACATTACCAAATATTTGTGACATTCACAGTCTAGATACAAGTTGTCTTTTTAATAAAAGGGCATTCAGCTAAATTTTGCATCCATAGAAACAACTGCACGGCACCAGGGCCTGAAATACTTGTTTTAAACAAAATTGTGTAAAATAATAATAATAATAATAAATAAATAAAATACAGCATTCATTTAGAAATAAAATACAGCAGAAAATACAGTAAACAAACTGTAGAATAAACGTTAAAACTTAATAGCCCTCTGAAGCAGTGAAGTTGCAACATTCAAATTAGCACTCTGGACTAGTGCACTTAAAAGTATGCCATTGAAACCATAACGCATTAAAACATTTTAAGCTGAACATGTAAACACAACATGTAAAGACTTGTAGTCAAGCCATATCAAATGTTTTAAGATGATAACTTCATCTTTAAAGCTTGCACTTTTGGTGATAGCTTAATCCCATCAAGTTCTAGAAGCACTTTCTGAAAATAGCTAAAATGTGTAGCGCAGTGCTCGGAGCTATTGCCACATTCTTGCAAAATTTCCTCTCCTTCAAGGATTATGGATACACCAACTGGTCCTTCCCCTTCAACAGCACAGACGACAAGGATTTTAAGAAGGTGCATACTGGCATCACTTCGTCTGTCCCCCTGCATAAAATTTACAAGAAATAATTTATTTTGAGAAACAAAAAAAAAAATCTGAATTGCTTCAACCTGTGCTGACTTCATTTCACAGAGAAAAAAATAAAAATAATTGATAAAAAATAACCATCACTTCATATACTTCATAAACTTGGGTTAAATTGCTTTAGCAATAATCTTGCATCAATACAACATTGTAAAACATGGCATGAGATGGCTACACTCCATAGATTACTCTGCACCTTTACAGTGTCAGGAAATCCTATGATGAATGCTGAGTTTGTATTTAAAGGGTTAGTCCAAACATGAAAATTCGTTCAATAATTACTCAGATTTATATATTCATTTGCATTTATATGCTTCTGTCCAATGCAACAAACACTATATTCAAGGTATTAATAAATTGTATAATTAATAAGAAATGTCTCATGTCTCATCTTTACGCTTTGTTTCTGTGAAAATATTTACATTGTATCATTACATAATCTTTTATTCGTACAACTACATTTAGGCATTTCTTCATCTTTTGTAAGTTTTGCCTTTATCCAAAGCAAATTACAAAAGAGGAAGGCATCAAGCATGTCAAGCAGTGCTACTAACACAAAGTTTCTGACACCGTTAGAAAAATACAAGATAGAACAGCAAGGGATTAAGGAAAAAGTGAGAAGCAAGAATCATGCAGGGTCACAGGATGACTCGACTTATTTTTATTGTCTGCAATGCGATTTAGACAAATTAGAGCTGCTGTCAATACTGTATGAACATATGTACAGGTTCTTTACAGTTGAAATTTAACTTGTAACTTATTAACACGCCGTTTTCACGACTTGTGGGGGTAAGAAACACACATCTCGGTGTATTAATCCGCGTGCTCGGTTCGTTATTTATTTATTTATGTATCTCAACACTATTAAAAACTGAAATATTGCTAATTGTAAGTCCTGAGATTAAGATGAACATTAATTGGGAGTCATGAAAGCGAGAATCACATCCAAAAAAGAAAGCTAAACTTACCTCGAACATGACAAACTCCAGCTGCAGCCACGCTGTCTCCAAACACGCATGCGCGGTTTAATTTGGACACATTTTCGGCTTCAGTAGACACTCAATACTTCAGACTGAAACACGACTGCCCCCTACAGGTAATGAAGGGCATTTTCATAGCTTCCCGCACGCTGCCGCGCAAAGCTGGCAAAAAAAAACTAAACAGATCTAACAGATGAGGACTCAGATTAATGTGCAAAAAATATATAATAAAACTATATAGGTCTACATAGCCTTTATAAGACTCTATCTTAAGCGCACTTAAAACATTTTATTTAGTTTTAAAATAAAACAATTTTGAAACATCATCACTCGGGATTTGAACCAGGGCTTTGCAGATCTCTGGCCGAGTGTTCTAACCGCTACACCAAGCGGCCACTTAGAGACAATGCACACCAGAGATGTTAATAAGCCACTCGACTTCTTTGAAAGCAAGCGTACTTCTTTGATAAGTGACGAAGTAAGCCTGTTATAATAATAACTTGGTGTTATTTGATCTTATTGGTTTATAAATTTATATTGGCCGATTTCGTTATAATTTTGTTTGATGAGTGGGGCTTGAAAATTCTCTTGAAAAATATGGTCATTTATTTCAGTTAATAAATCTACTATAATTTTTTTTTACTCATTATTGTACAGTACACATTAATAGCTCTGGTTCAGATTTTTCATGTTTGTTGTGGAAATTACCATCACTGTTGTATTTACTGTGATGAATGAAAATGTCACTTTGCGCCACCTGGCGGCCATTTTACGAATGACTTTGGCCACTGTTGCCTTTAAACGGCGGTATACGCGGCGAGATCGCCATTCCAATTTTGTAACCACTGTACTTGTCCAGTTCATAAAAGGACAGGTAATGTTTGTTGCGCTGTTGCACAAACAGCACGCTCATTTATTTCAATTCATTTGTTGTTATAGACTATAGTGTGCACTGTACACCATATTTACTATTTTGCTACAGTCTGCACCTTCCAGTTAATTTGCCTGCTTCTCCTCCAGCTCGTAACGAGTGTGCTCTGCCCTCAAGGGCGAGCATTGGTTAATGGCAGGCATGTGACTGATGCAAGCCAGATCCATCCTTTTATTTAGCAAAATTGAGATTAATAGTTACATTTTATTGTTGAGGGGCAAAGACAGGGCTCCATACGCACATACACATAAAAAAGGGCACTTGAGGCATCCTGGAGGAAAGGGGCAGGTGCTCAAGCACCCGACGCCCCCCCCCCCCCCAGTGTGCCTGTATATATGTGTGTGTGTGTGTGTGTGTGTGTGTGTCTACAGTATATACAACGTGAAAGCGCGCTCAGTTACAGCTCAGTCCCTCTTCTCACCTTTGATAGGTGTGAAGTTATCAAACCGGTTTGGGATGGGGGAATTGGCACAATTGAGGGGTTTAAAACTATTTAACAAGACCGAGACGTCTCTGCCTAAAATGTATTCCTCCAGCAAAACATAGAACAAATAGAAATAAAATGTTTAATATTAATAATATTGATCTTAGCTGGATGGTCTAATTCTCAAAACCATTTAACCTAAAGAAAGACTTAACACACTATAACTAGAATATTTACAAAACTGAAAGGTTGTCTTATGAATAATAAAAAACAACAACTCATAACTCAAAAAGATCATATGTTTTTATATATATTTTTTTGATCATAAATAGACATGAATTAACTATATATATATATATATATATATATATATATATATATATATATATATATATTTTTTTTTTTTTTTTTTTTTTTTTTTTTTTTTTGCTGGACACAAACAGCAAAAAACATGATGAAAAGCAATAAAGTGCTTAGGGCTTTTCATCATGTTTTTTGTTGATTGTGTCCAGCATTGAATAATTATTTCATCCATTATTTGACCACGGCTGGGAATAAGAGCTAACATGTTTAGATCTTAGCCTGTCTAGTCTTCGTTTATGTCTAGTCTTATCGTCTGATTAGCTCTTAGTCTGTTTAGGTACTAACATCTTTAGCCACTAACGTTTAGAGTTCTTAGTCTGTTTCATACCTAGTCTGCTGTGCACCTTGTCTGTTCATTCCCTTGGGTCTCAGGCTACTGGCCTGTTTAGCCATTAGTCTGATTAGCTATGAGCTAGCTTAGCAGCTAATGTGCAGCACAGCCAGTAGACCTAGCCAAGCCTGTCTTGTGTTTGTTTATCCCTTGCATGTATAGTCCCTTGTGTTTAGTCCTCTAGGCTGTTTAGTATGTCTTGTCTTGTCCAGTTTGTATCCCCATGTATCAAAATATACATAATCAAAATGCTGCTGCAAGAAACTGCAACAGTGCTTTTCAAACCTAAAACTGGAAGAATGCAACATCTCAAACAAAATCACAAGTTCTGTTGATGTTAACTTCTTTCAAATTAATCTTAGCTTTCTTCCTAAATAAGTCAACATTAGCTTGCCTATATTTTAACCAGCAAGCTAGCTTGCCAAGATTAGTTCAGCAAGCCACCTTGTCAAGATTAGTGACAGGTTAATGTAAAGCATTTTTGTTTTAGATGTTTTTACCAGTCAACAAATCCTACTCCTCAATGCTATTATATGACCATGATTGATAGAAAGCCCTGGAGACAGGCTGGTGAAAGTGTCAAAAGATTTGCCATATTGATGATTGGATAATAAAATTAATTAATTGATTTATGCCAAGTAGAGTGCTCAGGCCTGACAGGAATAGCTGATAAATTCAAGTGGAACACTAAAACATTTTGTAAAGCATTTTATTACAAGAAAGCACACACATTGCTTCATGAAGTCAATTTCTGGTTTTACATTAATCACTTTTTGCAAATAGTTTACATTTGTACTGGCAACACACTATTACAGTGCACACATATATCCATCCATCCATCCATCCATTTTCTTCCGCTTATCCGAGGTCGGGTCGCGGGGGCAGCAGCTTCAGCAGGGATGCCCAGACTTCCCTCTCCCCGGCCACTTCTTCCAGCTCTTCCGGGGGGATCCCAAGGCGTTCCCAGGACAACCGAGAGACATAGTCCCTCCAGCGTGTCCTGGGTCTTCCCGGGGTCTCTTTCCGGTGGGGTGTGTCCGGAACACCTCACAAGGGAGGCGTCCAGGGGGCATCCTAAATAGATGCCCAAGCCACCTCATCTGGCTCCTCTCGATGCGAAGGAGCAGCGGCTCTACTCTGAGCCCCTCCCGGATGACTGAGCTTCTCACCCTAACTCTAAGGGAGAACCCAGATACCCTGCGGAGGAAAATCATTTCGGCCGCTAGTGCACACATATAGAATAATATAAAACATCCTATTTATTTATTTATTTATTTATTTATATTTTATTATTATTTTTATTAACATTGATATTAGAATATTTTCATTATTTGTTGCAATAACAAACTCTTGCTACACTCAGTCTACTTGTTTGTACCTTCGAGGGTCTTCAGGCGTCGTCTTCATCAGCTCTGTAGTTTGTTGCGAGAATATAATTCTTCATTATGGGTATAGTGGGGTAGAGAGATTGTGCTCTTGCCCAGGGCTGCCAGGCCTGAGCGTCTATTATTTCTTGGCACATGAGTCATTTATAATGATTAGGATGCCGTTAGTGAGGGCCTGGCTAGATAGGAAGATTGAAAAAAAGTGGGAAAAGCAGAGAAAGAGACCAACAACAGGAAAGGTGTCTCATACACTTAATAGGATGATAAAGAATTGCCCATACTTATAAGGACACAGCTCTGGTCCATTGGGCAAGAACCAACAGGATTGGCCAGCACCTCCTATCTTTGTCACATAATGCCATGTGGTCGAGTGGGAGGAAAGGAGCATACAGTATATAATGCTGAGTGGGTGATTTGATGACTAATATAACTATATTAATAATACTAAACTGATATTTTGATTAATGAGTGTGTGTGTGTGTGTGTGTGTGTGTGTGTGTGTGTGTGTGTGTGTGTGCCCTGCAATGGATTGGCACCCTGTCCGGGGTGTACCCCACCTCGTCTCCTAAGCCTCCTAGGATAAGCGCCAGCCCCCCCGCGACCCTGAATATAGGACAAAGCGGTATAGATGGTGAGTGAGTGAGCATCTTAAAGAGTCAGTATTATACTGTTAGCACTGAGAATATGAGAAATATGAGCACTGAGAATATCTTGTATATATGATCTGACTATGGCTAAGCCAACCCTTATGCAGCAAATAAAGTATAAAAAGTGTAAAAAGCTAAATTCATTGTATCACATGCAACTATGTGGAAATGAGTAAGCATTGCCTTTTTAAAAGCAATGGACACTTAAAGAGAGTGTGGGAGCTTTCTTAGGCTAACCAGCATGCAGTCTATAATGGATAAGTGCAACCTTTCTTTCCTGTGGTCTCAAACTCACACAGAGTTGAAGGAACTTTTTTATTTTTATTTTACTCAGACAGCGGGAGGAAATATATTTAGATTATCATCTTCCTACTACCTACTATTTTTACTATTTTAACAGTTGTTTTCTCAGTGTTGATGCATCCTACTTTGAGTAATGGAAATTATTCAAACTATTTAGGATGTTGACATTTGAGACCTAAGTGGGAGTTTGATGCATATTTTGAGTTCAAGGGGAAAAAAGCTCTAGTAGCTCTAGTATACTGTACATTGTATAAACTTTTTAAGTACATTTGACAAACTCAAGCTATTGGAAATTCATTAGAATTCAATTCAGTTTTATTTATATAACGCTTTTAACAATGGTCATTGTCGCAAAGCAGCTTTACAGAATTAAAAAGATACTAAATTTTGTCATCTAAAAACATATATTTATGAATGAATACCACAGAATGTAATATATACCGTAATAAAGAAACTGTATTAATATCTTGTACAATTGTACCAAATAGCAGTCAAGCTATCCTTCAGGAACACAATCAATAATGTTGCCTTCACTGTAAAAAATTTCTTGCTACTCCAACTAAAAAATTTCTAGTGACCTGTTGCACCTAAAATTTTTAGTTGGCTCAATTTAAGTTGTGTAAACTATTTTGTTTTTGCTGTGCTGATTACCTCTAAATGTACACACGAATTGAAATAAAACATTCTGTCAACTAAATGTTCTATGCTGAATAAACATGCCTAGTTAGGCCAACAAGCAGTCTCAAATTGAAATATAATGTTGTGTCAATTAAATGTTCCAAGTTGACTGAAAGGTACATTTTGAATTGGAAATTATGCTTGCATAATTATAAAATTAACATCTTAAAGTGAGTAGGTTATTCACTGTAGCCACATTTCAAATAACATGACACATTCCTCTAAATTTGAATATTTTTTAATGTAAACTTTAAACACCTGTTAAAGGCTATCAACATTGATTAAGTGCAATCCAGCTACTCTATTTCAACAAATAAACAACTGCTGCATTGTTATAACAAAATATGCAAATAACATTCCAAAATGCAAGAATGAAACAGTGCCCTTAACATTCATGTTACAAAGTTTACTAATATCACACTTGGTCAAAACAGTATACTGGATAAATAGACTTCTGCCTTGTAGAACAAAACATACTGATATTTCTCAGTAAAAACGTGCAGTGGCTTATTTGAAAATAAAATATTTGCTTTAACTCAGAAATGGTTTAAGATAAAAAAAAATAAATGTTGTGAAATAATTTTTCCCAGATATTCTCCCTAATACCTGAAATACAAAAAGAAAAATATATGAATAACTAATTAAGTAACCGTTTGTAGTTCAAAGCCATAAAACAACCATAGTGAAATGTGCCAATAATTAAAAAAATCCTAGACAAAAAATGTCCGTTTAGTCATTATAACCGTTTTCAGATAATATAAGGTTAATGAATGATGAAGGAGTGAGAACATTAAGCTCCCTCACTGGCGCGCCGTCTTTTTCAGATAGCCTTTGAAATTATCAGTCATTAAAATGATTAAAATGTATGTAACGTAAGTAAACGTTAGCGGTTTCATAGATTAACATTAATGTCAATCTACATACCATCTGAAAAAAAATGCGTTAGGAGCTGAAACGAGTGCATTGCCAGATAACTACTGTAACACTCCAAATTATATAAATAAACACTCGAAAATATAATGTTCTAAAGCTTGCTGCTGGATAATATATATGTTATAAAGCTAAAATTGCTGATTACTTTGCAGGACAGTTAGTTTCCATGAAGTACTCACCATTTCGGGAGGAAATAGCGGGAAGTTAGAAAATTCTGGAAGAACGCTTTTGCGCATGCGCAGAGGTCCCTCTTGTTTGTCCAACATTAAATTGTTTGTGTGCAGTTAAATGTTTCATGAACACAGTTATACTCGTTGCCTTGATGAAACTTTCGTAGTTGAGTAATGAAATTTATACAATCATTGAGAAAGCATATTTTTCTTTTTTGACACCAGCATTATATTAGCCAAACATATAGTTCTTTTTTCCAACTATTTTCAGTATTCATTTTTTACAGTGTTGGACCAAACTGCAGCAGGCTTTTCAAATCTAAAAATGCAAGCATGCAACATCTTAAGCAATACCACAAGTGTTGTTGAAGTCAACTTATTTTAAGCTAATGTTTACTTTTTTTCAGAAAGAAGCTAATGTCGAAATTAGCTTGCCTATATGTTAGCCAGCATGTTTTTTGACCTTTCATTTATAGTGCAGACAAAAATATGATTTTTAAAAACCAGAAAAGTTTGACTGTATATCTTGCTGACAGCTAGCTGTCTTATGCAATCTTTTGCATCTGACAAAGTTGGTTACAAGAGAACAAAAGCAACTTGCCTCCTGGCCCATTTTTTCCACGTTTATCTGCATCATGCTTTGGATGTAAGCTGCTGCTATCAGTGCCCTTTTCTTCCACACTTTTTTCCTGACAACTAGAATACTTGATGTTTTATTCCTGGCTGAGTTGTGCTAAAAAAAAAAAAAGAAACTCCTTGCAGGCAGTGAATAACCTTAAGGCTTTTGGACATTCCGCATGTATCATGCATTCTCTCACATGCCCCTTTGCCGTGTCTCTCCCACACATACTCGTTATTCATTTTTGACATACTTTACTTTTTGATACTGTACCTTAGCATCTTTTTCTATTTTATTTTCATACACACAAGAATGCATGGAAGCACACCGTCTTACCCACATGCCATTAAGCTATTAACCAAATATCCATATAATGATAAAACACAAATAAATTGATATTTGGCTGTATTCAGAGTTGGTGATTTAGGTAAAAAAATGCCTTAATATCTACAAAGATCTAGGGAAAATCTTTCTACTGGGTTGCACGATGGTAGTAGCGCCACATTACACCATACAGTCAAAAGTTTGGGTTTATTATACAAACCGGATTCCAAAAAAGTTGGGACACTAAACACATTGTGAATAAAAACTGAATGCAATGATGTGGAGATGGCAAATGCCAATATTTTATTCAGAATAGAACATAAATCATGGAACAAAAGTTTAAACTGAAAAAATGTATCATTCTAAGGGAAAAATATGGTGAATCAAAATGTCATGGTGTCAACAAATCCCAAAAAAGGAGGAGACCAGTTTCTCAAGTTTAGAAATAGGAATGCTCTCTCATTCTTGTCTAATACAGGCCTCTAACTGTTCAATCGTCTTGGGCCTTCTTTGTCGCACCTTCCTCTTTATGATGCGCCAAATGTTCTCTATAGGGGAAAGATGTGGACTGCAGACTGGCCATTTCAGTACCCGGATCCTTCTCCTACGCAGCCATGATGTTGTGATTGATGCAGAATGTGGTCTGGCATTATC
This sequence comes from Channallabes apus, assembly GCA_030522415.1. Classification (NCBI taxonomy): domain Eukaryota; kingdom Metazoa; phylum Chordata; class Actinopteri; order Siluriformes; family Clariidae; genus Channallabes; species Channallabes apus. The sequence continues at coordinate 20,193,440 of CM060117.1, read as the reverse complement.
TTGTTGAAAAATGCAGGGTCTTCCCTGAAAAAGATGACTAGATGTTGTTCTAGAACCTGAATATATTTTTCTGCATTGATGGTGCCTTTCCAGACATGCAAGCTGCCCATGCCACACGCACTCATGCAACCCCAGACCATCAGAGATGCAGGCTTCTGAACTGAGCGTTGATAACAACTTGGGTTGTCCTTGTCCTCTTTGGTCCGGATGACATGGCGTCCCACATTTCCAACAAGAACTTCGAATCGTGACTCGTCTGACCACAGAACAGTCTTCCATTTTGCCACACTCCATTTGAAATGATCCCTGGCCCAATGAAAACGCCTGTGCTTGTGATTCTTGCTTAGAAATGGCTTCTTCTTTGCACTGTAGAGTTTCAGCTGGCAACGGCGGATGGCACGGTGGATTGTGTTCACTGACAATGGTTTCTGGAAGTATTCCTGAGCCCATTCTGTGATTTCCTTTACAGTAGCATTCCTGTTTGTGGTGCAGTGTCGTTTAAGGGCCCGGAGATCACGGGCATCCAGTATGGTTTTACGCCCTTGACCCTTACGCACAGAGATTGTTCCAGATTCTCTGAATCTTCGGATGATATTATGCACAGTTGATGATGATAACTGCAAAGTCTTTTCAATTTTTCGCTGGGTAACATTTTTCTGATATTGCTCCACTATCTTTCTGCGCAACATTGTGGGAATTGGTGATCCTCTACCCATCTTGGATTCTGAGAGACACTGCCACTCTGAGAAGCTCTTTTTATACTTAACCATGTTGCCAATTAACCTAATTACTGTTAATTGGTTTTCCAGCTCTTCGTTATGCTCAAATTTACTTTTTCCAGCCTCTTATTGCTACTTGTCCCAACTTTTTTGGGATTTGTTGACACCGTGAAATTTGGAATCAACATGTTTTCCTTTAAAATTATACATTTTCTCGGATTAAACTTTTGATCTGTCATCTATGTTCTATTCTGAATAAAATATTGACATTTGCCATCTCCACATCATTGCATTCAGTTTTTATTCACAATTTGTTTGGAATCCGGTTTGTACTTCTTATTATTAATTCTAGAACAATACTGGATATTTCATAAATAGGACAATATGGAATTAGGTAATTAAGTAACCACTACCTCAACAATAGTCAGTTGTTATTTTAAGACATAAAGGTCACCTGTTCTGGAATAGTTCTTGCAAATAAAGGAGTTTTCATTTTCTGCAATGGAAAAGTACTCTAACTAGTTACTTTTATCAGAAAGTAATGCTGTAATGTAACTGATTACTTTTTAATGACAGTAATTTTGTAATGTAATTAGTTACTTTAAAAGTAACATCTCCCAACACTGCTGCCTTCAGTTTCTTCTTATTCTTGAGGTTATGTATCTTCAGTTTGGCTTTCAGTTTTGTCCCTGATTTCTATACAAGTTTAATTATTCTAAATACCCACAATTTAATTTTAAAAGTTGGTTCTTTGACCATAGATGCTATTAAGTTAAAACTCCATGTAAACTGTGGTAGATGACAAAGAAAAATATCAACAGCTCTGTCAATGTCCAAATATTATTGGACCCAACGGTGTAAATTATGCAGCCTTAGATGCACCTTGCTTACAAAGTTGATGAAGTAGGTACAGGCACATAAATAAGATATAGTTTTATGGAAGAGCCCTATAAGCCTCCACACATTGGCACCCACACACACATAATGTGAGTGTGACAGCTGGTAGGAACCCATGGTGCCTTTAAACAGAGTGCGAGGGGGCAGGGTACATAGGAGCCCACACACACACTCACACAGAAGGACAGAGCAGACATATCAAAAGATAAGAAACGTCTGCAGATGGGAAGGTAAATCAATTGACAATACAGCTAAAAGCATGTTAGTAAAATTTTAACTTGGTGGATTTCTGTGTACTTGTATGTGTACATTGCCATGTATATAAGGTACTGTAACTATGTGAACTCCAAGATCCATTTGACTATAAGTGAATAAGACGTTTGTGTGTGTGTGTGTGTGTGTGTGTGTGTGTGTGTGTGTGTGTGTGTGTGTGTGTGTGTGTGTGTGTGTGTGTGTTTTTTTATCAGTTGTGAGCGAGTAAAGATTATGTTGAGTCTTGTATGTAAGACACTGACTCTCATATCACTTAAAAAGCTATTAATACAACAGAAGGGTATTAATAAAGTCAACCCTTTTTCTCATGATCTCTTTCTCTCTCTTTCTCACACACACACAGACACACACACACACTTATTCACGCTGTGCGTCTTTCTCTTGAGGCAGGCTCCGCCTGTGGTGCTCTAAGAGTATGTTGTGTGTTCAGATTGGGCACTAGCAGGGAGTACAGCCCCCCTCTCTTTTCTGCCACTGCCTCTCCCGCACAGTGCGAGTGTAAGAAAGGCAAAGAGGGAGGCATGTTTCAACAGATGGCTTTTGGTGTCCCAGATCAGCCAGCGCTAGTGTCTTACCACACTTAAACCTGTCATGTCTAAGAGAAAGAAAGATAACTGGATACAAATCGAAACAGAGAATGAGGGAGTGCAGTTTAGCTTAGGAAACTGAAGCTGCTTAGAAAAGAACTTCAGTTTTTCAGTTTCCTGTGTCTCAAAACTTTTTTTCAACACCCTGTCTCCCATTCACTGCCTTTATGACAGCCGTCCTTTAACAGAGTTTTGTTTAGTCTTAAGTGGGAGTACACCAAAAGAGATAGATAGAGGGGAGGGTGAAAATACTTGAGAGAAGTGTGGCGTGACTGGAACATTGCTGTGTTGCTCCCTCAGCTTTGGGGGTTCCTCTGCAAGACATAAGGGACAAAAAGCACCACCTGCTCCCTCTGCAGCAGTTTTCATTGGACCTGCAGTCTGGTGTGTGAGGTAGGCTCATGTGACATGCCCTACTTTCCCCATCTCTCTCTCTCTCACACACACACACACACACACACACACACACACACACACACACACACACACACACACACACACACTTTTCCCTGAATGAATCTGTCTTACATATTTTCTTTTTCTAATGCTCAACTCTAATAGGTTCATCTCTCACTCTTTTCTTATTTCTCATCTTAAATGCATACGCACGATTGTATGACACCTGCATGTGATGGCAAGTGGCTGACATTGCTGAGTTAAATGACAGGATTTAAGTAGAAAGATTTAATTAATAGGATGTATGCAGTGGTTGTATTCTTTTTGCTCTTAAAGAAAACAAAAAAGGGCTGTAGAAATTAATGTTTCTAGTCTTTTGACAGATTCTTTGTTCTTGTATCTGATCGACTGCCTGATAACCAAGCTTTAAACAAGAAAACAGGAGATCTTGTAAAATTGGTTCACAGAGAATGCACAGGAGAGTAAATAGTATACGTAGTTGTCATTGGCATCATCTTGTTCTACTATAACTATGTGCTGTGGTGTGGAAACGCAACTCGATATTGCTGTTCCTTATTTCTAGACAACAACCAAAAATTTTTTTGATGTTGACCAAGTTTCTATTTCTGGCTATTAAAAAAATTAAGCCCTTAATCAATCTGCTTTATTCATGAATATTATCAGAAACTGATTATAAAAAATCCCCAATGCTGTTGTCACATTACCAGTAAATCAATTAAAATCACTTATACACATACAGTATTAAAGCAGACAAGAAAAGTACAATATTAAAATAAAAGTATGTAAAATTTGCCCAAACTTACTGAATTAATTCGAGATTATTTCAGGACTCAAATACAACCATATGTGTTTACATTACCTTAGGAAATAGGATGAGAGAAAGAAGGACCGAGCAAGAGACTGATGCAGGGTATGCTGATCATCAGAGTGATGTGTATTGATGTTTCAGTGGAGTTGCATTATAATATTTAAACTCAGTTTTCTTCTCTTAGGGAAAACCAGATTTTAAAATGCTTGTACTTGTGTTTCTGGATAAGACACTTGCACATATATGCAACATTTAGTTCAGTTCATATAGGACAATAAATAGATGAATAAATGAATGAATTTAAAAGACCACCATGTAAAAGTTTTTTTAAGGATTGATATTTTCAACATTTTAAGTGGTATATTTTGCAATCCGACAGTGTTTTGCCTGCAATCATCTACTGTAACTAATTTTTACATTTAATTACTAATTTCCTACAGAGCAGCAGTTTGAGGCTGACTATACACCATATATTAATATACACATATAAATACACCAATGCAAAAATTTCTTTTTCAGTTTTTTTTCAAATACAGGAAAATTAAACATCCTTTCTCATTTTCTTCATGTTCATCTTTCTATCATTGCCACTCACAGTCAGCTTTTAGTTAAACTTTGATTCTCTCAGTTTCCTGTGAGATGCTGTGCTGCATTCTGACAACTTAATATAAACCTAATGGTCCCACCCTCTGTCAATGCACATGCACATTAGTTCATTTTAGCATACATATTTTTATTATGCACAATTATTTTTAATTTCCTTTGTAGCCCAAGGTTGTCATTACCATGGCCTGGATGATGGCTGTAGCTTTGCTCACAGATGATGTAAGAAATGAACCGTTTATTTCCAATGGAACAAAATCACCATCCTTTTTTGAACAAAATAGCAATCTCGGGCATGCTGAACCTGTTTTTAGTCATGTGCGTGTGATGGAGTGTGGGTATGAATAGAATAAGTGGATAATTTCTGCTGTATTCAGAACAGATTAGTGTGTATGGGTTGCTAGGTGAGTCTGAGCTCTGTGTGGTTTTCATTGAATTTTTGTTACTGAGCGGCACTTTTGTGAACCGCCTGTTATAGCCTTTGGGTCAGAGGCTAGAGTGTTGCAATAGGAAATCTTTAACACCTTTTACATAATCTGAAGTGTGTGTGTGTGTGTGTGTGTGTGTGTGTGTGTGTGAATAGATTTTATAAGTGTTCAGGCATGTGCGTGAGAATATAACGCGTGACTAAGGACATTCGTGACAGCCTCACATCCAACTTGTTTACATTATAGCTTTAAGGTTATGGTTCAGTGAAAGAGAAAATGTAAGGTGTATAAGATTTTCTCTTAAGCATGTGTGACGTTGGGGCGGTGTTGGTGTTGAATAATGTCTGGGCAATGTTTTAACAGGTTATTTTAACATTACCTCAATAATTAGACTATCTACAGTAAGTTTTGTAACATTTTCATGGTTTATTGATAAGATGTACATGCACAGCTTAATTCTGATGTAGGAGCACACAAGTCAGTGGAAATTTGTGCATCCATGCATGTGTGTGGTCATTCTAGCAAGGGAGGCACACACACATACACTCATACAATTTTGGGAACGCCAATTAGCCTAATCTGCATATCTTTGGATTGTGGGAGGAAACCGGAGTACCCAGAGGAAACCCACCAAGCACAGGGAGAGCATGCAAACTCCATGCAAACAGGGTCAGGAATTGAGCCTGGCCAGTATTTATAAAATGTTAATTCACAAACATGTTAAATGCATACTAAATAAAATTATTATATTAGCTCTTTCCTCCCTCTTTCTCTTTTGTTTGACAAGTGAAGCAGGACTGACCTGACTGCAAGGTCACAGGGTCACCTGGGTACAAAGAATCAGGCTTGATCTGGGATTTCTACTTCTGAAATAACAGTGGGGTGGGGGGAGAGAGAGAGCTGCCTGAATTTCATGGCTAGTGGCTTTTTTTCAGTTTTGTTGGATGCGAACAAAGTCTTAAGTAAAGAAAAAATGGTCTGCTCTACTAACTCTTGTGTTAGCACTGAATGGATCAGCAGGGAGCTTGGGTGTCTGATTCAGGATCACATCACCCATCTAATAGTCTGTTTGCTAATCAGCAGGGGTTTGTGTTTGCATTTTTCCCATAAGTGCTCGTGTCAGGTTTTTTCACTTTAGCTCATCATCTCTTTATGTGGTCTGGGCTGGGTGACATATGCACTTAGTGAACCCGCAGAATATGAGTAGACAAGCTAAGAAAAACTTCTACACATGTATCAAGAATGTGTAGAGAGGTATATGTGATGGCATTATGATTCACATGTACATAGAATTAAGGTTTATTACATTTCACACGCATAAAGAATGCTATTTTTGATTTCATTATTTACATTTGATGATGCACAATGACATTGCTGATAAAGAATGAAAGCCTTCCCAGACATGCACCCTGTAGACAAACATGCTTTCACACACTTTATTGCTCACAGACACATTCTGATTAGATTCAATGCAGGATGTTATGTTTGTACTGTGGTTTTTGTGTTATTCACAGCAAATCATATCTTACATGTTGTTACAAGAGTCTTGCCAATATTCCAAAGAAAATTAGACATAATGAAATCTGAGATGGAAAAAAATACACTGCCTTACATTAGTGTGTTAATGTCTGGGTGCATTTATTTGCCACACACACACACACACACACACACACACACCTTTAGTACTTCCTATTTTGTAGAAATTAAGTGCACAAAGTGACACTAACTGCAAAGTACATTCATAGTTAAGAACAAGTGATTCCATCCACCAACCTTCCTAATCAACCCTAAACACAAACAAAAAAACAAAAACAACCAGTTGACCAGTGGTCAATCAGTTGGTTAAGTATCAGCACCACTACTGTAGGCTTCTAATGTTGAACCCTGTCTGCTCCAGTAGCGCTGTATCCTGGCTGACCCTGTGCTCTGGCCGCAGTTTCCTAACTGGGATATGCGAAAAAGTAATTTTACTGTGCTGTAAGGTACATGTGACAAATAATTGTGTGTGTTATTAATAATAATAATTAACAATTACAGGATTGTTCACTACTGGTATGTATATTTGTATCCACAGACCAGACCACAAAACAAACCTAAGGGACATGTGGTTATAATAAAATGCATATGAAAGCAAGAGCACAAAATTCTGTTCCTCAAACTGTCAGATATAAGATTACAGTATATAAACAGTATTATTTAGAAATTATGCTGTTGCACACATAAACCCTGTTATTTCTTCCTTTTAAACGTGTTTACATTTAGGTGAGATTCTGCTTCTTATAAAATAAGTTTAGATAAACTATGCTGCACAGAAAACACTTATTCCATACAGATGAAGATGGATTCGTGCACATCCAAGGGTTTATCTAACAATATACAGTAGTTAGCAATACATGGACAGACATGAGGAGTAACTAATTTGACAGGTCTTTTGCTTTGATTTCAACGTCATTTATTTTTGGGACAATAATTTTGTCTGTGTGAATTCCTGACCAGCAATTCCTCCATGTCCATGTGGTTCTAACTTAACAGCCAACATAAACATTTTCAGTATGTTTTATCACTTGGGGCTTGGCCTTAAGCCACTGCTCACAGAAACAGATTCGCTAGAGCTGCAGGAATGCTAGAAACACACACACATACACACATACACACACACACACACACACACACACACACACAGAGATTGAGGTAGGAAAGGTTAAGGTTAGCTCATTTAACATACAAACGGTTGAATATATTTGTGCTACCTCTAGTGTGTGTGTTTGGGTGGGTTGTCGTAGAATAGGCAAATCTTAACATTTTACAAAAGTTTACATTTAACATTTAAATGGCCTCATAAGGATACTTTTAAATTAAATATAGGCATAGGGTTAATTAGCTTCATTAATAAGTACAGTGGAAACTTGGATTACGTGCATAATTCATTCTGGAAGTGGGCTCGTATTCCAAAACACTCGTAAACCAAATTAAATTTTCCCATAGGAAATAATGGAAACTCAAATTCGTTCTACAGCCCAATGAATGATTGATGATACATAAAAATAATTAACACAAAATATAAAGTAAAGATAAAACAAATTAAGCTGCACTTTACCTTTAAAAAAAACGTGAAAATAAATCACGTGAGATACGTGGTTCTGTTTGTTTGGGAACCTGAGAGGAGGGGGGGCTGTAAAGCCGAGAGAGAGAGAGAGAGAGAGAGAGAGAGAGAGTGTGTGTGTGTGTGTGTGTGTGTGTGTGTGCGCTCATTCACTCACACTCGCCTTTACAGCCACCCTCCTATCAGGTTCCCAAACAAACACACACACACACACCTTCTGCCTTACAAAGACGCACACAAACATACACGCACACTCAGAAACTCTGCAAGCACTAAGACCCAGCAGGGGAGACGATCGTCTCCCCTGCTGGGTCTTAGTGCTTGCAGAGTTTGTGTTTGTGTATGTGTGTGTGTGTGTGTGTGTGTGTGTGTGTGTGTCTTCACCAAGCAGGGGAGACGATTACCTACAATTCCGCAGCGCAAGAGAGAGAAAAGCCATTGGCTCAGTTGTGATGACGTGACGCTCGGCATCAAAACAAGAAGCGCATGCGTGATACATGATACTCGGTGCTCGTAAACCAAGACACTGCTCGTTTTTCAAGTCAAAATTTATTTAAAATCTTTGCTCGTCTTGCGGAACACTCGTAAACTGCGTTAGTCGTAATCCGAGGTTACACTGTATGTCATTGGATGGTCCTGACAGTAAAACCTTTTTGGACACCTGACCATCACACCTCGATGTTGGCACATCACACACTGTTGCCACAAAGTTAGAAACAAATGCTTATTTAGCAAGTAATGTAAAAAAAGACAAAACCTCAACAAAATCATGACAATAGGTGCATTTGCATGAACCCTAATATTCCCTAATGAATTTTCAATCAGACTGACAATCGAAATAAGTATTAGCCATGTAAACACTTTTCTACTGTATCTTGCTGTAATATATTTTTTCCTGTAACTTTTCCCCCATGTACTGTAAGTATAACCTTCAATGATGTAATGAGTTTCTGGAATAGATATTTTGTTTCCATTCATGACCTCTAAACTCTCTCCCACTTCTGATACTGTATATTTTGGTCAAATTAAAGGCTTTACAACGGACAAACCACGTCGTTCATGATTAAATACCCTGAGCACGTAATGCACATCTTATCAGATTAGCAGCCATGTATAAAAAGTTAAGCTGGAAACTAACCAGCATGATTTCCATCAGATTAAAGTAACATTATCCTAATGTAACTATTGCGCCTGTGCACATAGTGAGGTCTATAAAGAAATAGTTTGAAGCTCCCTAAACACCTTTGGGAACAGCTAGAACATATACGTAGAAGACCTCATGTTCACATAGCCTGGAGCATGCACCTCAGGCCTTGCTGTCATCAGTGTGTGATATCACAGATGCTCTTACCACTCAATAAGCACAACCCTCCACAGCTCAGTTTCAAAATCTAGTAGGACGCCTTCCAAAAGCACATGTGGGTGGATTGATCAAGTGTCTGCAAACATTTGGCCATATAGTGCAACAAGGGGCAGCATGAACTGTAACTGAAAACAGTTGTGGTTAGTGGAGGCAAACACTCTCTCTCACTGGGTGCGAATAGAGCGTTTTGGTGATTTGCCAAGTTTTGAAAGACTGCCGCTTTCTGGCCACTTTATTCTTTACTAGTGAAAGTTATGAATGAAAAGTTAAAAGTTTAGAGTGAGAGAGAGTGAGTGGGGCACCATGGCCTCTGAGACCGGTGAGGAGACTCTCAGGTGTCTTCCCGAGGAGGAGGAGGTGCTGCTAGCATGGGAGAGCAGGTTGGGTGTGAGAATATCTACTCTTCCTCCTGGATGAACAATTCGGTGATTCCACAATGCGGTAGTGGGGTTTTTATGCAAAATAAACCTTGTGAGTACACTGATAAAGAGCATAATACTGTATGTGTGAAAGGATCTGTGGTCCAAGTTATCCCTCTGTCTGCGACTGCAAAATGAGGGGTGATATCTAACATGCCCCTGTTCAGGATGAGACAATCATGAAGGAGCTGGCCCACTTTGGGAAGTTCGTCAGCCTCATGATAGCTATCACTCTAGGGTGTAAGAGCTCCAACAGAGATGTGGATGACAACAATATGAGATGACGTAGTGGTACAGGAGCCACAGATCTGCACACCACCACGACACCTAAAGAACACACTGCAGCTAAAATGAGGAGAAAAAAAAGAAGACATATCCACTACAGAACCGCGCAATCACAAAACGGAAAACCCGCAGTCAGACCCTGAATGGAGCAATACAGGAGAGTGAAGGAGCATGGTGCAGCATAGCATACACACAGAGACACACCCATAGACATCAAGAAACAAATCAACCGCTTTTTTACAGCTGTCCAGTGAAAAAAATACATGTAGTACATGTGTCCAGTGGACACAAAAAAATACATGTAGTAAAAACTTACTTTGTGAACAAAAGAAACTGCAAAAAAAAATTCTCTGTCACTCAGGGGGAAATGAAAATGGACAATAGTTGAAAAAAACCCCATTAAACAGGACTGCAAATCAATGGACAAAAACAAAACTAAAACTGAAAAAAGGGGGGTGGGGGGTCTTAGTGGAAGTTCTTTTACTACAAATGATCCGTCCTATGTTCACTTCAACCGGAGCTCTGCTTTTTCTGCTCTCACACTGGACTCTCATTTATTGTTTTTTCTCCCACTCTCTTCTCTTGAACTTGGCTTTAGCCATCTTGTCCCAGTATAACACCCTGCTTATGGAGATAAGTGAATTAATTCTGCATGTTGGTACTTTCACATGTGAATGCTTAGGAGGAGTCATGACCTGTCATTAAACCTCATTCTCACATATTATCCGCTTTTAGGGCCCATATCCTAATCCCTGCAGAGAAAATAATCGGAACTGTATAATTTCAGTTTGAAACCAGCTCCTGAACAGCAGTTAAGTAATTCATCAGAGATTATACTGTATACAGAGCAGGGGAATTAAATTCGACAATTTAGGTTAGCAACCATGAGTAATGACTTGGTAGGCTGATCGCACTATAGGAATAGATTAATGCAGAACATCAAGAAACTGAGAAATCAGTTTGAATTTATATGAAAAAAGATTTTGAGGCAAAGTGTTTAATGTAATGTGTGATTGAGATGTTGTGATTTTGAATGACTATGGGGCTTAAAGCCTTCATCAGACTTGCTTTAAAGTGTAAATATGCCGTGGACATGAGTGTACAAAAACAGTAAATTAACACCAAGCTACTGTAATATAGTTAGAGTATATCTAAGAAACATACAACTCAAACTATTGTTTCTACCTTGAGTGTCCTGTCTTAGAAAACTTTCATAATATGAAAAATAATAAATAAATAAATAAACCTACTGAGTGATTGTTGTGTTTGACAAAGTGAGAGTGATGTGCAAGAAAAATGGCATTCAAATCATTTCCTTAACAAGTCACAATATATGCAAACACATTCACTGGCATTACAAGCCAGAGAAAACGCAACATACATTGCCACACTGAACATCATTAAAAGATAACAAATGGTGACATAAAGACAGCAAATAAAAGTTGAATTTTAAAACCTTCGTACCTTCATTAAACATGTATTATGAAATACACAGTCCTGAAAAAGGGACGTTTCTTTTTTTGCTGATATATATATGTGCCTATATATATATATATATATATATATATATACAGTTGTTACAAAATCGGAGCATCGTATTTAACGTCGCCGCCGCATTACGGCATGTGCATTTGCTGTGCATTTGCTTGCTTTTACCACTGAGTGGCGCTATATAACTACAGACTGACGCATCATGCCTTACATTCTCTGTCTCATTAATGAGACGCGTCCCATTAAATAATACACGTAGTAGCCCATAACATCAAGTGAAACACTGTAGTTGATCGAATTCATAATCACAGTACTATAATTACAGTACAAATGTAGAATTCAAATTAAATCAAATCTTATTAAGATCAAATTTAAGCACAATAAATATTAACACAGTGAGCCTTTAGATTTTATCACGTGTAATTAGAAAATAAGTGTGTAGGGTTTTATTTAAATATAAATTTCTAAACCAATAAGATCAAATAACACCAAGTTATTATTATAACAGGCTTACTTCGTCACTTATCAAAGACGTACACTTGCTTTCAAAGAAGTCGAGTGGCTTATTAACGTCTCTGGTGTGCATTGGCTCTAAGTGGCCGTTTGGTGTAGCGGGTAGAACACTCGACTAGTGATCTACAAAGCGCCAGTTCGAATCCCGAGTGATGTTTTAAAATTGTTTTATTTTAAAACTAAATAAAATGTTTTAAGTGCGCTTAAGGTAGAGTCTTATAAAGGCTATGTAGACTTATATAGTTTTATTATATATTTTGCACATTAATCTGAGTCCTCATCTGTTAGATCTGTTTAGTTTTTTTTTCCTGCCGGGACGAATGCGCGGTTCCATCCCTTTCCCGCCTATTCAGGGAGCCTACGGAGTGAGCGATTAACCATAGTCGAATCGATTGGTGTGCGTCCAACTCACGTTACTCGTGTGCTATTCATGCCGGCTGGTGATAATTAACGTTAATATGATCTCGGGCTTGCTCACGATGCTCAACATCTATAAAAATAGCAAAGTATTGTGTATAGAGTGATTAAAAAAAACTATCTAACGCATGTTAGAAAACATAATTTCCTGCATTTTTTTCTGCTTCAGGAGTCAGTCTGTTCTGAGACAGTGAGAGTAGAGGAAGTGGGCAGATTCAGAACCAGGGAGGGAGCCGGAGACAGCAGAACAAAGAGATGATATTGCCAGCACCAGCACAGGGAGCACAGTTTTTAGTTTAGATCTCATGTTTACATTTTATTGTATGTTGATGGCTTGACTGTAAACAACATAAACAATGCAATAAATTTATAAAAATATATATTTATTGTCCCCCCTGCTGTTAAATGAAATTTGCGTTATTTTACGTTAATGTTACGTTATTACATTATTAACGTCGACAGAATAAAGTAAAGTTTTATTTCTGGAATTGATGCACGGGCTTCATCTTAGGCTTTTTTTTCTTTCGGTTCTTTCGTTTCTCAGCGCCGGACTGTTGATGTCTCTTTCCAGGACCAGGCATATCGTTCAATTATTATAATTCTTTTGGCCAAATACTGTAGGCAGCCGTAACAGAGGTGAGGGCGCGCGCGTCATCACGTGTGCTTAGCCGACTCTGCGTTCACCGTAGACTTCAATATAGACGTTTATATTTTTGTTTATTTGTATATGTATGTTATTAATATTAATTTTTTAGAGATTGTGTGTGTGCGTGCACGGAGAGTTTGTGTTGATAAGTGTATGTCGATAAGTTGATAAGTGTATCAGAAAGCATTAAAATGTTCATTTGAATTAAAATGACACACACACGTCTGTATATACAGTATATCAATTACATATATATCAATTTCATTAGTTCGTTCATTCTATTTGAAGCTTCGGATGTTTGTTTTTTTCTTGGTTTGGTTAGATTAGTTCTGAACTCGCTTCCGTGAAACTATCGCTAAAACAATGTGTGTAAAACAAGAGTGTCATAGTCCATTGTTAGTTTTAATGATTTGGCTGAAACTAATTATCACTACATAAGTACCCTAACACCATTGATCATGAGTCTCAGCTGAACCTAATTCTATACTTGTAACAGAAAATGTAGATGCAGATTCCAAATGTGTATTTATATAATAGATAGATAGATAGATATGTGTGTGTGTGTGTGTGTGTGTAGGCTCTACGCAGGGGCAAGAGAGGGCAGCGCACCCTTAAATGTCTGCACATGTTAATATATTCCTAAAATGTATATATTACAAGTTGATAAACTGATCTGCGGTAGCGGAAAAATCCGCTGAAAATGACAGGCTGCAGCGCACACACACACACACACACACATACACACGCGCGCGCGCACACACACACACACACAGACACACCTCCCTTGAGCCCTGCGTCTGTCGGATTTCAGCTGTCACGGGGTGAAAAGACTTTGAAGCAGTTTATATATGAATCTAAGCTTGAACTTATCAGCATTGTAAATATATAATACTTTTCAAATAAAATCGCTATTACTTTGACCCTGAAGTTTAGTTTAGCACACACAAAAAACAGAAAAGTCTAAAGAAATAATCATGATTGATAAAATCTGGATTAAGGATATTTTATTTTGTTTTATTTATTTAATTTGTATTTTTCATCTTCCCCCTGAGGGATTGCCACCTTATTGTGGTCAGGGGATTTGCGTGCCTCAGTGCTTGGATGTTTACCGAGGGCTCAAGGGAGGTGTGTCTGTGTGTGTGTGTGTGTCTGTGTGTGAGTGCGCGTGCGGATTTTTCCGCTACCGCAGATCAGTTTATCAACTTGTAATATATAAATTTTAGGAATATATTAACATGTGGAGACATCATTATATGTTGAATGGAACTTGTAAGCCTTTGAATGGTGTTAAAAATACTTGCAAAACAAGTATTGCAGCCATACATTGGAGGGAACTTCTGAGGTGGTCAGTGATTGATGGCACGGTCGGTCGGAGGGGGTTGTGATCACACCTATAGATCTTTTGTTCTAGGCTATCGGTCAAATATCTCTCCACTTGGAAGCAAAAACATGCAAGGGATTTCAGCATCTCGACGCACATACTAAGCTGTTTATAAAGTAGACACTGTTTGTTTTTTCATTTTGTAATCTTTCCCGTGTTTACCGTGTACTGTACAATGTATATTCATTTTTTAATGAATTACTGTAAATAAACTACACATTCCGTTGATTTACCAGAAATGACTTTTCTGTTTTTTGTGTGTGCTAAACTAAACTTCAGGGTCAAAGTAATAGCGATTTTATTTGAAAAGTATTATATATTTACAATGCTGATAAGTTCAAGCTTAGATTCATATATAAACTGCTTCAAAGTCTTTCCACCCCGTGACAGCTGAAATCCGACAGACGCAGGGCTCAAGGGAGGTGTGTGTGTGTGTCTATGTGTGTGCGTGCGCGCGCATACTTCTTCTACTGTTATAAAAACAAACTAAATACAGCTTTTTTTTCAGAGGTAAACGGAAAAGTGAAGATGTTCAGTGTCACTATGCAGATGTTACACTCAGTGGAGTTACCGAAATCATTTGTTTAGTCCTCATCATTTCCACATTTCACTCGCTTTTATTCCTCTTATGTGAGCATAAACAGTGAAACATTCCACAGGTTTATAATACACCGGGGCCAAGTGAACCACGTTCCTGTCAAACGAAACGAGGCATAATCGTGGTGTTTGCTTCGGTTATGACACACCATAGTTTATTACCTGCTGTGGTAGATCTGATTATTTATCCAAACACAATAATAAAGCTTTATATCCTCAGGAGGGCTCAGTACATTGTTTTAGCGATAGTTTCACGGAAGCGAGTTCAGAACTAATCTAACCAAACCAAAACAAAAAAAAAAACATCCGAAGCTTCAAATAGAATGAACGAACTAATGAAATTGATATATATGTAATTGATATACTGTATATACAGACGTGTGTGTGTCATTTTAATTCAAATGAACATTTTAATGCTTTCTGATACACTTATCAACTTATCCACATACACTTATCAACACATACTCTCCGTGCACGCACACACAATCTCTAAAAAAGTAATATTAATAACATACATATACAAATAAACAAAAAAATAGTCTGCAAAAAGGCACACGCAGGTGCACTTAGTACACGGTTGAACTGTGCACAAACCCCAACCCCAGACTTTCTGACACCGACCAGGAGTACTGCAGAAACGATGTCTCCAGCCACAGCTTACAATGTTTTCTCTTATTTATTAAAGAAAATTATGATGACCATAACAGCCTACTGCATTTCATTATTTATAATAACACAAAAACAATATTACAATATTTGATATTTTAATATAAACTCGGTATCATTATCCTCCTTGTGTATGTGTAAAATACATTTAATTTGTTCTATTTTTTATTCTGATAGTGTGCTCAATTTGTTTCTAGTAATTTATATATTTAAATTCGGATGCCTTTTACTGTTACAAATTTAACTCTTTGCAAAAAAATAAAAATGTGTCTTGCTGTACAAGCCCTTGTGTTGTTGTTTGTGCTGCTGTTCTTTAATAATACCAATAATCAGATACAAACAGTCTGTCTAAACGAAAATTAAGCAATGCTTCTTAACTCATCATTATGTGGATATTTTTCATGTTCGTTGGATAAAGTATGTACTGTAATGATTTGGTCTACTCTGTACTGTATGTGCGTGAGAGAGAGGGGTGTCGCGGTCGTGAAACAAAGGCTCATTTCAGCTCATTCAGTTTCTCTGAATGGATAGGTGAGAACAGCTGATTCACGGTGAATAATTTGCATTTGAGTGTTGCCAAGTGAAAAGAAGACAAACATCAAGACGAACAACATATAAAACTGAGACAATATTTTAAAAAGAATCGCAATCAACCTGAACAGGTAAGCTGGAATAAAATCAGTAGCAGCATTAACTAAAGTAATTAGTAATTATTAGCTGCTACTGATTTTATGGACTCATCACGGTTAAATACGTTGGTCACATGCCAGCTGTATAAGCCGGTTAAGGGACTCATTACGGTTGCATATCGTGCTCTGAATAATAATTTTTTTTGTTTGCTGTTTGTTTGCTGAGTAAAATTAAAATAGAACAATTTTTTAAAACAGCATCATCCGGGATTCGAATCGACGCTTTGTAAATCCCTGCCCGAGCGCTCTAACCGCTACACCAACCAGGCACTAAGAGATAACACACCTCCGTGGCGTTAATAAGCCACTCGACTTCTTTGAAAGCAAGCGTTAAATAAGTAACGAAGTACGCCTGTTATACAATTATACTATTTGCACGTGTATTTTATCTGTTTTAAACTTGGTGTCATTTGATCTTATTGGTTTAGAAATGTTTGTAAAAAAACTATTGTTATCAAAAATGTAACAGATGTAACACCGGACCTCATTACCCACAATGCATCTCCCGCACTGGACTACACTGCCGTAAACAGCTGTCGTAAATCAAAACTCCCGGTACGGCAGATGGCCACCACTTTTCATCAGTATAATGACACACACACACACACAGCAGCAGCAGACCGAGCCGTCACTCCCCTAAATTTAAAGAATACAAACTGGTTGCGTGCGAGTTTGCTGTTTTTTCTATAGTATGCTGAAGCAAATTCAAAATACAACAATTTTTTTTATTTTAATTTTGCTATAATTAAAATAAAAAAATTTAAAACATCATCCCTTGGGATTCGAACCGGCGCTTTAAATAACACTGACCGTGGGCTCTAACCGCTACACCAAGCGGGTACTTAAAGACAATGCACCCAAGTAACGTTAAATAAGGCAAGGTTAATAAAGCAAGCGCTGGATAAGTAACGAAGTAAGCCTGTTATAATAATAACTTGGTGTTATTTGATCTTATTGGTTTTTAAATTTATATTTAAATAAATAGTAAACTTGGCCGATTTCGTTATAATTTTGTTTGATGAGTGGGGCTTGAAAATTCTCTTGAAAAATATGGTCATTTATTTCAGTTAATAAATCTCATTATTATTATCTCATTATCAGCTTTACTCATTATTGTACAGTACACATTAATAGCTCTGGTTCAGATTTGTCATGTTTGTTGTGGAAATTACCATCACTGTTGTATTTACTGCGATGAATGAAAATGTCACTTTGCGCCACCTGGCGGCCATTTTACGAATGACTTTGAAATGCAACTGATTTATTTTGGCCGCTGTTGCCTTTAAACGGCGGTATACGCGGCGAGATCGCCATTCCAATTTTGTAACCACTGTATATATATATATATATATATATATATATATATATATATATATACACAGAGGTCCTTCTCACTAAATTAGCATATTGTTATAAAGTTCATTATTTTCTGTAATGTACTGATAAACATTAGACTTTCATATATTTTAGTTTCATTACACACAAACTGAAGTAGTTCAAGCCTTTTATTATTTTAATATTGATAATTGTGGCCTACAACTGAAAACCCAAAATCCCTATCTCAAAAAATTAGCATATCATGAAAAGGTTCTCTAAACGAGCTATTAACCTAATCATCTGAATCAACTAATTAACTCTAAACACCTGCAAAAGATTCCTGAGGCTTTTAAAAACTCCCAGCCTGGTTCATTACTCAAAACCGCAATCATGGGTAAGACTGCCGACCTGACTGCTGTCCAGAAGGCCATCATTGACACCCTCAAGCAAGCGAAAGAAATTTCTGAACGAATAGGCTGTTTCCAGAGTGCTGTATCAAGGCACCTCAGTGGGAAGTCTGTGGGAAGGAAAAAGTGTGGCAGAAAACGCTGCACAACGAGAAGAGGTGACTGGGCCCTGAGGAAGATTGTGGAGAAGGACCGATTCCAGACCTTGGGGGACCTGCGGAAGCAGTGGACTGAGTCTGGAGTAGAAACATCCAGAGCGTGTGCAGGAACATACAGGCGTGTGCAGGAAATGGGCTACAGGTTGTAAATTTTGCATGTCATTCTGAAATCAAGGTGCCAGAGTCTGGAGGAAGACTGTGGAGAGGGAAATGCCTGAAGTCCAGTGTCAAGTACCAACAGTCAGTGGTGGTCCGGGGTGCCATGTCAGCTGCTGGTGTTGGTCCACTGAGTTTTATCAAGGGCAGTGTCAATGCAGCTAGCTATCTAGAGATTTTGGAGCACTTCATGCTTCCATCTGCTGAAAAGCTTTATGGAGATGAAGATTTCATTTTTCAGCACGACCTGGCACCTGCTCACAGTGCCAAAACCACTGGTAAATGGTTTACTGACCATGGTATTACTGTGCTCAATTGGCCTGCCAACTCTCCTGACCTGAACCCCATAGAGAATCTGTGGGATATTGTGAAGAGAAAGTTGAGAGACACAAGACACAAGAATCTGCAAAAGGATTCCCGACCAAGTATTGAGTGCATAACTGAACATAATTATTTGAAGGTTGACTTTTTTTGTATTAAAAACACTTGTCTTTTATTGGTCGGATGAAATATGCAAATTTTTTGAGATAGGGATTTTGGGTTTTCATGAGCTGTATGCCACAATCATCACTATTAAAACAATAAAAGGCTTGAACTACTTCAGTTTGCGTGTAATGAATCTAAAATATATGAATGTGTAATGTTTATCAGTACATTACAGAAAATAATGAACTTCATCACAATATGCTAATTTTTTGAGAAGGACCTGTGTGTATATATACATATATATATCAGCAAAAAAAGAAACGTCCCTTTTTCAGGACTGTGTATATTGTTGTAAAAATCCAAATAACTTTACAGATCTTCATTGTAAAGGGTTTAAACAATGTTTTCCATGCATGTTCAATTAACCATAATCAATTAATTAACATGCACCTGTGGAATGGTCGTTAAGACCTTAACAGCTTACAGAAAGTAGGAATTTAAGGTCACAGTTCTAAAAACGCAGGACACTAAAGAGACTTGTCTACCGACTGTGAAAAACACCCGAAGAAAGATGCCCAGGGTCCCTGCTCATCTGCGTGAACGTGCATTAGGCATGCTGCAGGGAGGCATGAGGACTGCTGATGTGGCTAGGGCAATAAATTGCCATGTCCGCACTGTGAGACGCCAAAGACAGCGCTACAGGGAGACAGGAAGGACAGCTGATCATCCTCGCAGTGGAAGACCACGTGTAACAACACCTGCACAGGATGGGTACATCCGAATATCGCACCTGCGTGACAGGTATAGGATGGCCACAACAACTACCCGAGTCACACCAGGAACACACAATCCCTCCATCTCACAGGAAGAACTGACAAATCTGGTCCAGTCCATGAGGAGGAGATGCACTGCAGTACTTGAAGCAGCTGTTGGCCACACAAGATACTGACTGGTACTTTTGATTTTGAGCCTCCCTTCATTCAGGGACACATTGTGAAACATTTTTAGTTTATGTCTTATGGTGTTGACTCTTTTACTGTTCATACAAATATTTACACATTAAGTTTACTGAAAGTAAAAACAGTTGAAAGTCAGAGGACGTTTCTTTTTGTGCTGAGTATATATATATGGGAGTAATTCCATCTCAAATCAACCAGTGGAAGAGAAATTTCCACCATCACTTCTCAGATTTTGCAGATTTTTTCACCAATTGTTGGTATTGACATGAAAAAAAAAAAAAAGATTTTTTTGCCCCAACTCCCGCTCGTTAAAAAATGCCAGCCATCTTTATTTTTTGCCTAAACGCGCTTCGAGATGTGTAACGCGGAGAGGAGAGTGGATGACGGGGGCGGGAGTGGAGAGGGGAGCGAGAGGGGATGACGGAGGGGGGCGGGGGGGCACAGAGCACAGTTCACCTCTCCCGAATGAAGCGGACAAGAAGGGGGCTAAATTATGTCTACCTGACTTTCTTACAAATAACGCACATTTCATTCAAAATATTATAAACACACACCAGTAATTTGCACTTTTTTTTCATTTATTTATTCATTCATTCATTCATTTTCTATACCGCTTAATCCTGTGTTCAGGGTCGCGGGGGGCCTGGAGCCTATCCCAGGGGACTTCGGGCACTAGGCGGGGTACACCCTGGACAGGGTGCCAATCCATCGCAGGGCACACACACATACACACACTCACACACCCAATCACACACTACGGGCAATTTAGGAACGCCAAGTAGCCTAACCTGCATATCTTTGGACTGTGGGAGGAAACCGGAGTACCCGGAGGAAACCCACCAAGCACGGGGAGAACATGCAAACTCCATGCACACAGAGACGGGAATCGAGCCTGGCCGGGGAATCGAACCCAGACCCTGGAGGTGCAAGGCGACAGTGCTAACCACTACACCACCGCGCCGCCTTCATTTATTTAATTGTGTGAAATGGCAAATAAAAATAGGTAATCAAACGATTATGATGTGGAGGTGAATTGGTTTAGTCTTGACTTCTGGTCGTGAGTGACAGCGTTGGGGGAAATCTGCTGATTGTCGAATCGTCGATTATAAAGTAAACACAGCGATGGAGAGAAAAGGGCCAAAGCTGTCAGGTGCCCAATTTAGAAAAAAAAAAAAGAAAAGAAGATGGGCAAAATATAACAATGTTCTCTCTGTATGATTTAGTTATTCACGTCATCATGTTAATTAGTGGTATAACGTTAGCTCTTAGGTTTGTTAGCCTTCTTGCTTATGATGCTTGCTATGCTTACCTTGTTAAAAAAAAACACACACACACACACAATAAAAGCCTAATTTACAAACCATCACAGAATTCTAATGGTTTCTATTAAATATCACAAAATGTAACCACAAAATTATGCTTTGAAGCAAGACAGTTATTTATTTCCATTGTTTATTATGTTAATGTTGGCTATAGCCAATATATTTACAATATATTTACAGTATACTGTAAATAGCCAGTTTAATTTACATATGGGTAGATAGTTTAATAGACATTTTCCATTTGCTATAACTCTGTTACGTGACAAAGCATATAATTTGAGGCAGTAAATTAACCAAGGAGCTAATTGTTCCTCCCTTAGATTAGATTATATTAGATTAATAAAGTGTCTAATGACTGCCATCAAAAACCATGAGCCTCTTTGAGCTTATCACTTTTATGCACGATAAGGATCTATCTGAGATCTACCCCAACTTTTGGACTGCTCTCAGGATTGCACTTACATTGCCAGTGACTGTAGCTCAAGCAGAGAGGAGCTTTTCCAAAATCAGGTTAATCAAACATACCTGAGGTCAACCATGTCTCATGCTCAACAGCAACGGCTCACTGGCCTTGCTGTCATAAGCATAAAGCATATGTCATAAGCATAAATCATGCAATAGGGGAGCATATCTCATATGATGACTTTGCATCTAGAAAGGCCAGAAAAGTCAGATTTTAGTTTCAGTTTGTGGTTTCTGTTCTGCAGTGAAATAAATAAGTTATTTTTCTTTAGTGTGATTCGTTCTATATTAATTCTATATTTATATAATATTTGTTTGTACACAGTATATTTATTTAAGTTATGAGTAGTTTAATAAAATGTGTGGTGTGTACAAAATGTGATTTTTTTTGGGGGGGGGGGGGGGCGGGGGGGGGGGGGCGCCGGGACGAAGTCTCGCCCAGGGAGCAATTCAGTGTAGAACCGCCACTGATCCTCGTGCATTTTGCCGAAAACGTCTCGGGTTACTTTGCTGTAACCCTGTTCCCTGAAAAGGTGGGAATGAGATTGTGAAGCATGTGTGCAAACATGCCAAATTTTTTGGCTATATATAACCTCGGTCAGGTGACGTCATCTGATTAGACGCAGCTGCAGGTTATAAATACTAGTGAGCCGGCGACACACCTCAGATTAATTTGTCTGAACGGACGTCCAGTCACGTGGTAGTGCGGCATTAGGACGCAACATCTCGTTCCCGCCTTTTCAGGGAACAAGGCTACAGCAAAGTAACCCGAGATGTTCCCTTTCAAAGGCTTTCTCTCGATGCTGCGTGAAAACGTTATGGGAACGAGAATATCAACGCCGCCGCAGTACAAGTGTCTGGACCCGTTGTGTAGCGTGTGCACACAAGGCCAGGAAGTCTCAGATCTATGGCTGGGCAGCTGACTCGAGTGGCATGGACATCCAGACTATAAAATCTTACAAATGTGTGCGGAGAGGACCAACCCGCCGTGTCACACACTTGTTGCAGGGGAGTACCTCTTGCAAGAGCAATGGATGAGGCGACCCCTCTGGTCAAATGAGCCCTGACTCCTAGAGGCGAAGTGAGCCCACACGCCTCATAGGAGAGGGCAATAGCATCTCTCACCCAGTGTGACAAAGTTTGTGTGGTGGTGGCCGCCCCCCGGTTGCGGCCTCCATAACATATAAAGAGTTGCTCCGACTTACGCCACTGGCTGGTGCGGTGGACATAGGCCTGAAGAGCACGTACTGGGCACAGTAGGTGAAGTTTCTCCTGCTCCGAATCTACAAAACGCGGAGGACAGAAGGCTTCCAGGATGACAGGGTGCATGGTTGAGAAAGGAACTTTCGGTAGATAGTTCGGGTGAGGATGCAGAATGGCCTTGACTAGCCCAGGGGCAAAGTCCAGGCAAGATGGGGAGACTGATAAGGCACGCAGGTCTCCGATCCTCTTGAGAGAGGAAATGGCCATAAGAAGAACCATCTTGAGAGTCAGAAGCTTGTCGGGCGCTGACTCTTGTGGTTCAAAAGGAGTGTCGATTAGACCTTCGAGCACGATAGATAAATCCCACGAAGGGACCGTGGCTCTAGTGGGTGGCCTCAACCGTTTAGCTCCACGAATTAAATGGGCAACTAAAGGGTGATTTCCCACAGTAACCCCTTCAGTCAGGACGTGGCAGGCTGAAATAACATTCTGAGGGTACTAGGGCACAAGCCCGAGGACAATTTCTCTTGCAGGAATTCCAGCACTGAAATGATTTGGCAGTGGACTGGGTCCACCTGCTTTGCCATGCACCAACTTTCGAATACCTTCCATTTGAAGGCATAAATTCTCCTAGTGGAGGGAGCCCTAGCACTTAGGATGGTGTCAATTATGCTGGCTGAAAGGCCAGCTTGACTTAATTGGTCCCGTTCAGGGCCAAACGTGAAGGTTCCAGAGCTCGGGATGAAATATTGTCCCCTGCGCCTGAAATAGAAGATCCCTCTTCACTGGAATCATTCAAGGTGAGCCGTCGAGAAGAGATATTAGTTCTGAGTACCATACTCGGGCCGGCCAACGGGGCGCTATCAATAAGAGGTGCAAACCATGTTGACGGACCCTCGCCAGGACTCCCGGGAGCAGAGCTACTGGAGGGTACACATAGAGGCGTACATTGGGCCACGTATGGGCCACCGCGTCCAGACCCAGGGGAGCTGGATGAGTCAGAGAGTAATAGAGGGGAGATTGTGCAGTCTCCTGGGAGGCAAAGAGGTCCACCTCTGCTGTAAAGAATCTCTCCCAGATTCGAGTGACTACTTCGGGGTGGAGTTTCCATTCCCCGTGATTCATAGCTTGTCTGGACAGTAAGTCTGCTCACACGTTCCTGTATCCTGGAATGTGAATCGCCCTGAGGGACAGGAACTTGTCCTGAGCCCAGAGCAGAACCTGATGCGCTAGCTGGTTTAAGCGGCGCGAATGCAGGCCGCCCTGGCGATTTATGTAGGAGACTACCGATGTGCTGTCCACCCGCATTAGGACATGGTAGCCTCTCAGCTGCTGGAGGAAATGCTGTAGGGCTAAAAATAGAACCATCATTTCGAGGCAATTGATGTGCCTTTATTCGCCTTCGGGGATTTGTTCACGTGTGAACTCTCCTGGCTCTTAGCCACAGCTGAAACGCTCTCATGTGCAAGAGACCCAAAGGTATCACAGAGGATGCAGCTGCCATGAGGCCTAAACATTTTTGTAAGTGATGTACAGTCACTCCTCGGTCTAGCCTGATTTCCTTCAGAGCGTTGTTTATGGATTCGACGCGAGCAGGAGACAGATGTGCCTGCATAGCGATCGAATTCCAGCTGACGCCCAAGAATGTTGTCATCTCCGCCGGAAAGAGAATGCTTTTCGTGGCGTTGAGTCTCAAGCCCAGTGAATGAAGATGAGCTAGGACGACATCCCGGTGTCGAAGTGCTAGCTTCTGAGACTGGGCTAAGATTAGCCAGTCATCTATGTAATTCAAAATGCGGATGCCCTGGAGTCTCAAGGGAGCCAGAACTGCATCATGTATGTGCGGGGTGATAGGGCTAGACCGAATGGAAGGACCCGAAATTGGTAGGCTTTTCCCCCAAAAGCGAACCTCAGGAACTTCCTGTGCTGTGGCAAAATTTCTATGTGAAAGTATGCATCCTTTAAATCTATTGTTACAAACTAATCCTGTGGTTGGATTTGTGAGACAATAGTTTTTATGGTCAACATTTTGAAGTTGCATTTTTTGAGATAGCAGTTCAAACCGCGAAGATCCAAAACTGGATGCAGCCCCCCGTCCTTTTTGGGGACCAGGAAGTACCGACTGTAGTAGCCTGCCTCCATGTCTGCCTGCCATGTCCTGTTCTATGGCTCCCTTCTGCAGTAGTGTCTGGAGTTTGGAACTCAGAAAATGCGCCCTTTCCGGTATCACGGAAGTGATATGTAAACTGTATCCTGTATCCTTTCTCTACAGTCTTTAAAATGCAGGGAGATATGCCTGGCAGTAGCTTCCATGCTGCCAGCTTCTCTGAAAGGGGTACGAGTACTTCTACTGGGCTGGGGGATGTTAGTGGTTCAGTGTCCTGGAATGTGGCAGGATCCAACCGAAGGACTAACGTGCTCTTGGAGACCAGTGTTGTCCGAAACACCAAAGGCCGCGGAAACTGAACACCGATCTCCTGGGGTGCCCTGGGGGGCATGCTACTATATGCCCCTCCCCGGGGGGGAACACCCCGACGGTCCTGGGCTCCGCTCTCAGGAATTCTTCTTTGTTAGGAAGACACGGCGATCTATTCTCTTGGGGGCGGCCTGAGGGGGGCGCCGAGCCGTACCCCTGTCCTTATGTGGGGGTGCGCGGCTCCTGACGCTCTCCTTCTGCGCCTCTCGCCTGGCGAGAGTCAGATCAGGTCGAGGCTGGGTGGCCGACGGCCTTGACTCCTGGGCACGGCGTCGGAGAAATTTCCCAAAAGCCTGTTCATAAAGCCTGGCCTCTCTAAATCTGGTGGCGACGGTATTAACCGCGTGGCCAAATAGGCCTGAGGGTGAGATAGGAGCATCAAGAAGGAATGCTCGATCTTTATCCTTAATGCCAGTTAGATTTAGCCACAGGTGCCTCTCTGCGGACACCAGGGAGGCCATAGAGCGGCCAATAGCACGGGCTGTCTGCTTCGTCGCACGCAGGGACAGATCAGTAGCCTGGCGTAATTCTATGAATGCTTTGTGATTCATATTGCCGCTCGTGCTCAGATCATTCAGTAGGTCGGCCTGGTACGCCTGCAAAACCGCCATGGTGTGCAAGGAAGCGCCGGCTTGACCTGCTGCTTGGAACGCCTTCCCTACCAGGGTAGAAGAAGTTCTACATGGCTTGGAGGGAAGGGTCGGCTTCTTTAGTGAGGATGATTCAGCTCCTCAATCTGAGGCATCAAGATTACGGGGTACAAAGATACGGGAAGAAAAGGGTTTATTCCATGAACGAGATAACTCGTTGTGGAGATCCTCAAAAAAGGGAGAGAGCGGCATTGTGGTGCCATCTCCTGGCCACCCGACAGAAACCTGTCGTCTAATTTAGATCGCTTAGGGTGAGCTTGCTCCTGTGGCCAATCAATGTGTAGTCGTTCGACTGCACGCATTATAACTTCAATTAACTCCTCATACTCTTTCTCATCTCTAGAGGATCGTTCTGAGGTAGCTAATTCCATTTCCACAGAAGCGGGAGAATGAATCTCTTCCGAACACTCACGAGAGGCACCGAAGTGCGCTCGTGAAGTGGAGGGAGAGATTCCGTGATCTGGGGAGAGAGCGAGAGAAAGGAGGGACTCCGTCTCTCATGCCTCGGCCAGATCAACCTGAGATCCCCAAGAGTGCAGCGCAGCTCGTGGTTCCCTAAAGAACGCGAGTCGTGTGCGTATCACTTTCATCGGGAGATTATCACATTGCTCACACTCTCCTTTAATTCCAAGGAGAGCGTGGCTCTCACCCAAACATTCAAAACAGAGGATGTGCGTATCGCCTTCGGAAAGAAAGCTATCGCACGGGCATCTAACTCTGAACTCGGCCATTCTATCTGGTGAGTTTAAGGGTTATTTTTCTCTCTGTTTTAATTATGCTTGCTGCACACACGAATTCACAATGTCAGTGAAGACAAAATGATCTGAGGTGTGTCGCCGGCTCACTAGTATTTATAACCTGCAGCTGCGTCTAATCAGATGACGTCACCTGACCGAGGTTATATACGTATAGCCAAAAAATTTGCCGTGTTTGCACACATGCTTCACAACCAACACACAAAATGGTTCCCATAGCGTTCTCACGCAGCATCGACAGAAAGCCTTTGAAAGGGAACTATTATTTCATTTGTCAGGACGCTGTTCAAGATTTTCTTTGGGATACATCCCAGGTGATTCCCAGGACCCTTCGTGGTTTACTATAGGGATGGGAGTGAAAACGATGGTTCACTAAGTTGTGAAAGTTTTTGTGTTGTCAGTAATAAAAGGGAACACAATGCTATTGTTGTTCACAAGTTTATTGAGGTTCTCATGAATCCACTGAAAGTTCTTCTACCAAATTTAAATCATGTGCATTACTTCTCAGATGGTGCAGCCAGCCAGTACAAGAATTATAAAATTTTTTTACAAATTTGTGGAGGCATTTCCTACCAAAATGACTTTGGTAGCTACAAAGTGCATGCCTTTCCTAGTTGATATTATTTGTGTCACTGCAACTTGACAGATCTCCTACAGGTACCCTTTTGGTCTTATTCCATGAACTCATTTTGTGGGCTTTGTTCATTCAGAATCAGATACCCAGGGTGATGAAACAAAAACTGTGATTGGTGATTTTTGCTACCAGACGCTTTAGTCTAAAATGTCCGTTCAGTATAGAGAGATGAATAATTTAATTATCAGTCTTTGACTAGATATGCATTACAGAAGAATTTGAGGTAACTTTGACTTTGAAAAGAGCAGATTTTTATGAGTATGCATTAAGTATTTTACAGATACTGCTGTACATTTCTGTGTGTCAAATCATAAAATGTTGCAAAACCTGGACAATTAATTTTTGATTATTTCTATAAAACAGAGCATAACACACCCCTGGTTTTTATTTATTTTCAAGATAAGGTGATGTGAAGTAAGTACTATTTTTTGAGTAACATATATACATGCAGACCTTGGGTTCTGGGGGGTCGAAAAGGGGTACCCCCCAAAAAATGTTTTTTCAGAAATATTTTTATGGACAGGATTTCTAGGCGCAGCCAGGGTGTTCACGGGGTACAGTTTGGTGGGCTCAGGATTGGGTCACTGCTTTTTGCAGATGACGTTGTTCTGTTGGCCTCATCATCCTGCGACCTACAGCTCTCACTGGATCGGTTCGCAGCCGAGTGTGAAGCGGCTGGGATGAGAATCAGCACCTCCAAATCTGAGGCCATGGTCCTCAGCCGGAAAAGGGTGTAGTGCCCTCTCAGGGTTGGGAGATCCTGCCCCAAGTGGAGGAGTTTTACCCTCACTTGTGAGTGAGGGTAAAATGGAACGGGAGATCGACAGGTGGATCGGCGCAGCGTCTGCAGTGATGCGGGCTCTGTATCAGTCCGTTGTGATCTGATCGCGAATACAAGCGGCCGAAATGAGTTTCCTCCGCAGGGTGTCTGGGCTCTCCCTTAGAGATAGGGTGAGAAGCTCAGTCATCCGGGAGGGGCTCAGAGTAGAGCCGCTGCTCCTCCGCATCGTGAGGAGCCAGATGAGGTGGCTTGGGCATCTATTTAGGATGCCCCCTGGACACCTCCCTTGTGAGGTGTTCCGGACACGCCCCAACGGAAAGAGACCCCGGGGAAGACCTGGGAACGCCTTGGGATCCCCCCGGGAGAGCTGGAAGAAGTGGCCAGGGAGAGGGAAGTCTGCGCATCCCTGCTGAAGCTGCTGCCCCCGCGACCCGACCTCGGATAAGCGGAAGAAAATGGATGGATGGATGGATCTCTGCAAGTGATAGCCAAATTTTGATTGTCGAATCTGAATCTGCATGAAACATAAATACACCCAGTTTCATCTCCATATGACATATAGCAAATGAGTTATCAAGCAAAAGAGGATTTTAAAAATGGGCGTGGCATGCCTCGAAGCGCGTCAAGACCAAAAATCAAGATGGTTGCCATTTTTTAACGAGCGGGAGTTGGGACAAAAAAATTGGGTGGTTTTATTTTCATGCCAATACCAACAATTGGTGAAAAAATCTGCAAAATCTGTGATCATGTGGTGGCACCCACTGGTTGATTTGAGATGGAATCAACCATATATATACAGTGGAACCTCGGATTACGAGTAACGTGGGTTTACAAGTGTTCCACAAGACGAGCAAAGATTTTTAATAAAATTTTGACTTGAAAAACGAGCATTGTCTTGGTTTACGAGCACCGAATATCATTTATCACTCATGCACTTCTTGTTTTGACACCGAGCGTCACGTCATCACAACTGAGCCAACGGTTTTTCTCTCTCTTCCTATCGTCTCCCCTGCTGGGTCTTAGTGCTGTCGGGATTTATTTTTACATTTTTACAAAGGTAAAATGGAGGTTAATTTGTTTTATTTTTACTTTATATTTTGTGTTAATTATTTTTATGTATTTTTTGGGGGGGACTGTAGAACGAAT
This sequence comes from Channallabes apus, assembly GCA_030522415.1. Classification (NCBI taxonomy): domain Eukaryota; kingdom Metazoa; phylum Chordata; class Actinopteri; order Siluriformes; family Clariidae; genus Channallabes; species Channallabes apus. The sequence continues at coordinate 20,164,286 of CM060117.1, read as the reverse complement.
ACTTTGAATTTACATTATTTCCTATGGGAAAATAAAATTTGGTTTACGAGTGTTTTGGAATACGAGCTTGCTTCCGGAATGAATTATGCTCGTAATCCGAGGTTCCACTTTATATATACAGTGGGGCAAAGAAGTATTTAGTCTGAGCTTGTTATCAGTATAAAAGACACCTGTCCACAACCTCAAACAGTAACATTCCAAACTCCACTTTGGCCAATACCAAAGATCTGTAAAAGGACACCGAAAACAAAAATTAGACCTGCACCATGCTGGTAAAGCAGCCTGTGTGTAGAAGAAATCAACTGTGGGAGCAATTATTAGAAAATGGAAGACATACAAGACCACTGATAATCTCCCTCGATCTGGGGCTCCACGCAGGATCTCACCCCATGGGGTCAAAATGGTCACAAGAACTTTGAGCAAAAATCCCAAACACCACACGGGGGGACCTAGTGAATGACCTGCAGAGAGCTGGAACCAAAGTAACAAAGACTACCACCAGTAACACACTGCGATGCCAGGGACTCAAATCCTGACTCCACAAGCTTTTGACGTCTTCCTTAATGGTTGGCCACCAGAAACATTGAATAAGCAAAGAGAGGGTGCGGGTTGTCCCTGGGTGACAGGCTAGCCTAGAGCTGTGACCCCATTCAAAGACTTGGGGGCGAACAGAAACTGGGATGAAAATTAGCCCAGACGAGACATTACTGGGGCCTGGTTCCTGTTCAAGGGATTGCAGGATTGCAAAGAAGCAGGTTTTCCACATCCAGCCGGGTTATAGCTATAAGGCAGGGTTCGGAGGATGGGGGCGGGGGAACTGTCGGGGCAGAGTGCATCAGGCTTAGTATTCTTGGATCCTGATTGGTATGACAGCGTGAAGTTGAACCATGAAAAAATAATGACCAGCATGGTTATGTCTTTTGGCTGACTTTAGATATTACAGGTTCTTGTGATCAGTCCAAACAAGAAATGGGTATTCAGCTCCTTTCAACCAGTGTTTCCATTCTTTGAGGGCTAGCTTAACTCACAATCCACAATGTCGTAGTTCTGCTCAGAGGGCATCAGCCAACAAGAAAAAAAAAAAGAAAGCGCATGGATGAAGTTTGTTGTCATTCTGTGTTTGTTGGGAGAGCACGGCTCCCACTCCTGTCTCGGAAGCATCGAGTCCGGAGGGAAGGATCTGGGAAGGTGAGGATGGGTGCTGTGGTGAAGCACCGCTTGAGTCCCTTGAATGCCTCCTCATCTAGGTGATTCCATTGGAAAGGGACCTTGGTGGATATAAGAGATGTAAGTGGGGCCACTACCGTGCTAAAGTCATGGATAAAATGTCGATCAATAGTGTTGAGGTTCTCGACTTGACGACCTTATTCCATGATGGCCAATCCGTGATGGCCCTTACCTTGACCGGGTCCATCTGGATGCCTGGTGAGATGGCATACCACAGAAAGGAGGTGGATTCATGGTGAAACTCACATTTTTCAGCCTTGATATAGAGTTTATTTTCCAGCAGATGTTGAAGGACCTGACCCCCATTGGAACTTGTTGTTCTAGGGAGCATTAGAGGATTAGAATGTAGTCAAGGTAAGAACTCAAGGACATTGAGAAAGTCTCTGAGGACATCATTAATGAGCTCCTGGAAGACCGTCGATGCATTGGATAAACCAAACGGAACCACCAGATGCTGTGGACATGTGGGGAAGAGGATAGCAGTTCTTGACCGTGATCTTATTAAGCCCTCTATAGTCGATGCATGGTCTGAGGCACTTATCCTTCTTTTCCACTAAGAAGAAAGCTGCCCCTGCGGGAGACGAGGAAGGGCGATTGATTCTGAAAGGGACTACGAGATGTATTGTTCCATGACTCCTCTCTCAGGACATGAGAGAGAGTAAGGTCGCCCTTTAGGGTAGTACTGCCAGGAAGGAGGTCGATGGCACAGTCGTATGGACAGTGAGGAGGTAATGAGATGGCAGATGACTTGCTGAACATCTGACGAAGGCCATGATACTCGGCGGGGACTTTAGATAGGTTAGGGAGCAGGATGCTTCTCCTCGACCACACAATGTAAGGATTATGCAATCTTAACCATGGAAGACCCAGAACTACGGGTGCATGGGCACTTTTAATGCTGAGGAACGTGGTGGTTTCGAGATGGAGAAAAAATTTAATAATTAAAATCTATTAAAATCTCTGGGATAAAGTTGTGCACAGACACAAGTCAGGGCATGGATACAAAGAAATTGTAAGGTTTTATCACTGGCTAAAAGCACAGTGAAGTCTATTGTAAGTTGAAGCTATTTGGTACCGGTCATTGCTCCAAACTGGATGAAAGAGCCAGGAGGAAAGTGGTCAGAGAAGCTACAACGTGGGCTACAGCAACTCTGAAGCAGTTGCAGGTATTTATAATAAAGAATGGTCATTGTGTGCATGTGACAACAATATTACAAATTATCCACAAATATGGCTTGTATGGGATTGTTGCAAGAAAAATGACACTGCTTAATAATTGCTCATGCAGTCACAACTGAGCTTTCCATAAACGCAGGTGGTCAGATGAGACTAAATTGAATAATTTGGCCCACAGCATCAAATGATATGTTTGGCGGAAATCAAACACGGCTCACCATCCAAATAGCACTATTCGCACAGTAAAGCATGGAGGTAGTAAAATTCTGTTATGGATTTTTGTCTAGTAATTGTGTGATAATGGTAATTGTTGGTCTGCAGCAGGGACTGGCAAATACTGTCAAATTCTTAAGGAAAATCAGCTTCTCTCGGCCAGAAAGTTGGACCTTTCTGTTGTTTACTTTCCAACATGGCAATGACTCAAAACAAAACTAACAAAAAAAAAAAAAGGAAAAGTTGAATGTCCGTGCATTGCCTAGTCAGAGCCCAAACTTAAACCGCTTTTAAAATCTGTGCAATGAATTGAAGCAAAGAGCAACTGTGCGCCACTGAGTCTTTACTTAGAAATGTATATAAAGAAATCAGTAATGGGCATAAACCGTAAATCAATCTCTCTCACTCATTTATTCACTGAGTATTTGTATGCAATAAATATAGTCCATGTGCATACTATAAAAGAAGTTTTTTGGAATTTTTGTCTGTCTGTTTGTTTGTGCATGAATAACTTAAAAACTACAGAACTAATTTTAATAGGGTTTTCACAGGTATATTTGGCCAAGTCTGGCACCAACAACCATGCCACGCTCAAAATTGCTTAAATCACCTTTCTTTCCCATTCTGACATTCAGTTTGGAGTTCAGGAGATTGTCTTGACCAGGACCACACCCCTAAATGCATTGAAGCAACTGCCATGTGTTTGATTGATTAGATAATTGCATTAATAAGAAATTGAACAGGTGTTCCTAATAATCCTTTAGGTGAGTGTGTGTATATCTATATCTATATGTCTATATATATATATATATATATATATATATATATATATATATATATATAAGAGAAAATATGTTACTTTGAAACTTGAAAAAAAATGAAAACCTACCTTGAAAAAAATATTAAGTTCATCTGAAAATTCAAAATGCAATATTTTTTTAAAATACTGGCTTATGCAGTTGAAGTCTACTTAATAAATGCAATCTCACAACTTCAGATGCTGTTGTACATTTTATGAAAAGCACTTATGAGTGCAAATTCCACACAACTGAATTCGCAGGCACATCTAGTGATCAAATATAATTATTAAGTAATAGTAATAATAAGCAGTTTGATATATGATGACAAACTTTTAAATTTTTGACTTACTAACTGTTAAAGCAAAACGTATTGGTAATAGCATGTATATAGTACACACAGTATTTGCTCTCATTTGTATGTCTCTGTGCAGACATCTACAGTATCGAGTAAAGTTTCCTATGAACTGGTCACACAGGTATTAGTATGTCTATTTGTAATTAAGTTTATTAAAATATATAAAAAGAAGCTATAAATTTTTTGCATAATTACTGTACATGTAAACCATATAGATGTAAATAATAGTCATTGTAAGGTTCTAAGCTATAGCAGTATCATTCAATCCAATTCAATTCTATTTGTATAGCGGTTTTAACAATTGACATTCTCAAAACAGCTTTACACAATCAAAAGAATTATTTAAGTTTGTATGGAATGTGAATGTGTATGAATCAAAATGGTCAGATAGTTGTTGGTGAGCAAGCCGCGGGCGACATTATTTTCGGGGCACCACCTGGACATCCAGTGGTTCAGCGACCATAACCTGCTGTAAGCTATGTCGCCACGTCTCATTGGGATGGGACCAGAGCATATTACTTCATCGGACATCGCCTTCGCTAATTTAAACACCTCTGTAAAGTTATTCTTACTAACCTCTGACTGACGAAGGCGTATATCGTTAGCTCCAGCATGTACTACTATCTTAGAGAACCTGTGCTGTCCTAGAGCCCTAAGATTACCTGCTATGTCCAGTGCTCTGGCTCCCGGGATACACCTAACCACTGCCGCTGGCGCCCCTAAAGGTCTAGCTAATTTCACGTGCCTCAGTATAGAGTCTCCTATAACCAGAGCTCTTTCAGGTTTCTCAGCGGGTGCATCACTGAAGAGAGCAAACCTGTTGGACACGTGAAGCGCAGAGGAGGTGTGCTCCGGTGGGCTAGCCTTATACCCCTATCTGACCCATGCGGTTTCGCGCGGTGGCCGTAAATACGGTTCATTATGATTCACCGCGAGTTTTTGGCGTTGTGAGTACATTTCCATATTTCCGCGGGAAAAATTAAACATGTTTAATTTTTTTGGCGGTCCTTGCGGAAGTTTGCGGACCTTGGTGAACTTCGCGGAACGTCGGCGGGCAATCGCGGCAACTCACGGTGCCCGACACCGCATCTCACCGTGAGTCAAACCGCATAGGTGAGATAGGGGTATTAGCGTTAGCTTTGGCTGAACGAGTATGCCGCCGAGTCGTCACGCACTCTCCCCGCTGTGAGGGCTCTAATGCCGGAGTCGGGGGCTGTTTATCACTGCCTGTGGCACCCAGACTGTTCGCTACGGGAATAACGCTGCTCTCACACTCTCTAACCCTCTCTAAAGTCTGGATGCGCTCCTCTAACGCTGATATCTTCTCCGTCAGAGTGCTCACTAACACACACCTATCACAAATAAAATTATCACTAATGACGGACGAAGAATGTCTAAACATCCTGCACTCTACACACTGAACGAGCTGAATGGTAGACATTATAACGTACCTCTGTGTCGGAGTTTTAGTTTGTTTTAGTTTTAGTTGTGGAGATGAATTCCGTTTGTTGTTCTTAGACGAGGAAACTCGCGAGTTCTCCAAAAATTGCAGAAAAAAAAGGTGAAGCCGAATAGTATGAAGATGTAAAAGCTAGTCGCTATTAATATTGTTATTGTATAAAGCTACAGTATGTAATTTAAACGCTGATACAAATGCGAAACTGTCGCTGCAACGATACAAAAACAGGAAGCTACGTCACCAACAGGAAGTAGCTTCATTCAGCACTCCCATGTTTTAAAACAAGTTGAACACAAACACAGACAAAAAAGGGCACTGTTGTTTGCACTTTAATCAGAAATGTTGCCCGGTAATTTCACCCTTGAAATGGAGATTGTGATTCTTTATCAAAGTTTGCACAAAAACAACTTCACGTTACTGCATTGACTGCAAAATGTTATAGCCTACAGGGTGACCTAAAGACAAAACTGTCCCTAAAAGTAAAACTTCTCTCCCTACGGCTATGTCTTACCTGTTACCTTCCATTTTTAGTGCAATTTTGGATCTAGTTATATGTTTGAAGACAGCTCTCTTCTCACATTCTATGTAAGTTTGCTCAGTGATTATAGCTCTTTTAAATAATTTGTCTGTCATACACACTCAATCTGCGCCCGGCACTAGGACCCGGAAGTAAGACGGGCGCAAAACCAGGAAGTATAAAAGAGGTAAACAAACGATGGCTTACCGCTCAGTCATTGAATTCGGCCCATGTCAGCTCCAGTTGTCGTTCCAGCAAACCGTGAGTACTCACATGTTGGTTCCGTTTGTCTTTTGCTATTTTGTGTGTATCTACAGGACGCGGGTTAAATTTGTGTTTTTCCCTTACTCCGTTTTTGTGAGAGTCCTTAGACTAAATCGCGTGGCTATCCTGCCTACTCGCTTCTTTCCGCGTTTGGGTTTATCCTCCACGCTATATTGGGCTAACCGCTAAAGCTACGTCTTCTGGTCACCTCAGGTTAGTCCATCTTGACAGAATGACTGAGCCTTCCGCGGTAAACCCAGCGGATTACGCGAGTCTCTGCGACGTTGTAGATCAGCATGCCGCGCTCATCAATCAGCTAACCGGGGATCTCGCTTCTCTCCGCCGCGAGGTCGCTGAGCTCCGGCGGGAGAATACGGATCTCCGCGCAGCTGTTGATGGCGTCACTGCTCGATCGCACGCCGCGTAGGCCGCGGCTTCGCATCATCCCCCCTCTCCCCCACCTTCTGATGTTTTTCTTTCTCTACCAGAGAAGTGGAACGGCACGGATGGGAAGTGCAGTGTATTTTTGACAGCTCTCGATCTGGTGTTTGAGTTTAATGCCACCAAGTACTCCACCGATCGCCTTCGCATTGCTCTTCTCATCTCGTTGCTAAAAGGGCAGGCAGCTGAGTGGGCCACGGCAGTTCTACAAGCAGATGCGGACACCGCCCACTCATACAATGAGTTCACCCACCAACTCAGACTCACCTTCGAACACCCAGCGGGCGAGGTGGAGACCGACACCAGACTCTATCACCTGAGGCAGGGAGGATTGCCCGTGAGCCGCTACACAGCGGAGTTTCGCACCCTTGCCGTTCAGACCACGTGGGGCGATGCGGCGCTCCGGACGTCCTACTACGAGGGCCTGGCTTCGCGAATAAAGGACGAACTAGCCGGGCGAGAGCTTCCTGCAACCCTGGAGGGACTGATCCAACTCGCTCTCCGGATCGACCAGCGCCTTCTCTCTCGCCCGAGGCCAGCCCCTCGCACCCTGCCACCCGCACCCACCTTCACTGTCACCACTCCACGACCCGCACCCGCCTTCACCGTCACCACTCCACGACCCGCAGACCCCGTCACCTACTCCACCCCTGGATATGTCGGTTCTCCACCTCCTGCCGTGGTTGACACAGGAGCCGGGGAACCCATGCAACTAGGACGCGCCTCCTTGACCGCTGCAGAACGGGAGAGACGCTTCCGTGAAGGGCTCTGTGCCTATTGCGGGTCAGCTACACATCACAGGGCAACCTGTCCTCTCAGACCGGGAAACGCCCAGGCCCGGTGAGAGGAGAGAGATACTCGCCGGGTCACCTTCGTCTCTCCGCCATCACCACCAACTCCTCCCGTCTCACGGTTCAGGTACACCTCCAGGTTGGCCACAAACGAGTCCGAAGTGCTGCATTCATCGACTCCGGGGCAGCAGGTAACTTCATTGACTCCGCATATGCCAAAACCCTGGGGGTAAAACTCGAGTCGTTATCCCAGCCCGTTCGCATCACATCTGTCGACGGTCGCCCCCTCTCCACCAGCCCAATCAGCACCCGAACCGAACCCATCACCGTCTCCATCAACCAACACCATGAACAGTTAAAATTTTTCGTCACCTCCATCTCGTCACCACCCATCATCCTTGGTCATCCCTGGCTGCTCCAGCATGACCCCCTAATCTCCTGGACCCAGAACCGGATCCTCCAGTGGGGCGCGACCTGCAACGAACTATGCCTACGGGCAGCGGCTGGGACGTGCTCTAGGGAGTCCGAGGCCCCCGACGTCGACACCAACTCCATCCCCGAGCCGTATCGAGACCTGGCGGAGGTTTTCTGCAGACAACGAGCCACCCATCTTCCTCCTCATTGCCCATACGACCTCGCCATAGACCTCCAACCCGGTACGGTCCCCCCCTGCGGCCATCTCTACTCACTTACACCCACCGAGACCCAGGTGATGGAGGAATATGTAAACAACGCCCTGCGCCAAGGCACCATCAGGCCCTCCTCCTCACCTGCCGCCGCGGGGTTCTTCTTCGTGAAGAAGAGAGGCGGTGAACTTCGCCCTTGTGTCGACTATCGGGGGCTCAACAATCTCACCATCAAAAACCGACATCCTCTGCCTCTTACCAACTCAGCCCTGGACGACCTCTCTGGCGCCACCGTCTTTACGAAGTTGGACTTCCGGAGCGCCTACAACTTGGTGCGCATCAGAGAGGGCGATGAGTGGAAGACGGCGTTCATCACCCCCACCGGACATTATGAAACCCTTGTCATCCCATTCGGACTGTGCAATGCCCACGCCGCATTCCAACACTTCATCAATGATGTCCTTCGGGACATGCTCGGTCGGTGGGCATTCGCTTACCTGGACGACATCCTAATTTATTCACGCACCATGGAAGAACACACCCAGCACGTCAGGGCGGTTCTAAAGAGATTACTCGCCCACCAACTGTACTGTAAGTTGGAAAAGTGCGCTTTTCACGAGCGCTCCACCACGTTCCTGGGTTTTGTCATCTCGCCCCAGGGTGTGGCCATGGACCCGCAGAAGCTAGAGGTTGTGCGTCATTGGCCCCTACCCAAGACCCTCAAGCAGCTTCAACGGTTTCTCGGGTTTGCGAACTTCTATCGTCGCTTTATCCGGGACTACAGTACAGTTGCCGCCCCCCTAACCGCTCTGACCCGTCCCTCCTCTCTCCCTTTTCACCTCAACCCAACAGCTGTCTCCGCTTTCCGATCACTTTGTCACCGCTTCACCACTGCACCGATTCTCCACCACCCAGATGCCAATAAACCATTCGTTGTAGAGGTTGATGCTTCAGATGTGGGCGCTGGAGCTATCCTCTCACAGCAAGGTCCAGACCAAAAACTACACCCATGTGTTTTTTTCTCCAGAAAATTTGACTCCACTCAGCAGCGATACGGGGTAGGGGACCGCGAACTGCTGGCCATAAAGTGGGCTCTGGAGGAGTGGCGTCACTGGCTCCAGGGCGTCAGTGAGCCATTCATAGTCTGGACGGACCATCAAAATCTAATCACCATCAGAACCATCAAACAGCTAAACCCACGACAGGCGCGGTGGGCATTATTCTTCGAGAACTATAACTTTCACCTCTCATACCGCCTGTCCTGACCCCGCGCCTGTCCTCCCCTCTTCCAAGATCATCGCCCCCCTGCAACTGGACCTGGAAACGAGAGTGCGCCAGGCACGAGGTACAGAGACCGAACCGGCAGGTGTGCCACCTGGACGACTCTTCGTGCCCGAGGGGATGAGACCAGAGGTTCTCCACTGGGGACACTCCTCCCCAATTTCAGGCCATCCAGGCACCCGACGGTCCCTCCAATTCCTCCAGCGAGACTGGTGGCCGTCCATGACGAGGGACGTCCAAGAATTCGTTCAGGCATGCCCAGTGTGCGCCAGGGCAAAAAACACCAACCAACCATCTCCAGGAGAACTGCAACCACTCCCAGTCCCTCGACGGCCCTGGACGCACATTGCCGTTGACTTCATCACGGGCCTGCCGGCCTCCGAAGGAAAAGACACTATCCTCACGATCGTCGATCGGTTCTCTAAGACCGTGCACCTGGTGGCTCTCGCCGGACTCCCGTCAGCAAAGGAAACAGCAGAGCTGATTTTAGAGCACGTAGTCCGTCTGCATGGATTCCCCAAGGATATCGTCTCGGACAGAGGGCCCCAGTTCACAGCCCGGTTCTGGAAGGCCTTCTGCCGTCTGATCGACTCCACCTGCAGTCTGTCCTCCGGATACCACCCACAGACTAACGGTCAGACGGAGCGGACCAACCAACAACTGGAGCGCTACCTGAGATGTTTCGTAGCGGACCGCCAGCGCTCCTGGGCACGCTACCTCATCTGGGCGGAACTATCACACAACCTCCACATCTCCTCTGCCACCAACCTAAGCCCATTTGAGGTATGCCACGGTTTCCAACCCTCCGTGTTCAACCACCCAGAGCCGGAGGTTGATGTACCGTCGGCCCAACAGTTGGTCCGCAGATGTCGGCGGCTCTGGATTACAACCAACCAGGCCATCCAACGTGCCAATGCCCGCTACACCCACCAACATCGCCGCCGACATCCTCCGGGACGACTATACCACGTAGGTGACAAGGTATGGCTTTCCACAAAGAACCTCCACCTCCACACCGAGTCAAAGAAGCTTTCCCCCAGATTCATCGGACCATACCACATCACCCACAGAATTAACCCTGTCACCTACCGGCTCCAGCTGCCTGCGGCGCTCCGGATTCACCCAGTATTTCACCTATCCCAGTTCAAGCCCTTCATCACCTCACCCATGATTCCGCCCACCCCCCCAGCTCCTCCTCCCCGGATCATCGACGGCAGTCCCGCCTACACCGTGCGCCGAATCCTTGACTCGCGCCCTCGGGGCAAAGGTACGCAATACCTGGTGGACTGGGAGGGCTATGGCCCCGAGGAGCGATCTTGGATCCCGGCCCGGTTCATTCTCGACCCTCAGCTAATTCGGGACTACCGTCACAGGGTATCCTCCACCCCAGGACCGTCAGGAGCCAGTCCTGGACAGAGGGGTACTGTCATACACACTCAATCTGCGCCCGGCACTAGGACCCGGAAGTAAGACGGGCGCAAAACCAGGAAGTATAAAAGAGGTAAACAAACGATGGCTTACCGCTCAGTCATTGAGTTCGGCCCATGTCAGCTCCAGTTGTCGTTTCAGCAAACCGTGAGTACTCACATGTTGGTTCCGTTTGTCTTTTGCTATTTTGTGTGTATCTACAGGACGCGGGTTAAATTTGTGTTTTTCCCTTACTCCGTTTTTGTGAGAGTCCTTAGACTAAATCGCGTGGCTATCCTGCCTACTCGCTTCTTTCCGCGTTTGGGTTTATCCTCCACGCTACATTGGGCTAACCGCTAAAGCTACGTCTTCTGGTCACCTCAGGTTAGTCCATCTTGACATTGTCCTTATCCGTATCCTTAAGAATTGATTGATTAATAATAATAATAATAATAATAATAATAATAATAAATTTTATTTAACGGCGCCTTTCATGGCACTCAAGGACACCTTACAGTCAAAGTATAAGTACAATGGTTAAAGACAAAACAGACAGAAAACTGCATTACATAAAAGCCTGTCTAAACAAACAGGTTTTTTGACGAGATTTAAAAACTGGGAGACTCGGACTGTTGCGGACCTTGACAGAAAGTTTCATAAAAAAGGTGCCGCATAGAAACTGTCTGTGTACGTGGACGAACGAGTGTAATTGCAGAAGCAGACCTTAAATCACGGATATGTATATCGAGAAGGTCCAAAAGATATGAAGGTGCCAAGTTGTTAAGTGCTTTGCAGGTTAAAAGAAGTATTTTAAAATTTACACTGTATTTAACAGGGAGCCAGTGCAGATTTAGTAAAACAGGAGTGACGTGTTGAGAAATAGAAGTTTTGGATATACAGTAATCCGAGCAGCAGCATTTTGTACTAACTGTAATTTATGAAGTATTTTTGAAGGAAGTCCATAAAATGAACCATTGCAATAATCAATTCTGGATGTAACAGGAGCATGCACAAGAATAGCCGTACTCTTCGTTGAAAGGGCGGGACGTAAACGGTTGATATTCCTAATATGGAAGAATGCAGAGCAGGTAACATTATTAATATGGGCTTCGAATCACTGTGTTTGATCAAAGATGACTCCCAAGCTTTTGACCTGGCTGGATAGAGGAACATTAAGATTGTCACTTAAAACAGAAGAAATGTTTGCCTTTCCTAATGTTGATTTTGTGCCCACAAAAAGAATTTCAGTTTTACTATTGTTCAAAATTGTGATTGATTGATTATTGATTGCTGTGCGTGTGCGCGCGCGCGCGCGCGTGTGTGTGTGTGTGTTAATATGTGTGTGTGCGTGTGTTTAAAAATGCCCTTATATATGTATGTATATATGGTGCTCTGCCAAGAAGCAGCCGAGAAGAGGCATTTTTTTCCCTTTGCTGCCTGATCCTCATTGTAAAGAGCCACATGTGCTGAAAACTCTTTACATTCTAATAGATGATGCTATACATATAAAGTGTGTTCCTCCTGCTGTATTCCAATAAACCCTGACTCCTGTACTGGTCTCAACACTGGTTGATTCATATATAAGGGTAGCACAGGTATGATGCATTAATTTCAAACATAACATATCAGTGTACAAATTTTACATTTTATGAGAATATGGATTCATCCTTGGAATCAAAAACACTCAGACCTACATGAAAAATCACAAATAAGACCAGTAAAAATTTCTTCTTTTTTTAATATCCAGATTTGAGCATTTTGCAGACACCCTTATCCAGAGCGACATAAGGATCAAATTCTTTTTTTATTTGAGCAATTGAAGGTTAAGAGCTTTACTCTAGGGCAACAGTGGCAACTTGGTTGGTGGTGCTGGGGTTCAAACCAGGAAACCTGGGACTTTTCGAACAGTACAGTAGTCCAATGTCTTAACACTAAGCTACTCCACAATACAGTAATTTGTTGGGTTTCTTTCTGACTTTGCAATTTGCCCTGGCCATCGATGAGTGTTCTTTAGAAATCCAGAGGCATACTTATGGCACATAGTTGCATTTTGCAAATGATGGGTCAAAAAAATTCAGAAAGGTGAGAGGTCTTTCTTTTTTCATGTACATATTTACATACAGTACATACTCGAAGAAACTCAACAAACTCGTCAAAAAGGCTGCCTCAATACTGGGCACTCCCCTGGAGTGTTTGGAGCTGGTAGTGAAGAGAAGGATGCTACAAAAACTGTTAACTATAATGGGTTCTTCCCTCCCCTCATATCCCCTCCAAAACCTACTAACTAAACAGCGGAGCACTTTCAGTAAGAGAATGCTTCATCGCCGCTGTGACAAAGAACACTACAGAAAGTCTTTTCTGCCAACTGCAATAAGACTTTACAACAACTCTGCTCTGTGTCAGGAAAGGGATCTCCTTCTCTGATATCACAATAAATAGGCTCATATACATTCATTCTTCATTGCACTATATTCACATTCTTCATTCATTTCATCCTCTCTTTTATTAGTATTTGCTGGTTATATACTTGCTGGTTCATTCTTTCTATTATTATTTCAACTTGCTGGTGCACCTTATGTACAGTTTCATAAATTCATTGTAATATTGTATAATTCCTAACATTATATCTATCTATAATGTGTGGGCACATACAGTATAATAAGTACTGTATAATGTGTGATTATCATCTGGTTACCATGGAAATAAAATGACTATATTTTTAGAAGGATAATATGTGAAGAATTACTCACTCAATCATTCTCTATATCACCTATACTGTTCAGGGTCGTGGGAGGCCTGGAGACTTGGGCCACTAGGTGAAGTACACCATGGATGTGGTGCCAGACCATTGCTGGGCACACACACACACACATATTATGGGCAATTTTAAAATGCCCATTAGCCTAATATGCATGTCTTTGGACTGTGGAAGGAAACTGGAGTACCCATAGGAAAACCACCAAGGACAGAGAAAACATTTAAACTTCATGCACAGAGGTGTAAGGCCATTGTGCTAACCACTATGCCAGGTTGCCACTTCATGCAGTATGAAGAAATAAACTACATCTTCATTAAAAAATATTTCTAGTTCTTTGTTTACATTTCTTTTAAGATACAGTAAGACGATGCAACAGTACCTGATACATCTGATAAAAAGTCCCAGGAAATATTCACTTCAAATCTACAGTAAGCATGATAAATCTTTATTAAAACAATTGAAAACAAGATTGCAATGGATATGAAGTTGAACACATTTTTTGGAAAATTTTCACTGATGCTTCTGCAGTTTGACTATTTTTGCTGTTTCACAACATTTCAAATGTTCAGTGACTGGACTATGGTCCAGCACTAGGCTTGTCCACACATGCTTAGTTTGGAATGTGATGTCAAGTAAAACCCTTGGGCTACGACTAAAAAAGATAGTAGGTAAAAAAAGATTCTGAAATCTTTAACCTATTTAAGGAAAGCACTCTGTTATCACCACAATTTAGTTATATGCTATAGTTATATTTACTAAAATACATTAGAACCTACAGTATGTCTATGAGTGCAGCTGAACTGTAAATCACTTCCATTTGGTGCCATTTGTGGTCTGACGTCACATTATTGAGCTAGTCATTCAGTTGGCAAAGGACTGTTAGGGAAATATTGTATGCTTTGTTTTCTTTGGCTAGACCATTAGGAATTTCGAGTATTAAAAGTATCTAACTTGTGAAGGTCAAATGGGAATTATTTCTCTCCTCTCACCAGTCTCTCCTTCCTATTTTCTCCTTTTCCTCATGTGCTTCCCCCCCTCCCCTCCATCTTTTTCTCATTTCTTCAGCATGACCCCACTCTGTTTGGGTGTTGATAGGGTCCTGTCTGTGTGTAAGTACGTTCCATCAGTGTTGCTACATGACTGGGAGATTGGATTTTTGCCCAAGTTATTTCCAGTCTTCTCTCACAACCTCACTCCCACTTTCGCTGTCATGCGCTCCCTCTCTGCCTTTATCCTTCTATCTTTCTCAGTCCCTTGCATAATCTTTTTTTTCTCTCCAGCTTTTTCACCCTCTGTTTCATATGCAGCAGCAAGATTGATTGATCAGCGGATTCTCATTTATGTTGCAGCATGATTTGTCGTTGCTGCCCAGGGGAAGAAAGGGTGAGAAAGAATAGAATGGGAGTGGAGGTGGGAAAAGAGAGATTATCATTGAGCACGCTAAACCAGCATTCATTAAAATCCCCTCCCCCCGGAACAGTCCAGTATGGCCTAATTGGATGTTTGAAAGGGCTCTGGATTCAATTGACAGCAAGAGGAGGAGAGAGGGAGAGGAAGGAAAACAGATGGAATTAACGTTAGGCTGCCTCAAGGATGGTCCTGGAAGCAATTTCGGCACTTTGAGGAAGACACAGCCTGGCAATTCACGAGACTCCATTCCCATCATACCCATCACTCTCAGTCACTGTTCCCAGAGCTGTTTACACCCAGGAGGTGAGCACAACCTAAACTGAGTGTTCTTCTTTAAGGAATGTGGTCTATCCATGCAAATAATATTAAACATACCCAATACCAGAGCTAAGGCTTGTAAACATGACGTAGAGCATTTCTTTAATGCACTGAATAATGAACATCACAGTGCCTTTGAGAAACACCTGGTTTTAACCTGGACAAGGTTTTTTTTATATTTATTATTAAACTGCATTGCATCCATCAAAGTGTATTCTTGTGAAGATTGTGTGAAGCTTCAGGGCACACTAATGGTTTGCAGTTTCTTTTTTTAACCTGCCTCGCAGACCAGCGGCGATATGCGGGGCGCCTGAGTACCATCAGCTCGTCTTACTGAGCACCAAAAGCAGCTCAGTTATTCATCTGAGACACAGGATGCTCAGGCAGTTTGCGGGCAGATATGTCTACCAGGCAAAGAAAGAGACAGAAAAATGTGGGGGAGGATTGGGATTGGGAGGGGGGCTCAGTGGAATTGTTATGGGTTTAACTTTTATTGCTACTGTATGCACACTTGACTTGCAGCATTTATGCAATGCTTAAATGTCAAAGAAGAAGACATCTAGTTTGTCTGACAGCATCAGTTGTGTTCAGTGCTTTACTGACAGCTGACTGACTGCCTCATTATGTACCTGAACTTGGTCACATCCTGCATTCAAGGTAAAATTTTAAACTGTGAGGTTACAACCAGAATAAAAACACCAAAAAACTCCTTCTCAACATAATATATATATATATATATATATATATATATATATACACATTATAATTTTTTTTCTATAAATTAATTTAAATAGATTTTTTTAAAAAGGTAAAGCTGTTGGAGAACAGCAGCCAGGTTATCTAATAGATTTACATTAATCAAGGACTCTCTCTCTTACCTTCTCTCTCCCATGGGTTCCAGTCTGTTAATACAGTATAGCATTGTGCATGTGTCTGCTTTCATCTTGATGGAATTGAATTTAATCTTTGCTAGCTAACTTACTTCTGTATGGAAAGGATTACATTGAGCACGAAACAGAGAGATGAAAAGCAAGAACACGTTAGGATAAACAGATTTGAGGATATGACATGGAAATAACAGTAGTGGATGAATATTACAGAAGCATGGAGAGAAAGAAAGAAAAAGAGAGGGGGAAAGTGTGTGAGAAAAGTGGAGAGTTATAAAAGTGAGAGTGTGATAAAGAGTGGAGGCTTGTGGCTGGAGGCAGGCTGTTGAGTGATCTTTGAGCATGTGTCTCCTGTCAATGTCACTGCAATGACTTTCACTGCCACAGAACAGAGAGGGTGAGAGAAGAAGAGAGAGATACCTTCCATCTAGCACACCATTGTCATTCTCTGCTTGTTCACACATGGATTCCCTCAAAGACAATTCCCATAACAAATACAGAATTTCCTTTGTTTCCTTTCTTTCTTTCATTCTTTTATAATGTTTTACTACTTGTGCATTATACAGATTGTATGTAATTTCTCTCTATTCCCTTAAAACAGGTGTTCCTCATGTTTAGTCTTGTTTTGATGCTTATATACATCTTGCCTCTGCCATTTGTAGGTTACACTTGTAACATAACCATATATCTCTAAACATAATTTCCCCCAAATTCATAAATTTTTAATTAATACGTTTTTAACATTTTTTATTTTCTACATTTACTGTATATGAGAATACCAATCATCTTAATTCCAGTGATTGACAGCATGTCATCTTAATTGGAATAAATTGCAGACTACAGTTTCATTTCATCTAATCAAAGAAAGAGAGAGGTTACCTATCTCTCTGTCATCATATCAATAAAAGCTGACTTTCCCACACTGTCATTAGCAGTTGAGCTAAGGGACATACATTCAAGGCTTAGGATCTCCCTAAGCTCTTTTTTATTACTAATCCAGCAATGTTTTTTGCCCTGTGGCTCTCAATGAACTTGTCGGTTCTTGGCCTGTGCGTGTGTGTGTGTGTGTGTGTGTGTGTGTGTGTGTGTGCGTGCGTGCGTGCGTGTGTGTGTGTTTGTTTGTGGCACTGTTGTCTGGCCCCTGCTAAGCCCCATGCTCTGCTAATTGGGCCTGCTTTTTCTCATGCCTCTCCCAGCACAGTGGGAACTGGCAGGGCTGAAGTGAGAGGGGGAAAAAAACATGCAAGCTGAGGGCCAGAAAGTCATTCTGCTCGTCTAAATGCGGCACACAAATCCATGGGATCAGTATTCTGGTCAGACCCCAATACAGACCTGGGGGTGGGGTGATGGAGGGGACATGAGAGAGGGGGGAACATAGAGGTCTTTGATTGGGAATTGTAAATGCATCTCCCTTCAGTGTTTTCTTTTTCTCGTCATGGCATTGGAGGCAAAAGCTGACCAGCACCTGAAATCAATCACTGCCTGTCAAAGCCCACAGCCGAAACTCACACTGAAAAAGAGGATTGCATGAAAGGAGTGAACACATCGCTCTTCACTGAATCTGACTGGGTCTGCAGCGTGGAATGATGTTGAACTGTTTGCTTGTTTTGTAGGCCCTGAGACTCAGCATCCAACATACAAAGGAATTCCCATCAGCCATTAAGGGGCCGAACCGAGGCTTGACAGGTGAGTGATGGGGGTAGACAAATGACACAGACAGCTGGCCAAGGGGGTGTGGCTGTGTTTTTTTTTTTTTTTTTTTACTCTTAATCCCTCCACCCTTCAGTAAAGATGTTTGATTTTCAAGTGTGTCAGAAACAGGTTCTTCTGGCTTAAAAAAAAAAAAAAAAAAGCAATTTGTCTAAAGGGAGGGGGTGTAGTGTGAAAGAGTAGGCACTGTGTGAAAGGATAGAATAGAGATGTGAAAAATGAAATAGGGTAACGAAAGAATGAGGGCAAGAGCTGGCGAACAGAAGGGGTTGAAAATGGGACATGGGGTCAGGGAGGGGGCTTTTTGAGGTAATCAGTCTCTGTCTTTCTCTCACACACAGACACAGAAACAGGGCTGAACATTTTTGCATTCTTACTTGAAGGAGACAAATGCATTGCTGATAATATCTGAGTTGAAAAACATGCATAATCATGAACACATAATACTTTATAAACAGACATAGGCATGGTCTCTTCCTACCCTGTACTCTTCTTTTTGCAAAACCTTTCACATTCTTTCTTTTGACCCAGAGGTCAATTAACTTTCACCTGTTGATATCCTGCCTGTTATTTTCTGGACTTAGCTGGTCAAATTCTTTCAGATATAAAAGAGCCAATGTTTTGTTGCCCTCTCTTCTTTCATACTCAATCACCTTCCTATTTTCTTCAACAGACACTGAATGCAAAGAACTTCATCCTCCCTTCAGATTTCTATGATAAAGATCACTTTCTCCCACACACACACACACACCGTTTCTCTGCATCTGGCTTTAATCTTCCTAGCTATCCCCTGGTTGCAGTCAAGGGAGGTCAACCTTGAACTGTACAGTGTTAACAGTGTGCATGTGTGTATTTGTGTGTGAGATAGACAGATTTCTAAGAAGATGGAAGAAAAAATCGGAGGGGGGCGGGGGATAAAGAAAGAAAAAGGATATAATAGAGTGAAAGTTACATGAATAAATATATAGAAGTTGGAAGAGGGCAATTTTAGGAAGTACTATCTCTATCTCTTTCTGTATCTTTTTCTCTTTCTCTCTTGGGAAACAATGTGCTCCAGAAAGAAGGCATTCTGATTTCCCAGAAGGCTTTGCTAATGGAACATCAGGTTCAATCTGCCTGTCGCTCTGTTTCATTTTGTTTTTCTGTCTCGCTGAGGTGACCTGCTTTAAGGTTTGTCCTCCGTCATCTGGGACTTGGTGATTCATAGTTAGAAGAATAATGTAACTCAATAAGAATTTAGAGTGTTAGGGGAAAAAATGTTCACCCTAACGCTGGGAGATCATGAGAATGAATCCTGTTGATGCAAGAACCACCCATGACCACAAGTTCAACAGAGCATAATTACTACTGCTGTCTTGGTGGGAGGGATGGCAGTACTCTCTCTGCTGTCAGCCAGAATGACATTAAGCAACTGTGGGCTTCTTTGGCCTGTATGCGGAATAGAGCAAGTAGCACTTTCCTGCAAATAGTACTGCACAGTGATGAAGCAAAATCATCAGTTTGCAAAGATGTGGTGGCTGGTTTCACATTCCTTAAATAAAGCATTGTTAACTCCTCCCTTCCCTGTTTGCTAACTGTCGTGACATAAGCGAGAACTAGTTAAGAGGCAGACATAATAATCCTAAAAAAAATAATCCTACAACTGCATGCCCAAAACCATCGAGTTAATTTTGTAACATCACTAACACACATTAAATTTCTTTTTCCAAGATATACTTAGAAACTCTCTGTTTTAAATGGGAAAATGTGACTTTTGCACAGGGTTAACAAATTATTTCTCCTACACACCAGTCAGCGTAATTAGAATGAGCAATTCAACCATTTAAAATGACATTTTCTTTCCATTCAGGCACATTCTGGAAAAGTTCCTAATTTTTAGTTAGAAGGATCTCTGGAAAAAGAAAAGATGTGTGGGAGTTTACAGAATGTGTGAAAATCAAGCTGTCAGTCCAACAGTGATTGGCAGTCATGTTCACTCAATAAATTGATAACAAGGAATCTGTGTTTCATGGCAGACATGAGCATTCTGCAGTCAGACATTTTAATGTCTTAAACTCCAGGACACAACCATAGCTAATCAATCAGTCTATTTCTGTAGATTTTATTCAGAAGACATTTCATTCAGAATAACACTTGCATGTGTCAGTGAAAATACTAGGTATGGCAGTAACACGGTTTATATATTCGTCAGCAGTAACTGTAATAACTTTAATAACTGTAATAATTGTAAAAGTATTTATGAGCATGTAGGAGGTGAAATCCATACAGTGTTACCTTTTACAACCTCAGAAGAACTTTCCATACAGTACATAATTAATCAAGGACATTTGTACAAAATATTTTGTTTTTTGGAAACTTTGAGTGGTAGCTAATCCAGTACATCCATCCATACATCAATCCATCCATACAACAATCTGTCCATACATACAGTACATCCAAATGTAATTAGCTATACCACATAACACCAGCTATGACATTAAAACTACTGACAGGTGAAGTGAATAAGATTGATTATCCTGTTACAATGAGACCTGTCAAGGGGTCTTATTCACACAATGATGCAAAGGGTGTTACATATTAGGTGTGATATATTGGCAAGTGAATTCTGAGTTCTTGATATATTAAAAGCAGGTAAAATGAGTAAGCATATGTGGGTGAGTAACTTTGATAATGGCCAAATTGTGGTGGCTAGATGACTTGGTTAGAGCAACTCAAAAATGATAGGTCTTGTGAAATATTTCCTATATGCAGTGGTACTCGAGTGGCTCAAGAAAAGAGAACCAGTTAATGGCTAAAGGGGTCATGGGCAATCAACTGAAATGTACAGCTTGCTTTAATTGAAAGGTGTCAGAACACCCAGTGAATCACAACTTGGTACATATGGGGCTGGTACATACTCTCAGCTTGTTTCCCCATACTGACCCCTGTATAACACCAAAAGGACTTACTGTACACTCTGCACATGAGCATTATAACTAAATGATGGAGCAATGGAAGACCGTGGCCTGATCTGATGATTCATGATTTTTTTAATGTCTTATTATGAGGGTCAGGCACTGGTAAAAGAGATGGCACTAGAATGCACCATGGGAAAAAGTCAAGCCTTGGATTCCGCCATGTTCCATGCCTCAACAAGGGAGACCTACACAGTATTAGACAGATGGTTTAAATATTACGGGTAATCAGTGTAGTTTTAAACATTTTCACTACGTTCGGCTGCAGGTTTTACATCTCTGTGTGCATGTGAAAATAGGTAGGGCCGTAACCCATGCCGAAGTGCAGTTTGTGTTATTCGGTGCTTTGTTGCCGTAGGGATAAGTAGAGATTTGTTACCTTATGCTCCATTTGTCATTGTAACGGCATTGCACAGGGGCAGCAGGGGAGGAAACCAACCATCCATCAGATGTATGGCCTGTCACCATGGTAACAACAGTGGCCATGACATTGGGCAGGGGGTGGTGGGATTAATCTTTCTTAGGGACATAAAGTGTATTTTTCTCTTTTTAATATTTGTTTATTTAAACATATTTAATTTTATCCAATCAGATTTGCACAAGTGAAGTCCAGACATGTATATATGTATTGTATTGTATTGCTTGTATTATAGCTTTCTTTGTGATCTATTTCATTTGTTACTAAATAATACTATCTGTGTAAATCTTGATTAATTTATGAACTAACATTTAGTTACCTAATATGAAATACGTGACAACAGTCCTGCTCCTGTACTAGCATTTCCTGCATCATGATGTTGTATAATGGCTCTGTGCAGTATGCATGTTTTTGGTGGAAAAGGTTCAGTTGGAGATTGGGCTACGGCAAAAGGACAGGGCAGAGGGGGAGGTCACTTGGAGAGATATGAATCTTTTTCCTTTTTTGTAATTCTTAATCAGTACTATAGAAGAAAGCAAAATCAGAAACAGGCTTAGGCTACTATAATACATGTACCTCAAAACAGACTAGGGATTTAAAAGAAAACTAGGAAAATCTAGGGAAATATGTTGTTATTGTTGGTCTTTCAGCTGTTTCCGGCAAGGGGTTGACACAGCGGACCATCAAGTCTACATACAAGCTTGGCGCAAGCTTTATACCGGATGCCCTTCCTGACGCAACCTTCCCAATTTATCCGGGCTTGGGACCATGGCTGGGGTTTGGGCACTAGCTGGGAATTAAACCTAGCCTTTCGCATGGCAGGCAGAATACCTAGAATGGGGGCCAGGGGTAGCTCAGTGGTTAAGGCATTGGACTACGGTTCGGAAGATCCCAGGTTCAAACCCCACAACCACCAAGTTGCCACTGTTGGGCCCTTGAGCAAGGCCCTTAACCCTCAACTGCTCAGATGTGTAATGAGATTAAAAAAAAAAATGTAAGTCGCTCTGGATAAGAGCGTCTGCCAAATGCCTAAATGTAAATGTAAATGTACCTACTACTGAGCCTAGGGAAATATATTTATTTAAAATGGTTAGTATTACTATTAGTCCAAGGAGAGAGCTAAAAAATCACCTTGCAGCACCATTGCAATGGATCACCGTTGCTTTAACGAGTGCCAACTAACTTGCCAGTTACTTTGGATGAAAGTATAAAAAAAAAAGTTTTTTTGAATAGTTGCAAACCATAAAGGTTCTACTTTGAACCTTTTGTAAAAAAAAAAAAAAGAAAGAAAACGCCAGCTGAAGGTTTCTACATGGAGCTTTTAAGAGTTCTCCCATAGGAACGATCTAAGCACACTTAGTGGTTTTGCATTTTCTAGAGTAAGTGTAAGGTTTAGGGCACTATTTGTTTCTTTACTCTGCCATATGATGAAAATGGAATTTACTGAAAGAGGATCAATTTAGTAAATGAATTGTAAGGATAAAACATCTAAAAAGACTTTTTATCCATGTCTTTGCTTGTAGAAGAAAAGGAATCCATTTGACTGAACTGAAAATCCTCCACAAACTGCTTTCACAATCCAATTATATGTGTTTTTCTTTCCCCCACCTGAGTTCTTGCTGTCATTCCACTCACTGTCACAAGCACCATTCCGTTACGAACGGAATGTGATGACATGATGAGTATGCTGCCATGGTTCAGGCAAACAATCGTTAAATATTTCTTTGTTGAGTTTCGATTTCCTGAAGTTAATTAAAGACTTCCGATATAGCGCTACAGAGTGAAAAAATGTAAATTCACATGCACAAGAAAAGTAATGAAGGCAAAAAAAATCAAAAAGTTGTGGACATAATGTCATTCTTTTCCTCTTCTTACAGTACTTCTCTAGTTTTTTAAGTTGGTGAGTTTGGAGAACATTTCAGAATAATTGCATTCAAACTTGTAGTATGAATTTGTGGGAGTTGACAAAGCACAGGCTGGGAAAGATCAATCAGAAAAACAGAAGTTTGTTTGATTCATAGTATTGATCGGCACAGGAGAGTCTTTTTTTCTTCCTGAGCCTCAGGTCCAGCTGATCCTGATAGTTTCAGAGTTGTTATTGATCTTTTGAGTCATCTCAGGGGCTTCCTGTGCTTCTCAGATAGTGGAAGGCCTTTTGATCCATGGTAGGTGGGTTTCAACACAGAACAAAAGAATAGAAGAATGGTTGTGCAACTGGTAAAGCTTGGATTCTGAAGCAATTGAAAACAGGAAGAAATATGCACCATTCCAACATCACACTATGAGCAGATTGGGAACGCCAATTAACCTAATCTGCAAGTCTTTGGACTGTGGAAGAAAACTCGACAGGCACAGGGAGAACATGCAAACTCCATGCACACAGAGGCAGGAATCGAACCGGGCCAGGAATTAAACCCACACCATGGTGGTGCAAGGCAACAGTGCTAACCACTAAGCCACCATGCCACGTCAACCAAAACCTTTTTTTTTTTAATATTTGGATTGTCCCAGATACTGTACCTGAATTAATTCTCCCAGAAAAAGTATAGTAAATACAGACTATAAAGAAAGCTATGGTGTTAGATACTATAATCACACATCCACATACTGTATGGGCAAAGTACATAAATCCTTGAGTAAAAGTACCCTAGGTAAAATACTATAAAATAAGTAAAATTAAAACTCCTCCATTTACCTGACCAAAAGCTCAAAGTACTGAGCTTGTATGAGCTCTCTCTCTCTCTGCTTCCTATCTCTGAACATGTTGTTTTGTCAACTATGTCTACTTCAGTCCACAAATCATGCAATTATTCATATTTCCCATCAGCCATCAAGTACCAATATTACCACGTCAAATGCAACACACCCCTCAGGTTATTTAAATAACCCAAATGTAGTGAAAGTGCAAATATTGGAGTAAAAATAAAAAAAAGTGTTCACTAATAAAACTACTTCAGTAAATTATTAACAAAGTAAATATACTTAATTACCTTCCACTACATCACCTACAAGCTTTCAGGACAGTGTGATGTTCCTAAATACGATTTAATGCACTCCTGAGCTTTTCTGTGTGTGCCATCTCAGTGCTTACCAACTCTGGACATGGAGGACCCCCTGCTCTGCACATATTAGTGTTTTCTCAGCTCCCAGCACACCTGATTTAACTAATTAGTTACTTATCAGCCTTTACCGAATAGAAGTGAGTGCGGTAGAGCAGGGAAAATACTAAAATATGCAGGGCAGGGGGTCCTCCAGGACCATGGTTGAGAACCACTGTGCTAGAATGTTGGCTTTACTCCAGTCCAAAGCCTTTGTGCTTTCTACAGCAAATGTTAAATACTGGGGTCTGTTCACATTTTACCACATTAGTGTTCATTGTGCCTTTGTGTGTCCATATTGTACATATATTAATGTATCATGTACAATATATTCTCCTATACATAATGCTTTGGCAGCTCTCTGGATTAGTGTGTGTGTGTGTGTGTGTGTGTGTGTGTGTGAGAGAGAGAGAGAGAGAGAGAGAGAGAGTACAAGTCCTGAACAGCAAATACAAGACTAATCTTTTTAATATCACAAACAGCAGTTATGCAACCAAAAGCTCTATAACCTGTTTCCATTTGCATGTATAAATATATCTTACCCAGATTCATATTCTACTTACCGGCCATGAAGTGAAAGTGGAGGTGTTTCTTAGGCTTACCTGAGTGTCCTTAATTAGATATTGATTTGAGGTATTGACTCTGAGCTTTAACAGGCCACCAATGAGGCAAAACAAACTAAGTCTAAGGAGCTGAGCCAGGGGAGAACAATAATACAATTAAAAGTTGAAGTCGTCTTTAATTACACAGAAAGAACAAACAGCACTGGTTAGGAAGCCATCTGTTTGTTTCGATATGACGTTGTGCTTCTAATACCAGATGGACTTTTCAAAAGACGTCTGTTCTAATGAATATTTAAATGCAATTCAAACTGGATAAAAGTCTTTTGATATTTGTCAGAGACTACACTAACTACAACTCTAAGACCAGCTGTTAATTTAACACAATGCTTCTATGTCAGATTTTCCTTTCCATGAAAAAAAAACAAAAAAACAGTAATAATAAAGATTTTACTTTGCTGCCATAATTCAGTCTAGCATTACCCATTTTTCCCTAAATTATCTTTTAGTGTGCTCTCAAAAAGATGTTCTTTTTACCACTACTTGTACATTTAAATATATTTTTAAATAGAAAACCTTAAGTTACAGGAATCCGCGTCAATAATAACTATTTTGTAAACTGCTGCTCAAAGCCTCCCCCTTACAGGATGCTGAGGAAGTGTATTTCTGGTCTCAAACTTGGCACTGGCACATATTTCTTTCCTTATAGCCAGGAAAGAAAGATGTCAGCAATCCCACAAGTCTATTATCTCACACTCTGGAGGCCACAAGTCATGAGGAAAAATGAAGAGTTTGTCATGCTTTTTCATTACTTCCTCTCCTGCTGTCAGATTTTGGTGTCTGTATTGTCGCTTCATTTGAATC
Organism: Channallabes apus; assembly: GCA_030522415.1. NCBI lineage: Eukaryota > Metazoa > Chordata > Actinopteri > Siluriformes > Clariidae > Channallabes > Channallabes apus. The sequence goes on along the minus strand of CM060117.1, from coordinate 20,138,752 downwards.
TATCAAATGATATTTTTACTGGGAAGTGAGTAGAGGGCTGGCTTGGACAGAAACCGCAAACAAGGACACACATCAGCCACCACAGGATGATATATAATCAGATTATCTTATTACACAGCTAAAAATTGCTGGCAGTGCACTCTAACATGCCAGGGTACACTGCAGCATGCCTGCTGAAAGCACATACATTAATAGTAAATATGTGCAAAATAAACTTAGTAGAAATATGATCTCTCTCTCTCTCTCTCTCTCTCTCTCTCTCATTCTCTGTGTGTATGTGTCTGTCTGTCTCTCTTTTTCCCTTAATCTTTCTGCAGGTATATATACAGTAGAGGCTGAATGTGGCAATAATTGACAACATTCTTTTTCATTATTTTCCTTATTACTCTCCATCTTCCTATTCATGGCCTTTCTGCCCTTCTCACTACTTCACTCTTTTACTCTGTGTGTCTTTAATAGTGTGTGTGTGTGTGTTTGTGTGTGTGTGTGTGTGTGTGTGTGTGTGTGTGTGTGTGTGTGTGTGTGTGTGTGTGTGCACGCCCCGCAGGGCAGCAGTTCTGACTCAGCAGACACCCAAGCCCTCTTCTCCTCTCCAGTCATTACCAGGCTGCTAGTATTTAAAAGTGATGACTGACTTTCGGCTCCTCATAAAAATGTCCATTATTAAAAATCCATGAGTCTCAAAGGTGGCAAACAATTGTGCTTGTATCAGAAGGGAGTATTTTTCTGCTTCTATTTCCATTATTGTGCTGGCAGGTGTCCTGTGAATCAATGGTTATTACATGAATGTTATTATTATTTATTGCAACAGGCTCTTTTTTGCAGAGTGGCATTGTAGGAAGGTCTTGACTTCCCAGGAGAGTAGTAAATTGAGGAATTTGTCTGTATAGTGTGCAATGGGCTGCCTCTGTATTTTACCGTTACATTTTAATGTGTATTGACCTATGTGTTATGCTATTTTCTCCCTTTTGGCTCTACAGTTACATCAAATACATAGCAATAGGAGTTTGAGACTTAAATATACAATACTTGTATGTAGTGTGTATCTGTCAGAGTCGGTAGAGGGCGTGGTGGATCCAAACGCAGATTTAGGTAGGCAGAGTGATTTACAGGCTGTGTGTGGGTTAAGCTCCGTGCTGTGGTGTGAGCGGGGAAGGTATTGCAAGAATGCGGAAGTGCAGAGCAGCAGCAGGAGCGCGCCGAGGCGAGAGCCGGTGTGTGACGTTTGCCTCGCAGGAATGCGGAAGTGCAGAGCAGCAGCAGGAGCGCGCCGAGGCGAGAGCCGGTGTGTGACGTTTGCCTCGCAGGAATGCGGAAGTGCTGAGCAGCTGCAGCAGCAGCGCGTCTGAGGCGAGAGCCGGTGTGTGACAGCAGTATTGCGGAGAGGCGCGAGCGTGCAGCGCCGGAAGAGAGAGAGCGCCCCGTGAGCTGGTTGAGGCGAGCAGCATGAGCTCGGAGAGGAGCGCGGAGGAATCGTGGTCGTTGAGCAGGCGAGGGTCAAAGCCGGGTAGTAGAGGGTCAGTCCGTGATCCAAGCTCGTGGTCGATAGCAGGTAAGTGGTCGGCAACGGGAAATGGCAGCAGTCAGAATCCGAAGAGGCGAGAGACAAAGACGTAGTCGGTGAGGCAAAAACAAGGTCGATATCATGAAAAGCTGAGACGAAAATAACGCTGGTAAATTGGGCTGGTAAGGCACTCAATAAACTGGCGATGTGGTGGTGTCATGGCGAGGTTTATATAGGCATGATGGGTGATCACTGATGGAGTACAGGTGTGTGGAGAATGAGGCGATCAGATGAAAGAGGTGGTTGGGAAAGTGGAACGGGAGTTCTCAGGTGATCATGGTGGGGCTGTGGCTTGACGTGTCATGACAGTACCCTCCCCCCTATGAACGCCCCCAGGCGTTCTTGTGGGTGCCTCAGGGTGTAGTCTGTGGAAGTCGGTGATTAGGGAACGGTCTAGGATGAATCTAGCAGGTACCCAACTTCTTTCTTCGGGGCCGTAGCCCTCCCAGTCTACTAAGTACTGGAGGCCACGTCCGCGGCGGCGAGACTTGAGGAGTCTGCGGACCGTAAAAGCTTCGCCCCCCTCTATTAATCGGGGGGGTGGGGGAGGCTGAGGTGGTGTAGATAGTGGGCAAGGGACCAGGCGGCGAATCTGGGAGACATGGAAGGTGGGGTTAATTCGACGCATGGAGAGGGGTAGAGAGAGTCGGACAGAACATGGGTTGATGACGCGGTTGATCGTGAAGGGGCCGACGAACCTTGGAGAGAGCTTTCTTGACGTGGTTTTAAGGGGAAGGTCGCGTGTGGATAGCATGACCCTCTGACCGATGCGATACCGGGGAGCTGATGACCTGTGACGGTTAGCCTGACGCTGGAAGGTGCTTACAGTGCGTAGCAGCTGATTGCGGGCCCGTTGCCAAGTCCTCTTGCAGCGACGAACAAAAGCTAGGGCTGATGGAACAGCTACCTCCTCTTCTTGGGTCGGAAAAAGGGGTGGTTGATAACCCAGACAGCAGTGGAAAGGAGACATGCCTGTGGAGGAAGTAGGGAGCGTGTTGTGGGCATACTCCACCCAGGGGAGGAAGCGGCTCCAGGAGGATGGGTCCCGAGAGGCCATGCACCTTAGGGCTTTCTCCAATTCCTGGTTCATCCGTTCTGTTTGGCCGTTAGTTTGGGGGTGAAAACCAGATGAGAGACTGGGGGTGGCACCGACGAGGTTGCAGAAGGCCTTCCAGAACTGGGCAGAGAACTGGGGTCCCCTGTCTGAAACAATGTCGATGGGGAGTCCGTGAAGTCGAAAGACATGGTTGACCAGGAGCTCAGCTGTTTCTTTGGCGGTCGGAAGTTTGGGTAGTGGAATGAAATGAGCTGCCTTGGAAAAGCGATCTACAACAGTTAAGATACAGGTGTTATCTTGTGATGGTGGTAGTCCGGTGACGAAATCGACGGAGATGTGGGACCAGGGGCGGTGAGGGACGGGGAGGGGTCTGAGTAGACCCTCAGGGGGTCGGTTCGAGTTCTTGTTCCTGGAACAGATGTCACAAGAAGCTACAAAGTCCTTGACGTCCTGTTTGAACGTGGGCCACCAGAAGCGTTGGTGTAGGAGGAAGAAGGTGCGTGTCACCCCAGGGTGGCACGCCAACCTGGAACTATGGGCCCAGTCCAACACCTGTGAACGCACGGAGGCGGGAACGAAGAGTTTGTTGGGGGGGACAGCGCTTGGGCCTGGTTCTCGTTTGAGGGACTGCTGGACGAGGTGCTCCACCTCAAGTCGGGTTGCTGCCACGAGGCAATGAGGGGGAAGGATTGTCTCCGGTATCATCGTGTCATGAGGAGTTGAAAACTGTCGGGAGAGGGCATCAGGCTTGATATTCTTGGAACCCGGGCGGTAAGACAACGTAAAATGAAAGCGGGAGAAGAACAGTGACCATCGTGCCTGACGTGAGTTCAGTCTCTTTGCCGTTTTTAGGTATTCAAGGTTCCGGTGGTCGGTCCAGACGAGGAAGGGGTGTTCTGCACCCTCCAACCAATGTCTCCACTCCTCGAGTGCCAGTTTGACCGCCAAAAGTTCACGATCTCCAATGCCGTAGTTGCGTTCTGGGGGTGTGAGACGGCGGGAGAAAAAGGAGCAGGGGTGGAGCTTGTTATCCTCCGGAGATCTCTGTGACAGGACGGCCCCTACTCCCGTCTCGGATGCGTCTACCTCCACGACAAACTGGAGAGAAGTGTCTGGAAACTTGAGAACTGGGGCTGTGGTGAAGCGGCGCTTAAGTTCCATGAAGGCCTTATCGGCCAGAGGGTTCCATCGGAACGAGACCTTTGATGAAGTGAGTGTAGTAAGTGGGGCCGCCACCGTGCTATAACTTCGAATGAAGCGCCGATAGAAGTTAGCGAACCCCAGGAACCGTTGAAGTTCACGCCTTGAGGACGGTGATGGCCAGTCGGTGACCGCCTTGACCTTGGTGGGGTCCATTTGGATGCCCATAGGGGAGATGGAGTAACCCAAAAATGAGGTGGAGGTACAGTGGAACTCACACTTCTCTGCTTTGACGTATAGCTTGTTCTCCAACAGGCGCTGCAAGACCTGGCGTACGTGACATCTGTGTTCCCTGGTAGAGCGTGAAAATATTAGGATGTCATCCAGATATGCGAAGACGAATATGTTGAGAAAATCCCTAAGGACGTCATTAATGAGAGCCTGGAAGACGGCCGGTGCATTGGTTAAGCCAAATGGAACTACGAGATATTCGTAATGGCCAGTAGGGGTGTTAAAGGCAGTCTTCCACTCGTCACCTTCTCGTATCCTGACCAGGTGATAGGCGTTCCGTAGATCCAGCTTGGTGAAGACGCGGGCATTCTGGAGGAGTTCAAAGGCGGATGACATCAGTGGAAGGGGGTAGCGGTTCTTTATCGTGATCTCATTAAGCCCTCTATAATCTATGCAAGGCCTGAGGGACTTGTCTTTCTTTTCAACGAAGAAGAATCCCGCCCCCGCTGGTGAAGATGATGGGCGGATAATCCCTGCCGCAAGTGATTCATTGATGTACTGTTCCATTGCCTCTCTCTCTGGGCGAGAGAGGGAGTAGAGTCGCCCCTTGGGTGGGGAGGAGCCAGGGAGGAGGTCAATCGCGCAGTCATAGGGGCGGTGAGGTGGTAAGGATATAGCACGTGATTTACTGAACACCTGTCGTAGGTCGTGATATTCTGGGGGAACCTTGGTTAAGTCAGGGATCTCCTCTTCTGACGCAGGTGGGGTCCGTCCTGTGGGAGCTGAGCGAAGACATGAGGAGAGGCAGGTGGGACTCCAATCAAGGATGCTTCTCTTATTCCAATCAATGTGGGGGTTATGAAGCCTTAGCCACGGTAGCCCCAGCACAATGGGTGCATGAGCGTTTTGGATAGTCAGAAAAGTAATGGTTTCAGTGTGGTTACCTGAAAACTGTAGGGTAACGGGGGTGGTGCGATGAGTAATGGGAGTTAGTCTACTACCATCAAGGGCCTGAACAGTGAAAGGTTGGCGCAGTGGTGTGAGGGGAATTAGAAACTCGGAGACAGTAGAGGAGGAAATCAGGTTCTGGTCAGCCCCGGAGTCCACAAGAGCATAAGTGGCATAGGATCGGTCACCATGGGTCAAGGTCACTGAGAAACAAGATCGCTGGTCCGGGGAAGAACAAGAAGCTGGGCCCCCCTGTATCCCCAGAATTACGGGGGGGCCTGACCTTTTAGTGGGCAGAATCGTACGACGTGACCGGTTTGGCCGCAATAGAAGCAGGCGCCGTCGTCTCTGCGGCGCTGGCGCTCCCTTGGTGAAATGCGTGCGCGGCCTATCTGCATGGGTTCAGGGGGTGCCTCTGGAGTGACTAGGGTCGGTATGGGGGTGCATGGTGCAAGACACGGCTGCCGTTCCGATCGTCGGACACGCTTGCGGGCGTCGATGCGTGTTGCAAGGTCAATGAGGCCCTGCAGATCCGAGGGGAGTTCACGAGCCGCTAGCTCGTCTTTGACTGAGTCAGAAAGACCATGGAGGAAGCAGTCGAAAAGTGCTTTCTCGTCCCAGTCACAAGAGGGGGCCAGAGTCCGGAAATCAATGGCGTAATCCGAAACAGAGTGTGATCCCTGGCGTAACTGAAGTATCTGATTAGCTGCCTGATGTCCAGTGAAGGAACGATCAAAAACCTTCCTCATTTCCTCAGTGAAGGTTTTGTAAGAAAAGCAGCATGGAACTTGGGCATCCCATAGTGCCGTTCCCCACTCTCTCGCCTTTCCAGTGAGGAGGGTGATGATGTAGGCGACCTTAGAGCGTTCCGTGGGAAATGACATGGTCTGCAATTCCAGAACGAGTGAACATTGAGACAGAAAAGAGCGACATGTGGCTGGATTCCCATCGTAGGTAGGCGGAGCGGGGAGGCGTGGCTCATAGACGGGGGAAAGCACTGGGGGGGAATGTCTAGGAGTCGATGCAGGAGGTGGTAGATTCTGAACCTGAGTGGAGAGAGACTGCAAGGTTTCGGTGATGGTTTGAAGTGTTGTAGTGATATGTGTGATTTCCTGCTGATGTGTTCCTAAGAGGACTCCTTGGTTCTCTAACGCCCCCCTCAGGTGAGCAAGCTCTGCTGGATCCATTACTTTTTGGCCAGTTTATTCTGTCAGAGTCGGTAGAGGGCGTGGTGGATCCAAACGCAGATTTAGGTAGGCAGAGTGATTTACAGGCTGTGTGTGGGTTAAGCTCCGTGCTGTGGTGTGAGCGGGGAAGGTATTGCAAGAATGCGGAAGTGCAGAGCAGCAGCAGGAGCGCGCCGAGGCGAGAGCCGGTGTGTGACGTTTGCCTCGCAGGAATGCGGAAGTGCAGAGCAGCAGCAGGAGCGCGCCGAGGCGAGAGCCGGTGTGTGACGTTTGCCTCGCAGGAATGCGGAAGTGCTGAGCAGCTGCAGCAGCAGCGCGTCTGAGGCGAGAGCCGGTGTGTGACAGCAGTATTGCGGAGAGGCGCGAGCGTGCAGCGCCGGAAGAGAGAGAGCGCCCCGTGAGCTGGTTGAGGCGAGCAGCATGAGCTCGGAGAGGAGCGCGGAGGAATCGTGGTCGTTGAGCAGGCGAGGGTCAAAGCCGGGTAGTAGAGGGTCAGTCCGTGATCCAAGCTCGTGGTCGATAGCAGGTAAGTGGTCGGCAACGGGAAATGGCAGCAGTCAGAATCCGAAGAGGCGAGAGACAAAGACGTAGTCGGTGAGGCAAAAACAAGGTCGATATCATGAAAAGCTGAGACGAAAATAACGCTGGTAAATTGGGCTGGTAAGGCACTCAATAAACTGGCGATGTGGTGGTGTCATGGCGAGGTTTATATAGGCATGATGGGTGATCACTGATGGAGTACAGGTGTGTGGAGAATGAGGCGATCAGATGAAAGAGGTGGTTGGGAAAGTGGAACGGGAGTTCTCAGGTGATCATGGTGGGGCTGTGGCTTGACGTGTCATGACAGTATCATTCCCATGTGCCAATAATAATAATAATATGAATATGAATAATATGAATAATATGAATAATAAGAAGAAGAATACTTTATAAAAATGTGTATAAAAATATATATAAATTTATAAAAGTTTATAAAATGTATAAATATTTTTATTTAAAAAAATATAAAAGTTTATTGTTCCAGGTTTAAAAAAGTAATAAATTAAATTCAGTACACATCAAACATATTTATTTAACTATAGTAAGTTATTAGCGAAAATCTATTTGAGATAGATCATATAGAGGTAAGTTATTTCATACCATAAGGCTGTATACCAAGAGACAGTGTTTTATGTAGGCTGGTATACGTTGGAATGAATTCCTGAATTCCTGTTTCCAAAAACAAGGAAATAGTCAAACTGGCATGGAATCTAATAATTAGGGGTTTAATGATTAGATAATTGGATTAAATTACACAAAATCAAGTGAGGCAGCAATCTAATTATAATTGATTATAATTGATTATGAACTGAATATCAAAATTAACAGACAACCGATGTAGATTTTTTAAAATGTTGTTAAATAGGGTAGCATGGTGAATTGGTCATAACTGGCAACATCACTGTTTTATCATCATTTTTTCTATGTTATCATCATATGTGATTTAATTGTAGGTCCCTGGATACACACTAATCAATAGCTACTAATTGTATGACATTATGTTGAATTTTAGCAGATCCACAGGTATCATCAAATATCGACTCACGTTCTTTAAAAATAGATACTGTATAGTATGATGTGGAAGCTTGAGATTTACACTCATACTACTAATAACAGTATTCTTTACTTGATCCTGACTAAATGGAACTGGAACCTCATTTCATACACCACCAAATCCGACTGTGCTCAGCTATTGATTACATCTTATTTCTATGATGTAGCCTAGCTACAGTACATGAATGGCATTACAGTATAAGCCATGAAGATGTAGCCGATTTTGGATTCGTTAATTTTTTTTAAGTTTACGTAATAGGAATAGTAATAAGTAATATGTCGTTTTAAATAATGGACAGTAAAATGGATGGTTTGGGGGGTTTCAAGTCTGTCTTAAATAAAAATTGAGGTGAATATAAGTACATAATTAACAGTTATTGATATTTCTATCATATAGTTTCTTGATATTTTTTTCTGCTCTGCACACTTACTTAACCAAAATGTTTCTCACCCAGAACACAAGTCTAATGTAAATAATTGCAGCCAAATTCCACTTCCTCATTAAATCAAGTTGATATCTTGCACACAATGGATTGGCACCCTGTCCAGGGTGTACCCCGCCTAGTGCCCCAAGTCTCCTGAGATAGGCTCCAGGCCTGAGACCATGTATACAGGATAAAGCTTACCAGTATCGGGTCCTTCCATTGGTCTAGCTCACCCGCACACATACAAAATGCACGGATTTAGCCCTGGTTCTTATGGGAGTCCCAGGGCATCCGGTGGCTAGGGCTTCGCCATCAGCATGTCGTCCTAGCTCATCTCTGTTCTCAGGACTGGGACCCAACGCCACGAAAGCGTGCTCTTTCCTGTGCAGAGGACAACACATTGGGTGCCATATGGGATTCGGTCGTAAGCGGGCACAGCTGTCTCCAGCTTGTATCGAACCCATTCTCAACACCCTCAAGGAAAACAAGCTAGACCAGAATGTGACCATCACTTTCAGACATCCTAGCTCTCATGGCAGCTGTATCCACGGTGACACCTTTGGGCCTTCTGCACATGAGAGCATTCTAAGTTGTGGCTAAGAACCGGGGGATATCACTAGGGCCAATCCCCAATATGGGTTACGCGCCAGGTGCTTCGTACCCTTTCTACGTGGTTCAGACCCCGGTCTCTACTCTGGGTCCCACTCTAAGTTCATCTTGTCGTCGCTGAGGCTAACGACAGATGCTTCCCTCACAGGCTGGGGTGCAGTCTCTGATGACCGTCCAGTCCAAGAGAGGCTATCTTCTCGCATGGCACAGCAATTGCCTTGAGATGATGGCTCTATTTCTGGCCCTAAAGCACTTCCTCCAGCAGTTGAGAGGCTGCCATGTCCTAGTGCGGTGGACAACACTATGGCAGTCTTATATATTATCGCCAGGGCAGACTGTGCTCGCGCCGCTAACAGCTAGCGCACCAGGTTCCTGTCCCTCAGAGCGATTTACATTCCAGCATGGATGCGGGAGCAGTAGTACTGTCCAGTCTATCTCTGACACACGGGGAATGGGAACCCCACTCCGAAGTAGTCAGGGAGAGATTTTCATGTAGCAAGGCGGACCTCTTGCCTTCTAAGATATGCTTCGCCTTTTACTGCTCTTCAGATTTACGTCCACCGCATCAGCTAGTGGCGTAGGTCAGAGCAGCTTCAACATGTTTTGGATGAGAGATGCTATTGCCCTCTCCTATGAGGCACATGGGCTCACTTTGCCTCTGGGAATCAGGGCTCTTTCAACCCTGGGGATTGCCTCATCTATTGCATTAGCAAGAGGTATTCCCCTGCAGCAAGTATATGCTAAGCAGGTAAACCCAGTCCACTGCCGAATTGATTCAGTGCTGGAGTTTCCCTCCTCGGGTCTGTGCCCTAGTACTCTCAGGACGTATGTGACTGCATCCTCTCTCAACTATCTTCCGAAAGCTCCATAAACCCAACAGGCACCCTATTGCTCTTGAAGCCTTCTGTCCTCCGCGCTTACAGCTTCGGAGCAGGAGAGACTTCACTTGCTGTGTCCAGCTTGTGCTCTTCAGATCTACGTCCACCGCATCAGCTAGTGGCGTAGGTCAGAGCAGCTTCTACATGTTTTGGATGAGAGATGCTATTGCCCTCTCCTATGAGGCACATGGGCTCACTTTGCCTCTGGGAATCAGGGCTCTTTCAACCCTGGGGATTGCCTCATCTATTGCGTTAGCAAGAGGTATTCCCCTGCAGCAAGTATATGCTAAGCAGGTAAACCCAGTCCACTGCCGAATTGATTCAGTGCTGGAGTTTCCCTCCTCGGGTCTGTGCCCTAGTACTCTCAGGACGTATGTGACTGCATCCTCTCTCAACTATCTTCCGAAAGCTCCATAAACCCAACAGGCACCCTATTGCTCTTGAAGCCTTCTGTCCTCCGTGCTTACAGCTTCGGAGCAGGAGAGACTTCACTTGCTGTGTCCAGCTTGTGCTCTTCAGATCTACGTCCACCGCATCAGCTAGTGGCGTAGGTCAGAGCAGTTTCTACATGTTCTGGATGAGACATGCTATTGCCCTCTCCTATGAGGCGCGTGGCCTCACTTCGCCTCTAGGAATCAGGGCTCTTTCAGCCAAAGGGATTGCCTCATCTATTGCACTAGCAAGAGGTATTCCCTTTGCAGCAAGTGTCTGCTAAGCAGGTAAACCCAGTCCACTGCCGAATTGTTTCAGTGCTGGAGTTTCCCTCCTCGGGTCTGTGCCCTAGTACTCTCAGGACGTGCGTAACTGCATCCTCTCTCAACTATCTTCCGAAAGCTCCATAAACCCAACAGGCACCCTATTGCTCTTGAAGCCTTCTGTCCTCCGCGCTTACAGCTTCGGAGCAGGAGAGACTTCACTTCTTGTGTCCAGCTTGTGCTCTTCAGATCTACGTCCACCGCATCAGCTAGTGGCGTAGGTCAGAGCAGTTTCTACATGTTCTGGATGAGACATGCTATTGCCCTCTCCTATGAGGCGCGTGGCCTCACTTCGCCTCTAGGAATCAGGGCTCTTTCAACCAAAGGGATTGCCTCATCTATTGCACTAGCAAGAGGTATTCCCTTGCAGCAAGTGTCTGCTAAGCAGGTAAACCCAGTCCAATGCTGAATTGTTTCAGTGCTGGAGTTTCCGTCCTCGGGTCTGTGCCCTAGCACTTTCAGGACATGCGTAACTGCATCCTCTCTCAACTATCTTCCGAAAGCTCTATAAACCCAACAGGCACCCTATTGCTTTTGAAGCCTTCTGTCCTCCGCGCTTACAGCTTCGGAGCAGGAGAGACTTCACTTGCTGTGTCCAGCTTGTGCTCTTCAGATCTACGTCCACCGCATCAGCTAGTGGCGTAGGTCAGAGCAACTTCTACATGCTCTGGATGAGAGATGCCTTCGCCTCTAGGAATCAGGGCTCATTCAACCAGGGGATCGCCTCAGCTATTGGATTAGCAAGAGGTATTCCCCTGCAACAAGTGTGTGCCAAGCAGGTAGACCCAGTCCACTGCCAAAATGTTTCAGTGCTGGAGCTTCTGCAGGAAAAGCTTGTCCTTGGGCTTGTGCCCTAGTACCCTCAGGATTTTCTTAGCTGCATTGTTTGAAGCCTTCTGTCCTCCGCCTTTTACAGCTTCGGAGCAGGAGAAACTTCACTTACTATCCAGTATGTGCTCTTCAGATTCACGTCCACCGCATCAGCTAGTGGCGTAAGTCAGAGCGCCACTATACTTGGTGAGAGATGCATATTGCCCTCTCCTATGAGGCGCGTGGGTTCACTTCGCCTCTGGGAAGCAGGGCTCACCCAACCAGGGTGATCGTTCCAGTCTCACCAGCAGGAGGTATCCCCTGCAGTAATTGTGTGGCGCAAAGGGTTGGTTCCTCCACGCACACATTTCTTACATTTATAAATCTGGATGTTCATGCTACTCCGGGCTCACTGCCCCCGAGTTAGCTGCCCAGGCATAGCTCTGAGACCTTCTTGGCTTTGTGCGCACACACTACACAACCTTGGGGTCCAGACACCTGTAGTGCGGCGGCGTTGGTATTCTCGTTCCCATAGCGTTTTCACGCAGCATCGAGTGGAGCCTTGAAAGGGAACGTCTCGGGTTACATTGCTGCGAGATGCTGCGTCGCAATGCCGCACTACCACATGACCGGACGGCTGTTCAGACAAATTAATCTGAGGTTGTTGCCGGCTCACCTGTTTTTATAACCTCCACCTACATCTAATCAGATGATGTCACCTGTCGAGGTTATATATAGCCAAAAACTTTGGCGTGTTTTCACAGCATGCTTCAACGAGCGGCAACGCAACAAACTGGTTCCCATAGCGTTTTCACGCAGCATCTCGTTCCCGCCTTTCAGGGAACAGGGTTACAGCAATGTAACCCGAGACGTTTACTAACATTACTTACATTACTTACTTTCCAGGTGGCACAGTAGGAGGAAAATTTATCATTACTAAGACCTATTGTAATTTACTTATATGAACCTACATTTTGATGTAAAACAGACTAAACTGTAAAAAACCTAAACTATCACTTTAATATCTTTAGCAGTGCACATCTTTTACCCAAACTGGTCACCCATAGATTAATATGCCAAGAACTAGAGTATTGTCACTTCTTTTTTATTTATTTGTTTATTTGTTTGTTTCTTTGCTTTACAGTATGACAAGCACTGCAGACAGTAAAAGCTTATTAATAGCTTGCACATTTCAATATTTTTAGGATAATCAGTCTTGTTCCTGTTGCTTGCTCATTTTCTTTTTTCTGTCTCTCCCTATGAAACAGTAATGCATCATGCTGTACTTTAGTCAAAGTTTCTAATTTGTTCATTTTCCTTTCAATGTGCTAGAATAGTGGAAAAAATGCAATAAAAAGGCTAGGTAGTATGTACTGTAAGTAGGTGTGGTTGAGAGTTTAATTCTTGGTAAATAAAATCTCTGGATTCAGGGTCCTTTAGAGGAATTACAGGAGGCTGACTGATGAGTTTGCGAATTGCAGGTTGTATGGGGTTGGATGTATGAAGAGATGGATGGAGGTGTATGGAAGCGTTCTGTGAGGGAAATGAAGCGTAAAGCCACTTGGTGTCATACTGTGATCAAATGTTGCCAAGAAAGGCAATTTTGCTCAGTTTTGAGGAACCAGTCACCTCAAAGATGTCACATCTACCACATAATTACACTGACATGAGCAGATATTGTACTCTCTTACTGACTTTTATGTTTTCTGGGAAAATCTACTGTGGCTCAGATATTGATACATATTAGCTAATATAAGCATGATATAAGCTCCAGAATATGCAACATCTGGACTCTTTAGAATATGTAATGTCTACTCTCATTTTTTTTTTCACCAAGCAGTAAAGTGATCCCCTATCACAGTCTTTCATTATTTTTTTTCTGTCTACATTTAATAATGTGTTGGATTGTTCCTAACCCAATTCCTGTAATTTGAATGTTTTCTTTGCTTGATGCAGGCCAAATAAAATGACCCATCTTAAATGACAACTTTTTGGCCAGCAATTGCAGTGTTTATGGGCCTTATGATTTCCATAATGAAGAGAACATGGATTGGATTGTGAATTGAGACATATTTTACAATTATAATTGTACATATTTTAGATGTAAAAATATAAATGCATGGAATTTTTAAGAAATTGTAATCATATTACAGTAAAACCTATCTATGTACAATAGGGATACATTTCTTTAGCAATGTATACTGTAATGTGTATTTACACATTACAGTACTGTATATGCTGGCCAATACCTGCACCTCAATGTGTAGTACCATGAGACTAATGGCAATGATATTAATGAAGGTGCCTCAAAAAAGATAACTATATTTCAGAGCAATATTTATAGCAATATAAGTAATATTTTCAGTAAAGTGTTAATGTACCAAAACAAATCTTAGTAAATGGCATTGGAAAAATGTGAAGCAGAATTAGAAAGTAAGCAAGCAAGCGAGCAAACAAACAAATAAACAAACAACTGTTTTTAATAATGAAAGGCATGTCCACCTCATAGCTCCGGGATCCTGGGTGTGATCCTGCGCTCAGGCTGTGGAGGTTATCATTGTGTCCGTGTGGGTTTCTTCAGTATTCTTGGTTATTCTCCAACCTTCTAAAAATGTGCATGGGTAGGCTATGCTAAATTTCCTATAGATTACAAACCTAAATGAATGGGTAAATGTGTGTGCAGGGTCCCCCATGAAGGAATAACATCCTCCCCAGGGATTATTCTTCTGCCTCCAGCCAAGGCAGGAATGGCTTTGCATGCACCAATCCTGACCAGGATAAAGCAGTAAATACACATGAATGAGTCATATTAACAATACATTGATTAATCACCTTGATTGCAATGAAGTGACCTTGAACAATTCCATTTGTTCGCACAACCACAAAAACACACTGCGATAAGCGATAAATAGAATAATCTTGTTTTTAGAACATACATAATTCTTGCCTTTTTCTCATGACAGTTCCTCAGATGTACAGAATGGTTGCAGAATAATTACCCGATATTCTCACGAAAAAAGACTTTGCCCTACAATTTCTTTGTCATCTCATATGGTTAGAACAAGAGCTTAAATTAGTTTATTCCTGTGAGTCATGTAAAATGAACAATTAATCTTCAGGTTTAAAATGCTGAACAAAGACTCACAAGTCATCAGTATATTTTTAGCACAAACATCCAGATGAAAAGAAATACAGCAACCTCTGTCAGCTCTGTCTCACTCACCTCATATATTTACCTCTTTCACATCTCCTACATTATATTCCTTCCATCCTATTTTTCCCCATTTTTTTTAAATAATAACCAAATCTTTTCTTCTATCTCTCTTTCTTTTCTTCCTCCACATAGAGGCCAATTTCATGAAGCACCTTTGCCCCTGCATCTATAAAAATCGAGTACTGAGGTTGTCAATCACACAGAAGTCTAAAAAATGAGGCAAGGAATAAAGGCTGCAGGATATCATTCAATTTCTGTCAGCATCTTTAATGTTGAATATACTTACTGTATATGTACCGTTTTTTGTTTTTGATTTTTTCATTTTATCAAATGGAAACTATAATGCGATACACTAAATACACTAAATATGGCCATTCAATGTAAAAGGAGAAAAATAGAAGATGGTGTGTGTGTGTGTGTGTGTGTGTGTGTGTGTGTGTGTGTGTGTGTGTGTGTGTGTGTGTGTTTTTTATTCTTTTGACACGACTGTGTAAGTTCAGTTCAACAGTGAGGGAAGAAGCAAGTGGGGAATATCTTTAGTTTAAGATTTTTCTACAATTTATGTTCTGCATCTCAGTGGATTCATCTCTCTGTCTCTCTTTCTCTCTCTGTCTCTCTCTAACTCATATCGCGCTTGTCTTTGCCCTCTTTATCCCTTCAGTTCATTAGACAATTCTCCATCATGCCACTCACCTTACCTGGGTCTCCCTCCTCCCTTATGGTCTTACAAAAACCTCTCTCTCTCTCCACACACAAATACACAATAAGCTCTAGTCTAATGAGTTTCAGTTCAAATAACATTCTTTCTTTTTTCCCTGAAGCCGGTACATCTCTTACTTGCTGCGCTTCAGCACCATTCACTTAAGAAATAAACAAGTATATACTAGTTTGGTATTTCAGCTAAATCTAACTTCCTTTTTTATATTCAGTGGTATCACAGGCATAGGGTCATGTGCATTCAAAAACTGCACTGCATAATTTTGACATCCAAACATGCAGTAACCTTGAGTAAGTGCCGTAGATTATTTAAATCTAAAATCATCTACGGCACTTACTCAAGGTTACTGCATGTTTCCATGTCAAAATTATGCAGTGCAGGTTTTAAAGCATAACAAATAATGGTGTCTTTGGTGTATAAAGCATGCACAGTGAACTAATCTTGTTCCCATAAGTGATGTGCCTCTGGAGTGCTAGGCTTGTTTGTGTGAGTGCCTTGTTCCCTTGTGACCTACAGCATCTTGGGTGGAAAAATGTTTATTTTTATTTTTATATTTTTTAAAGGAACAATGTTAGGGAAAGGAGGATGTAGTGAAGGTGCTCTGTCTGGTAGCACACCAGATAAAAGACCTGGACAGACACCAGAGACATCATTAGTGGACCAGGAAGGTCTCTGGCTATGGGCTAACATATGTGAACGAGGGCAAACCACTAGAAATTCTCCAGGGTAAAACCTCCAGAGTAGCATTACATAGCAACTTCAAATCCACAGAGAGATCTCAGAAGTGTTTTTTTTTTTCCATTCCTTTTTGTTTTTGTACCTGGTCAGATACTATTCTACTCACAAATATAGTGTATAGATGGTGCATTGCAACTAATACCAAATGGTGCACCCTGGAATTTGTAATAAGCATTTCATCCCTTCATGACTTTACAAGGATTCAAAAAGAAGAATGAGGTCAACAATGAGCCAGAGTGATGCTAATTGGACACACAAGAAAACATGTGGTAACATTTTAACAGTTTTTCATGGCTCATTGAAAGCAATTAGCAAAATGCTCACAGTAGTCACAATATATAGGAGCTGTTTAACATGTGTCTCTCCAAATCAACAGAAAAATTGCATTTTGGCACAGTTTAGTTAATCGTTCTTGGAATTCATTGTGCATTAAAATGAGCAGAGTAGCAGCTGGTTCGCTGCCATGTATCTTTCACCTGAAAATGCGGATGCAATTTACCCTAAAAACATGTTTCAGGAACATACTATAATTGGATGATAATTACATTAAAAGCATGGTTTCCAGAACTTGTGGAGCAATGACTCTTTTTATATAATGCTTTACAATTAAGATGTGTCAGGGCAACAACAAGAGCACAGAACTACAATACCCATAAGCCACTGCACAGCATGTGACCAACCAGATACCAAAAAAAAAAGAAAAGAAAAAAGATCAAGCCCACATGACTCACCTTATGAGATAATGCTTGATTTAATTGTGGGTTAATGCTTGTATATACAATCAGTCTTTACCAGTGCTGTTGTTCCCTGTGTGCAGTGCATTTAATTCTAAATTGAATGATCCTTCCTTTTTGTCTATAATTCATTGTAATTCATGGTTATGGATTTTATATTCACCTTTGTGTTTGCCCTGTTTTCAAGTCAACCGCCTTTACTAATGATCCAAGCCAGTAATCTAACATTTAAACATTTTACCATCTGTTAGTTTCAAACAGTATGTACTGTACATACAGTATAGCATATGTGACTAAATACCAAAGGAAAAATTACTTGCACTGATATAGCAGTATACCAGTGGCGGCTGCTCTAAGACTACAAGGGAAGCTCAGCTTCCTCTACTATGTCAAAAAATAAATGCTCATATACAGTATGCACTGTCGTATTTATATTGGTTTTAATAAAAGTGCGCTAGAACACGTTCAACGTCATGACTAGCTCATTCAGAATCAGGTATTTATTGTACATTGTTTGACGCGATTTTCTTGTCATACATTTCCGTGCAGCACAGCGCATTAAACCCTCCTGAAGCCCAGCTTCACTGGGTCTCTATGGGCAGCACAGAGGAGCTTTTTTCACTGCAGAAAAGCTGGACGGTAATTGGATAAATACACCAAAATCGTCACTTCCAGGGAAGCTCAGCTTCTCTGGGAGTGAATGGAGCAGTGGGCGGGCCAGGACTCTGGGCTGCTGCATGATGATTGGAGGAGATGTTTAAAGGGTGGAACCCCTTTTTTGATTGACAACATGTCTTAAGTATACATCAGCGCTACAGAGATTCGAGTTCAGTCCCATGCGGATTTGCAGGTGAAGTGGTACGACGAACTGCTGAACTCTGTATTGTTTGCTGGTGATATAAACCATTTATGTTTGTACAAATCATTCTTTAAATAAAAAAAAAAAACCAACATATTATAGTGTTCTTGACTTTGCTCCTTGTTTCAGCATTGTAAATTTAGTTCGTTCATATAATTAAAGTAGCTCGTGGAAGGGGAAACTAGCCAGAATTTATGTACAAATAACATAATGAATTTTATGATGAAGGCCTAATATGAGCTTCCCCTGTTTCAAAAGCTAGCAGCCGCCACTGCAGTATACTGTATATACATTTCTTGGCACACATTTTTAAAAAGGCAAGAATTGTGTTTGAAAAGGTGTGTCTAATTTCTGCTGTCACTTTCAATTTTGAACAATATGTAAGGAACAAAACATGAAGTGGTTTGCAGTTGTAGGAAAATAATCCATGTCAGGATTGTAACAGATGAAGTAAAACAGAGTTATTGTACCACATCACTTGATTGTGCATGATCCCTTACTTAAAGCAGGAAAGAGTGCTGTGTCCAACTTCAGACTGATAGTAGATTAAGCTACTTGCTAGGGCTGCACGGTATTAGGAAAATATGCGATATGCAATATTGTTGTTGAACGATATTTCTTGCGATATAACATTTCCCTAGAGAAATGGATTTTTATTATTATTATTGGCTATTTTTTTAAAATCATTTATATATGTAATGATCATACTAAAATAAACATATATTCGTCTGATGTAATTAAATCTAATTCAGGCTAAAAAGAAACTATATGTCAAGGAAGTTGAAAATATTTAGACTTCAAAACACTATGAATGACTTAAAACCCTCAGCAGATATTCTGACTTCTGGTTTGCTGTTACTATAAACCTGCCAACACAATATGAATTACTTTCAAACATTACTTTTATTTACGTGTAACCATACACTCATCGTTTTCATTTATATCGCAATTCTTTCCCCAGTGAAAAAAAAAAGCACTTTAGTGTATTACAAATATATTGAAATCCTTGATAATACACTGCAAATATACTAACAAAAAGTTGTACCATCAGTTAATATATAAAAAGTATACTAACATCATGCTTCTACCAAATTTTGGAATTAAACTTTAAATATACTTCAAAATAATTGTACTGTAGTACACGTTCCAAAAAGATATTATTGGAAAATATACTTTAAGTGAAAGGTTGGTCTAATTTCCAAAGTATACATATTTAAACTTTTTCCAATTTCTTTTTGGTATATTTTTAAAAAAAATATGCTCGAAATAATCATTGTACAAATGTACAGAAAGTATACATTAGAATACAATTTTTAATATACAGTAGTCTCAATATATTATCAGTTAAATTTAAACGTGCTTATTAATATGTACTTATATTTAGTGCACTACTCTCTCGTGCGCGCGCTTTTGGACTCGTTTTTGCACGCTGAATCTCTCTCTTCCACGCGCGCGCGATCTCATCTCACAACTCGTTTTTGTACGCTGAAAATCACTTTTGCCGTTCAAGAAAATTTATGTTTGCACTCTCTCACTCTTGCAACTGCAGCAGGGTTAGAACTCCAGCCAACCGGAGACTAGAGTCGTTGCTCCCACAAGCCAATCAGAGACTGGAGGCGGGCAGATTCGGCCTGTCCGTTCTCTGATTGGCTCCTCAGTCCTCCGTTTCTATTTTGAATTAACGGCTGAAGCTGCATCATCGCGTGTGTTTGTTCGTATCGTTATTATTTTATTTTCATCGGTATAAGGTAAATTTAACGGTTTTTGTTAGGTAATTTGTCATTAAGTACATACTTTAATCTGTAGAATGTGTTGTCTAATGTGTTATTACTAAATCTTATGTACTTTGCTTGTGGTATAATGGCTCTGTAGCTCTCGGCCTGTTTTCAGTCTCTGTGTACCAGCTAGAATCAACACACCAGGTTTAAACTAATACTGTACCTGTAGATTCTAATACTAATGTCTGTCTGTGTTCACACACCAGTTTATATTTTAGTTTGTGTGTTTGTAAGACAAACTGACTTTTGTTGAACACAAATAAACTATAGTAGTGCTTTTTTGTAACCTTGTGCAAATAAAATCTGTTGAACTCATGAATAAAATCTGCCTCATAATTACTGATGTAATGTGTTTCAAAAACATGTTATAGTGTAGAAAATTCATTTAGCAATTGTAAATTATCCTAAACACTTAATGTACTGGTAACACATTTGCAATACTGTAGTATAGAAGGTTGTGTGTACTGTATGACACAATAACGTATATTTGTATTAACAACAAAGTGTACTTTTTTAGTATTTGTAATTGTCCAGAAGTATAACAGCATGTTACTGCTGCAATAAGAATATACTCATAGTATATTAATCATGTATTTGTAATACAGCAAAAATAGCTGTAATGTACTTATAATACATTAAATATATACTTATATTTTATTAATTACTGTCAGGTATGTACGTTAGTACACATACTGCCATATACTTTAAATGTACTAAAGTATACTTAAAGTTGTTCCACTTTAGCACACAAAAATATACTTAATACACTTAAAATTGTGCTTTTGTACAATTTAATTACAACTTAAATACACTTAGTACAAAATTAGTTGTTCCAAAATAGCAAACTTCAAGTATACTAGTCATTAGTCTGGCTGCAAGTACATTTAAGTATGCTTTGGCACGCTAGGATTTAAAATACTTAGCATACTTTTTTTTTTTACTAGGGTTGCGATACAGATATTGCGTATACCATTATCACGATAACGATAATTTTTCGATATATTGTGCAGCCATACTACTTGCAATGCAAAAGAAATCATTATTTTCAATGTAAGCAAAGAAACATCTATATATTTTGATTTTGCAGGATATCAAAACTCTTGTTGTCAAGGCTACACTAGTGCAGTGTGTCAGATTGGTTATAAAGTATTACTACTCACTCACTCACGCACTCACTCATCTTCTATACCTCTTTATCCTGTATTCAGGGTCGCGGGGACTTGGAGTCTAACCCAGGAGACTTAGGGCACGAGGCGGAATACACCCTGGACAGGGTGACTAAAGTATTATATATGCTCAAATTTGTTAAATGTGTTTTTTCCATAGTACTTTCTCATAATCAATCCATAATCAATCCATAGTAAGTATGATATTCATAATTTGCAAAGAAAATAAGTATGTACTGTACAACAAAAGAGAAGATGCATTTGTAAATAAAATCACCCCATTTGGGGGGTGCAACCCATACTTTTGGGGGGTTTTATATTAGCTTACCACATCCTTAAACTAAAATGATAATACATGACATGTTTAAGAATATGGTAGCATGTATAATTTAAAAAATAGACAGGATATTTAATGTTTTACTTACATACTACTGTACATCAGATATATCACCTCACACACTCTGATGGAAGCCTTCCATAAAACATCCTTCATTGCCTAATAAAAAAAACTATGAAGAACAATGCTTATGCATATGCTATGAGGTTAAATATTAGGACAAAGAATGGATTCTTTAATTAATCAATATCCATCCTGCTTGAACTGCTGTAGTTAGCGAACAACAAATAATATTCCTAAAAACAAAAGGAGAAAGAAGTTGTGAGTGGTAACGATGATTAAAACATCCAACATGTATTTGTTCTTCTTGTTGTCTGGGCCGATGTGCTCTTACCTGCTACATTATGCATGCTGCCGGTTAGACAGTGATGCAGGAAATGCGACACAGCATGTGTGCTTGAAGGGCAGGAAACAAGAGGAGTGGCTGGAAGGGATGCATTGATACTGTAGCTGCATGTCTGGCCTCCTCCTGTGGTCATTGTTTTTGATTTCTGATTCAGGTTGCTGATCAGGTAATTACTGTTGCTCAATGTAATACACGCTGTTCTCAGGTAATGCTGAGGCAATGCCACATCAGGGTTTTCTTTTCTCCTGCAGTGGGTAAGATTACAGGTAGGGGGTAAAACGAGCTGATCCCAAAGCAATAATTAAAAGCTATAGTATCTGTTACATGTAAGGCCTATAAGCGAAAAGAGATTGGATTGTAAATGCTACTGTATAGGAGTCTTGTGCTCTGTGTCAGAAGTTTTTGAAAAGAATATAAGGAATTTGTAAAGACATTCATGAAGACCTTTAATTATTTTAGTTTTTTTTTAAATAGATAAAAATTCTGGATTAAACCCGACAGGATACAGCGTCATGAGACCAATCTGTGTCTATGCTTTTGAGAAATGTTGGTTTTGCCAACCCTCCTCATCATTGTAGATGTTAATCAAGTTCTAATAAGCCAAATCATGGAGAAGTTATACAATACACAACATTGGGGGCAAAGGAGGTTAAATCTGTTTTACGATTATACAGTAGCCTGCTTAATATTCGACAAAACACACTACACTACTGAGTGATTCTAGTTCATTTAATAGAAAGTACAGTAAAACAATAAAATGTCCGGTATCATTGAATTTCCGGTGACTTTAAACAGTACTTCTACCACATAAGCATTTTGTTTCAAATTACTACTTCCCCTCTGTTTATTGCAAAGTTTATCTGTTTATCTCACTTCTGACTCAAAAATATGAGTATCATAAAATATCAATCATAAATACAAATTATAACATATTTGCTATGTATATATGCCAATATATGCCATATGTCAATATGTACTCTTGTTAAAATAATTTCGCATTCTATTTAAACCGTATAAAGTATATTACTAGAAACAAATGCTGGCAAGGCCTCTGAGTGGCGCAGTGGTAAAGAGGTCGCCCTACAGTATCATCCGGAGATGGCTGGTTTGAACCCCGGGTGATGCTGTTTTCCTCTCACAGCCGGAGGTCTAGAGAGAGCTGATTGGCCGAGCTCTCTCAGGGGGGAGGGATGAGAGTGCTCCCACATTAATCACGGCTCTACAGCCAATCAGTGGCTTCTGTGAGCTCGCGCACTTGGAAGGAGCGGCTAGCGCTTTCCTCCGAGTGTGTTACTCCGCCCCTAATAGTGCGTGAGCAAGCAGTTTGAAAAGATGCGGTCGGCTGACGTCACGCGGTTCGGAGGAAACACATGATAGTCTTCGCCCTCCCGACTGAGTGGTAGTGGTAGCCTTAATGTGGGAGCACCTCTAGCGACGGGGAGGAATTGGCCACGACTAAATTGGGGAGAAAATTTTGAAAAAACTAAAAAAAAAAAAAAAAAGAAACAAATGCTGGCACCTGGCTTTTTACAGTGCAGGGTGCAACTGTGTATGAAGGTGATCAGTGTACATGTGCTTGTGTTCATGTGTAATTGACAGTGACTTGTGGTTAAGGGTGGTGGTCTATGAGTCTACATACGCAAGGATTACTATTCTCCTTCATATACTGTACACTATATCCTTGATACCCCTTGTTTATAACATACTGTGTTTCCTGTTAATTGTCAGATGTCTTAATTCCCATGACATGAGACCGCCATTTTCAAGGACTTTGCAAAATAAAGATTCGACAGAACTAGTGAACAGATGTGCTATGGAGAAAAAAAACCTCCCTTACTCATACTCACTCCAGCACCATAGGCAGGTTTAAGTACCACATGCGAGTGCTTTAATCCACCCTTTATCCAGTTCTCAGAAAAATGGAAATGTGTGTTATCTATAGTGAAATACCCTTCACCTGCCCAGCAGAGCTCTGCAATACATATTCATTGAGTTCATTAATTATATGTGCAGAACTTTATGTCACCTTGCTGAAGGAAAGAGACTCTGTGAATCAGATTGAAGTAAGTGGACCTTGTCACCTTCTTCATGCATATTTAACTAAGACCTACTTCAGGTACAGAGAGAAGATGCTCACTCCCTGTTCTGTCTGCCATCAGAGAGTTTGGGGAAAATGTGTGTTTCTTGTGTACTTTACCATTTCCCAGACTGTCCTGTCTGATTTCCCCTAATAGGAAGCTCTTTGCTGAGTCCTCTCTGATCTATTCTATGTGGAAATATACTAGAGTAAATTTGAGGGAAAATGACTGAAAGACAGTAAAGATGACACACACACACGCACACACATTCATTTTTTATGTTGGTGAGGTTTGATTGGTGTTTTGGGGAAGGTCATTCTTTGATGTACTGTACTGTATGATGCATTCCTAATGTATGTGCAGAGCTTTACATCAGCAACTCTGCTGACATTCATATAAAGACATTAGATTCAGCTTTGCACCTATGTGTGGACTTGGAAGTGTAGGCCACACTTTCATGTCTTATATTCCTCAATTATAACTCTATGTTATGATTTTATATTTTGATTAAGCAGAATTATGTACCTCCTATGCATATATGTTGTGTTGATTTTTTTAATCATATTGCTGTTCTTTACTTCACAGTTGAGCAGCGCTACACAAAGTGCCACGAGAGTTTACACAGGTTGCAGACAGACTTCTATCCTTATTTATTAGGTAAGCTAATTCCTTATATATTTTAACAGGAGATTAACCACTTTCATCCTT
Source organism: Channallabes apus (assembly GCA_030522415.1). NCBI lineage: Eukaryota > Metazoa > Chordata > Actinopteri > Siluriformes > Clariidae > Channallabes > Channallabes apus. The sequence continues at coordinate 20,114,819 of CM060117.1, read as the reverse complement.
ATTCCTTTATTTCCCCTTCAAGGAATACTCCTTAATAATTGTAACAGCCAGGGTAATCATTCAAAATATTAGTAATATTAATTTGTTTACTGTGAAGGTTAAACATCTGGATTACATTTAAATTACTTTATGAAATGTTAATAAATTTAGCAATCATTTTTTTGGCCGGCATGGAAAAATAATAACCCAAGCCCTCAATATCATCATTTTAAACACAAATTTGCTATTTGTATGAGAACTTAGTATTACCCCAAAAAAATTATAGTTTCTCTGTTGCTGTATACACAATATCAAAGATCAATCAACAAATATAATAAAGTGTGTACACAAATAGTGATGAAAACCACGGTACACAACTACTGCTGTCCAAGTAAGTCAACCATATTATACCAAATTTACATGTCTGTGGTGTAACATGGGGACAAATACCCCGGCCATACTCACCTTATGAAAACCGCAGTTAATGGTAAAGTATAACATGAACCATAAACAGTAGTCTTAATAACTTAATAAAAATAAACTTTGTAAAAAACATCTCCATCAGCAGCTAATATGTTGATTGACAAATTTCTTTTTATCTGAGCAACTTTTTATACTTTATGACTGAGATAATAATTATACAGCCATCAAAATCTAACTGTATACACAATTCAACATTATTCAGATGGCAGCAAGTTAGTTAGTATATTAACAGTTAGCTGGGAACTGTCAGATTCTGCTGGCCAAAATTACACAGTGCCCGAAATTACCGAAATTTCAATCTGCTCTTGAGCTATATAGTTAGCTAACATAAATTTAATATGTGCCCTGTTTATAAGCAATCTCTGTTCAGGAATCCATGGCTATGCAAAAAAAAGAAGGCAAAACCCCATAATTTCTATCCTGAATAATGTTAAAATGAAAAATCTGCTTTAACGATAGTAAAACAAAAGACTGTCTGCTTGATACATCGCTATGCTTTAGTGTTGTTGAAGTGAAGTAATTTGGAGCACAATCACACCACTTACTATCTGAAATTCAAGCATTTATTCCCACCCAAGAGCAAAATATGAGAGAAAAGAATTGAAAAGGATTCAAGAGTTACAAATGCTTTCAAAAGCCCAGAAATCACTTATCACAAAGCTACTAAGAGAGCAAAAGCTGCTACAGATGCTTTATATGGTACAGTGTTAACCAACTCCTGGCCAAGCACATGAAGCCCTTTAACTGACTGTGAAAAGTCATGACTCACTGCTGACACGATATTCACAGATGTTTAACAAAAGAAGAAGTTCCCATATGTAACGGTGCGCCACTGTACAAAGTGTAACTGTGCATGTTGCATTAGCATATATTAATGGTATAAACGTCTTTCTGTTTCATGTCGCTGTGATTATTGAATCCAATAATGAACCATTACATGGTTCAATAATCAATAGTATAGAATCTCTTTATTATAAGTAAAGTAACATGATATTACCCTTGGTGGGTCTTTTCTTTTGCCTGCATACAGTATAGTGTGATAGAGCTTAAATCAAATTTAGAGTTCAAAAGTGATCTTGTGCTCAAAATGTCAGCGGTTTTGCCAAAGCCTGCAGAGCTCACTCACTCAGGTTTCTCAGGCAGCTGATCCTCTATTTCTTTTCTATTTCTATTTTCCTGAGCAATCTGAGAAGGATGGGAATGGAACAATTTGTGCAGCCGTTGATCAGAATGAGCTCTTTCTAATTGAGGTTAACCTTTTCACCAGTCATTGGAAATTAGTGCATGTTGCACAAAATTTATGATAAAACATTTTACTGCGTTAAAATGATTTCAAATATATGGGAATACAACACAAATGTCAAACTAGAACTGTTGAACACTTAGGATGTCACTGGGGTGAAAATAGTTTAAATTCAGTACTATGTATCCAAAAGATAAGGAGAATAAACCATGAAGATGGTCGAAATCCAGTAAATTCCCTGAGTTTCTCATTATGTCTCCACTTATTTTGCTGTAGAATAGCCTCAGCTAACTAATTGTTTTAGAGTGTATTAATGGCACTGTGTCCAGGGTGTACCCCGTTCGTGCCCTAATGTCTCCTGGGATAGACCCAGCCACCCCCCCCCCTGGCGTGACCCTGAAAACAGGATAAAGCGGTATATACAATGAATGACTTTTAATACAATTAATAAGGAAATAAACTGTTGGTTAAGATTGATTAAGTTATCAGATGTGCTTTTTTGCTGAACGTGATAAAGTATCAGGTTGGAATGTACTGTATGTTTTGGCTGGCAGCTGCTCTTCCCTTTTTCTGGCACTGTAAAGCACCAATGAGTCTTTTAGCGGTACACAGTACCAAACTGTACCGGCCTATTTTTGCCCCTGAAATTTACACACAGGAGAGAACATATTAACAAGTAGTAGCACCTCAAATAATGCCAATTATTTTGTGCATGGTCTGATCCAGAATTCTTCCTTCTGACAAAGTAACTCCCTATATGTAAAGCTAAATAATTATACCATTATATATCATTTAAATATAGGAATAAATATAGGAATATAGGAATTTCTTAAAAAAGAAAACATTTACTAAATGTATGTGTTTCAAATAAATTAAGAGTTCTTTTATAAGGGAGGATTAACTATTTGTCTTCTATTTTAATAGAGCTTAACTTCAATGTCTCAATATAGAGCAAAATATTTTCTGTTATCATCTGCAATAATCTCTCCTATTGATGAAATGGATAAAGATTAGGTAAAAAAAAAAAAAAAACGGTGTTGTTTGCTGTTTCATTTCATTTAATCCAATCCCAGACTGCAAAACATTTACAAGCACATATACATTTTATTAAACTGCTCTGTAATTACACACAAGGGTGTGTCAGCAGTAACTCGGGACTGGATCTCGTGTCCCTCAGTGTGTGTTCACGCTGTTGCCTAGTTACGCTGGCTGTAGAGACGATGCCGGCAGGGCAGGTTGTGCCCAGATCTAATGGCTGTCGGCAAAGGCAAGAAAGCAGCTGTAAACAACTTTCTCATAAGCTGTGAAAAAACTGCCTGTGGGTGCTGCAGTTTATTCATGAGGCAGTGTGTAAGCCAAGCATGAAAACACAGGTGCATGTATTTTGTAATATACACCCAATCACGTAGATATTAGTAGCTTAATCGAACTATGCTGTTGAGGTTACACGTTAAAGGAAACTAAAGTTCAATTGATTATTAAATGATATGCAGCACCACGATAGCGGTTCCATATAGCCCTGGAAGCTTTATGTGAACCAAATACTGTTTGGAAATGCTTAAATTGTGAAATGAACAAATCTCTTTCATACTCAGATTTAAGCCTGTGTGTCTCTGATGGATTCAAGCACTAATGCAGACTGCAGTGTCATTGCTATACTTTGTTACTGAACTGATCCATCAAGCCTCCACACACACACACATACAAAGTTGATCCATCACGAGTCCCCTGTCCTGATGTCTGGTGGATGGTGAGAAGTGATTAAGCCCTGCAGACTCTTTTTATCATCTGCCTCTGTGTGTGTGTGTGTGTGTGTGTGTGTGTGTGTGTGTGTGTGTGTGTGTGTGTGTGTGTCTGACTGTCAGTCTAGCTACACACACTCCCACATATCAGAGCCAAGTGACTAAGAGATACACCATCATTAAACCTGCAGAGCTTCAGCCAGCAGGGTACTGCTAGTAATCCAGAGCGTGAGGGCAGGAGTGTAGTTTGTACAGAGAGATAAGTGTTGCCACGCCCACAGACAGTACACACACTGTGTTACAGTACTGATTGGATGTTGTGTTGTGTGTGGCTGCAGCTTTCTGCAACATACCCTATTACTTGAATGGTGTTAACTCATATACTGTACTGTAACATGTAGCAGTGTATGCATTCGACTGCCGTCACTGTAGTGAAGTAACCAAAGTCATCCAGAGGCTGGAAGCAGATGTGGGCATGTGTATACAGCTGTCTAACTACCCTAATTACCAACATTACTCATGTAGCTGTGGTTCAGCACTGTACAATACCCAGTGTAAATGAGAAGGAAAATAATGCCTGGCTAAATCGGACTCTTGGCCAAGTGTGTGGAGAAAGAGAGAGAGACTTATGAATGTTTATGAAGACCGAATATCTCAGTGAAGATAGAAAGATGACAATATTGACCTTTTACAAACAATTGGTTGGTCCCATGAAGGAAAAAAATAGCTTTTTCCATATAAAAGCAGCTTTCATTTAGAAAATGAATCCTGATGTACTGTAGATAAGATGGATATAAACAGCAGTATTTACAAGTCTCTGTATGATGTCCATGCATAATACGGTCTGTTTCTACCTGTTTTCAGTGTTTGTATGGTTGTAGTCTTTTCTCTCTGAAATGTCACTGGAGTCCAGAAACAGATGAAATTTCTGGTCCCCTTTATTTTGCTCCCCTTTTTCTTATTTCTTATTTCTTTTTTATTTTTATTTCTTATCATCTTTTTGAGCTTTTTATCTGGACCTTAGGGCCAAGCAAGCATCCCTCTCCAGCTGTCTCTCACTGATTGACAGAAAAGAACACTAAAACCACTCTGAACAAGGTGGTGCTTTTTTTTTTTTTTGCTCCTAAATCCTGCAGCACACTGCTCTCAGGAATACAATAATCCCCAACAGCTAGGCTCTTTCTGCGCATTATATAAATGTCATTTATATAATCTCTTTTCTAGTTCAAGAAAGTTGGGCCAGATGTCCCTGTGAGTATTTCTGACACACTGTTTATGAAATGCAAGGGACAGCTCTTGCTTTTAGGCAGGAACAAAAGACACACTTTGAGACTGGCAGTTTTTGTTTTACATTCATCTGAAAGGAGGAGGAAAGATCGATTAGACAACAGGTATGTTATAATCACATTCTGGACTCAATTCTGTCTGTGGGAATTGAATGTTTTATATCAGTTGCTATCACTGTGAGACTTATGTGTTCTTTTGAGTTGCGTGCTTGAATAGGGAGCAATGTCTGCGGCCTTGAGAGACAGCAATATCTCTTGGAGCAGTAACAGGGAGTGGGTGGAAGGTGTGTGAATGACAGGAAGTCTGCTTTGCCAGCACTATGACATTAATAATGATTTGAACAATTGTTTCTTTTATGTTGCTGCTATTATTTTCATACCTCACCTAACCTTGTCTCCATTTTTTTGCCAAGAGATTGGCAAGATTATGCAAGTGGAAATTAAAAATAAGCTTTCTAATATTCACAACCTTTTTCTTCCTGTTGTTAGGTAGGTTGGCAGGTAACTTTTTAGTTATAAAAAGGAACATAAAATTAAATATAAATGTGCAATTATATTCTATATATTATACTTACTACATTACAGTATATACCATAGAACTCCATAATTCAGCAGCTTCTGTTGAAATTCATCAACTGTATCACCCCTCCCTTAATTTCCCAAGTCATGATGTCTGTCCCATCTTATATGGAAGGACATGAAAAGACTGAGACAAGAAAAGAGGGAGACATAATGAGAGTGGGATGGTTATTGTGAGACAACCTAATTGATTTTTTCCACCTTGCCCATGATGAATGAGCTGACAGAGAAGACAACAGGCTTTGTCAATATTAGGTGCTGTTCCCCTCCAAGAACTTCGGCCATGCCAAGCAGCCATCATGAATTATGGAAAGAAGGTCACTACTTTGGTTCTTCTCATCTATACATAAATGCTTTCCTTTTCTTTCCACCTCATTGGATGTGCCTATCTTAACCTGCTTATCTGTTTTAAAAGAAACATTTGATTGTTAAGGTTGTGAATCTTTTATTTCCTTCTGAAGTACAGATTTTATTCAGAAAATTTGAATTCCTTAAGGTTAAGATTAAGGTTAAGTGTATGAATAGTTTCTTAACAACTGTAGCTTCAGTAATACATAAATCAGTAAAAGTTTCTATTTAATTATTAAATAAAGATTTACAGTCTGGTCTCTAAATTTTGGAATAAAAATAAGTTGTTGTAATTTTTTTTTTCATTTGACCACCAGTTAAAATGAAATACTCAACATGTGAGCAAAGTCAAGACTTTCGACCATGTGGCACACCAAAGTGTGACATTAACCATCCAGGAATTACAGCCATTTTCATACACATATGCATCCCATTTATTTATTTTGATTTCATAATTTATGGAACTTGCCTATTGCAAGTGAAGGTTTTTATGTATTTTTTATGAAATAACGAGTGAAAAAAAAGGAGTGGCCAATACAACATTTTAAAAAAGGAGGAATTACTGACAAGCTAAGCAGCAGAAAACTAAAGAAGATGACTGCAGGATTCTGTCCATGGTTCGTGACTTCACATCTGGTGAAGTCAAGAACACTCTTAAGAGGATAGGCATGTCAGTGTAAAAATCTATAGTCAACAGATAGCTTTGGGTATTAAAGGTAATCCTTATGTTTGTAATTATGAAATTATGTTAGTTCATTTAATTATTTATGGGCCCCCCAAAATGGGGATGTGTGTAAATGGCTGTAATCCCTGAATGGTTAATGCCACACTTTTGTCAAACCTCTTAAATTAAAGCTGAAAGTCTTGAGTTTACTCACATCTTGAGTGTTTCATTTTTAATTCAGTGTGGTTGTGTAAAGAGGCCAAGTGCCAAAAAACTTATCTTTGTTCCAAAATGTATGGACCTGACTGTAAATAGAGAGAGAGGGAGAGAGAGAGAAAGAGGGAGAGAGAGAGAGAGAGAGAGAGATTGTTAAATCTGAGTTTTGGTGTGTAGCTGGTGAAACAGCAGCCAAGCAGATAGAATATGAACATGATCATTAATCTAGACCCCACCTGTTCCCCTTTCCACCAACATATGTGCTGTTGAGTAACTCTGTGCATGTGTGTGTGTGTGTGTGTGTGTGTGTGTGTGTGTGTGTGTGTGTGTGTGTGTGTGTGTGTGTGTGTGTGTGTGTGTGTGTGTGTGTGCATAAGAAAGAGAAAGGGAGAGAAAACAGAGAAAACAAAAGCCATAAATTACAATGTCTTACTTTCCTATTTTATCGCTTTGTGTGTGTGTGTGTGTGTGTGTGTGTGTGTGTGTGTGTGTGTGTGTGTGTTTTGTCCAGATGTTTCCAGGTGACAAGTTACTTAACATTCAGCATACTAGGAGGTGATGCTGGGGCCTTAGACCATATGGCCAGTCTTGCATATTAGTGTGTGTCTGTATGTGTGTGTGTTGCTTAGCAGTGTCAGGGCTTGTCAGTGCTAGGCTAATTAAGTGCTGGGTATTCATTTATGCAGTTTAGCTACTGCTGTTCCACTCTAATGGCCTTGCGCTGACACTACAGTGCTACAGAGAGAGAGAAAGCGAGAGAGATGAGAACAAGGGCACATGTCAGAACAAGAGCTCACAGACACAGGGGTGAACATAAGAGCAAAAAAAAGAGAGAAAATGCTCGAAATGTTTCAAGAAAATGGCATAAAGAATATGTACTGCTGAGGATGTGTAATTGTGTATAGGGGTGTATATTCATCTGCCCATGCATGAGTAATATAGATTTTGGAGCAGGTGGGGTTTGTGTATTTTGCTCTCTTTTCCGTGTTCTTCTTCTTTCTTTCTCAGCTGTGGTGGAAATTTACCTATAAAGTGAGAATTCAATACCAAACACCTCAACTTGCTGGAGTGACATTTTATTCAATCAGCAGTCACTCTCAAGCTTAGCTCAGGTAGCCACTTATCCCTCACTTACTAACCATAGCTTACCACAGAGAGCTACTGAGGACTCGTTCTCTCCCAAAACATATTCACAAAACTACACATGCATAATTTATAGAGTCATAGAACAAAGAATACAATGCATGATTGGTTGCATATTAACATAAATTAACATACATCCTCCTAGTTTTTACTCTATACAGTACAAGTCATATTCATGCATGCAGTCTACTTCAGCATCTCATAATAGTTGTTTGTCACATATGGTCTTGTCACTTATGGCCTACTGTAGATATGCAGCTTGAAGAAACTGTTAATGGGTAAACATGACATTGTGGTCCCCAGCATACACACACACACACACACCCTTGCCTGCCTGTTCATACAGGCCTTCTACTTACCCTAAAACATTTTCCAAATATAGAAAAAAACTTCGAACATAAAGACGAACAGAAACATACAGTACAGGGTATCACAAGAATTTCACTATGGAATACCACAAAGCACTCACACACACTCTCTTGCTGATAGCATAATTACTTTAATAGATTCCACTAGTGATAAAGTCTCAACTCTGTAGGCTAATGAAGTAGCTGTGAGTTGTCAATAATTTGCCATGTCTGTTGTGGCTACCACTAACAGCTCTGGAATCAGTGTGATCCTGTGTCTGATTAAAGAGAACCTGTGAGTGTGTGCTGGGGGGGGGGGGGGGGGTCAAGTGGCACACTCAGTTAGACATGCTATTAAGCAGCTTGTATATTTCAGATCAGTGCTTGTGGCGTTCTGACAGGCTGATGGAATATGAAGTGCAGCCAATTGTAGAAGTCATATAACTCTTGTTTTTAAGTGTAGTGAGTGTAGTGGATCAACTGCTGATGTCTGTGGGAACATGTAACCACAATACTGATTTCTGCACCTGAGCTTTTATAGACAAGCCATAAAATGAAAACATGGAATTTGTGATTATTTGTGCAGCTTGTTTACATTCAGCTGACTTATTTTATAGAAAATATTTTATCTAACTAACTATCATTTAGTAAAAAAAAAGAAGAAGAATTTACCATATATCATCCCCAACATATGAACGAGTTCCAATTTGTTCATAAGTCCAACAAACGTCGTCTAGGTATTAGGATATAAACACAATTGGCTATACGCAGTATAACACTAACATGGTTCCATGATCTCATCCTTGCTCTTTAGAATCATGCCGATGGTTAAACGATTCATGTTTAAAGAATGAGCCATGACTTGTATCTTTTCACCTCGCTCCATTCTCTCATTCATTTTCACTTTTGTCTCTGTCATTATTGCTTGGTGCTTCTTACTGTATATTTTCAAATTTTTTAATAATAGGTCATTGACAGAAACAGACAATATACTGTAAATGCACAGAAATATAGACCAATTCATTTATTTACCAATGTTACCAATATCCACATTATGAGGATGAAGAAAACATGAAAGTAAAAGAGACCAACCATCTAATGTGCCAGTTTTCCATCACAACAACATGGCAAATTATTGACACCTCCTTTGTACACAATGTGACTGTGCTCATTAACCAATTACATTTAAACTCATCTTCAAAGGTAATTGTCTTCCCAGCTATCTGATAAACCCCAAACAATAATCAACTGCTTCTTAACTTTAGCAACTTTCATGCAGTCACTAAACCTGCAATGCTATTCTAAGGGCCGAAAAAGCATATATATGATCTCACTGTTAAAAGACTGTTAAAACCCAGGAGAGGGGCTCAAAAGAACTTCCTGAATATTCGATGTACCACGGGACACTGTGAAGGTCATTAGCAACAAATAGAGAAAATGGGCAGGGAGTTCCTCTGATAAGTAAACTTATCAGGCTGCCAAAAGATCTAGGGCAAGGTTAAAAGAGCTGTGGGAATATCTATCAAATACTGGTCACTTCCTGCATGTACAGTAACAACAATCTCTCATATTCTTTAAATGTTTGTTCTATGGGAAAAGGTTGGGACAGAGTCCTTTCTCCTGAGAAAAAAAAATCAAGCTTAAAGAAATCACACCAAAGCATTTCACAATATGTTTTATAATCTGATGAGACAAAAGTAAAACCTGGAGGTATTATAATTATTAATATTATTATTTAAAACTTGCAGATTACTGTATCAACCAAAGATTCCACACATGATAGTGGCAGGTTCGCAGATTTGCAGGTTCATGTTCTGGAACAGCTTCTGATCAGATCGAACTCTAGTCAGGTAGAGAGAGTCATGGACAGCCCCAAATTCCAATTTATTTTGCCACAAAACAGAAAATGAACAATTTCAACAAAAAAGGCTTGGCTTCAAAAGAAGAAAGTCAACATTTTGGGATAGTACAGTCAGAGCCCAGATCTTATTCATATCAAAAGTCTGCAGCGTGACTTGAGAAGGTCTGTGCACAGGAGATCAGCTTGAAATTTGATAGATCTGGAGTGTTTTTGCAAGAAAGAGTAGCACATGCATTTTTAGACCCTTAAGCAAGCACCCTTAAATTTAATCATAGCATCCTTAAAGTGTGATAAGAATTATATTAATAATGCATTATTATTTTCTAAAATCATTTTGATTGTTCACCCGTTACAGTTGCTTAATGGTGCAATCAACAATTACAAGTTTAGCTAATGGTTAAATGTACAATATTCTTGATGGTATGATGTTACACTACAGTATAGTAGGTAGTGGCTTAGTTTACCAAACATCAGGAGTCTGCTCACCACTGGGAAGAGCCAGAAAAGAAGTAGTAGTTATTGAATGGTTCAAATTATTTCAAATGGTTATGTTGCTTTTGTTTAGGGGGTTGATGTATTGAAGACAGAAATTGCATAACAGTTTAACTTTGTTACATAAGGATCAAAAGCGCAGGTAAAGTAAAACATGAGTAAGTGTCAGGAAAATTAGATATGGCACATCAAAGGGCTAAAAAACTTGTACATCAAAAATAATTCACCCTGTCAAAAGTGGCCCTGAAATCACTGCAAATGTCAATCCATAGACGTTAATGGCTTTGTAAAATGGACACACACTGAAAAATGCTTTTGGACTACTTGAAATGTGGCTTAGAGCCAAGGTACTGTAGGCTATACCCTGGACATGGTGACAATCCATTGCAGGGCACACACACTGTTTGGGAACGTGGGAACACCAATTAACATAATTTGCGTGGCTTTACCCACCAAGCACGGGGAGAACATGCAAACTCCACACACACAGACCCGAGGTGGGAATCGAAGTCTCAACCCTGGAGGTGCAACAGTAGAGTGAACAGTTCACCTATAATTGTTGTTTCCAATATATATGCATTAGCAATCAAGTCAATGCACATTCATGCGTTTTTCATAAAACCCTTCAGACAAAAATCTGCTTCATGAAATGTCTGATGTTAATCACTTTCATTCCTGATTTATTATTCATTACACTGCTGTTGAGTTCCCAGCAGTGCCAACAGTCTATATTCTTCTGTAGAACGATGTGCTAAAAACAACCTTGAGTAAGTGAGTTTTGACATTGCAAGCCAGCTTTCAGTGTCCTCATTTTCTCTTGCGATATTTTTTTCTCCATCAGTGCAGCATTCATCCATCTGCCTTTAATAAAAGCACCATTGCTTTTAGTTGGTTAAAAATAGTGGACAGGTGTGTGTGTGTGTGTGTGTGTGTGTGTGTGTGTGTGTGTGTGTGTGTGTGTGTGTGTGTGTGTGCGCGCGCGCGTGCGTTTGTGAGCGAGAGAAAGAGACAGACAGATAGAAGGACAATACATGTTCTAGAATGGAGAAAGAGATGGCAAGCTTCTTGAATAAGCAATACAATATGACATTTGCTTACAAAGGACTAGAGCATTCCTTATTTCAATTGCTGACAGTCTTTGCATTTGTTCAGTACACAGAGGCTTTGCATGAGCTACTGTATGCACCTGCATGGAAATATTATATGTGGTCATGTTTCATATTAATAATTAATCTTTCTTGTTTGTGTATAACAGTGAAATCAGAATTGGCCTGCACATCTCCAGCTAGGTTTTCCCCTGATCAGTTGCTCCCATCTCAGCCACGTCCTTTCTTGATTTTGCTTCAGTTTGATGACTCCAATGGAAACTGTGCATTAGTAGACCTTTTATGAGCAAATGAGCTCATGTTTGGGTTGATGCATGAATGAGGTGCATTGTGGTAAAGGTGAATGGTGCAGGAGTCTTCTCTCACTCTTGCATGATGAGTATAGACAGAAAGAGAGAGAACGTGGAGGAGGATGAGGAGGAGGAGAAAGAGGAGGAACAGACACTTTACTCTCTCGTTCCCTCCTGTACGCCACTCTTTTTGAACCAACCTACCATTTTTGGTCACATAAATCCGTCAAGCTCATAGTCATGCCTGCCACTACACAGCATGCTCTGTAAATATGCTCTTCCAATATAATGACAGCGTTTCACACTGTTCCAGGCCATTTTATACAGTACTGAACTGTCTAATTCCTGCCTGAGATACTCAGAAAGATCAGCAAATCACTGTCACTACAAGGCAGCCACATAAAATGAGAGCTCTGAAATTACCAACCAAAGCAGAGCAGTTTTTAGAAATCTGAGGTCAAATCACACAACATGGTCTTGCAGCATAGACAGAGCACTTTTATTATGACTGGCCAATTTGTTATTTGTTAAAGTGAATGTGTGGCCTGCTCAAATGTTGAAGGAGAAAGAAAACGATGTGCTACAGGATGTGGCCACAGTTTCATGATGTGGCGTTGTGGGAGGTAAATGAGTTATATGCGTCGAGTGTAAGTCAGAGATATGGAGAGAATTTGCTGTTCTCACATGCTGAGAACTTGCTGTTCTTACACATTGATTTGTGTAACTATGCTTGTCCTGGGTGTTGTTTCATTAATCCTGCAGACAGATGATCTAGAACATCTGATTTAGGTCAGTGGGGCAACAGAACAAGAATTATATATAAAACTGACAAGCACACATAATAATAATAATAATAATAATAATAATAATAATAAAAACATTGAGTCAATAAGGAGTCCATACAGTAAGTAAAGGCCAAGTCAACATCAAATCCACAAAACTGTTAGTCTGAGTCGAGTCAAAGACCATAAACCATCTACCTGTAATTTAGGTAGCATTTTCTTTCATAGGCCATGACTACTCTTAATACTGTAGTTGGCCTTTGTGCATTGATCCAATGATTAGATCAGGGTGTCAAATCTTAATCAGGCTGGTGTGTGTGCAGGCTTTCATTCCTACCAAGCAGAAGCTACATCTAATTCCACCTGTTTAATTAGTTGTCCTTGGTTTTAAATAGACTATAAGGTGCATTTGCTTGGTTGGATTGAAAGCTTGCATTCACACCGGCCCTTTCTGGAAAAGAAATGACACCATTGGGTTAGACTATGTATTCCTGATGAGCAAATTATGTCTTGTTCCACAAGTGAAAAAAGCACACTTCCTTCTTTCTTTCCTTCCTTCCTACAAACTGTTGGTTGAGACCAACACCCAAGGCTTAATTGCAAGTACCAATTAGAATTAACAATAATTCCAAAACAATTCCAACACTTGCAAAATGACTCGGGTTTTATAGCCCTACTCTATTAGTCTACAGTAATAATACTGTGCCACGCTCCCCATATATATTTAAATAAGCAAATACTTAAGAGTCTTTAGTTGGATAATTACTGCAGTGATTACTGTGCTTCAGCTGGCAACAATTCTTCTAACCTTATCTAATACGGTAAATAGCTTCTCATTTCTTAAACAACCACATTGGAAGATGTATCCCACGGTCATGGAAAAGATGATTACTGTTTCAGAAGAGTCAAATCATTGGCCTGTATCAAGCTACAGTACAGTACAGAAAGCAAAATGTCCATCACATTCTATAAACCTGAAAGGATAGTGCTATACCATTAACTTCACAAAAGGAATGTGCTCAAAAAAGGAAGGAAAAAAAACTCATGAATGACCATGATATGAGATCGCATTGTAAAAAGAATCAACAGCAGAAATCACAGTTTTGTTCAATAGTGAAAGTAAGAGTATTTAGACATGCACAGTCAGCGCTATGATCTCGGGTTGGTTCATTCAGTCGAGTATAGGCTTGGCAATGTTATGTGGCAATAAAATGAAGTCAGCAGATGACCTGAATATATTAAATGATCAAGTTATCACATTGATGCATTTAGTAGCACGGACATTTTAGGACAATAATGCTAAGATTCATTAAACTCAAATTGTGAAAAAGTGGTTCTGAAAGCATGAGGAATTATTTTCACACATGATTTTCCAAGCATTGACTGCAGCTCTGAATGCACATACAGTAAATCTTTGCCAAGATATTCAATCAGAGGCAAGACAGGTCCAGTTTTAAATGAATATTACAACCAGTGTTGTGCATAAATGTGATAAAAGATCACCATTCATTGAACATGTAAATTTTTTGGTGAACTGTGAATTGTTTGCAACTAAAGAACATAAAGGTAAGCATACTGATGCATCTCTCAATGTACAAAATTAACCTATTATTTTTTTAGTTGGCAGGGTTTGTGCAAAGTGAATGTCTTACTTTTCTTAGTGGACAAGCTTTAGATTTAATTTTGGTAAAATGAATTCGGCAATTCCGTTCACTGCTTTTTCCTACTGCTTTATTCTTTTTTTCTTCATGATAAGGGTAATGTTTATAAAATACATGTTAAGGTGAGTTTAACAGCCTCATAATTTATTAGTACTTAATAGCTAACATTATTTGAACTAATTGGCTCTGTATTGAGGCCCTGTGTGATGAGATCAGACGTTCTACTGAAAAATGGTGGGGGTAGAACAAATTAACTTCAACTTGTTCCATTTTCTTTGGCACTTATAAATTTTTTTGTGAACTACTGACAATATTTCTCCTAAATTCAAAGTATAACTATTGTTATTTAGAGTGTATATTTAAAGGAAATTACATCACAACATCACAACACATGAAAATAATTCAAGATCATGCAGTATTTGCAGAACATTAATAAATAAAATAAAAGAAATTGTAAATCATTTGTAAACAAGTTGTGTTAATTTGGCTAAATAACATTAAGAAGTCAGTATTTGTTGGAAAAACCACAATTTGCAATTATACGTAGCTTTCATAGGTTTTGATATACTCTCCCTATTTGATTAGGTATATATTGTTATCCCTTATGTTTTTGTGAGATGTTTTCTTATTGATAGTGACTTTACACTGAAAGCCTTTTCACTTTTTATGTATCTCGATTGACTAAATGAACTGATACATTTGTTGTCATGAGGCATTTTCTATTACAAAAAAAAAAGTGCATAAAATATCATTTTTAGCTGGATCATCACGTTTGGTAGTGCATTATAAAATTGAGTACTGGTGAGAAATCTCTGCAATGCTACTTGGCTCTTGGTGAAGTCGCAGCCCTTTATAAATCACCATGAAGCCCAAAGACTTTCAGTTTTCCTGTTTTTGTTATAGTAAACATATCATTTTTTGCTTTCCTCTGCTGTTTTTGTCCCATTTGTGTCTCTACTATTCAGATTATTAGCTGTCTTCTTTTACACTCATAATCTAAAGTGTCATTTGCATTGTCCTTTATTTGCCCTCTCTCTCTCTCTCTCTCTCTCTCTCTCTCTCTGCCTCGCTCATTCTCCCTGCCTCTCACTTTTATTTTGTAGACAGCTGTGTAATTACAGAGCCTGCTCTGTCAGAGTAAAGCATTATTTTTCAGATGCTGTTGTGCTACCTGATCCAGGAGGAAATAAGTGTGTGTGTGTGTGTGTGTGTGTGTGTGTGTATATGCTATTTGTGAGAACAAGTAGTGCTTTAAAATGACTTTAGGAAGATTACCCATGTTATATTTGTGGAGTAGAACAGTCTGCCTCAGAGGAGGACTACAATATGACTAATAGACAATATGGTCTCCTAAATACATTAACATACAATACCAGCACGTTCTGCATTTCTATTAAATTAAATTAAATTTTATTTGGGCGGCGCGGTGGTGTAGTGGTTAGCACTGTCGCCTTGCACCTCCAGGGTCTGGGTTCGATTCCCCGGCCAGGCTCGATTCCCGTCTCTGTGTGCATGGAGTTTGCATGTTCTCCCCGTGCTTGGTGGGTTTCCTCCGGGTACTCCGGTTTCCTCCCACAGTCCAAAGATATGCAGATTAGGCTAATTGCCGTTCCTAAATTGCCCGTAGTGTGTGATTGGGTGTGTGAGTGTGTGTATGTGTGTGTGCCCTGCGATGGATTGGCACCCTGTCCAGGGTGTACCCCGCCTAGTGCCCGAAGTCTCCTGGGATAGGCTCCAGGTCCCCCGCGACCCTGAACACAGGATTAAGCGGTATAGAAAATGAATGAATGAATGAATAAATTTTATTTGTATAGCGATTTTAACAATTGTCATTGTCGCAAAGCAGCTTTACACAATCAAAAGATTTATTTAAGTTTGTATGGAATGTGAGTGTGGATGAATCAAAATGGTCAGATAGTCTCTGGTGAGCAAGCCGAGGGTGACAGTGGCAAGGAAAACTCCCTGAGATGGTAATAGGAAGAAACCTTGAGAGGAACCAGACTCAACAGGGAACCCATCCTCGTTTGGGTGAAACAGAAAGCAGGAATTGATCTGCATTCATGTGTGTTAC
Source organism: Channallabes apus (assembly GCA_030522415.1). Taxonomy (NCBI): domain Eukaryota; kingdom Metazoa; phylum Chordata; class Actinopteri; order Siluriformes; family Clariidae; genus Channallabes; species Channallabes apus. The sequence continues at coordinate 20,098,526 of CM060117.1, read as the reverse complement.
TGTATGTGGCAGCCAGTACAACAGGTAATTGATGTTAATATGGAGTCCAGGTAGTTTATTGGAGACTCAGGTAGACTTGTAGGAAATTCCAGTCTTGAACTATCGAGCAACTGCAGCCAAGTCAAGTCCTCAGAGAAACAGCTGTCAACACCAGTCGAGGCCAGAACCGTCTTCATAGTAGAGTGAAACCATCCCCAGACACCCGACACATCCCAAAGAGACACACGGGGCATCCATGCGACGAGATCTCCAACCAGAAGCGGGGCACCAGGATGGGTCAGACAGGTCCGGAGGGCAGAGGGAGTCTGGATCACTGGCAGCTCAGGAATGACATGTGTATCTCGACAGAGAGAGAGAAAGAGAGAAAGGGGGAGACAGGGGGAGAGAGAACAGAAGAGGGAAGAGCAGAACAGGAGAGATAACAGTTAGGTACAGTATGGTCACAGTCAAATAATGTGTAATGTGGATGTATATTTACTGTAGAGTGCAAGCAGGGACTCCGGCAGGACTAACTATGACAGCATAACTAAAAGGGAGAACCAGAAGGAAACACAAACATGAGGGTCCCTGAGATGTAAAGCAAACAATCACCTCACCGTCAACAAACCTGAGTGATCAAATGAGACTGAGGAAGACAGCATCTAAACATACCAGTTCACCGTCAGAGGTGTCAAGTAACGAAGTACAAATACTTTGTTACCTTACTTACTGTAAGTAGAAATTTTGGGTATCTATACTTTACTGGAGGTGGTGTAGTGGTTAGCACTGTCGCCTTGCACCTCGAGGGTCTGGGTTCGATTCCCCGGCCAGGCTCGATTCCCGTCTCTGTGTGCATGGAGTTTGCATGTTCTCCCCGTGCTTGGTGGGTTTCCTCCGGGTACTCCGGTTTCCTCCCACAGTTCAAAGATATGCAGGTTAGGCTAATTGGCGTTCCTAAATTGCCTGTAGTGTGTGATTGGGTGTGTGAGTGTGTGTGTGTGCCCTGCGATGGATTGGCACCCTGTCCAGGGTGTACGAAGTGCCCGAAGTCTCCTGGGATAGGCTCCAGGTCCCCCGCGACCCTGAACACAGGATTAAGCGGTATAGAAAATGAATGAATGAATATACTTTACTGGAGTAATTATTTTTCAGACGACTTTTTACTTCTACTCTTTACATTTTCACGCAATTATCTGTACTTTCTACTCCTTACATTTTAAAAATAGCCTCGTTACTCCTATTTTATTTCAGCTTGTCATTCAAAAAACAAACAAACAAAAAAAAAACATCTGGATAAATTGCGCCATCCGGATGGAGTGAATTTGATTGTGGTTGGATGATGTAATGTTTGCATGTAGTTCTGTTCCAAGTTTTCTGTTCAGCATCCTGACTCTGACGTAAGCATGTCGAGCGGGACGAGGTAACTAAGCGTGTCTGTCACTGGGCATGCGCATGAGAGAACAAAAAAGTAAACGGCACATTCGCTAACAACTCCGTTTGTCTATGTGATCTTTATTTTCTTCTATACCGAAGGACGTTACAGATGAGAAGTATAAACATAACATTCCGACACCCTGTTGGTTGGTACGCGATCCATCGCACCTGCACATGACGTTACGTCACACACTCCAGCAAGGACGTTTGAATAAATTAGCATTTTCGGTTGATAAGGTTGTGATAAGTAGACGAAGCTGTCCGTGATAGAGACTCAAGATATGAGCGAAATGTCACAATCAAGCACCAGCAAGGAAGGTAAGAGCACCAGTAGGGTAACAGGAATTATATATATTGAATATATATATAAACACACACACACACACACACGCGCGCGCACGAAAAAGAAATCTTTTTAAACCCTACTATCTACAGTATACTTCTACTCAAGTAATGCATGTGAATACTTTTGACACCACTGCTCACCGTCAACAAACCTGAGTGATCAATGAGAGTGGGGAAGACAGCATCTAAACATACCAGTTCACCTAATACTCGTCCATGAGTCCCCCAGATCTGCTCCTTTACCCAAGACAAATCTATTTATAAAAATGCTTGATTAAATAAATAGGTTTTTAGCCTAGACTTAAACACTGAGACTGTGTCGGAGTCCCGAATACTATTTGGAAGACTTTTCCATAATTTTGGGACTTTGTAAGAAAACGCTCTGCCCCCAGAGCTGTATTATGCTGTAGTTTTCATAATACGCGGTACTGACAAGCAGCCTGCATCCTTTGATCGAAGTAGGCGTGGCGGATCGTAAGACACTAGCAGTTCACTCAGATACTGCGGCGCGAGACCATTTAATGCTTTATATGTCAAGAGTAGTATTTTAAAATCAATGCGAAATTTCACCGGGAGCCAATGCAGTGAAGATAGGATAGGGGTGATGTGCTCATATCTTCTGGTTCTAGGGAGGACTCTCGCTGCTGAATCCTGGACTAACTGAAGCTTGTTTATGCACCTACTGTAACAGAACAACCAGACAGTAAGGCATTACTATAGTCCAACCTAGAGGTGATAAAAGCATGAACTAGTTTTTCTGCATCGTTTAGCGACAATATATTTCTTATCTTGGCAATATTTCTGAGGTGAAAGAATGCTATCCTGGTAATATTATCTACATGAGCTTCAAATGAAAGGCTGGAATCTATAATCACACCGAGGTCTTTTACTGTTGCACTTGATGGAACAGAAAGGCCATCTAAAGTTACAGTGTGATCTAAAATCTTACTTCTAACTGTACTGTATGCGGTCCTATGACTAGAACTTCTGTCTTATCAGAATTAAGCAGAAGAAAGTTAATTAGCCTCCAATCTCTTATGTTCTTATGTCCAGTGGGCCTAAAACTGAACCCTGTGGAATCTATCACCACATACAGTACAAGCACACATACAGTACATAAATTCTTTGGAAATTCAGTTTTAGATTTACTGTTTAGAACAAGTTATTGCCCTGAGAAGGGATAAACACATACGCACACAGATATAAGAAAGAGAGTTTTTGTACATCCTCCTGCTCTCCTTCTCTCACTATAACCATTTGTTGCACTTTGCCTTTAAAATTGTATGTAATGGCGTGCAAAGTTCATGGTTCAGTTCATATGTTCATATGTTCATATGTTTTTAAGTTACAGTTTGTACTTTAGGTTAAAGTTAAGGTAAAGTAAAATAAAACATGACGTTCCCTATATATTATGTTTATTATGAATTTAAAATTGGGAACATATAAACTTGTTAACAGTAGCAGACGGGCCATAATTCCCTGAACACCTAATACTGCTTTCTTTCTTTCTTTTGTAATCGGTGTAATGCATCATTAGACAAAAAATATTATAAAATACAGTGAAACCTTGGATTGTGAGTAACTTGGTCTTTGGGTGTTTTGCAAGACGAGAAAATTTCTTGTTAAACGAGTGAGGTTTTGTCATACAGTATGAGTACTGGGTAATCATTTTCCATGCAGTCTCAGTGCGCATATGTTACTCGTATAGTTAAGATCTGTGTGCGCGGTTACTTTTTACTACAACATTATGGCCATGTGTGTGCGCGACCAAGTTTTTTGACTGTTCTTTAGTAATAGTACTGCAACACAATAAATAACAAGGCTGTAGCAGTGCGGGATATCGATCTGTTTATCTGTTTTAATCTTTTAAAGGACGCAAAAGTAAGTGTCATTAAAGAATCTCCTTGTTAAAGATTCCAGTTTGCGGACAGAGACTCTCTGTCAGAAAAGCAGTGATTCCATTTGTGTACATGTGAAATTCGTCCTACACAGTAGCCCTCTCCTCCTCTTCCTCCTTCTTCTCTTGTCTTACACCCGCCATGATTCTTTTCAAAGGTGTAGGTTAATTTGTTTTATTTTTCTTTATAGTTTTCTTAATCACTTTTATATGAATATTTTTGTTTTGTGGAACAAATCATCTGAGTTTCTATTATTTTTTATGGGGAAAATGAGATTCTTAGTTGCAATAAAACATTTGAATGATGCAAAGGTTTTAAAGGTTCTGTAATTGACAATCCCAGCTGAGGTGGCTCTGAGCCCACTGCAGTGGAACACTTGAAGCAACTTGCGGAAGCTACACATCCATCTGTGGAAACTGTGCACCAAACCATTCACAAACACCACTTGCACATTACAGGAACTCGGCTGGGAGTTAATGCCACATTGCCTGTATAATCCTGAACTGACTCCAAGATGTTTTCACATGTTTGGGCCATTAAAGAGTTTCTGAGAGGCCAGTATTTTAGACATGAAGCAGGCAGTCCAATCATGGCTACAACATACTGAGAAAATGCTCTACCTATACGGTACCAGTACTAGTGATACACTGGAATAAGTGCATTAGTGCAGCAGGGAATTATATAGAGAATTAAAGGGTTTACTCTCATAACTGCCCGTTATTCTGCACAATCAAAAGTCCCGATTTGACTTGAACGCCCTTTGTATATTAATATTATATATTAAATAAACAATCTTGGTTAAACATTTTCAAAAATCACAAATAAGATTCATTCACATTAATCAAGTTCATGCAGAAAATCACATAATACGCACTGAAGCCAGACTGTATTCACTAGGATCATACAACATGCACAACCTGTCTCGTAAAAGTACAGTCTTAACCCTTACGAAAATGGCCTTCTCAAGTTCAAAAACACACTATCAACACATTTTGACTCCAGAGAACTGTAAACAGTGAATCCTAATTTTCACAGTAGTTTCACAATAGTTGCTAAATAATTTACAGAAGTAAGTGAATAATATGCTTTAAAATGAGTAACTGTTAAAGTAATGAGTTTATTACAGAGTATACATAATACTTACTACGTATGATTAAACATCATGCACCTATGTGCGAGAGATGTACAGTACATACAGTATAACTCTAAATCAGACCAGTTATCAAGTCAGACAGAAATGCAAACATTGTGACCGCAAATAAATTAATAGGATCTCCAATGTAAGAACATGACAGCACTCAGTCCACACTCACTCCACATCATAAATATTCAAGAAAAACGTTCTCTCTCTTTCTCTCTCTTTCTCTCTCTCTCTCTCTTGCTCTTTTCCATTTTATTTTCCTGTCTTCCACTTTATGAGGAAATGAGTCACAGCTACTTGTCAGAAATCCTATTTAATGCACAGCACACCTCAGCCCACACTGGTCTGTAGTGCAGCATTCGCTGAGAACAACACAATGCTAGTATTACTGATGCTTTTAGCTCTGATGGGGAAAAAAATTGATAAAAGCTAAATATTTATACAGCATCTCAGTTGAGAGATGATATCCCTTTATTGATATTCTGTGCTTACATTTCTCCATTATTGTTCTCCCTGCATCTAATAAACACAACCATGCGTAATGGGACAGGAGATGCGAAGTCAGCATATACTCGAAGACATCTCCTCCCTGCTCCTGAGCCTTGGGTTACTCTGATTAAATCCTAGCCCACTGTCTGAAAGAGAGAGAGAGAGAGAGAGCAAATTCAACAAAGAACCTTTACACATTCAAATCCGGCTAATACTGAGTAGGTCAGTAATCCCACCAGTGCATCTATATGGTAAGGATACTTGTATATGAGGTTCATTAATAAAAGACAAAAACTCAGCCAAGATCACCTGAGCCATATAACAATACAATTCTCTAACCTGGGCCAAAGCCACTAAAGACATTAAGCCCACACCCAAACACATAACCATACTGAAATACACACACATACTCAAACTCTTACACACACCCATATACACATTCATACCCAAACAGACGCTTACTGTATACATATATCTATTACATCTATTCAGTTACATAATCAAACACACATTCATACTCAGACACACACCAAAACATACACTCCAACTTAAACACACACCCAAGCATGCATTCGTACTCAAACACACAATGAAATGCAAAGTTATACTTAAACACACACTAGCAACAAGTACAAACAAACACACACAAGCTCAAGAAATAAATACATACTCAAACACGCGTACACACACTTGTACACACGTACACACACACACACACACACACACAATCATGCACTTAAAGACACACAGCCCAAATCTAGACTGAATACATTTGAAACAAATAGACCAGTACACTGAACAGTAAAAATGAAATAAAAATCCCAAACCAAACGCAACCCATACACCACACTACACGTTCAAATTCAATTAGCAGAATATCTGAACAACAAAAGTTTAAAAGCAAGATACAATCTGACTAAGTATAGAATGTGTGATCACAGTTTATAAATTAAATGGATTTCCAGAGTCTTGGAAATGGAATTGATGGAATTAATTTAAGGCAGACACACAGTGAATGCAATGGACAAAGTCCCTTTAAACCCTGAGATCTAGTACTGTATATACAGCAGTAAGTAGAAAAAGAGACACGTTTCCATCTGATCTGCATGTAAAATATCATGCCAATTGACATCATCCACTATCCCAAACATCTCCTTTATGATCACTGTGCAGGAAATGAGCTGTATTCTAGAAGAAAATGAAGGATGTGTGTGGCATGTGTTATGTTATGTTATGTTATGTTATGTTATGTTATGTTATGTTATGTTATGTTATGTTATGGTCGTATTCAATCTGTTAAATGTGTTGTCATATAAGAAACACAAATCACCTCTAATCCACTTCGAATACTATCTTCTATAATACTGTATATTGCTTTGTAATTCATATAAATGAATCTAGTACAGTATATTTTAACACCTGCTAATTTCTAGTTAGTTTTTATTTATATTAATTATTGCTTTTCTATGGTTTTATTTATTGTTATTGTTTGTTTATATAACTCTTAGATTAATTTTCTTTGGCAAAACTGTTAAAATGTCTGTGCCAATAAAGCAAGCATGAAACCTGAGCGTTATAGAGAGAGAGAGAGAGATTGAGAGAGAGAGATTGAGAGATTGAGAGATGGTCCCGAAAACAGAAAGGAGGACAAAATTTTCTGCGTCATGCATATTTCAAACATATCAACTGTCGAGCTGTAATGGTCCTCAGCTGTATTTCGAATAAACCCATTCCTCACAGCAAACGTGTTCATTTCCCGTCATGTACAGTACAGCAAGGTTTGTAGATATTTTAGTACTAAGTGCAAAAAAGTAAACAAACCACACTTTCAAATGAGCATGTGGAGAACATTTTGATATGCACACCTTCTCTCCTCCTCTCCTCTCCTCATCTCTCTTCTTGCTGTCATCTAGAGTCCAACAGCCCAGCTTTACACTTGTACAAAGACTGGGAGAGAGGGAAAATGAAAGGGTGAAAGTAGGGAGTCAGACAGCTGAAAAAGAGGCAGGCACTTCAAAGGAAGTGCTCTGTGTGTCGGGGGGTGGGGGGGTAGTGTGTTGTCTGCATGTCTGATTACTTGAATGTGGCTTCAAAGACGGCTTCTCATGCACGATACAGGTGAAGCAGTGGCTTACCTAACAATTGTGTGCTGTTTTCTGTTAACTATTATAAACACATAACCCCATAAGTTTGGCTTGTATTAGCAAAGAATAAAGAATTTCTTAAAATATGTTTATAAACATATTTTAAGAAATTCTTTATTCTTATAGATAAATCAGTCATATATATATATATATATATATATATATATATATATATATATATATATATATATATATATATATATATATGAAATAGCTGATTGTTTTGTCAAAATGTAAATAAAAAGATTAGTCTCATTAGATACATGTTGGATCATCATTAGCACTGTGACATCACTCTTCCAGTATTGGAGGTTCGAATCTTGCCTATGGTCTGCATGTATGGAGTTTGCATATCCAGGGTTTCCTCCAGGTGGTTTCGTCTCATATTCCAAAGATGTGGTGTAGGCTGATTGATATTTCCAAATTGCATTTCTTGTAGTGTGTGTGTGTGTGTGTGTGTGTGTGTGTGTGTGTGTGTGTGTGTGTGTGTGTGTGTGTGTGTGTGTGTGTGTGTGTGTCTTCCAAGGAGTTGGAAACCCATTCAGAGTTCATCCTGTTGTATAACCTGAGTTCCATGGGAAAGCTTCCATACTCCCTGTGACCCTACACAGGATAAGCTGTATAGATAATTGATGGTAAAATTATGAATATCAGAAATACAGGATGTGATAGAACAGTTCATTCTGGTCCAACAACATTTGGTCATGCAGCATTTCGTATCATTGTTATATGCACACTGGGCTATTTCACTGTGTGTATCACTCCGTTTGGATTTATAATTGTTCATACAGTATGGTATGCATATATGGACATCATTAGTGGACATGTCGCGAATGTAACTTTTGTTGTAGCCCTTAAAATCTAATATATATATTGGCTGTAGAGCCTCAATTGATGTGAAAATTTGCCTCACATCCCACCCCGCTGAGAGAGCTCAGCCAATCAGCTCTCTTCGGGCCCCTGGCTCCAGGAGGCTATAGCATCACCCAGGATCCAAACCCCATAATTTCCTTCTGATAGGGTGAGAACTTCACCACTGCGCCACTAGGGGGCCTAATGCCATGTTTCTGACATGAATCCATTCCACTTGATTTTTAAAGGTTAAAATATAAAAATTTATCAGACGACAATGAAAAAGACAAGCACTACCAAAAACCTTCAACACACATGTAAATACATAGCCAGCTTATCAACATCTATTTCCTCTTGCAGACCAAAAATAAACAGAACATTTGTCCAAATTGTGTCAAATGTCATTTCACTTATAATTTGTTGTTTATAGATCTGTTGTACAAAAGCAATATGTCACTCACAATCATGTGGCTGTAATCACACAGCTGTTATTTGGCCATAGGCATGAAGCCAGAGGACAAGGTTTAAAGATTTTTCTTACATCATTACTTTCAGTGATGATTTTCTGATTAATACAAGATCCTGCCTGCAAGCTGCCTCATGAACACTAGTCTCACACACACACACACACACACACACACACACACACACACACAAAGCAAAGCAAAGCAAAGCAAATAAACAGAAAACAGAGCTTTATTGTAATGAATATGACTTGGTCAAGAGAACCACAACTGCATCAGACCTGAACAGGATCTCCCAGCAGGACCAACATCCTGACTAAATCCTCACAGAGGAAAACCACACAAGCACAAACAGCATTTGTAGAGAGAACGAACTTACACAGCATGAGGAATTCTGGGTTTGGTTCACAACATGCTTGTGGTTGAGTAGTTGGCTGTCTGATTTTATTTATTTATTTATTTATTTCACCTTTAATGAATTCCAGATAGATTAGCTTTCAATTTCCATGCAATTTTTTTTTATTAGTTGGCTAATATTGATTACAATAATAAAGCAGATGAGTAAGCGTGTAGACGACATTGGATCAAGGTTGTTCAATAACTGGGTGTTGTAATTGAGTATGGACGAGATTCCTATACAACATAATGAAGATGAATGGTAAAATCTGGTAGGGAGGGAAAGGAAACACATGGTGAGCCATGGTTTTGTCAGAATCTTGCTCAGAACAATACACTTGCTAAAACATACTGTATGCAGCAACAAACAGGGTAAAACATTTATTTATTAAAGAGTAAGCTTGGCAGGATTAGCTTTGGGTGGACTTTTATGTTTTAAAAGACAAATCACAGTGTGAGCATCAGTGTGTGTGTGTGTGTGTGCGTGTGCCTGTGAGCGCGTGCGTGTGCGCGTCTTGCTGAGAGAGGATCTTAGGAAAAGGAAATGAATGGCCATATTCCTGTGATGAGAGCTTCAGCCATAAGTTCCCCTGAGCGCAATGCAACAGCTTTAATTTAGCACCATCACCCTCCCTTCTGCATGCCACATCCTTCATCCTACTGTCACCTCTGCATCATCAGCAAAGTGTGTGTGTATATATACGAAGACAAGGATGAGCAAGCAAAGTGTGGCAGTAACTGCAGGGTAAGTTATTAGAGGGAGGGTCGACCCAACTGGGAATATATAAATGTATTAAATTCCAGTGCTACTACTAAGAAAGGGTCCTCCATGGTCATTTAGTTTAGAAAGTTTAGGCTTAGGTCATAAAGTTTGCGTATTCTCTCCAGGCTTGGTGGGTGGGTTTCTCCAGGTACAGTACTTCAGTTTCCTCCCACAGTCCAAAGACATGCAGAGCAGGTTAATTGGCATTTCCAAACAGCACATAGTGTGTGATTAAGTGTGTAAGTGTAATCGTGCACCAGGTCCCCTGGGATAGGCTCCAGGCTTTGAGTGACCTCGTACAACATAAGCAGTATTGAGAACAAATGAGCGAAAAGTGGCACAAATTTAAAGCTACAGCTAAAATAAAGGTCAAATATAAAGCTACATCCATCTATCAGCCATAATATTAACACCTCTACCAAGTGAAATGACCATCATTAAACACCAACTATATACCAGTAATAGCGTCACGTACCTCATCACACCCCCAGATGCCCTGAGGAGCCATGTCATGAGGTACAGATCTGCCTCTGTGGCACATGAGATACACGATAAAATAGGTGGTTTTAATGCTAATGGTTTTAAGATACTTGTAACTCTAAATGCTCTGTAATATTTGTAAAATTATTTGTGTCGTAGGGATAAAGGGTGTTAAAACCTAATCAGACTTGAATTATGTGATAGAGTTTCAGAATAAAACCTGTGATGTGATAAAGCTTTAGGGTGTTACTGCTACATTTTAAAACAGATGGGGAGGAATAAAAATATGGAAATATATAAGCTCTTGTCCCCACACATTTGCTTACATGTGTTTAACTTATAATATAGCTTTCCTTTTGCATAATTAATACACACAGGGCAAAACACATTCAGGCTGCATTCAACCGTGAAACACATTTGTCCTGCTCAATAATATTTGCAGTATGAAAATGGACCAAAAAGATTTTTCCCTTAAATATTTCTTGTCTTTTTAGTTTGATATTTTAAGAGATATTGAAGAGGAAAAGAGTTCAGACAGTGGAGCAGGTGCTTTTTGACATCTCCTTTGTCCTTGCAGAGAGCGCTTCCTCACGCTCTCAATCTCTCATGAGGTCAACGCATACAGCTGTCAGTGTCATAAAACTTAACTATTCACAAGCAAGATGTCACCTCTAGATTTATAAGTGTCAGCATAGACGGTCCTCTGGGGTATCTTGTGTGCCAATGGGTTATACTTATTCTCCTTCCAGAACCTCCAGTAAGAAAAAATGCAGATTTGTTTGACCTCTCTCTGTCTCTTGTGCTCTTTCTCACTCAGATTTGTGTGTGTGTGTGACTGTGTGCCTGTGTGTGTGAAGTAGATCTTGTTTCAGCAGTGCCTGTGTGGCTCAGTGTCCAACTCCTTTTATGCCTGTGTTCCCTTCTTTTTATTTCATCCATTACAGCCTCCTTAGACTTTAGAGCTCTAACTTTTACTGCTGTTTGAGATACTTTTTCAAGGGTAAAACCCTTTCCAAGTCATTCAATGCTACGACAAATATCATTAGTCCTGAAATAGTAAGGCCTATCAATGTGCCCATTTTCTCTTTTACCAGTGTGCTTAATGGATAGATGTATGTGATAGTGTTAAGCTACTATTAGGCCATGCTGAACATCCTGTTACACTTGAGATTTCTAATATACCTGGTAAGATATTCATGTACCATAGAAAATGGCTAAAGATAAAGCATTGTTTCAGAGCTAACAGTTAAGCTACAGTAGGTAACATTTAGTGAGCATCATTCTTGCAGAAATTTTCAATGGTGTTTAAAGTTAAGCTTTAATGCAGCATTTGTTTATCCACTTTATTAATTTCCCGAGGATATTATATCTGCATACAGTATAATCACAATGTGCACTACAAAACATCAAAAAGTCAAAGAGGGCTTATACAAGCCACTGTAGCTATATAGCAAGCGAGCATACAGAAGCCTAGTTTTGACTGCCTTTAAGACATTGCAGTGTATTTCAGCTGTGCAATGTCCTGTATATACAGTACTGTATGTGTGTGAGCGCACATTCCGCATGTGTGCATGCTGCAACTTCAATCTGTGAGTAATCTCTATTTTGTGTGCCCTTCTTAAAATGTATGTGCCTTTATGGTTTGGCAAATTGTGAACTGTGGCTGTTTATGTAGGTATAGATTACACTTTAAGTCCTATCTCTGCTGGGAGAGAGAAATCAGGGCAATTAGCCATATCCGATGGGGGCTCCTATATGCATTATTAATCAAATAGGTCATTAGCATGCTGCTAGCGCTCTGGAAAGCAGATCTTATGTCAATGTTCTCCTGCAGTGCCAGGACCAGTTAGCCTTATAGCAGTGCTAACAGCATGGGGGGATAATGGAGAGGCAAAGCCAGCAGTGTGTAACCTGGGCTGGGCAGCAAGCCAAACATAAGTGAGGTTGCTGCTATTGTTTACGGTAAAGAATATGCTTTTTACTTGTATTAATGAAGAATACGGTAAAAGTAATTAAGGAATTTCGTCAGAAGATTTTTTAAAATTATGGTAATTAGTGGATGTTTGAATATTGAGAAATATGTGCATTATGCATCATTTGAGGGTTTATTTCAGCTGTAGCATCAGTAGACACACTAGGGGAGTTAAAACGTTAACCTCATAATGAAATAGTTATATTTGGGAAATTTTAAATAGTGATCTTGACTGGTGTTGTAAGTATGAGGAATATACAAAGTTTTTGCTACTGTTTAATAAATAGCTAAGAGTATGGCAAAGCATGTCAATGTACTGCATTAAATGGTACTTCAGCTAATTTACTAAAAGTTATGTATCTAGTCAAAATTTGAAGATGCATCCAAATTGCATTTTTATGTACTACAGTATATGCTTCTGACATTTTTCATGAGGGTAAAGATGTGGAGATGTGAGAGCCCATTAGTTGCTCAAACATTATTATTATAGATTATAGATTACATAATCAGACATAGTATTTAAGAGTCAAACACTTATTTAAGTAGTGCATTTGAATGCAAGTACTGGAAGTACACAAAAGTGTAAATCCATGTAGTTCCTCGAATGACCACTGGATCAAAAAGTGAGTCAATTCCCATTGACTCTGATTTTAAAATATCCAACTTTACAACAGAAATACATGTTTGCAGTCTGATACGGTAATAGCTTGATTTTCTATTCATGATGACTGTACAGGGTGAATTTTTATGCAATCCACCAGTTACCATAACACAAAGCCATAAAGTTATGCATAATTAGGAGTGTGGCCGATTTGAGTGACAGTTGCCTTGCAGGTATCGAACCACTAGCTGTTTTTTTTTTCTTCAGGTAACTGGAATCATCGTAGTTTAACTCCAGGAGAAATGTAGTGTTGACATGGGACAATGTGTAGGAGTTTAATCAAATGCAAAGTAATGTTACTGTAGCATATAAATTAGTGTTAGCCATTTATGCGTTTTACATTTACATTTAGTCATTTGGTGAGTAGGCATGTTGAGGTAAGTAGGCATGTTCAAACCAGCAGCCAGGCTCAGTTGGTTCTTGTATAAATTAACAGGTGTTTAGTTCCGCTCCTATGAAATAGTAAATGAATATATATTCTGGTATGGAACAAATACAGCATTCTGGTATGTTCTTGCACTGGAAGGCCAACAAAGTTTGGGATACTATTTAATAAATGGCTGAGAATATGACAAAATTCAAGATACTAAAATGGGCTACTTCAGATATTTTTCTAGCACTTATGCATCTAGTCAGGATTCTATAGTAGAGCTCCCACAGTCAAGCTTCAAAACTGCCCTTCACAAATGCTAAGCGTGATGTCATGGAGGGTTATATACTGTATATACACAGTACAGGCCAAAAGTTTGGACACACCTTCTCTCGTTCAATGTGTTTTCTTTATTTTCATGACCCTTTACATTGGTAGATTCTCACTGAACGCATCAAAACTATGAATGAACACATGTGGAGTTATGTACTTAACAAAAAAAAGGTGAGATAACTGAAAACATGTTTTATATTCTAGTTTCTTCAAAATAGCCACCCTTTGCTCTGATTACTGCTTTTCACACTCTTGGCATTCTCTCGATGAGCTTCAAGAGGTAGCCTTCAGTGAGAATCTACCAATGTAAATGGCCATGAAAATAAAGAAAACACACTGACAGATAGATGAGAAGGTGTGTCCAAACTTTTGGCCTGTACTGTATATATATTGTTTCAGAGGAAAACTAAATAAATTGAAATATTTAATATATCAGTAAGCAATACACAGAATTACAAGAGGCACAGGTGACAGGACAGAACAGGCAAAACAGAAGAGTGTTCATGTAGTCCACAGAGCACATGTTGGATTAGCACTTATGGGGTGATGACACACACTGGGCCAAGAGTTCTGACTGGTGTGTAACATAACATAATGAGGCAACTGACCCCAGGTGAGTCACACAAGATGGTGAGTCATTATTAGCAGTGTTACAGCTGGACACAATGATAACATGGGGCCTGTGGATCAGAGTAGAGTCCCAGAGGCTGCACTGTGGTCTATTACTGTAGCCTATTTCACTAAGACAGGGTCGTTTTAGGAGCAAATGGAGGTCACTAAGTTTGCTGATGAAGTCTGGCTCAGGTTATTTAGTTTTCCCTGGTTTTGGAACCCTCGTGTTAAATTCCAGTGCTACTGTACATCACAGGCCCACACACACTTCACAGTAGGCTTTCCTTTTGAGATGAATGAGAGATGGTGCAGTCAGGTGTAGGCTGGAAAATCTGCTGAGTTTTTAAAAGAGAAAATTGCTGCTTGTTTTTTTAATTAAAAAGATGATTAACAAAGAGGATATCAAATCTGACAGAGGTGTCGGTATCAGCAGTACCGTGGTGTCTATGATGGCTTAGTTTAATATCTACTCACATTTTTTCATTATTCCTTACTTCAACTCTAAGGAAAAGTCACTGCACAGGAAATGATGTGGAAAACCTGTGTGTGTGTGTGTGTGTGTGTGTGTGTGTGTGTGCGTGCGTGCGTGCGTGCGTGCGTGTGTGTGTGTGAGAAAGTACCAGAAGGGCCTGTAATTAAAAAGTTGATTAATACAAAGGGGAGCAAAAATGACAGTGGTGCCAGTGTCATCAGCCTGTAATGTCTAATATGGACAAGTTTAATATCTTCACTTTCATTCTTATGACACGTCCCAGCATACTGAAAATAAGTACTGTCACCCAACAGGAAATTAAGTGGAAAGCCAGTGTGTGTGTGTACACGTGTGTGTTTTTGTCATTCTTGATGTCTTTATTATAATGTTGTCTGCAGATGAACATGCAGGGAAGAAACAAAATTCTGACTGTTTATTCATGCTATGTTACTCTCTCTCTCAGTCTCTCACAGCCTGTATTCCCTCAGCTCCCATATTTCACCACCTTCATTCTGTATCCATTTGTACCCATTTCATGTCCTTGCTGACATTCTTCTCCCCATGTATCATAATTGTGTCTGTCATTATGCTGACATTTAGCCCAGACCCTGGTGGATATCAGCGTAGCTCACCAACAGTACTGTAGTTAACCACATATACACAAACACACACACACACACACACACACACACACACACACACACACACACACACACGCGCGCACACACACGCACACACACGCACACACACACACCCAAGCACAACTCCTTCATGCTCCTGTTTATGTTGAGGTTGTCAATGAGTAATTAAAGATGATGAATTGGTGGTTAGGTGGTGTTATTGCGAGAAGCTCTCATATTCATGCCAATATGTATGAGTAATGACTTCATCGGTAGCCCGGCTACTGGAGAGGGTTGGTATTTTCCATCATCCTTGTCAGAATTAAGTGCAATTATCTCACGGACTGCACTTAGCATGCTGTTTGGAACTACACTACAAAGGCAAATAGAAAATTAAAGGACTACTATGGCATTATTAGTACGTGATAATAAGTGAAAGTAGGAACAACTGTGCAGATGAGAACATCCTAACCAACCAAACTCTAGCAAGGTTCTTTTGCAGTAAGTTCCACCAAACAAGACATGGATTATGTGTTACATTTTTCTGTGGATCTGCCAGAGCTGTAGCACTGCAGCAATGCCATGTGTGGACATTTTGACCAATGAACAAAAATAAAAGCAACTAAATGGCTCATGTAATAAATAACATGGTCTAAACTGACTAATTACATAGATATCATGGTAGCGCCTACCATATTTCAGTTAATGAGATTTTTATTTTTATTTCAGACCTACATGCCCATAGACAGGTTTTTCTTTTTCTTTTTTTTAGGTTTGCTTTATTATGTGCTGTGAGAAAATAATATATAGCGCCAACTCAAAAAGTTTTCTTTCTGTCAATAAAATATTTTATTGCCTCAACTTTAATAAACTATGGATAAAGATTCTAACTTTTAATTTTGCCATGATCTTACTGCAAAGCTCCCGTTGGGTAAAGAGAAAGCTCATTATATGTATTGGTAAAAACATTCTGTATATAGATGGCTAAAACCTGGCTAGTTAGGCAAGGAGGAAGGAAGTAGGAATGATTTATAGCCATACTTATTAAATTATTGGATAGCCATGTTCTGTAGTGCAATGGACATAATCAATTTAGTTTCTAATTATGTAGATACCATCTGTTAAATAACCAGGATGCTATTATACTGCATTTGGAATGAAATCTTTAGATTAAATATTTGCTGAAGTCCTTGAGAGTATTACTTTAAAACTTTTCTCGAGGTTGCTATGATTATTACAATAAACCAGGTTCATCTACCTTTTGCCAACAGGTAAGCTAAACTGTACAGGAGGCTTAAAAAATGTAATTAGATAAAATGTTTTTGGCAATTAAAATATCACAAATACAAATTTAAAAGTTCTAAGGCCTAATGTCTATAATATGGGATTTAACACATAGACCTTTTAAGGACTTTCAAACATCCTGATTTTCATCAGTAATAATACATTTCATTTGAATTGTAATATTATGTACCTGTTTACTGGTACTGTAGGTTAACAACTTTAACTGACATCACCTGGACAATGGCAATGAATCCTTTGCTTATTTGTCCAGCGCATGGATGATTGACCAAATTCTGAATTCTGATTTGGAGACGGTCAGCAGCCTCGGAGTATTTACCTGCTGTGGTGTGCTGGGTGTTCTGGTGCCTTGCCAAGTTTAGTTGTACTGATAATCAATTTTAACGTGTTAATATTGTGTGGTATGGTTAATGGTATCACTGCTTGATGTCTAGCACTTGAGAGTATCATATTGGACATAAGTATACGTATATAATTTTTTTTTCATCAGTTAACATGGTCAGTATCACAAATCTGCTTACATTTATACACCTAGAAATAGTGTAGAATCTTAAAATATGAAATATTCAATATATTGAACATTTACATTTAAAATCTTTTAAATCTTTTTTTATTTCAAACGTTCTCTGGTATTTAAAATTCTTTTTATAAATGTGTGGTCTTAGATTGAATCCTGCTGTCTAAGCAAAAGAGAAACAAAAATAAAAAGGCAAAAGTTTAATAAAAAAAAATTTAATAGATTTTCACACAAGTCAAAAGTGTCTTTGTCTCAATCAATCTCATCAATTAAAAAAAAAAACCTTATCAAATATAAAACTATTTTAAATATAGCAAAGAACATCAACTGTTTTAAATAATTCAGCGCTTATGACGAAACCCTCACCAAATCAACTGTCGGCACTGAAAATTGTGCAAAAAATATTTTTTTTACAGATTCACTAATTGGCTTGCTTGTTGACTGTGCTTCTGCCCCAGTGACCCAATGTGCTCATAATCTGGGATGATCAGCTTCAGCTCCAGCGGTCATGATGTTACAGTAGATAATTAGTCTGAGCTCATTATTAGGGTTCTTACAGTATATGCTCTGAGGTAATGTGAAGAGTGGATGGGAAAGCAACAGCTTTTTCTCTCCCAACATCTCAGTCTCCTCCCTCTGCTGAGTCACAGCTTGGCAGAGATGGAGAGATCATTAATAAACTGTCTAATACAGAGTGATTGGTGTGAATTCATGTACAGTACAGGGTGAAGCGATGTCATGTTTGCAGAGGCAACCACAGGAGAAAATAAAGCATAAGCACAGAAATGTTCACACGGTTTTGTGTCATATAGAGCAGCAAATGAAAAGAAGAGCTAGAAATAGAGTTTCCTGATTTTATGAGAATTGTAATCTCCCTGGGTGACCGTGTATCTACAATCCATTTCAATGCTTTATGAAATGCAGGAGGATAATAACATGAAAGTCTTATTTTTTTCCTGGAGTTGAATTAATATTTCACACTTTAAAAGGAACACTGAAGAAGCTGTAATTAGTTTACAATGTGCTCGTGAAATATCATACAGTATAAGAGAGAAAGAATTCAGTGACAGTATACTGTACTTTGTCTTGCACTAACATCAATTTTATCATCTTATCAATATTAGCGTTCAATTATGGATTACTATGCCAAACTACGTTTGATTTTGTTGTTGTTGTTTTTGGCTAGCAGTCTAAGAAGTGGTTGGGAGGTGTATTTCTCATGATGGTCATGTGGGCTGTGGTACGGTATGTCAGTAGGTAAGTCTCAGAGCTAGTCATCAAATAGCGAGGGTTTATCCTCAGCACTGCCAGAAAGCTGTTATCGGTTCTTTCAGCAAGACCCAGAGATTTCCAAATGAATCCTTCTAGCCTCTGAGCTGAATGCAAAGTCAAGTCTCAATTCTTTAATCTGAAACTTGAGTTAAGTTTCACATCTTTGAGCTGAAATCTGAGTTAGGTTTCATGTCTCTGAGCTGAAGCCAGAGTCAAATTTCACGTATCTAAACTGAAGTCTGTGTCAAGTTGCTAGTCTTTAGTTCTGCACTTTAATTAATACTCAAGTGTTTTATTGCACATAAGTAACTCCTTTGGGAAAGCAATGTAATGCACATTGTGTAGATACCAGCATAACTCCAATACACTAAATGTCAGAAACTGTATACACCAAATGGAACTAAATAACAAGCTAAAAAGTTTAAAGTCTTCCGTCTGATTCAAACCTCAAATGGGTTCGAAGTGCGACTCAAGTCCATAAAGACATGCCAAATTTTGCAGCTACAGTATACTACTTATGCTGTATAGGGCCGCATGTGGTCTGGAACCTATCCCTGAGCACAAGGCAGTGTCCCCTGGATGAAGTGCCAAGCCATCACAGGGCACAAATACACACTCGGTCATACAGGCCATTTGAAATTCAACCTGTAATGCAAGTCTTTTGACTGTGGGAGTAAAATTGTAAAATTCCACTTTCTACATTAAAAACCATCATGACAGTAGGTTAATCTACATCATTAGTGGACATGACTAACAACAGCAATATCACCTTTACAGGAATATAACCTTTGGCTGAAAATATGACATTCAAGGTATTCAAGTTTACTGGAAGCACCTCTAGTAGGAACATACAAATCAATACAATAAGAGCTACTGTATCCAACATGCCGAAAGTGGAGGCAACCCAAAAAAGCATATTGGTTTCTGGAGAAAAAAAAAATCCACACATGGACGTTTATTCTATGAGTGTTATCCATGGATGGGGAGACCTTGTAAAAGAAAAAAGGTTCATCTTGGGTTAAAAGTTTTTCTTTAATGTTACTTGTGTTACTAAAACAAGAACATACTGTAAATATAGGCATAGCTTGGTGCTTATCAGGAGATCCCCAGTGTGAGCCCCAACACCACGGGTGCTTAACTGGGCATCGAGCTAGCAACCCAACCCAGCTTGATAACTGCAACAGAAACGATGGATATGTATTTCCAGGGTAGGGAGTATACATGTTTCCTCACTATTCTCTTAAAAGTCTATTTGGTTTGGATGAGGTGGCACGGTGGCTTAGTGAGCACTGTTGCCTTGCACCTCCAGGTTTGATTCCCACCTCTGTGTGCATGGAGTTTGCATATTCTCCGGGTACTCCGGTTTCCTCCCAAAGTCTTAAAAAGTTTAAATTAGGCTAACTGGTATTCCCAAATTGCCTATAGTGTGTGAATGAGTGTGTGAGTATATGTATGTGTGTGTGTGTGCCCTGCAATGGCTTGGCAACCCATCCAGGGTGTAGGGTGTTTCCTGGGATAGGCTTCAGGCCCCACGCGACCCTGTATACAGGATTAAGTGGTATAGATGCTGACAATGATTTGGATGAATTCTGGTTTATTACTGACCATAGGCTATAAAAATATAAGAAGCCACAGGTTAGAGTTTATGTATGAAAAAAGTTGAAAGTGCCTCTGGGGGGAAATAAGAGCAATGTAGATTTATATGCCAAGAACCAGAGTGAAACACTCTTGAGGTGATGTGAAGATGGAGACAGATGTCTGAACCTTCTCACAGCAGGTAGAATCTTGAAAAGAAAACGCTATCAGATGTATCTAAGTAAAGATGGAGAGAGACAGTAAGGTGTAAGAGAGATGATGGAAGTGGAGAGAGACCCAGAGTTGTTCATTTTGATTTTCACAGGTGTGTGTGTGTGTGTGTGTGTGTGTGTGTGTGTGTGTGTGTGTGTGTGTGTGTGTGTGTGTGTGTGTGTGTGTGTGTGTGTGTGTGTGTGTGTGGGCATCTGTTTCTCCCATGTGGGAGCATGTGTCTTGGGCAGTCCACAGAAAAGGGCATCTGTCATGTTCTATCATGAGGAGAAGCAGGAAAAAGCATAATCTATTGAGAAGCTGTCAGACAGAGTGTACGTGTATGTGGGTATTCGTTTGTGTGTCTGTGTGTGTGAGGCTTAGCAGCTGAGGAGACGAGTGTTTTTAATGTTGAAGTGGGTTTTCTTCACGGCCTGTGGCATGCTGAAAGATTTGTCGAGTCAAACGCAGCATTTTAAGGATAGACAAGCTGAGGAACTGTGAAGGTGTGATGATGGAGATGTACTCCATACTGTTTATTTGGTTTTAGTTAGCTTTTTTTTTTTTTTTTTTTACATTTGTTTGTGTTTTAGAGTAGTGTGTGAATATATGCGTGAAAGGGTGTGTGTGTGTGTGTGTGTGTGTGTGTGTGTGTGTGTGTGTGTGTGTGTGTGTGTGTGTGTGTGTGTGTTTGTGTTCATGTCAAACTAGGACTTTTGATTGTGCAGAATGACACAACAGTTAAAAACTTCACAGGTAAACCCTTCATTTATATTTCTATATTATCACCAACTACACTAATGCACTTATCCCAGCGTTTCACTAGTGCTTGGATGCCATCATGGTAGAAAGTTTTCTCAGGACACAAGGAGGCATGATTAAGACTACCTGCACATTAAAACACTGGCCTCCCAGGAACTCATTTAATGGCCCAAACATGTGGAAATAGCTTTGAGCAATGCCAGGACTGTATAGGGTATACAGTATGGCAATAACTCCCAGCTGAGTTCTTGTAATGTGTAAGTGGTGCTGATTTTATTATTTGTCAGGCATTCAAGAGTCATGCATTCCACTTACTGTGTGTTCATGGGAACAAACAACTGCAGAGCGCGGCCAGGATCGTCATTCAGGGACATACTGTACAGTGTGTGTGTATTATCAATTGTACACCAGTGAACTGACAGGACCATGGGCAACCAAAGTGCATTTATGTCTGTGAAAAGCAGAATGCTGGTTGTTGATCTAGCATCCAAATTCTCCATATCTCAATCAAATCAAGTTTAATATGTATATTAATATATTTATAAGATAAATACAGTATATATGCACTGACTTCCTTTAGACAGCAAGCCCCATTATTATCTTGCCTTGTCCATGACCTCGTGCTTATCTAAATTTCCACTATTTTTTTTTTTTTTACTGCTACAGTATCAACAATGTCTTCTCCTCCCGTCAGGCAGTTTTATGAACTGTTATGGCCATGGCAGTATATCATTGTGTGAATGCATTGTATGCAGGATATGTTCCATACGGCTCTGTGAAATCTTGCTCCCATGAATTTATGATAAAAGGCAGAGACTAAACACTGTCACATCATATCTTGCCATATTTTACTGCACACCACATGAACAAATTTTTTGCTTCTTTACATCTGGCAGTCAGAACAACACAGCATCAATCAAGAAAATCGTAATGTAACAAGAATGTAAGGCCATAATTATAATATATTGTTAAGGACATCCCCAATACTCAAATCCCTAAAATGTCCCTCAAAAATATGTATAGGCAATCATGATCATAACTAAATGTAACAAATAGACATTAATTATTATTACCACTATTTTAAGTGTTATGGTTTACGCAGTTATGTACTGTATGTGGTGTGTCTGACTGGTGTTGCTGTACTCCAGAAAAAGCTGCTGCTCGACGAATGAGGATTAAGGAGGATTTAGGCTACAATGACAACAAGTAACATTGCTCAGTTCTGATTTTTTTTAGGTCAATTTCATTATTTCCGCATCATAATAGAGGTTCAGAAATAAGGCATGAGAGTCCAGCATTGGCATGTGCAGAGGTGACAGATGGTGTGGCACGTCTGGGTTTGGTAATGTAGTGAACAGCAGTGCAGGTGCTAGCCTGGCAAAGAGGAGCGTGACTGGGAAAAAAAGGTTGAATAAAAAGAAATATATTATCAAGATATATTATCAGTTATGTCTATTTTTTTCCATTAAAATGTGAGTGTACACAGCACAGAACAGTGTCATTATTACAGTTTTTTTACATTAACAAATGTATATTTCATATATCTTTTTTTTTTACTTTTGTGAATTTTCAGCACATACAGTGTGACATACAGTAGTCATTCCTGTGATGTCAATAAATATGTCGGAGGTGGTATTTAATTAGTTTTGGCCAGAGGTGGAAAGTAACGAATTACATTTACTCGAGTTACTGTAATTGAGTAGTTTTTTTGTGTATTTCTACTTTTTAAAGTAGTTTTTAAAATCTGTAATTTTACTTTTACTTAACTACGTTTTGTTTGAAGTATTGTAATTCGCTACATTTTAAATCATATTCGCTACTGAGTAAAAAATAAATGAATGAAAATGCTAAAATAATACAAATATTATGCTTTTGCGCTCGCGTGTGTGTATCATGTCCTGGTCGCGCGCCGCTCCAGACTCCACTCCTGGTTTTCTGACATCGGCATCTACCTGACCTTCCACACGGTCGCTTCCGCCCTGAGAGTGACGTCATCGACTAGCGCGACCATATATAAACCGGAGAGAGACGCGGGAAAGACCAAAGATTGGGATTTTGTCGTTTTGATATTTGGTTGTGTATTCCGGTTTTGACTTTTTGCCTCCCATTGACTATGATTATTGCTTTGTCCCTTTGGTTTGGTTGGTCTTTGTATATATTTATAGATAATTTCACTGTTTTTGGTTTAGGGAGTCCGGGAAGGTACCTGTATTTTTGTTAGCGTGTTTTTTGTTTTTTTTGCAGGTAATCTAGCTACTAAATATAAATACCATTTTGTTTATTATTTTGGCCTGGGTCCACCCTGAATCTGATCCTCCTCCTCCTCCGTGTGTGTGTGTGTGTGTGTGTGTGTGCGTGTGTGTGTGTGTGTGTGTGTGTGTGTGTGTACAAACCTCATTATTTCATCAGTTAATGATTGGATCTAGTTCTTTCTGCCATATACCACCATTTCCATACAGTTTAAAATAGAACCCTAAACCATTCTTTTGCTGTATGACCCTAGACTGGGACATAACACCATATTTAAGTGACCACTTTGATTTTCAAGCACAACAAAGACAACAGCTTTATTATGCAAAGGTGTTCCTTCATTTAAAAACAACTAGTTTGAGATTTATATCTGCTCATCTTTTTTGAACTACGCTAGAATGCCTCATCCCAACCCCGCTGTTAAAAAAATAAAAAAGTAACTTGGTAACTTTTACTCTGAGTAAATTTTTTAATGAGCTACTTTTTACTTGAGTAGATTTTTATAATGGTAACTTTACTTGTACTTAAGTAAAATTTCACTGAAGTAACAGTACTTGTACTTGAGTACAAAATTTTATTACTCTTTCCACCTCTGCTTTTGGCCTCCTGTTGATGTTCTGAATGTGATGAAAATATCAGCTGATTGATTCTTGTTAAATAGCCACAATAGCTTGTTATTTGTTACAGATGAAATAATTCACTCGGTTATAATTAGGGAAGGACGTGTACACCTTTGTTTAAAATCCAGAAAAGACCCAAATGGTTCTTCAAATGCCACTGCAGTGTTACACTTTGCACACACACACACACACACCAATTTTACTGCAGCACCACCCAAATTAAATAATAGCACGTTGGCAAAGACTCTAGCTCTACCACTGCAACTGCATTATGCTTGCACCTACAGTACAGGAAATTTAAACCTGGCTCATACAGTATGTGTCTAGCCACATGAATTTAGAATATACTGTATGTTCCTTCATTTTCACTAGCAGATCTATTCTTGTCCGGGTTAAAACCTTTCCTCAGAACACCAGGCATACACTGCAGAAATACTGTACATGCCCCGTAGAAAACCAGTTCATTACAAGATGCACACACGGTCACACACTCAACTACTAGAGACACTTTAACATAGTGTGTATGTGGAAAACCTTGAGGAAACCCTATGAACACAGGGTGCACATGCAAAAGGCTGAGCCTGGAACAAATGTAAACAAAGAAATAAGTGCCAGGGTGGAATGTCTCAAGCAACTAAAATGGTTCTGGCTTGTCATAATATATTCATGAATAATAATAAAAAAAAATAGTATTGTTAGTTTATTGTTAGATGTATTCATTAGCTACATTATATGAAAAACACTTCTAGTGAACTCTACCATTTGCACCTCTGAGTATATACAAAAACCTACATGATTGCTGAGATGTTATGATGATGTTGAGATTTTTTTTTCCCCCCATAGAATTTGGATTTCAGATTTTATTTCCACTGCATTCGGGTATATGTTTCCACAAGAGAGACAGAAGTGTTTTTGTCTTGTTGTTATTACTTTGTGCCTGCAAAGCTGGCGGTGACAGCCAGTTGGGCCCTGTGTTGCTGTGAACTGCCTGCACCATTGCTCATTACTTTTGAATTCACAGTGAATTACTGCCACTGTGCTTACAAGCCAATTACAGGTCATTTGTGCACTCTTACTTACTATGTCTCGACTAGACTCTAACTAGGTCTGTTTCACTATTTCATCGCAAATTACTTCAACTCAGTCAATACAGTGGACTGCACAATAAATAAACAAGTAGAATGCTCTCTCGATACACCACAGGCCGACTGGAGAAGTAAGAAAGCCGATTGCTAGTAGGGTTTTTTTTGTGTGTGTGTGTGCGCGTGTGCGTGTGCGTGTGTGTGTGTGTGTGCTATTCAAATTGTGTAACGATAGATAATGTATGGAAGGTTTTGTTATAGTCTTATAGGCTATGTTATTAAAGATTTACTGTTTTAGTGGACAGAATGTGTACACAGCCCGTCTTGCATCTATAATGTATGAACTCCATTTTAATCTCATTTGGTTTTGTATATAAAATATTATGTCCATAAATAGTCTATTCTAATGTTTATTGTCTCTAGGGTACAAAAAGGTATGAGAATGAGGGATGAAGAAGATAATTGAAGCTAACATGATGACAGTGATAGCAAAAACAAGCAATGACAAAAAAAAAAGTGACTGTGTGATAGTTGACAGTGATGATGATTGTATGTGGATAGGAGAGTGTGTGGAATACATAATAACTGATTGAATTTTATCTTCGCTTAGACCCCTGCCAGGATGTGTGATGACACCACAATGAGGCAACTCATCAACACAACCCAATAACTGCTAAAGGCATTCAATCCCAGCCACAGTAGGGGCGAACACTTGGACAGAAAATCATAGAAATAACATTTCCTTGTATATGGCAATTGAAGGAGAAGAAAGATGTGTTTGCGCTGATAGTCCAAAAAATCTAGAGTATTTTGCACACGCATTTTTATTATGTGATATGGGAGAATATACACCAATCAGCCATAGCACTGCAAAGCAAAACTTTATGCACATCATTGTGTAGGTTCCCTTTGTGAGACCCCCGGCAACTCTGGCCCCTTGGGGTGTGGCCCAGGTGGTACCTGGACTTTGGCAGCAGATCCTTTATGCGATGTGGCTTTCATGGATCAGATGTGTTTATCCGGCAAATTTCTATGGGTGCTCGGCCAGATTGGGATTTGGGGAGTTTGGAGGCTGGGTTGGCAGCCTTGGGCTCTTTGCCTGCTGGGTCCCATGAAGGCAAATGTATACAGTATATATTCCGGTTTGTGGTGTGCTGGGTGTTCTGGTGTCATTCTATTGGGTCCAGAATTGACTTTATTCTGTGATTTTTTTTTTTGTTTTATTGGCTTTTTTTTGTGGGATCAGACAAGATAACCCGTGGGCTTTGGTGAGCCTTGGATGTCCATGATCCTGTGACCACTTTACTGAGTAAATGTTATGTGGTGTTAATCTTATGGCTGATTTGGTGCATGTTTTGGTACGTAAGTAAGAGCAGTTTTGCATGAAACTGGTGGCCATATTGAACTGTTATTCATTATTGCACTTACAGTAAGTATTTTTTTCAAGCATCAGTAATTTATTCAAGTATTTCCATTTTTGCAGAATTTAGATATTTACTTCTATTCATTTCAAAGCAAGAAATCCTACTTCAAAGTCTTGCCAATGGTTATTTGTCGCACCGCTCTGCAGTAAAAGAACATTGAACTGGCTCAAATATTGACATCTGCAAATGGAAAATTAAGCTTAGCTCTATTTTCTTTGTGAAACTGGTCCAGGGCTTTTTTTTATTGTTAAATTTCCATTTTTGAAAGCTAGCTCTGCCACTATACAGAGTTAAATGTAACTGACCCCCCCACCCCACCCACGTCTTTCTGTGAATAAAGCTCACACCTCCCTTTATTTTTTTTCTGCTATTCGACAACATGTAGGGGTAAATGCTGAAGGACATATGCACAAACCTACAACAGTCTGAAACATTGAGCTTTCAGGGTTTGTGTCTATGACGGCATGACGTCTTCTTTTCTGCAGTCCATCAGAGGAAGAGCTGAGAGAGGGCAAGAGAGGAAGAGAGAGAGAGAATAAAGGAATAAAGAGAAGGAGTGTTATCATAGCACTAATGAAAACTAATGGACATATTCAGAGTTGTCATGGCAATGGCACTGCTTATGCTGCAAGTGCAGTTACCTCTGACCAACATTATTTTGTGTCCATGTGGGTGTGTGATAATGAGTGTGCCTCACAGCGAGAGAGTAAAGAAGTCTGTGTGTGCGTGTGTGTGTGTGTGTGTGTGTGTGTGTGTGTGTGTGTGTGTGTGTGTGTGTGTGTGTGTGTGTGTGTGTGTGTGTGTGTGTGTGTGTGTGGATGAGAGAGAAGGAGAGAAACCTGTGAATTAAGGGCACTGTGAATATAGCTTAAACAACAAGTTAAACCTGGACCCAGAGGTGAAACCATGTAGTAGTCATGGTAACGTGGAGAAAGTGTTTCAATATCAACAGGCCTGTTTTTTTTTCTTTTTTTTTTTTTACTCATGGTCTATTTTAAGACCATGTCACTGTTGGCTTTTACAGGTGAACCTGATAAGCTTTTATTGAATATATATTGTATACATGACACAGCTCATACAGTATACATTTACAATGTGTACATCCTGTGTATGCAATTGTCTTAAAAAAAAAAACATATTACAACTAATAAAAGCTTTTAAGTGTAAGTTGTAAGTAAAAGTTACAATGGCATTTGAAAAATTCCATTGAGAATATTTTGCTTGTGTACCAAAAGAGAAGTAAGGTTAATCATGGTACAGTACAAGAGCAAACTGTTACATTGTTGCTTAAGCTGTACAGTAAAGGGGAGCTGGAATATAAGTGTATACATACATTTACAGTACATTTACATTTAGGCATTTGGCAGACGCTCTTATCCAGAGCGACTTACATTTGTATCTCATTACACATCTGAGCAGTTGAGTGTTAAGGGCCTTGCTCAAGGACCCAACAGTGGCAACTTGGTGGTTGTGGGGTTTGAACCTGGGATCTTCCGAACCGTAGTCCAATGCCTTAACCACTGAGCTACCCCTGGCCCTATTACATCATACATACCACAACATACACTACACACACAAACACACTCATATCCACCAATGTCACAAGACTGGACACACTTTCTGCTCCAGAGAGACTAGCCTGGGAAGTTTGGTGTCAAGATCTGAGCAACGCTGTCAACATCTGAACAAGAGCACTGTACAATACACAGTGGCACGTTACACCTTCCCCCTCCTTCTCCTTCTCTCCCTGGCTGCTTTCTCTCGTTTTTTTTTTTTAATGATTCATATACTAAATGGCCGGGACAAAATTCTGCCAATTGTTGGGCAAAACAGCTTGTCATTCTACCATTTAAATTTGAAAGCCTTTTTAGTGGCTGGATTAAAATGAGCTCAGGAGGAAATACATATTCCCGCTGCATATGAAAAGTCAAAGGAAAAGAGAGGCAAGAGTGGACATGTCTACCCAGAGACACTGTGGATCGATACGTCATTTGGTGATGTTAATCTCATAATAATGTATTCACACATATTATATATATATAATTTATACATTTATTCTAGACATTGATGCAGTTATCTAATCAATCATATGGCAGCAGCACAATGCAGAAAACCATGCAGAAAATAGTCATAGGCTTCATATCGAACATTATATAATAGGAAAAAATAAACGAATTCACAAGACAGGAATCCATGAATCCAGCCTGTTTAATGTTAACAGTTCAGTTGGGGACGGTTGGTGTTATTGTGTGGGGAATGTTTTCTCGACACACACTACGCTCCTTAATACCAACAGAGTGACGTTTGAAAGATACAGCCTATCCGAGCTTCTTTGTTTCTAACCATCTTGTAATGGTTACTGCCAGCATGTTAACGCACCCTCTCACAAAGTGATCTCAAGCCGGTTCCATAAATATGACTATAAGATGAGTATGCTTTAGTGGCCACTTAATTTCAACAAAGCACCTTTAGGATGTGGGAAAGTAGGACATTCGTAGCAGACAACACTGCAGAGATTATGTAATATCAAGATGGACCAGAAATCGCAACGAAAAGATCCAATACCATGTGGAATCTATGTGAAGAAGGGGGATCCTACTCGGTATTAATAAAAGTGTCCATAGGGTCAATGCAATGCAATCTACAGTATAATGCATTGACAGTCAGGACAATCAGTGAAAATACATTCTGTTCCTTCCCTTCGTCTGGGACTCATATTGAAACAGTTGGTTTGTTCTTTCTCTTTCTCACATTCTCTCACTTTTTCTCCCTTTCTCTCTTTAACTCCCTCTATTCTTTCTCAATCCAATTCTCTGTCTGCACAGCTTTTTTCTTTCATCTCTTACGTTTCCCTCATTCCCTTTTACAACACTGTCTTGTGAATTACACATGCGCTGTGAATCCATTAAGTCAGCAGGCTCCATCTACATTCAGCAGGTGTCCTTTTTTCCATCTCTGAATTAAAAATAAAGCTGGCGTCCATTTCTTCTACGCTTTCCTTCTCCTCCAGAAGGTGAGAACTACAGATCCAGATTGGAGCTGAAACAAAAAAATATATATTAAAAAAAAGACACCTGGCCCCAAGAGACAGCCAAAAGCAACAACAACAAAAAATTTAGACTAGGGTGTTCCATGAGAAAGGAAGCCTTCCCAGTATTATAGAGGTCTTTCATTACCCTGCTTACAGCTAAACAGAGAGATCACCTCATAAATCACTACTGTACTGTAATAACAGCAAGGTTAATACAGAAAGCCTGACTCACTTTCTTTATCCTTGATGTAGTGTAGTGTGATTATTTGCTGTGAGAAACGTTGATGGGTGGTGACGGTGATGGTGGTGTTTCAACTTTCAATTATTTTGTTTGTCATGTTATTGTCTATAATTACTTTAAATTGAAATACATGGCCACTTTCGTTGTCATGACTGTACCTGTCCCAGTACCACTTGCACTTAAACTTAAACAACTAAAACTATTGTACATTTTAGTTACAAACTTGTTTTTAAATAAAATCTATATAAAGTTATTCTTTCTCATTCTGCCAAATCCTGACTTGCATAAGGTGGCATTTTGGAGTTACACTGTGTGTTCATTTTATTTTTGACAATTTACCTTATAGTAGTAAAGGTCAGTGATTACAGTGTGTACAGTGGTGTGTGCTTTGTCCTTCAGGTGGATGCAGACTTTAGTCTTGGCCTAAGGGTTTTATTGCATTCTGTTGGTCTATACCTAGCTTAAGATGTGTTTTTTTTGTTTTGTTTTTTTGCTAAACTTCTCTGTGTTTTTTCTGATAGCAAGTCTCACTAGGTAGTGAACAGCAAACTTTCCTTGAACTCCTATGTAATAAATATATTTAATAGGATTCAGGAGATATAGGGGATGGGTGATGTTCAAACACATCAATGTAGACAAGTCATAGAACAAGACCAGGGTCAAGAAAATGGAAATTGTACTCATTATAAAGAAGGCTAGAAACGTACACAAACACAGAGGTTGTTAAGGCTTGGCAGTTACTTACAGCAGGGACCTTTTGCATTTTTGATCCCAAACCACTACAATGTTGAGATCTCCGGAAATTGTCTAGATTGTCAAGTTGTTTTGGCTGGCTGTGGTTTGGGAGAAACTGGCCATCAAAATTTTTAAACATGGTAGACAATTCATAATATAGTCATTGATTAAAAATAACATTGTAGGAATGTTTAAGTTATTTGAAAGTGGATTGTAGCAGTTATTTTGGGACTTGTACTGTAGGTTTGTTCCTCTTTGTAAAGTCTAGAAATGTATGTATGCCAAGATTTGCTACTGTTTAACTTTCCTGATCTATAACACTGATTTCAGCTTACAATCACATACCAACACCAGCAATAGTGGATGTAGTGCTGAGGGCACGATTTGCAAACTACAGTATGCCACGCTACTGTAGCTAACTAGTCTGGGTGGCTGCATTTAGAACTGACATGGAGTGCACTGTGTAATGTAATGTGCAATGTAATGTTAATTAGGAAGGATGCAGTCATATTCAGTATGAAATTATATGAAATCTTGCATCATTTGAAATGAAATATTAACAAGAAGAATGTTCATAAGAAGGCATTCATAATAACAGCTTATTCAGGTTGTTAATAACAGATGAGTTGACATGAATACAAAATGGCTTCCCATTTACAGTATATAGATTGTGTGTGTTATTTTTTAAAAGGGGCGGCACGGTGGTGTAGTGGTTAGCACTGTCGCCTTGCACCTCTAGGGTCCGGGTTCAATTCCCGACCAGGCTCGATTCCCGTCTCTGTGTGCATGGAGTTTGCATGTTCTCCCCGTGCTTGGTGGGTTTCCTCTGGGTTCTCCGGTTCCAAAGACATGCAGATTAGGCTAATTGGCGTTCCCAAATTGACCATAGTGTCTGTGTGGGTGTGTGTGTGTGCGCTCTGCGATGGATTGGCACGCTGTCCAGGGTGTACCCTGCCTCGTGCCCTGAGTCTCCTGGGATAGGCTCCAGGTCCCCCGCGACCCTAAATACAGGATAAAGCGGTATAGAAGATGAATGAATCAATGAATTTTTTAAAAGTGTTTACAAATTGTAGTGGGATGTTAAGGAAACTGTAGTAGTTGTTTACAAGACTTGACAAATCATATTAAATCATGAGTTGTCAGTTGTAGGTAAATCATGAAAGTTCGTCGACACTTCTTAACAGTTTAGCATGAATTTGATTTGTACTGTAACTGAGTACATTGTTACTGATTTGTGAGTACATCTTAAGAGAGTTTGAACTGGCTTTATGTAGTTTGTTTCTGTGTTCAGGGAAGTGAAACTTCTGGGAAGTTTAACATACCCTACTTGTTTTTTATAGGAAAAAGCCATTTGGCTCACAATGCAATCAGTAAATTATTAGCATTAACTGTTTTATATACAGTAAAACAGCCTAGTAACTTGTATATGTAAATGTACTGTATTTACTTTTAATCAAGTGACTATATCCTACTCTGGAAAACTCGCTGTGTCACACTGATCTTTTTTTTTTATCCCATTTTTGTTTTGAAAACCAGTCTATGGAAGGAGGTATACCTGGAACTTCAGTTTTCAAATTAGATAGCATCTTCCAAGACTTGAGAAACTGGAGGTTAGCTAATTAGCCCTACCTTATCAGGCACTCCATGAGCAGTGGGTTGAGGCTGAATAATATACCCGAAGTTTTCACACTCTTGAGGAAAAAGCTCCCACTGGTTTAGGTGGCCTAACAGAGCCTAGAGATTTAAGCGCATGTGTAAATTGTCACTGAGGAAAAGAAAAGCAGAGAGGAACCAGCAAGTTGAAATCCTTTCCCACCACACAATGATGAATTAAAATCACATTTACTTTAAATGGAGCTGGAGGTAGTGATATGCATATTAATTTCAATATAATAAGAATATATTACTGTATGTTTAACTTTAAATGAAGGAGGATGTTATTGCAAAAGATAGCAGTGACACTATTAAAGGGCTTGTAGTCTTGGGGATAGAAATAGGAGTGTGTACGCTTCAGGAATGCTGAGCACACTGAGTGTACGGCTCTTCTGTTACTCATTTTCAATTGATCCATTTCAGTGCCTTTTCCAGCATCCAGTTTGCATATTTATTTATTGATACTATAACTGCAATGAATGTGAAATGAATTTTTGGTGGCTAATCTGAGCCTGTAGTTACAGCCCCGTCACAAAATGCATATCGGTGTTGTAAGTTTATTAAAAACAATGTTTACTGATTTCTATTAATCATTTTAATTAAATCTTAAAGATTGAATTAGTTAATTGACATTCTGTGAGACATACAGATTTTCAGACTCTATTCAGGTTATGCATGTGGGTGTGAGAGAGAGAGAGAGAGAGAGAGAGAGAAGGGTTTATAATTAGCATGTATAATTAGAGGATCAAGGACTTCAGCACTAATGAAGTAGGATTAATCGCTGGGATCATCAAGGACTTTCTATTAATGCACCTGCTTAATACACAGCATTGACATGCAGATCCTGTCAGTGATTTTGCTGAGCTCTCTCTCTCTCTTAAAGCATACAATGTTATATACATAAAATATGAACCATAATTACTATATATATATATATACACTGTTGGTATATTTTTATTTCAGGTTAGATCAGGCATGAAATAAGTTTGAGAAAAGCTCTACTATTGTGAATACTTATCTTCACTTGTAATGTTTCATACATCTTGATTATCCAGCAAAAGAATTTATCAAAATGGAGGTCTGTCAGTCAGGCATTATTACACATTATCATTTTTAATATGACCAAATATTTTAGCTCATGTTTAACACTTTTAAATATCTATTTACATATTTGCATAAAATTCAATGTCATAGCCAAGATGTGACTTACTCATATCACACATTCAAGTGTTAAAACACAATCAAGCCGCGAGCTTTGACAAGGCTACACTCAGACACCATTTACATTTACACTTAAATTTGCACTTATTCATTTGACTAACACCTTTTTTTTATGTGAATTATAAGTAAGGAAGAGTATACGGAGTAACAAAGAACTAATTGCTGACTGACCAAAAGTAAGTTTATGATGACTATAGCAGGAGCAGATTTGAGCAGATACTCAACACACACTTGGACAAGTGCTACTCGACAGGAGTGGCAACGAAGCAATCAGATCAGCTAGAGGAATCTGATCTCATGAGAAAATTGCCCAAATTAGAACAAATGATAGTGATGATGTTGGGTTCTGGTCAATATCCCATAAATTGTCTTAATAAAGAGGTATGAGCACAACCCCCACCTTTAAATCTTCATTCATTCAGGTTCTATACCACTTATCCTGTACTGGAGGCTCTTCCAGGAGACTTAGGCCCTGAGCAAGGTGCAAATCCAGTGCAGAGCACTCATACACAAACATACACACACTACGTGCAATTAGCCAATTAAACTAATCTGCATGTCTTTGGACTGTGGGAGAAGACTGGAGAACCCAGAGGAAACCTACCAAGCATGTGGTGAACATGCAACACAGACCGGAGGTAAGAATCGAACCCTCGGGTGTAACCACCACCCTCCATGCCCATGCCCCCTATTGCCCCCCCCCCCCATTTAAATCTTAACATGTATTAATTTCAATACAAGTAGAGTCCTGTGAATCCATTGAAGTAATATGAAGAGATGAAAGATACATTACTTTATATTAAAAGGCAACCATATGGCAAACGTTGAAGCATTCTTAAAACAGCAGGATCAACTGAATGAGCCTTCCTTTAGCCTTGAACGTATTTTTGAAGGTCTCTTTTACATTCTTTTAGGGCCTACTGCCATTTAAGCACAAATATATACTTTGTGCTTTGAGGAAATTAATTCTGTCAGCTAAAGGAAGAACATCATATTCAAGAGAAGGAAAATAAATCTATACTTTATCAATGTGTGTGTGTGTGTGTGTGTGTGTGTGTGTGTGTGTGTGTGTGTGTGTGTGTGTGTGTGTGTGTGTGTGCCAGCCGCAGGGCTGTCTATAGTTTCATTATAAACCTACATCTCAGTTTGGGGTTCCAGGGCCTGGTTCCTGAACCGAGAACTCATTCATCACTCCTCCATTCAATCATAGTTGCCTTAATTCATTCCTTCTCTCTCTCTCTCTCTCTCTCTCTCTCTTTTTCTCTTTTACATCCTCATGCCTGCCTGCTGCCAGCTTCAGCTCCTACAGTTATCCATCTCCCATTAATGACCTGCAGGACAGAGAGATATCTGCAGAATGATTCGTTACGCACTGCCACCCTCCCTCCTTCTCTCTCTCTCTCTCTCTCTCGTGCCACAACTTCATCCAACCCCTCCACCTCTTGCTCTCCATCAGACAAAATTAAGTAGCTCCCGAACTGAGCTCAGTGTTCCTTTCCCTGCTTTCATGCCCTAGTCTTTCATGCCCGAGACTACATATTCTCTTGTTATCTAAAGACTGATCACACAACTTCCCAGAACCTTTTTAGTCCAGGGCAGCTATTCTACTGCACTGTTCTGTGAATGTAGTCCAGTGGACACTCTAATCTTGGTTCAAAGAAACTCAGCTTCCTTTAACTTTTTATGTTTAAAACCCATGACAATATCAGTATGCCTATACAGGTAATGTTCAGGCTTCAAATGTGCAGCTTTTGCAGTTTTCCCAGAAAGTACACATTGTTATTTGCTTTGAGCGACCTATTATACAGGGTGCAATTGATAACAAATTCAACGTGAACTAGATTTCGAGAAATTATGCATTTTAAAGACTCTGGTTTGTTTTTCATCAGTAGCATCTTAATGTCCCATACTGACTTACACAAGCTGAATGTGAAAGTGTGTGCATCAAAAAGGGAACAATCATAACCGAAAGTAAATCAAGTTTAATACGCAAGCAAAAGTCACTTCCTTGAATAGCTTAGCGGCGTAACAGCTTACCTCAAAAGATATTTATCAGAATACCATCTACACCGCTCTTATGTGAAAGTAAACTTAAGCAGTTTTATTACATTCTGCATGCTAAAATCTCATGTCCTGTTTATTTTTAACACTGCCAATACTGTTGGTTGGGCTTCCAGCGTATGACCGAAGTTATACTAAGGTTCATAACAAGCCTGATATTAAAATCTCACTACCCAGTGTTGACTAGTGGAAGATGGGAACCTCTTATGAGTTTCTAGCTTATGCTCTCTGAGGATTTCTCTTCACACAGTTGCCTTTGATTTGCTCATTAAAGGTCTTGATTCGGATTTGTGTAAAGGTGCTTTATGACAATATGTATTTTTACACTGTATAAACTATATGAAGAAAAACAGAACTGAAGACACTGGCCCAGTGTCTGATGTCATTATGTAATGTAATCAGTAAAAACCAATGGTGTTTTGTTATTAGGAAATAATCCGTGATGGGCTGGTGTGATGCAGTTACTCATTTACAATACAAGTACATGCTCATGTGCTTTATTTTTCTCAGACACAGCCATTTGTCAATGCTAAAATGTAGATATGTTCAAGTCAAACTGGGACTTTTGATTGTGCAGAATAATAATAATTTTTATTTATATAACGCCTTTCCAGAGCTCAAGGACACTGTACAATGAGGGGGGGGGCATCAAGCTTAACATTCAGAAAACAAATGAGTTTT
The DNA here is from genome assembly GCA_030522415.1 of Channallabes apus. Lineage (NCBI taxonomy): Eukaryota > Metazoa > Chordata > Actinopteri > Siluriformes > Clariidae > Channallabes > Channallabes apus. Next base: position 20,062,464 of record CM060117.1, on the reverse strand, counting down.
GAGTAAAGATTTAAATATGGAGATGTTGTTAACAGAACGGAGAAAGTGTGGTAGAAAGTTCCAGAGTTTGGGAGCAATAACACTGAATGATCTGCCGCCCATTGAAGAGAGGCGGTACCGAGGGACAACAAAAAAAACAGAATCGGAGGAACGTAGTGAACGAGTCGGAATGTAGGGGGCAAGCAGATTAAAAAGGTAAGTGGGAGCTAAGCCGTTTATAGATTTGAAGACGAGGAGAAGAATTTTGAATTTGATACGGTCAACAACTGGGAGCCAATGGAGATCAGACAAGATTGGAGTTATATGAGCAGAGCGTTTGGTATGAGTGAGTATTCTAGCCGCAGAGTTTTGAATATATTGTAGTCTGGAAATGGAGCTGGCAGGTAGACCAATGAAAAGGGCATTACAGAAATCAATGCGTGATGAGATGAATGCATGGATGAGAGAATAACAGAACATAGTCAGGAGGTAATCTCCTGCTACACTAAACTAGTGCTTGGATACCATCACAGTAGAATTCTGGATCCACGATTGGACTGTCTGCTTCACATCCGAAACACTGGCCTCCCAGGAACTCAATTAATGGCTCAAATAAAGGTCAGGACATTACTGGGCACTCTGAGCCGGGTTCCTGTAACGTGCAAGTGGTGCTCGTGAATGGTTGTGTACGGTATACAGTTCCCACACACAGATGCGTCTCTTCTGCAAGTTAGCAATAAGATATCCATCGATTTTCAAGGATTAGGTGTTCTCCTCGCAGAATGTTTTGCACTTTCCAAATGTTTTATTGCAAGAGTTAAGAGTCTCATCTTCGTTCTGTGCTAAGTTTTCTGTGAATCAGTTTTATAGCCTCATTTACGAAAAATTTCATCACAAGTCCCAGTTTGACTTGATCCCTCATATTTTTATTGTCAAATCACAATATATTAACTTTATGAGCAGAGAATCTACATGCTAATTAACTAAAGACACAGCTGGATGCTGTAATTAATCCTTTATTTTTTAGGCCTTTTTGTTGTGTGCCGATATACTGTACCTAATATAACCTGTTGTGTTATATGCCGGAATCACCGCTGTCTCTCTCACTAGAATTTTTTTCTTTTTGTGTAAGGAACCTATTTAATGACATTTTCTTTTGCCTCATTTTGAGGATTCCGCAGAAATGTGACGTTGCATCACCTGCTACACTGCTTTGTGGACACAAAATGAATTAAGTTCTTTTCGCACACACACATGGTCTCTATGTAGCGCAGCCACATAAAAAGGGACATTTTAATAACAGGTAAAGGATTAAAGAGCTAATGCTGCTCGCCTGTGCCATAGATGTGCCCTAGGCAGTTTTCATTTGTCCCCATGGACAGTGTAAGCTCGCACGCATGCGCGATCACAGCGTGAGGGAACCCGGAAGTGACGTGGGTCACATGATCCGGCATAAAGCCGGAACCGGCGAAGAAGCCGTCTAGCCGTCATGTACCACAGCGCACTGCTTAGAGAGACTTTGTGTGTTAGCCACGACTGCTTTCCACTGCAGGGATTTAGCTTTCTGGACACTCACAATCCACCTCTCATTCCGTTTCTCGACCTCCCGGATTTAACATCTTTTACCGGTGAGATCGAGCCATCTCTCCAGCTCATCATTTTCATACACCCGGCAATATATCAGATACTCGACTACCATAGACACACTCACACACCCGCATACACCACACACTCATTATTTACATTTGTATATATTTTGTATATATTGGTTTTGGGGCACCTTGTTTGTTTATTTGTTGGTTTACTTTGTATAATACACTTTGGTTTGATTTACTACAAGCTTTTGTGTCGCGTCATATATTGTCCCGCCGCGGTTGCGCAATACCGGAAGTGTTGTTTTCCAGCCCATATTTTGATTCCCTACAAAGTAACTAGGGATTTAATACTAATCCAAGTGTTACAACTATACTTTAGTAAACAGTATACACGGATGTTGTATACACGGAGTAAAAGTGCACGGATGTTGACTATACAAGTTAGGCATGTGCACTGAGACGAAGCATGGGAGATGATTACCCACAATCCTGCAGCATGAGAGAGAGAAGAGCCTTTGGCTCAGGTGTGATCAAGTAATACTCATTCGAGCAAGGTTTTGCACTCATGACATTCTGCTCATAGTGCAAAACCTTGCTCGTTTATCAAGTAAAATTATTTTTAAATTTCAAAGTGCTTGCAGACCAAGTTATTTCCAATCCAAGATTTTACTGTAATATTTATTACAAAGCCTTCTCAGTTGCCTAATTTTTACAACTTACATGCTTTGCTTATATGTGACCATGCTATTTCATTAAGTTTCATAGCAATGTAGTGTACAAATGTTCCTGTGACACCATAATCAGGCAAGATATCATGTAGTGCAATCCTGTTTTCATAAAATATATATTTTTAATTCTCAGTTCATATACAGTATACAAACTGTAATTGCTCTGCAATATTAGTGCTGCATGCTATAGCCTTCATGGAGGCTGACGACTTTTTATTACTAAAAAAAATAATTTCAATTTTATTTTATTACTAACATCTATTTTTTAGTTTAAGTTCACATTAATAGAAAAAAAATTAGCTTCTGTTGTGTAATGACAACACTGTGTTTAACTTGTAATTATATTTCTGTCATGACCTTGGAAAAACCAAACAAACTGTAGGTCAGAAAAAGCACACACATTACACACGAAGAGGTAAAATTATTTCTTACAAATTAATCTTATTTAAATTGCATCATGGTAGAGGTGGGCTTGAAAAATTAAACTGGTGCAGAACATAGTGTGCATCTTTAATACGCCGCTGTTCCAGAGACCTGATATATTAACAATACAGAATGTATTCAAAGTTTTATGCAAATGTTTTATTTTCTGTGACACAAGGTTGTCTCTGTCCTGACGGATCAAGCAGAATAATTTAAACAACTATTCGTGCAATGTTATTACAGTAAATTAATCAACACCTCCTGACCAATCAAAATAAAATATTGAGAATAAAACAGAACTGTGTTCTAAATATATTCACAGCAAATATGTCACAGAACCCCAGACGTTATAGTTATATAACTCCAGCTATAAGTAGCTGTCAAATAATAAAACCACAGGTAGAAAAGACAGCCAGGGAGTTTCAGCTTTTCTCACTCTGAATTCTGCTCATCTACAAGCCAGTGATTGTGGTCTGTTCATATGTAAATGCCCCCCAGAAACACAGCTCATGCAGTCATATTCACTGATTACATATAGCTGGACAATTCAATGTCAATGACACTACAGTATGAGCATAATAAAATAATTTACTGGGGGGGGCGGGGGAAATAAAATTATATATATATATATATATTTACAGTGGAACCTCGGATTACGAGTAACGTGGTTTATGAGTGTTCCGCAAGACGAGCAAAGATTTTTAATAAATTTTGACTTGAAAAACGAGCATTGTCTTGGTTTACGAGCACCGAGTATCATGTATCACATATGCACTTCTTGTTTTGACACCGAGCGTCATGTCATCACAACTGAGCCAACGGTTTTTCTCTCTCTTGCGCTGTGGAATTGTAGGTAATAGTCTCCCCTGCTTGGTGAATAGACACACACACTCACTCACGCACACAAACACACACAGAAATTCTGCAAGCACTAGGACCCAGCGGGGGAGACACTGGGTCTTAGTGCTTGCAGAGTTTGTGTGTTTGTTTGGGAACCTGAGAGCACAGGTCTGCACACACACACAGCACCTGCATGAACAAATGTACAAACTTATCAGTCTGGATTTATTTTTACTTTTTTTTAAAGGTAAAGTTGCAGGTTAATTTGTTTTATTCATAATTTGAGTTTCCATTTTAGGGAATTGTCTCCCTAATTGTTTTAGGG